>CM058234.1:96847905-97490298 GCA_030180135.1 Orychophragmus violaceus
ATCAACGGGAACGCCCATATCAATACATCCAAGATGGCTTAGGACATCAATTAGAACTCCATGTGGGATCTAATCATGGTACCAAAATAAGGTATTCTTTCCATTTTCAACTTTTATAAAACTTATTCAATAAACATTAAAAGTTTACTTAATGTTTCTACGTTAACTTAACACTTTAGAGGATCAAATTTGGGTTGGAGAGAGAGAGATTACAATTTAGAGGAATTCCTTCGATTTTCCCATTTTTAATGTGAGTTTCTTTAGCATTATTATCATGCAAGTTAATATATATTGATTTGTTTGGAAGTTCATTTCACTTGGAGATGGTGCTGCAAATGATGGATAAAAAGATACTAAAGAGTACTAGATTAATTGTAAATTTGAAAGGGATGGCCTCGGGCCAATACATAAAACTAGTTATCAATAGAATTATAAAATTTTGAAGTGTCTTTGTTCAAAAGCCCGTATAGCTCAGTGGTAGAGCGTCAGTCTTGTAAACTGAAGGTCCGTAGTTCAATCCTGCGTGTGGGCACTTTTCATCCCCTATTAAATTATCGTCTTTAACTTATGTGACCTGAGTGAGTAGGCAGCAAATATTCATGTTTTTGTCCAAAAAAAAAAGGAAAAAAGTTTTTGATCAAAAAAAAAGAAGGTGTCGTTATTTAAAAAAAAAACTTTGGGCCGAAGCCCGCTCCGGGTACGGGTGGGTCTGATTAAGCCGGCCCGCAAACTTTTTTTTTTATTTGAAGCAGAAGAAAACTATCTCCCGTCTCCATCACTCTTCCATGGCTCTTCTTCAGAGACCACCCTCTTATCTTCACCTCTATTTTCGCCTCATGGCTTCTCGTCCTCGTTTATTCTCTCACTCTCTATACCCCTCACTTCACCGTCACTCCTCATCGCTCTCCTCTTCAACACCCAGGTTTTAGCTTCTCTCCTCTTTTACTTCTCCTTTTTGGTTTCCCGGAAACTAGGCCGGTAAATGAATAGTAGCATAACAATTAGATTCCGATGCTAAAAAATCATGACTCTGAGCGATTCCTGAAAGTTTCCAAGCAATTGAAATCGAGGATTGATGTTATATAGTCTTCTTCTAAGTGAAGTCAGTTACTTTCTTCAGCTCCTCAAAAATGTCTTGCCAATTTTGGATTCTTTCAGAGCTTAGGTTTTGTGAGTGTTAGGTCTAGCTCTGTCTGCCCAGAAAGTCTTATTCTTTTGTAGTAGACTTTCTTGGTTCTAATTGATTTAGTCGGTTATATATGTGATTCACTTCCATAGTCTATAGCAAAAACTTGGTTGTATGACCAGTCTTCAGTTTTTATCTAAATAGATTCTCCGTTGTTTTCAGGATAAAGTTCCAGTTACCCAAGCTTTTGAGCCAAAGACTTGTACTAAGAAATGCTGTCTCACCAAGGTCCTTTATGTCATCCACCATGGACACTGATGCTCTCCAAGAGAGCTCCACCTCTAAGGATTACAGTTCCGAGCACATTCAAGTAATTCCTATATTGATATTTGTTTCTCTTTCTTGCTTTGTTCAGATGACGGGCTGCGTTCATTTTTGGATATCCAATCATAGGAACAATGTTTTCTGCTCTGGCTATTGAAATTCCTACCATGAATCTTCTAGTTTCACTTTATATATATCAACTTCTCTATGATGCACTAGGTGTTGGAAGGCTTAGACCCTGTCAGGAAAAGACCTGGAATGTATATTGGTAGCACTGGATCTCGTGGTTTGCATCATCTGGTAAATGCCATTTTTTCTTTTAACTCTCGTTGTCCTCACTGGCTCCTTTCAACTTGTTTATGATTTTAACCTTTCCAATACCGTTGTTTCTTAGGTTTATGAGATACTTGACAACGCAATTGACGAGGCACAAGCGGGTTTTGCTTCAAAGATTGACGTTGTTTTACATGCAGATGGTTCAGTCAGCATTGCAGATAATGGACGTGGGGTATGTGATTTGTTACACTTACTCATCCGCCCATTTTTTTATCACCGAAAACAGTTGAATAGTTTTTTCATACCAAAGCATCTGGTTTTATATCTACTGTGCAATGTGCACTGAGAGTAAACAATATGTGTCAATCATCCTATATGGCTGTCGATCCAGCTAATTTCAAAACACTTTTTGTTATTTTTTTATTATTCATATACGCATTTCTTGCAGATACCTACGGACTTGCATCCAGCAACGAGAAAATCTGCTTTGGAGACTGTCCTTACGGTATTGCTACTTAAAAAGCTTTATTATCTTTGCCTTATATGACTTAGGATCGCTTTGAGGTTCTACAGTTTACTGGGAACAGCGTAAAAATGAATATAAGTAATGCTAACAGTTTATTTTATTCTCATGAGCTAGCTCAGTCGCTTCAGTCTTTAGTAATTCATACCTCATGGTAGACTTATTTTCCGTACTAGTATAGTAGAGACTTGGTAAATGTTATATATGTTTAATAACCCTACCGCAAGCAGGCTTCTTATTTTGATGACCGTAAATCGTTGGTTCAAAAATTTACTTATTTAAGATTTTATGGTTTTCAAGTATAACAAAGATATTCACAGGGACTGGAAATTTTAGGTGTTCATTATTTATGTACTATCTAATACGTTTTGCTATGGATTGTAAGCTCTTTTCAGGCAAATGATTCTAGATTTTAACTGTTGAAACTCGGCTGTCTATTGTCTAGTGAGCTATCTATGATGTTGGTCTTAATGTAAAAGCACACTATTTCTGGTTTGTCCTCCAATTTCTGGTCATGCAATTAATCAGTCATGCTTTTTTATTTGTGCAGGTCTTACACGCAGGGGGTAAGTTTGGCGGCAAGAGTAGCGGGTACAGCGTATCTGGTGGATTGCATGGTGTAGGTTTGTCGGTTGTGAATGCTTTGTCAGAGGTTTGTTCTAACCGTTAGTACATTGTTTCCTTTTTCTCCTCTGCTGAACTGAGAATTCCCTCTATGCCTATTTTATTTAGTTTTAAAATATTTCTGTGATAGTTAGATCTTATAGGAAGATTATGCTAGGTTATCTCGAATCCTTTATTTTGTGTGAAAGGTGATCCAATTTCCGAACCTCATATCATTTGAAAAAGTTCCTGGAATGGTTCCTTACTGAGTACTGGGGTTATCAATTTCAAATACTTTCCACTATATGCAACTGTTATATATGGCAAGACATCAAGAGCCTATTAGGATAATATTCATACAACTAATGAAGGAGCTCTTACTGTTCACAGGCATTGGAGGTTATTGTTCGCAGAGATGGGATGGAGTTTCAGCATAAGTATTCTCGTGGAAAGCCCATAACGACACTTACATGTCATGTCCTCCCACCAGAGTCAAGGGGGACTCAAGGGACATGCATCAGGTTTTGGCCTGACAAAGAAGGTTTTGCCTATTTTCCGTACTAACCTATTTTACCCTTTTTAAGATAGGAGCTGATGATTAACCTATATTTTCTGCCACATCTGATTTTTCAGTATTCACAACTGCAATTCAGTTTGATCATAACACTATTGCTGGAAGAATTAGGGAGCTGGCTTTTCTAAATCCAAAGGTATACATTTATCACTTAAAAAAACAGGGCAGTCTTGATAATCCCTTTTAATTAAAACGTCAGTATTCTAATTGTTTGGTTCATGGTCATGGACCATGGCCGTCTGAATTAGTTCTCATTTGGCAGACGCTAATGTTGTACTGTTCTTATTCCATAATCAAGTGGTTCATATAAATAAATGCAGGTTACAATCTCTCTGAAAAAGGAGGATGATGATCCAGAAAGGGACCTGTATAGTGAATATTTTTATGCTGGAGGATTAATTGAATATGTTAGCTGGCTAAATACTGATAAGGTGAGGATTCCACTGGATCCCTTGTTATAGTTAAATAAAATGTCTCAAATATTTGCCTATCACTGATGCTAGAATTTAAATTGTGGCGAATAACTTTAAACTGGAGAGGGTTATGTGTAACAAAATTCAGTGGGGATGGTTCCAATATATTTGTTCCAGCTAACTTGACCACATTTCTCCTGTAAGTTCATTATTCTTCAGGACTCCATCTTAGCATGAGTATAGAATCTATAGATTTGTGTCAACTCAATCTCTATTAAGTTAGCTCTTATGCATTTAGGTCTCTGGTATTATAGGTCATCCTAATTACTATCTGTCATCCTGAAAAGATTAACTATCTGCTCTTTTGTTCAGAAACCGCTCCATGATGTGCTGGGTTTCCGGAAAGAAATAAATGGCACCATCATTGACGTTGCACTTCAGTGGTAAGCTAATTTTCCTTCTATTAATGTCTTCTGATATTTACGTCTGCTTATATGATGAATAGATATAATCTGCTCGCGTTTACCTTTAAACCACATACTTTGACATTTAGACTGACTGATTTTATGGTTTACTTTGTCTGTAAAGTGGACATCAATTGCTGCTCTGTATGCAGAGTTGATGACTATATTTGCTGCAATTATTCTGGATGAGAATGCGTATATGATAGTATGATCTAACTGTATAGTCTCGTTAATCGTACCAGGTGCTCAGATGCCTATTCAGACACGATGCTGGGATACGCAAATAGTATTCGCACCATTGATGGTGGGACACATATAGAAGGTGTGAAGGCTTCGTTAACAAGAACTCTAAATACCCTCTCAAAAAAGTTAAAGGTTATAAAGGTATGATATCAGTAACCAATTGCGTTTTTCCATTCTTTATATGTCCACTCTTAGAGGTTTAGAGCCTTTTTCTCCCCTTTTCTTTCCCTCTTTTTTCATAAAATCTGCAGAGGATAATTATGGTTAGTTGGTCATTATTGTGGTTGAAAGAGTCTTCTGAGATAGTATTGGTCAAGAATTATCATCCTTTCCATAGACTGAGACTGAATTTGAATACTAGTACATCTGCAGTTAACAGGCTCTGCAACGATACGTTCTCACTTCCGCATGCTCAATGGACAATGAACAATGTACTAATTTATGATTAAAGTTACAAACATGCCAGTATAGAGGTTGCTTTTGCATTCATTTAGGCATTTATCTTGACCAGCTTTAGGCATGCATTTCTGAAATGGTTGCTTACTAAGGTGTAATTTATTGTCGTTGATTATGTTTTCAGGAGAAGGATATTAGCTTAAGTGGGGAACATGTTAGGGAGGGATTGACCTGCATTGTCTCAGTCAAGGTTCCTGATCCTGAGTTTGAAGGTCAAACAAAGGTACTCGAGAGCATAATGATTTGTTAACCTCATTTTGGCAATGATCTCTGGTCAGCAGGCCGTAACCAATTTTTGTATTCTGTTGCCTCGTATTAATATTTCTTTTGTCGCCTAACCTCCCAAAGACGAGACTAGGAAATCCAGAGGTGAGAAGAATTGTTGACCAATCAGTCCAGGAGTACCTCACGGAGTACTTGGAATTGCATCCGGATGTACTTGAAAGCATTATTTCCAAATCCTTGAATGCGTATAAGGTATGGCATTGATATACCTGCTCAGATTTCACATCTTCACCTACACACATGCACTCGAACAGACAAATGTGTGTTTTATCTCTTGAGAATCATTTTCTGATATCTGTGATTAGTGTATTCTGTGAGTAAGTATGTGTATCCTTACTGCTCCTCCGCCTAGTTACTAATTTGAACGAGATGACCATGAATTTTCCTTGATGACTCTTTTTGTCTATAGGCTGCTCTGGCTGCCAAGAGGGCTAGGGAGTTGGTCAGATCAAAAAGCATTTTGAAGTCATCCTCACTTCCTGGGAAACTTGCAGATTGCTCATCTACAGATCCTGCAGAATCTGGTATGCTTTTAGCCAGCATGGAAGTGCCCTTTCGTAAGAAATCAGAACATGAGTTCAGTTTGATGAATTGAAACGGTGGAGTATATATGGCTATAAAAGCGTTTAAATTGTCACATCATTTGATCTTCTAAGCCTCAAGTGAGAAGATAGAAAAGAAAACAAGAGGCTGTCAATTATATGCTGGTCATAGCTTTTAACACTTGTAAGCTATCAATAGTGATCAATAATTGACTTCTTTTTCTGTGTTACCAGAGATTTTTATAGTCGAAGGAGATTCGGCTGGTGGCAGCGCAAAACAGGGACGTGACAGGCGTTTCCAGGTAAGAAATCATTGTGCTCATTGTGTGTTGTGTCACTAGACAAGAATTAGGAAATGATAGTTAATTACTCCTCATGTCTAAATTGAGCCGTTGCAGCTTCTAGTGGTAAAAAACATGCAAAGTTTAATGCTAATAAATTCTGGGTGGCTTCTTTGAGTAAGCAGATACTTGTGAGTCTGAGAGTCCTCTCTTTACTCTAAAAAAGACATGGACTGGGTCTCTGAGTAGTATCAACATTCTTTGATGTCAATAAGATGAGAATAAGATCACAAAACCAATCTATAGATGAATTAGACCGTTTAGGGATATGAGTGTATCATATGAGTTTTGTCATTATCTTTTAAAAAAATATAGGATTGTGGAAACAGTGGGTTCTGCTTCTATTTCTATTTTGTTAGTGCGTAACAAAGTATTTTGGATCTATGCAGGCGATTCTTCCTTTAAGAGGTAAAATTTTGAATATTGAGAGAAAGGATGAAGCAGCCATGTATAAGAACGAAGAAATTCAAAATCTAATTCTTGGCCTTGGTCTAGGAGTGAAGGTGATATATCCTTTTTCAGATCTTATTTGTTCTTTCCTTCCTTTTCAGTAATCTTGGCAAACTCAACGTGACACATAATCTATTTTCCAGGGAGAAGATTTTAACAAGGAGAATTTGCGTTACCATAAAATTATCATATTAACAGATGCAGATGTTGATGGTGCACATATCCGGACACTTCTGCTGACCTTTTTCTTCAGATATCAGGTATTAGTTTAGTTGGATGAAACATTATTTTAAGTAACCTCTAGATTGCTGGTTAACTTATGTGAATTTAATGAGATTCCTTTTCTACAGAGAGCCTTGTTTGACGCCGGTTGTATATACGTTGGTGTTCCACCTCTTTTCAAGGTAAGTTCTTAGCAGTTCCTCCTGATTTACCGGAAAGTTTTTTCTAAAGCTAGTTTTCTTTTTGAAAACAACCAGGTTGAGAGGGGGAAACAGGCGCACTATTGCTATGACGATGCAGCTCTTAAACAAGTTATAGCTTCGTTCCCTGGAAATGCATCCTACAACATTCAGAGGTTCAAAGGTAATGCCGAGAGAAACCCAGTTTTGTGGTCTTATGGCTTTTCACATGATGAATCTGTTCTAAGGCATGTGGTCAAGGTTAAATAACTATAACAAGTTCATCTATAGTAGTTGATCTAGGCTAGCTATTAAGATGCTCTGAGTAACCAAATCTAGTGCCTTAAAACTTGGTGGTTTCGAGATGGCGCAACAGTATTATTCTGTAACATCCTTTTTTCTGCATGTTCAGGTTTGGGTGAGATGATGCCTGAGCAGTTATGGGAAACAACAATGAATCCAGATACAAGGATACTGAAGCAACTAGTTGTTGATGACGCTGCAGAAACAAATATGGTCTTCTCATCTCTGATGGGTGCTAGGGTAAGGCCACAAACTCTTATCTTTTCATATGAGGGATAAGCTCCATTCTCAATAGTTCATAAATAAAGGCAATAATGATTTAACTGGCAAACTCATGTTGCAAAATTGTGTTCTGCATATGTTTCAGGTCGATGTCCGGAAGGAACTCATCAAAAGCGCTGCGACTAGAATCAATCTGGAGAATCTTGACATATAAACAACACAGGCTATTGCCTCAGCTTTATATACAAAGAGATAGCTTTGATATAGTTAGGAGAAATCACATTGTTTTCTAAGATTAAACCATATGCTCACTGGCCAACAGGTTTTTTGTTCTTCCTCTGGCCTTTGGGTGATAGGTTAAAGACAAAAATCACTTTTTTTTTTTTTTTTGGTCAACAAACTTTTATATAAAAGCTAAACTCCATTAAAGGAGGAAATGTTCTCAAACAACAAGGCAATCAAGGCAAACCAAGCCGAAATTACAACTAAATAACAAGATAAGCAAGTAAAGATAATGGCTACAAAGCACTTAAACAAATTAAAGTCTCGGAGAAGTCCTCTGGTCTCGTCGACGATTGAGTTGTTAAGTAAGGTGAAGCCTTGGGCATTGGATCGAACACCCGAGATTGGAACAGCAATAAATGCACAATTTTCCATCTCCAGAATGGCTACAAAGGCGATTAAACACCATGTTGAGCCTTTGATACCTCTCCGAGTATCCCAAACATTTAGAACAAATGATGAGACCAAAGGAGACCTGAACTTCGTGACGGAGGCAAAGAGACTACAAGAGTCCAATAACATCCAAGTCCAAGATATAGTAACATCCTCATAAAGAGGCAAAGAGACCTCATAAAGAAGTCGGGTAACATTCTCATAAAGAGGCAAAGAAACCTCATAATGAGATCGGGTAACATCCTCATAAAGAGGCAAAAAGACCTTAAAATAAGATCGGGTAACATCCTCATAAAGAGGTAAAAGATCCTCATACAGAGGTAAAGGAGAGCTAAACATAAGTCTAGCAGCCTCAATAAGAGGTAGTAGATATGACGAGAATATAAGCCTAGAGATAAGTCTTGTAATAAGACAGAATCCGGTCAATTCCCAATCATTCCAAGGAGACAATAATATCAGACCTGAGAGGTAAATCGATTTGGAATCCGGCGGATCGGGAGGAACGGGCGGCATGGGAGGATGAGCCACAAGAAAAAACCACCAAACTTGGATAGAGTAACTCGAGTTCTCTGTTGCCAATTCCGACATAAGATGAGCATATACCAGCCCTAGGATTTGGTACGAGCAATTTAGAGACAAAGGTTCCACCGAACGCAAGAGAAGCTGATAACACAAAGAGTGTAAACATGGAGGATAAGGTAAAAATCTGCATAGAGCAGTAAGGATTCTCCAACAATCATAATGAGTGCCACCAAAGAACACAAACATCAATTCGAGATGGACCAATTTAGAATCAGTAGATCCACAAGCTTTATAATCCATAACAACCATAACCTCTTGTACGTGAAACTGAGAATCATGCCGCGAGCTAGTCTTGACGGTTACAAAGGAGGGGGCAGCAAACAGTAGAGTCGCGGATGGAGGCGGAGCAACTGGCAGAGATTGACTGACGAGCACCACAGGAGTAACTCTTGTCCAAGGAGCCATCCGAGATGAAGAAATCAACCTAGTAGCCAGAGGTTGAGCCTGGGAAAATCCACGACAACAGGAGTCTGAAACCAAACCTTGCAACAGATTTGAACGATTAGAAAGAGACCACCTACGGCTGTAGATCTGGGACGAGACAACCCGGCGGACAGGAGGCGAAGAGCATGATGTGCGGCGAGAGGTGGTGCTAGGCGGAGCACAGGCGAGAGATGGAGCTAAGGAGATGCGGAGCAACGGCTGGGAAGAAGGTCCGACCTGCAGATTTACACCCCAGATGCAGGCGAGCAGAACATAGGCGTGCGTAGGCTGCGGAAAGGTGAGCAGAGGCGGTAGAGAGAGAAGCAGCGGCGGCGGAATGTCGAGCGGTTCCGAAGGCAAGGAAACCGGTGGGTCGGGCGGCTCTGTGGACTCAGGCGACTGTGAGCTTTCGGCGAGCATGGTGACGGAGACGAGGCAGTGAGACGAGGCAGCAGTTCGACGGCAGAGCTCACGGTGACTGAAGGAGCTGGGGAAGGTGAACCGAGCTCGATCTACACGGTAGCAGAGACTAGGAGAGACGGGGGTTCCGGATCTGTACTCATCGGAGTAAGGAGACCAACGTCGGCGGAGCCGTACTGGTGTCGATACACAGAGAGCAGCTTTCGAGAAGACGGAAAATCGCCTAAAGAATCGCCTCGTCCGTACAGTCACGTGCCTCTCCCGACAAAAATCACTTTTAATGTCAAATTTGTGGCGCTTCACAAAGCATTGGTGGCCTGTTTTTCCTATCTTGGAACTCTATTTTTTTAGACTACGGAAATGTTGCATTCAATTGGTGCTTACTGACTATCTATTTGGGAATGTTTCAAATTTCGGTCATGCAAATCACAAACTTTAGTAGTGACAACTTAAAACATCAAACCACGGATGACTTTTTATTTTAAATGTTAAAGTTTTGTTCATTAATCTAAAATCTAAATTAGGCACATCATTAAATGGATTAAATTGTTAATGTTAAAATTTGTGTTTTGAATGTCTGAATTTTTAATGTGAAGATTTTATGATCATTTTCCCAACCCATCAAAAAAACAAAAATTAGTGTGGCAAAAAAACAATGTACATAAATAAAAGTTGTCTTTCCTTTAATATAAATACTCGCCAGCTGTTTTTAATAAAATCAGTTAAAAGTCAAATGTAACTCTCGTTAATCTAACTACTATTCATAAATGTAGTTTTGTACACTTCGTAAAACACTAAAATCCCTTCAATGACTCTACTTTAAAAAAAGAAAAGCTCCACTGTCAAATCCTCATATTTAAAATCAAAAATCTCTTGAAATTTCCCTTAAGCTATATTCAAAATCATAATCTCAATGGATGTGAAGAAGTTACAACTAAGGATTAGAAGAAAGATTACAAGGTAACATATATTGTTCCTTGATTTATAGTTGTGATTATATTCTGTGAAACGGAAAATTTGATTACTTATGTTGCTTCTAGTTTTGAGTTTTGTGTGTTCATTGAGTAGTGCTTTGTGAACAGAGGTTTTTTTATTACACTGTAAGAGCACTTTTAACAGAGTTGATAAAAGTGTCGGATCAGCATTATCACGAGTAGCAGCAGCCAGCAGCACGTGGGAAGATGAGTCCCATCATCCAATACACAAGACTCCAAATTTGCCCACATTTTTTTTAAAAGAAACCATACAGTTTCAATTCTTAATTATTTCTTTCTTTGTGATTATTCATCATCTTTCAAAATCTATAAGAAAAAAGCAACCTTTTGTGTGTAAGACAGAACCAGATTCGTCATCTCCAATTCCTCCAGGTTTAGCATTGGTCATCTTCATCTTTATCTTGTTCCGCTCTTCAACTTCTGGGTTTCTGTTCTTGTCTTTCTGGCCAAATAACTTTCATATCATTGTAATTATCGCAAACGAACTTGTAAAAAATGGGTACTTTTAAGGGTTTTGGGTTTAGTGAGTCGTATTGGTCGGAAGAAACTACCGAAAGATTCGATTTTGTAGAGTTTGAAGTTCCGGGTATATAGCTCTGCTTGAGTTTGTTCTTAATATTGAGATTCTCAGATTTTATTGTGTTTTCAGAATCATGCCTGAAAAGAATATCGTAGAGGACGTTATCGGCGATTTGGTGGAGAACTTCACTGAAACAGTTCAGAAGAACAAACACGCTTCTTTCTTCGAACAACAAGATACCGTTGCTTCTCGTTTCAACCGTTTGTTTGGTCGTGAGAAACCAATTCATCATGTCTTAGGCGGTGGAAGATGTAAGAATTCATACACACACAGATATGTGAGATTGCTTTGTGTTTGTTCTAATTTGAGAGATTCTTTTCAGCTGCTGATGTGTTGTTATGGAGGAACAAGAAGATCTCTGCAAGCTTTCTAATGGGAGCTACCGCAATTTGGGTGCTTTTCGAGTGGATCAACTTTCATTTTCTATCTCTAGTCTGTTACGGTCTCTTGCTTGGTATGATCGGGCAGTTTGTTTGGTGCAATGCCTCAGGGTTTCTAAACCGGTAATTCTTTAAGTTCTTGATATATATACATGTATCCTTGTGATTGCAATCTAACAAGTTCTTTTTATAACAAAACAGTTCACAGTCTAGAGTGCCTCGCCTTGTTCTTCCAAAAGATTTCTTTGCTGATGTTGGTGTGGCCATTGGTAGAGAGGTTAACCGCGGTTTATTGTTTCTTCAGGACTTGGCTTGTAGAGGGAACTTAAAACAATTCCTCATGGTGTGTAGTTTCTGCTCCCATTACATTTTGTTGTATTAGTCCTTAAATAATGTTCATAGAGGTTTAATCAATCTGCACTAACATCATTTTTTCAGGCTGTGGTTGGACTATGGATAGCCGCAATAGTCGGGAGCTGTTGCAATTTCTTAACTGTTTTGTACATTGGTGAGTAGTTCTTATTAGTGGATTGTGAATTGAGTTTATAAGATCGTTTAAGAGATGCTTACATTGATTTGTGTGAAGGGTTTGTGGGAGCTCATACAATGCCGGTTCTGTATGAGAGATATGAAGACGAAGTTGATGGTTTTGTTGATTCTCTGCTGATGAAGTTTCATAGTCACTACAAGAAGCTTGATTCTGGTTTTCTAAGTCGAATCCCAAGTGGAAAGTTCCGGTTGAAGAAGCATGACTAAATCAACTTCTTATCTTTCTTTCTTGTTAGAACAATGAATTATGGTTTGAGTTAAAATGTTTTGAGAATATTCATGTAGATTTGTCTATCGAATCTTTTAAATTTTGTAACAAATTTTCACTACTCCCAGATCCCAACATTGTGAAACCCTCATTAGAACAAGTGCAGCAGCTGCTCCGGTAATAGCTAGAACCACAGCAGTAATGGCGAGTTTGCCACTTTCCACGGGATAGATGATGTTGCAGGACTTGTCAGCTTCATTGTAAAGAGAAGCATTGTCTCCTTCTTGAGTGATGACTTTCTTGTTCTTTAGCCTGAAGCTTTTCATAGTTCGATTCAGAGTGTAACTCGATGATGATGATAGTTTGAGGGAATGATCCATCCGTTTCTCTACCAGCTTTTGAAGAAGAACAACACTAGCTTCTAGATTCTCCTTATAGAGATTGTCCCAGTGATTGCAGCAGTCAACAATGTTTTCTGTCAGACACCAAATAGCCATGTAGCTACCTTGGCTAAAACATGATTACCTTCTCCAGCAAATTTCAAAGAAAAAATATATATATGTCAAGTACCAGTGTTCTAAAATACACTATATGTTAGTCAGACGGAAGACATCGTATAGCGTCTAAACGTATACACAGACGTTTACGACGTGAAGATGAATATTTTATTGTAAAAAATAATATTTATAGTAAATAATGACATAATAAAATAAAAACAATTATTAAGTATTTTTAGAAAGTTTATAACTAGTCTCAATCAAACAAAAATAATAGTATTAACTCAAATGATAAAATTTTATAATAAAATGAAAATGTCAGATATTGATTTAAAGACAAACATTTATATCATTTTTCTATGTTTATTTTCATAATTTTTCTATGTTTATTTTCATAATTTGGTTGTAGTCGTATTCAAAACTAAGTTTTAAGAAAATTACTTAATTATTAAATTAAATTATTTCTAAATAATTTAGTTTACATCAAACAAAAATGTTTTTTTTACATAATTGTGGTTTTAATTTTAAGTATGAGAAAACAAATAAAAATATTAATTTATTTGGAACATTAATAAAACGTATAACGTATGCGTGAGATCAATATAGTTGGTTATTTGATCGTCGTATATGTGGATATTTTTTTTTCTTTAAAATACGTATAACAAAAATACAGTACGGTAAGTTACTATATAGGGCATAAACGCCGTATACGCGGGCGTCTGGACCATATTTTAGAACACTGCAAAGTAGTATGAAGAAGTGTTACGTTGGAAATCCGTAAGAAAATTATTGTCAACGAATTTCCAAAAAAAAAAAATTTAAAATCTAAAATACGTTAGGGATCTGGGTTTGAGCTAAAAAATGAGCTTTCAAAAAACAAGAACTTAGGGCTCTTTTGCTCTATCTCTTCTTTTCTCTCACTTTTCTCTATGAAAAAGAAGTTTTCTCGTGATTCTCGTCTTCGGCCGTCGGTGACGGCGATTTGTCACGCCTACGGTCGAGTTACCTTTGTCACCGGTTTCTTCCCCACCAATTTTGTGTACAGGGATGAGGGCTCTTCGTTTTTTTTTGGAATAATTTTGGGCCATAGTGTCCGGTTTTGGGTTTCCGATCCTTTTCGGATCTTTCTTTCGTGCGGTCCCAAATTTTCAACGATCGATTTCACAATGCTTACAACCATAAATCTATAGATCTCTCCTTGTCTTCCCTATTTACCGGGCGCTTTTTGCCGTGAGAATGTGTTACTTGATCAAGTTGAACAGGACCGGCTTGGACTTCATCTGTTTCTGTGGTTTCTATCCCGTTCTGGGCTATATCGAAATCCAGCACCTTGTCTTCTGTGGATTGAGTCGGAAGCTTGTTGAGGTAGGTAATTTCGATGCGGCTCCTTATTGTTCTTGTTGGTGGATTTGGATCGGCATGAATCGAAGCTGAAACGACTACAACAAGTAAACGGTGTCGGAGTTCTGTCGGCGATCTGCATGACGCCGATCAACAGTTTCTGGACACGTGGACGCGATGGCGATGCATGTTTTTTTTAGCTCACTCAAAAATGAACTTGGACCATTTTTTGGGACCAATCAGCCCATTAGCTGTGTAATCATCTTTAAATATTCAATTTTGTATCTTGTGGCTTTTTTCTTTTGACAAACTTATCTTGTCATTTCTATCAGCCCATTGGGCTTTTAATAAAATTCTTT
Source organism: Orychophragmus violaceus (assembly GCA_030180135.1). NCBI lineage: Eukaryota > Viridiplantae > Streptophyta > Magnoliopsida > Brassicales > Brassicaceae > Orychophragmus > Orychophragmus violaceus. The sequence goes on from CM058234.1 coordinate 96,862,461, forward strand.
TGCCGCCAAAAAAAAGTGCTTTCAAGCGGGCTTATTTCCTAAGCAAAAATAAATAATTACACTTAGGTTTGTCTTTGAGAAGCCTAAGCGGTTCACATTCCTCTAGTGTTCTAGTGTTCTGTAATCAGCTTTACCGAAGGCTCTCACTTAGGAGTAGCCTCGCTTTCGACGCGAGTCCGAGGGACACTCAACCGTTGACCACTTTGTGACCCTTCTAGTCCTGATTCTGTGCGTTTTCTGGTATGTGTTTATTTGTGGTATGATATTCCGATTTTAAGTTTCTAGGGTTTAATCTCTGTTCACATTATGGTAGTTTGAATCTTGATCAAGTTTCAAATGGAGAAACAATACGAAAAGAAGATCACTTGGACGATTAAGAATTTCTCCTCTCTGCAATCTAAGAAAATTTACTCTGACGAATTCATTGTCGATGGCTGTAGATGGTAAAGAAGACAACTTTTTTCAAGTGTTTTCGTTCAAGTACATTTAGGTTGCTGATTCTCTTATCTACAGGGTTCTTCATGCCTATCCCAAGGGATATTTTGATGATGATGATGATGATGCTGATGATTCCTTGTCTGTATTTCTGGAAGTCGCCAACCATGGATCATTGCCAGCTGGTTGGAGAAGACGCACTAAAGTTTGTTTTATTCTGGTAAATCAATACTTGGATAAACTCTCCAGACGAGATGGTAACTATTTCCAACCCTTTGAAAGAGCTCAATCTTGTCATAATTTTGATAAAAGACAGTCAAGATTTTATGAATCTTTCTGTTGTGAGTCTTGTTGTTTGTTGAGATTTATACAAGACAAGGGTGTTGTGTTTTCTTTTTTGACTTGTGTTTGTTAGTTTGTGAGTTAATGAACTGATAAGATGATTTGTGTATTGTGAGTTTACAGAACTTGAAAAGGTGTTTCATCAAGAGGCTGTTGACTGGGGTTGTCATTACATGTGTCCCCTTAAGGTACTTCATGCCAAAGATAGTGGATTTTTGGTTAAAGGAGAACTCAAAATTGTTGCCGAGATACATGTTCTTGAAGTTGTTGGAACAATAGATGTAACAGAGAAAAATTCTACAATAATGGAAACCATGCATGTTAATGGCTTTCAACTTCATTCATCACAGGTAATGAAAAATTAAGACTTTGTGTGTAGGACAGTAGGAATCTCACATACATGATGTGTTCTACAATAAGATGCTTTAAATTTTGTGCTGTACAGGTGAAATCGGTTAGCCGTTTGTTTGAAAGACACCCAGAGATAGCCTCTGAAGTCCGTTCAAAGAACACAAATATTAGGACTGGTTACATGAGTTTACTACTCAGTCTGATTGATACAATGTGCCAGTCGCCTTGCGAGCTCTCTAGGGAAGATTTTGTTGAAGCATATGCTGCAGTTGGATTCATGGGAGATGCCGGGTTTAAGGTTGATTGGTTGGTGAAGAAACTTGATGAATTGTCAGGTAAGAAGGAGAAAGAGCAAGCTAGTGAGACTCGGCTAGAAGAAATGGAGCGAGAGTTGAAGGGCTTGAAACGGAAGTGGTCAGACATGGAAGTTGTAGTGGAGAAAGAAAAGGGGAAAGTTTTGGCTGCTAAAGCTCCTTTCTCATTCGATGATGTTGTTTAAGGCACTTGGAGTTTGGTTCTGCTTAGTGTTCTGTTATGTTCGTTAGCAGCCTTATTTTGTTAGTTGATATCGCCTGACTGAGACTCTTGTGCCGGTTGACTAAGGAAATATGTTCCCTTAGACATTTTCTCACGTTGATTTCTTCTTTTGAATTTGACTTGGTCCTGTGTATTTGGTTCCACATTATTAAAAACTTTTTACATATCAAAGTGTTTTAGTGTTTTAAAGGTGTTAAAAATTAATACAAACTTAGACAAACTCATTCTAACATAAATTTTCAAATCTTTTTCAGTCTGGCCTATTCCGGAGCGACCGGATAGCTAATATCGATATTCACATGTTCGATTGTATTATGATGGGACTGTCCTGTGGTGGTAGCTCTATCTTTAGTTCAGAGGTTAGACGGGCCCGGAATTTCTGAAATAACTTATGTTTGACGAGAAAAGAGGTTTTGGAGAATTTCTTACTCCCTCATAACGTAAAGATTATGTCCGGAGTTAGGAACTTGAAACATAGGTAGTATATTGATGGAACTGTCTTTATTGTGTGGATCCATGGCTTTCTCAAGATAAGGTTATAGATGGTTGGTCGGCTGACGATGACAAACTTAATTATCATCATCGTCTTGCCGGCGTGAACTGGCAATTTGACTGTACTGACAGTTGTGGTTGTGTTGTCGGAGAAATCGTAGGGGCCTTTATGAGCATTTTATTTCGTAATCGCTTAGTTTCAGTCTTTATAGGGTCTCCTTGTATATAAGGTCGATTGTGCTTTCGGTGTCGACCAAGACCATGGTCACTTCGCAATCGCCTATTTGTAACTCGACGACCAACATGTCATTTTGCGGCATGTATAATCCTTCCATGTCGTCCTCGGTTAACGCAATCTCATTATTGTTTCTGAGCTCGTAGTTTACGTTTTGCTTTTAGCGTTGGTATGTGTATGTCTTTCGTTTGTATTCTTTTATTCGATTCCACCGAGTCGTTGCAAGTCAAGAGTCCTCCCATGATCATGTAGTTTATTTGAGTATGGCCGGTTGGGTCGTTGACTGATGAAGTTTGGGAGTTCGGTTCCAGTGTTGTCGTCGGCTCGGTAGGGACATGCTTAGAAGAGATGAGTTCGGATTTTGTTGTTATGAAGAATCAGGATTGTCGTTGTTCAAAGATGCTCTTGTCATTATCTACTTCCTCTAAAGTGAAGAAAAGTTTCTTATCTCTATAAACAGCGCTAATTTTGTTGCTGATTTCGATTAAGTCTAAGATAGTCAACGTTGTGGTCAAAATGGTCCGAACAAATAAGTAGAATGAGAAAAAATTGGAGTCAAACTCTATGTATTAATAACTAGATTGAGGCCGGGTAATAAATAAAATAGTCGAAGAGTGAGTTTGTCGTAGGTCTGGGCATTTATCCGAAACCCGAAATTCGAACCCGAACTCGATCCGTAAAACCCGATCCCGATCCGAACCGATTTTACAAAAATATCTGAATGGGGTTTAAGTCTAGGTATTTCTGATATTGAATAATATCCGAACCCGAACCGAACCCGAACGAGTACCCGAAATAACCCGAAATTTTATCTATTTTTAAGTAATTTACTATTTCTGAGTATTTTTGAATAGTTTGAGTAGTTCTTTTATAGGTTTTGTTTTTGGTAGCACATATATTTTATGTACTTTTGAATACTTTTAGGTAGTTTAGATATATATAACGAGATTTTCAAATATTTTCAGATTATTTTGCATACTTTTTCGAGTTTTCGGAAATTTTTAGTAGTTTCGGGTATCCGAACCGAACTCGAACCCGATAAGTCCCGAATCGAACCCGACCCGATATATAGAAATATCCGAATGGGGCCTATAATCCTAAGCCTATAATCCTAAACCGAAAACCCGAAAACCCGAAAACCCAAAAAATCCGATCCGAACCCGAATGAGTACCCGAACGCTCATGCCTAGTTTATCGATTGACGAGCTCTTGAAAAATTGTTTACGTTCGTCGGTTTATAGAAATTAGCTCGGAGCTTAACATAATATAAGATACGATGAATGAATAGTAAATACTCTATTTATAGGAAAAATTGTCTAATTTTCTATTGGCTATTGACTTTTTAATAGATTTTGTTTTTTGGGCCAAAAGAATTAGATAGATTGAGTAGATTAAGTTATGGATCAGTCTGAACTCATATCCAACTGCGAGCATGAAACAACTGTAAAACCCTAATAAGATCCCTCGTTTTACTCTTGTGCGTACTCGGAATTACCCGTTGTAATTTCTCGTTTACCTGCGCTCTTTCCACGAGAATCCTAGTGGTAAATCCTGAACCATTGATCTTTCTAGTCTTTGTAAATCTCTATAATGGTTTTGGCTTCTAGGGTTTCAAATTTCTTTCATGTTTTTTTGGTAGTTTGATTGGGAGGAGTCTTCAATGGGGAATGAAGTTGATACGAAGTTCACCTGGGTGATTAAGAATTTCAACTCTATACAATCTGATAAAATCTATTCTGATTCTTTCGTCATCGGTGGCTGCAAATGGTAACTTAGATTTTCGTCTAATTTGGCCACGTTCGTTTCGTAGTCGCTGTGACAGCGACAACGACTCAAAACATATTCGTTTGACAGTCGCTGTTGCAGCTGTTAGTGACAGTGACGGTCGCTATATTGTTCGTTTTAGAGTCGGTGAAGACAGCGTAAAATTCGATCGCTGATTTTAATAACGATTATATAGCGATTTAAAAAAAAATTAAGCGACAGTCGCAACGACTCTCAAACGAACAACGCAGCGACTGTCGCTGTCGCTGATCGCTGTCGCTGATCGCTAGCGACTGCAAAACGAACATGGCTTTTATGTTTAAAATGCGACATATCCATTTGTTTTTTTTTTTTAATGGTTTTGTTTGCAGGCGTCTTATGGCCTTTCCCAGGGGCAATAATAATGCTAATTATTTGTCTCTGTATCTGAGAGTTGCTGATTCTGAATACTTGCCTAATGGATGGAGAAGACATGTAAAATATTCTCTAACTGTTGCAAATAATTTTTCTGATAAATTCTCAGAAGTGAAAGGTGATTCTTTCTAGCTGGAGTAAAGAAAAACTATATTTTACCGTGGTGCAATGCTTGTTCTTGAGTATACTTCTTCTATCTATCTTTGGTGACTACAGAAACATTACACTGGTTTGAACAAAAGGAAGATGACTGGGGTTTTACATCGATGCTTACCCTTGGAAAACTTAAGGCCAAAAGCGGTGGCTTTTTGGTGAATGGAGATGTCAAGATTGTTGCTGAGGTAAACGTTCTTGAAGTCATTGGCAAATTAGATGTATTAGAGGAACTTGAAGAAGCAACCCATCCTTTGAAAAAGACTAAGCCGAATGATGATGGCAGTAATTTGGTTAAGGAAACTCCAGCAGATTGGGTAGTTGTCAATGGGTTTCAACTACTTCCTTCACAGGTAAGAACTATGAAAAATCAAAGATGCAAACTTTGTTTACTTTTCTTACAAGTTTCAACTTCTTACCTGTGATTTAACAGTTAACACTTCTAAACTACTCGCAGGTGGATTTTGCGAGGCGTATCTTTGAAAGACACCCAGAGATTGCATTAGAAATCCGTACAAACAACCAAGATCTGAGAACATCATACATGAATGTCCTCCTCACCCTAATCAAGATGCTCTTCAAATATCCTCAGGAACATTCCAAGGATGATGATCTCTCGGATGCAGAAGCTTCTCTGGCATACATGACAAGAGTTGGGTTTAAGGTGGACTGGTTGAAGAAGAAACTTGATCAAGTTAAAGAAAACAAGAAGAAATGTGCCCGGGTGTGCGAAATGGAGCAACAGCTGCTTGACTTGAAGCAGAGATGCAAAGACCTAGAAACTCAGCTGGTTAAGGAAAAGGCAGAGATTCTGGCTCCTGATCTCTCTTTCAGTGATGTTGTTTGATGACATGTGTTCTTTGTAAGAGAGTTTGGTTCTGTTTTTCTTTTGTGTCATGTCTCTTTCCATTGCACTGTTTGTTTCTTGATGAAAAAGTAAACATCTTTGTGTGTCTGAACACTTTGCCCAAACGAGTAGCTTTAACGTGTGACACAATTAATATTCATGAATATTGAAGCACGTGGTGGAGGAGCTTTGCGTGAAGAAGAATAAAATGGTAGCACGTGGGGTTCGTATGAGAGCACTCGACGGAATGATAGTGGAACAGTGACAGGCTTTGCTTGAGCTTGAAGCCCAACTGAAGAACGAAGAGAACGAGGCTGTTTCCGACTTGGTTTTGAGGATGTTGTTTGAATGAAAGTTCGTAAGTTTCCTCTCACGTACTAAACAAATATGTTGTTGTCTAATTAATTACAAAATAAAAGAAATTCATCAAACCAAGAAAAGGACTAGATCTTAAGTTTGCGCTTCGGGTACATGACTTTCTTCCATCCATCGTCGACGTGGGAGTTACATTTAGAGATCTCAGAGCCATCTTCTAGGGCTTTCTTCTCTCCGGCGTTAGAAAAAAACAGAGACCAAAGTAGACGAGGAGATTTGACCACAGAAGGGGTTTTATAAAAAAGTTATACATGCAAATAGATAACTATCTTAATATTTGATGGATATAAATTCATTCATTAAGGCTTTGATTGGTAACCTTGTGGAATGGCGGAATTGCATTTAAAAATGTGATTCCGCAAGTTTTGCGTTTAAACACAATTCCGCCAATCAAAAATATAAAAACTCAATTTCGCAAATAATTTACTTAAAGTTCAAATTTTCACTTAATAGAGTTTTCTTTGTATTTTTTTAAGCGAAAACACAGACTCTGCGTTTTCGCGTTTTTCCTTCTATTCCGCTAGTTTTTATGAATGGTAAAATTCTTGCGGAATCGAGTTTTTAAACGCTATTCCGTCATTCCGCAGCTTACCAATCAAGGTCTAAGTATATCTTCTCATATATTTTGACAAAAAAAAAATCTTCTCACATATTTAGTATATATCTTTTTTGTTAAAATAATATCTTATCTATCTGTTTTTATCAAAAATATCTTTTTTGGTCAACATATCTTATGTATTTTCAATATCCCTAATTTTTTAATTTGTAATTCTGAATACACTTTTTTCCTATTCCTTAAACTTCACAATAAATGTATGAAAAAATGACATTACTCTAAATATTTCAAAAGGAAGAAAACAACATATTATAAAAATACTTTATTTGTTTATTTTATTTATCGTTTAATACTTTTTATAAATTATAAAATATTAAACTTCTATTTTAAATCTAATTGATATATTTTCAAAAATAATAATCAATATACTATTTTATTTTATTTAAATAATGAATAAACTGAAAAATAAAAATAAAAAACTTATATTGAAATTAAGTAATATAAATAAGATTAAAAATTTTAAATGATAAATATTAAGAGATTAGATGGTAATAAATATGTATAAATGAAATTTTTTTACAATGTAAAAATGGAATTTGTTTGGTAGATTTCATATAATATTATCTTCCTTCTTAATCCTCTTTCTTGTTGACCAGAAAAATTTGACTACAACAAGAAGATCAGATAACTCTCTGTATGGGATCCACCATAGTCACACATTTTACACGTGTCAACTTCCTGAGCTCCAGATGCTGGAATGTTTTAATTGAAAATATATAAATTAGTAAAATAAAAAAGAGAAGAAAAAGAAAGTAAAGAATTGATCCACGACGATCAAAGTAAGGTTAGGTTCCTCTTCCTCTCTCTCTCCACGATTGATCTCGGATTTGCGAGCGAGGTACTGCATATTGTTAAAAACTGTGTCTTTTTCCGTAAAATCGAATTTGTTTTATGATTGGTTTTATGGTATGCTTGTCGCATGTTCTTTAAAAATTAGTTTTTTTTTTGTCATGTAATTTGATTTGATCCGGTTGTATTTGAAGACGGAATCGACTGAAAGTTTTGGGATTGATTGGGGAAAATTGGAGGATTGTTTTCTGATCGAGAAAGTTTTGATTTTTCATCTTATTTCTGGGGAAATTGGTTGCAGTTTATGTCTTTGTATTGATTTACCTCTTCCGGCAATAGAATCTCTTGATGCGTTTTTTTTTGGTTGAACAAGGATTGTAAGTCTTTGATTGAACTGAAAACTGGCGTTGGCCATGTGGAAATAGAAAATATCATTCTCCAGTAATGTCTCCATTGATTGTTTGATGTTGGGACATAGTTATATTATTGATGTCACCAAAAGTATTGTGAAAATATGGTATTAGTTTCTCTGGGTCTTGCTTTAAATCACAGTCCGAAAACTCGGAGTTGAGCTTTATTTGTAATCAATTATGATTGTATGAGATATAATCTTTACTGCTCGTTATACTTTTGTTGTTTTTATCGTTTCAAGTCTTTTTCACATGTACAATCTCTAATACAATGTCTAATACTGCTTCTACCTGACAGGAACAAGAGTTGCTTTACAAAAATCTCAGAGATGTCTAGTGGAACAGTGAGAAGAGTCTCACGTCAAGATATACAACTGGTAATTAAAACAAATGAAGGCCGTTTTTACAACACTTTTGAAAGTTATATTTATTTTCCTTCTCTTGATTCATATTGAGGGTGTTGTATCCTTGTAGGTTCATGTTGTCCTGTAGAATGTTATTTAGATTGCATATCCAGAAGGTTTTGTTGTGTGCATAATTGCTGATTCCCCATAGCAATGATAGTTGTTACTGCTGCCAGCTATTTCTTAGCTATTGAGAAAGCGCCATTGTTTTTCTTTGCTACCCGCTTCAAATACTATGCAAGGAACCTTTATGAAACTGTAGAATTGAGGCATGTCTTTTTTTAATGATGTATTGGATGAATATGTGTGATACTCTCGAAAGCTTTTAACTAGAAATACCTAACACCCTCGAGGCCTCTACTATCAAAAGCATCATAATTGCTGATAAAGGCCTCCAGTTTCATTATGTGAATCTGTGTAATTTTATTTCTCTTCTCCTCTTCCAACTGTTCTGTCCAACCTTGAGCAATTAACTTACTTTTACCCATTATTATCCCACTCAGGTTCAAAATCTTATAGAACGATGCCTTCAACTTTACATGAATCAGAAAGAAGTCGTGGAAACTTTACTGGAGCAGGCTAAAATCGAGCCTGGGTTCACAGAACTAGGTAGCCATAGCAGTTATCTTCTTTTCAAATCAATTTTGCTTCTGATTGTCTAATCCTTGTTCATTGATTTGAATCATTTGATGGCTCTACGTTCTGGATCCATTGCTTTGCTTAATGATGTGAATATATGTTTTACCATTCCAGGACATTCTTAGCGAAAATCATGTGTAAATGATTTTGTAGTCTTTTCTGTACAATTTGACTAGGAAAGTTTCACTTAACAGGTCTTGCTTGTCAGAGAGCCCAGTTAGGAAGGGTCTGTTGACATTATTATAACAGTAGACCATGTTTTCCCTTTTTGGTTTACAGTTTGGCAGAAGCTTGAAGAAGAGAATCGTGAATTTTTCAAGGCTTACTATCTTAGGCTCATGTTGAAACAGCAGATCATTGAATTCAACAAGCTACTTGAGCAGCAGGTTCACCATATGCAGCAGATGCATCCAAGTGGAGTTACTTCCGTCCAGAATACAAATGGTTCTCATATCCAATCAAGTAAGATTCGTGAGATGGAATTATATGTGTATTTTAGGTTCATTGTTATCAATTATTATGTGCTACTGGTTGGAAAATTAATGGAATTAATGATTTTTTAGATAGCTAATCTATGCAGCTGACATAGATTCTCTTAACAGTTAATCAGAAACAGATTTTCTATGATCAATCTTTGAAGTCTGATACACATCATCCTATGGCTTCGAGTCTCTCTAATGCATACCTCAATGGCTCGTCAACACTCAATACAAATGTGGCCAATTCTGTGAACATATCAACCCATGCTAGGAGAGTTGATCCTTCTCCAATTATGCTCTCATCACAGACCACAAACATGCCCATGATGCAAGGAATGAATGGAGGAGGAATGATCAAGTCTGAGACTGCCTTTACAAACCATACTTCTTTCATGTATGGTGGGGAACAGAACGCCCTCCAAGGACATTCCACAGTTAGAGATACCTCGATCCCATCTTTCGGTAACGAGTCCAACAACCAACCCCTCAGTGATACGCTTCTTGATCCAGAAGCTTCTAGTTTTGGGTTCTTAGGTCAAATTCCTCGGAACTTCAGCCTCTCTGATTTGACAGCTGATTGTTTGCAAAGCTCAGGTCTTTCTCTATCTCATATACTCCTTTGTCTCTCGTTGTTCGTCCATCTTAGCATGCATATAGAACCAAGTAGTAATATGCTTTATTGTTTATAACCATGAGCGTTCATGATGAATTCAGAGATTCTGGAGAGCTACGATAAATCACCCTTCCGTGTGCCGGATCCTGAAAATTTCCAGGACTCCTACGACAGGGGAGAATATCAAGGTGACAACTTTGAGACTTTGTTAAAAAAAGAATGAAGAAGAAAGTATCTGTTATATCTTTCTTTCTTTTCCTATTCAGTGGATTGATAGTAATAATGTTAACCGAGTGTTTATTGCAGGGGACAACAAGAGATTGGAGACCATATCTGAAGGTTTCAGTTACGATAACCTGGGGAGCGAGTAGTTAGGTAAACAGGTAAGAACACTGCTTCTTCCACTTTCTTCTAATATCTCAGTTTGGGTTTTTGAATGTTCAGAGATTTGACATCAACATCATCTTTGGTTTGTGAAAACTTATGCAGGTTTTGCTTCATCACTTATAGCATAGGACAAAAAGATTGAAGCTTTTTGATATTTTTTCTTGCAAAGACTAATGGGTGGGGTGTATAAAAAGGTTTTCCATTAACAATATTACTTTAGCTTGAAGTTGGTAGTAATAAGTTTGAGAAGATGATATGTAGTTTTTCAGTGTGAGATTTTGTCTCTTTGCTATTGTGTTTTAGTTTGGTTACAAATGTTTATTAGTACTTGGAATTTGGTGGAAGCTTAATTTATGAGTCTTATGAAGTTCATTCATCTATAGAATGCGAGTTTCATGTATTTTATCACAACAAAGTTATAAAATAAAGGTAGTGGTAATGAGGTAGTGACAAAGGCAACATACATGATTTTAGTGCGTAAGCTAAGGTAGTGGCAAATTGACAAACGCAAACCAAAAGTCGGAAACCGAAAGCTTTTCGAGATAACACTCTTTCCCTTTTTAAATAGTAATAGATTTTGTTGTCAAAAAAAAAAAATAGTAATAGATTTTCAGTGGACCAAAAAAAAAAAACAGATTTTATTACTCATTATAAGTAATATTATTTATCAACGATTTCTCATAGCTTTTAATGAATAATATTTAAATGTTTACATTTATTTAATTATAATTTAAAATTCATTATTATAGCATCATTATATTTATATTAATTAGAAAGTGATTTTAATTCATATTCATTTTAAATATTGGTTGATTACTAATTTTTATTAATTAGAATTGATTTTGATTTTAAATAACTATTAAATTGGTTGATTGTTTATTCATCTTTAATATATTAAAATATTTTTACTTAATTGATTTGATTTAGATTAAATTTTTATTATTTATCATATTTAATTATATATATATGTATTATTTTAAATAGATAAAATGCATAATTTTGTATAAAGCAATATATATATATATATATTGTTTGTATTATTTAAATAGATAAAATGCACAATTTTGTATAAAGCTTAAACAGAATATAATTTAAATTTATAAATTATTTTAACAGATACAAATTTAAATATATTGATATACTAAATTTTATGAAGCATGTTTGTTAACTAATAAAAGGGAAACAAAATCAAAAGCCGTCTTTGCTCTCTCTCTCTCTCTTCTCTCTCTCATATCTTTCAGAGAGAGGGAGCGATGTCGGAGGCGAATTCCGATTAACCGGATTTCGTAGTTTTCTGTAAATTGCCTTGTTCGAAGGTTCCTTTTGTTGTGCTTTCTTTTGTTCCGATCGTGGCTTCTCTTTGGATCTCGATTTGAATAAACACAGAGTTCTTTCTATGGCCACTATCTCTTCCGATTCATCGGACCTTTCAGGATTTCTTCCTGTCACCTCGCGGTTCGTGAGGCTATCGATCTAGCTCCTCCTTCCTGTTTTTGCCTCGTCTGCTCCTGATTTTAGCTGTAGAGCTCCGCTGTTTCTCCTCCGCTCGCGGGGATTAATATCGTGGCCGTGCCACTGCTTCCGAAGAAAGCGTTAAGTGGATTCTGTTGGAAGCTTCTTCCAACGGCGGCGGCGTCTCCTTTGCTCCGGTGGTTCCTAGTCGGGTCTCTTCATCGGGTTTGTTCTGTTTGCAGGTAAGCGGATTCTGGCTTTGGGATGCATAGATCGGCAATCGGTTCTGGCAGTCACAGTGAGTAGGTCTGGAGAGCTTTGGTTCGGGTTCCTCTCCGTCAATCTGAAGCTTCCCGGCGGTGCCTTCGTTGAACGGCGCGGATGTTGCATGCCGGTTTTGTTCTGGCGCTGACATGTGTCCCGTGTCGATCTGATCCATTCGCGTTTGTTTTGCTTATTGGACTGGGCTTTGGCCCGATTGTAATTAAACGTGGTCCATGAATGAATATTCTGTTGACAAAAAAGAAAAAATGTTCGTTAACTAATAAAAATTCATAACAAACTTAAAAATATATAATTATGAAAATAAGATTTAATTTTAGCCATAGTGGGAGGACCCCACCAGAGGACTCAAACCACAAACACAGAGGCAGAGACACAATTCTCTCTTCTCTCAATGTGGGAAGATAATAGTCTCCATCTCCATTCTCCATAAAGCTTACTGCTTCTGGGTAAGTCTCTGTGGTGTTTCTTTTCATCTACTCTCTTCTTCTTCCTTCATCTTTACAACCAGGGGATTTTAAAAAACTCCAACTTTTATCTTTTTCATGCAAGGTCTTGCAATCCCTCTGTTCAGAAATCATCTCCGATTAAATCTCGGTGACTTCGAATTATCTGAAAGTTAAGGTTTTTTCTTTGTCTCGATGGATACTCTATTGAGAACACCCAACAAGCTCGGATTTTTCATCCCTCAGTTTCATGGGTTTGAGAGATTAACCAGTAATAGTCCAAATCCTTCAAGGGTTAAGCTTGGTATGAAGAAAAGGGCAATCAAAATTGGTAGTAGTAGTAGTGCTCTTTTGGATCTTGTTCCTGAAACTAAGAGGGAGAATCTTGACTTTGAGCTTCCTTTATACGATACTTCCGTGAATAAAGTTGTTGATTTGGCTATTGTCGGTGGTGGTCCTGCTGGTTTAGCTGTGGCTCAGCAGGTATCTGAGGCTGGACTCTCTGTTTGTTCCATTGATCCTTCTCCAAATCTCATTTGGCCTAACAACTATGGAGTTTGGGTTGATGAGTTTGAAGCTATGGACTTACTTGATTGTCTCGACACCACTTGGTCCGGTGCTGTTGTCTATATTAATGATGGTGCCAAGAAGGATTTAAGCCGGCCTTACGGGAGAGTTAACCGGAAACAGCTCAAATCCAAAATGCTTCAGAAATGTATAACCAACGGTGTTAAGTTTCATCAGTCTAAGGTCACTAACGTGGTTCATGAAGAGGCTAACTCCACTGTGGTTTGCAGTGACGGTGTAAAGATTCAGGCTTCTGTGGTTCTTGATGCTACCGGGTTTTCCCGATGCTTGGTTCAGTATGACAAACCTTATAACCCCGGGTATCAAGTAGCTTATGGGATTGTGGCTGAAGTTGATGGTCACCCGTTCGATGTAGACAAGATGGTGTTCATGGATTGGAGAGATAGACATCTTGACTCGTATCCTGAGCTTAAAGAACGGAACAGCAAGATCCCAACGTTCTTGTATGCGATGCCGTTTTCTTCCAACCGAATATTTCTTGAAGAGACTTCTCTTGTTGCTAGACCAGGTCTGAGAATGGAAGATATCCAAGAAAGAATGGTTGCTAGGCTGAAACATTTGGGGATCAATGTGAAGCGGATTGAGGAAGACGAGCGTTGTGTGATCCCGATGGGCGGTCCTTTACCAGTCTTACCTCAAAGGGTTGTTGGGATTGGCGGTACAGCGGGTATGGTTCATCCTTCAACCGGTTACATGGTAGCTAGGACTCTTGCAGCCGCGCCAATAGTTGCAAACGCCATTGTGAGATACCTTGGTTCGACGAGTAGTAACAGTCTGAGAGGAGACCAACTCTCAGCTGAGGTATGGAGAGACTTGTGGCCTATTGAACGGCGTAGACAGAGGGAATTCTTCTGTTTTGGAATGGATATTCTGCTGAAGCTTGATTTAGATGCTACTAGAAGGTTCTTTGATGCATTCTTTGACCTGCAACCGCATTACTGGCATGGTTTCTTGTCATCAAGGCTGTTTCTCCCGGAACTGTTGTTCTTTGGGTTGTCCCTCTTCTCGCATGCTTCCAATACCTCAAGATTGGAGATCATGACAAAGGGTACTGTTCCTCTTGCTAAGATGATCAACAATTTGGTACAAGATAGAGACTAAGGACTAGCAGAACTGAGACATACATGTACATGTGTTCCTTGGTTCTTGCTCCTGGTGGTATATCTGCAACTGTAAGCTGTTGGAAAATTGTGTATATCATACATAACCTGAATTCTTGTGAAATCAAATTTTTACTAGTTTTTCTTTTTCACTGGAACATTTTTCATTGCATTACCAAGAGCGAATACGTTTTTCGAATACAAACATAGAGGACTAAGGTCGGCTATCACAAGGTACTGTTCCTCTTGCTAAGATAATGTCACCTGGGCTAGGGTTTCCGTACAGTGCGATTTTCTGGGCGATTTCTTCGCTTCGGATCTAGTTCCAAAGTCTGTTCCTTTCTGTTCCTAACCAAGATCTACGCCTGTGTCTGTAGATCTTGCTCCTTAAGCTCTTGTAGCTTCTTACTGTGTTAAATCCTTTTAGTGGAGAACCTAGTTTGGTGTTCTCAGATCTAAGTCCGGTGGTGTACCATGAAATCCAGAGCTCTCAAGTCACGAAGGCGCATGGAAGACGACTTCCAGAAGATGCTCCGGGATGCGGAAATCCCAGACGAAGATAATGCTGTTGAGGTTCCAGATCTTGATAATCTGGACCTCATTGAAGAAAACTCGATGAGCCTCATTGTGCGCCTGCTAAACCCAGGTGTCCAGAAGGTGGCGGGAGCTGTTTTGGGGCTACCCAGAATTTGGGAGATGGAAGATAGGGTGCGTGGGAGAGGTGTTGGCTCAGATAGGGTCCAATTCTTCTTCAATGAGGAAGCAGATCTCCTAAGCGTTATTCGCCGGAGCCCTTGGTTCCTTACTGGTTGGATGGTCTCAGTCGCTCGTTGGAAGCCATATCTAGATCTGACTGAACTATCAAAGATCTTTTTTTGGATCCGTATTAGGGGCATTCCCCTCCATCTGCTGAAAGAAGAAGCAGTGCGCAGTGTGTGTCAAGGATGGGCGGAAGTGGATCAAGTCATCCTTCATGCCAAACAGTCAGAATCTGTTGAGTATGTCCGTGCTCGTGTGTTATAGCGCCGATGAACCCTTAATGTTAAAGCGTGCCCTGAAGTTTAAAACAGGAGAAATGGCAGTTGTGGAAATAGAGTATGAAAAGTTATCGAAGTGCTGCTTCCTCTGCAAACGCCTTACACATGAAAAAGATGATTGTCCAGGTCGCCTGAGAAGTGAATCAGTGGGGGATTCCAAGAGCCAGCAAAGGACTTCAAATAGTCGAGAGTTTGCATCTCCCAGTCATACCAAAGTGTCGTCTGGAACCGATCTCAGACAGCGTCTCCAACGCTCTAGATCATCCGGGAAAAATTCTGGGAGTAATGACCAGCTCCAGGATGTATCGGTTAACTATGTCGATAGGATAGAGCAAGAGGTACCAGCTCAGAGGAGAGCTCGTGGACAACAGCTTCACCGGGATCCCAGAGATGCTAGATCCCAAATTGGTAAAGGTAAAGGTCCAACCCGGGGAGGCACGGAGAAGCAGAACAGGAGTGAACCCTTGAGAGACCAGAATCGAGTACCTGCTGCTAAACGCTTATCCTTCCCTTCGACTGGCAGAATGGATGGGAGAGTGTGGAAACAGAGGGATAACTCGGTCCAACTTGTGTCCGGGAGTCTTCAAGTGGGAGAGGCATCTAATGCCTCCATCCAATCCCCATCCAAGAAACGTAAACTATCTCCGGAGGCTGAGAGAGTAGCCAAACGTTCCAGATTTGATAGACATGGGGAACTATCGTCTGACGAAGAAGGAGAGCTGCGGAATGATAATGTGCCAAATGAGAAAGATCCAACGACCTCAGTAGCTCCAGCCGTATCTACGGCATCGGTAATCCATCCTTACGCTCCTGTGGCGTCTAAACCTCTTAAGTCTGGGTGTGGGATCACCCGGGCCAATCCCCAATGAGGCTATTGGCTTGGAACTGTCAGGGGATTGGGAGCACCCCTACAGTTCGGCGTCTTACGGAGATATGTGGTCGATATCTCCCAGACTTATTGTTCCTAAGTGAGACCAAGAACAAGCGAGAGTATTTAGAGAATGTAGTTGGCTTCCTAGGGTTCTATGATCTTCACACTGTAGAACCGGAGGGAAGGAGTGGTGGTTTAGTAATTTTATGGAAAGATTCAGTGCAAGTCAGGGTTTTAGAGTCAAATTCTCGTTTTATTGACACTAAAATCACTTGGCAGAATAAGAGTTTCTTTGTGACGTTTGTGTATGGAGATCCAGCTAGAGGAAACCGAGATTATGTTTGGGAGAAGCTGACCCGCATTGGCTTAAACAGACATGAACCATGGTTGATGGCCGGAGATTTCAATGAGATTTGTGGTAATCATGAAAAGCAAGGTGGTATAACGAGGTCTGAGAACTCATTTGCCCCGTTCAATGCAATGCTAAATGCTTGCGGCATGATAGAGTTTCCTTTCTACGGCAATCCGCTATCTTGGTATGGTTGTAGATATGACGACATAGTTCACTGTCGTCTTGACAGAGCGGTTTGTAATGTGGAGTGGCTGGATCTTTTCCCCCAAGCGCATTATCTATATTTGCAAAGGGCGGAATCTGATCACAGCCCCTTGATCCTAAACATGAGTGGTGAGCAACACCGGAATAAGGCTGGGTTCCGGTTTGACAAGAGATGGATCAAGGCTGCGGGTTTTAAGGACATAGTCAAAGGTTTTTGGGAGCAGCAAGATGAGCCCGGTTCTGGTTCTCTGGTGGCCAAATTAGCAGGATGTCGGAAGAAGATTTCTGGCTGGAGAAAGGCAAATGTTCCAAACTCGGCCAAGAGGATTTCTGAGTTACAGAAGGAAATTCATGAGCTCACTCACCAGGAGCATTTTGATACTGGGAAACTCAAGGAACTTCGACAAGCCTTGAATAAAGAATCGCGTGAAGAAGAGGAATATTGGCAGCAAAAGAGCTGCATTCACTGGCTTAAATCAGGGGACCGTCACTCTAGTTTCTTTTTCGCAGCCACCAAAGCAAGAAGAGCAAGGAACCAGCTGAAGAGCCTTAAAGATGGGAATGGGAGAGAGTGTTTCACTAACGAGGAGATGGGAGCAGTGGCTGAGGATTACTTTGGCAGACTCTTCACCTCGGACTCCCCCCCTGATGATGATTCTTTGTTTGATGGAATTCAAGCCAAGGTTTCAGAGGAGCATAATGTAAAGCTGAGCAGACCGGTCACCGCTGAAGAGGTTAGAGAAGCTGCATTCGATATTAATCCTGGAAAATGTCCTGGTCCAGATGGTTTAACTGGTCACTTCTTTCAAGCGTGCTGGGAGGAAGTCGGGCCTCATATAACACGGATGGTGCAGTGTTTCTTTGTTTCTGGGGATCTTGAGGAGCGACTGAATGAAACAAACATCTGTTTGATCCCGAAGAACACTAATCCAACCGACCTGACTGAGTACCGACCTATAAGTTTATGCAATGTTGCATACAAGATCATTGCGAAGTTGATGGTGCGGAGACTCAAGCCAATGATGCCAGATTTAGTCTCAGAGACACAGTCGGCGTTTGTTCAAGGACGCCTCATTTCAGACAACATCCTTATTGCTCACGAGACGGTTCACGCCTTACGTACTCGAGATAGTGTTTCAAAGCATTTTATGTCCATAAAAACTGATATGGCTAAGGCATACGATAGACTAGAGTGGAAGTTTATTGAAAAAGCTTTATTGACTCTAGGTTTTGATACACATTGGATTAAACTAATCATGAAATGTGTGTCATCTGTCTCTTATGCAGTTTTAATCAATGGCCAGCCTCATGGGAGGATAAAACCGACAAGGGGTATTAGACAAGGCGACCCGCTATCACCATACCTGTTCATCTTGTGCTCCGAGATTCTCGCTCAACTCCTTCATAATGCAGAGTCTCAAAGGAGGATAACAGGACTTAAGGTGGCTGCGGACGCGCCCCCAATATCCCATCTTCTGTTTGCCGATGATACACTCCTGTTTTGTCGTGCAACAAGAGAAGAGGCGTCGGAATTGTTCCAAATCATTACTGCCTTTGGTGCAGTCTCGGGACAAAAAGTGAGTCCTACCAAATCGAGCATCATTTTTGGAAAAAAGATTGATGAGAACACAAAAACAGAGTTGAAAGAGCTTCTTGGTGTTGACAAAGAGGGAGGAGAGGGAGTCTACCTCGGCCTCCATGAATCATTTGTAGGTTCACGAGTTGACATTCTAAATAAGCTCCGGGAACGCCTTTCAGCTCGTGTCAATGGATGGACTACGAAGTACTTGTCTCAAGCTGGGAAAGAGGTACTCCTCAAAGCGGTGGCCATGGCTATGCCCACTTTCACGATGACATGTTTCCGCCTTCCAAAAACAGTATGTGAAGGTCTTGTCTCGGTGATGGCAAGTTTTTGGTGGAAAAACAGTGAGAGTGGGCGCGGCATTCATTGGAAATCCTGGCCAAAAATCAGTATACCGAAGGGCGAAGGAGGACTTGGATTCCGGGATATTGAAAGCTTCAATATCGCTTTGTTGGGCAAGCAACTATGGAGGATGATCAATTGTCCAGAGTCTTTACTGGCGCGAGTCTTCCGGGGTAGATATTTTAAGAACGGTTCACCTCTCACAGCTGCTCTCGGATCCCGGCCTTCCTTTGCTTGGCGCAGTATCCACTCGTCCCAACACCTGTTGCAAGCTGGTACGGTCAGAATGGTCGGAGCGGGGTCGGATGTCAAGCTGTGGTCTGATCCATGGCTGCCAAGCTCCCCTCCTAGACCACCGAGACCTGCTCCCAACCAGATCCTAAACAATTGTTCTTTCATGGATCTTAGAAGGGAAAATGGGCAGGGATGGAACCTTGAACGTATTGCGGAAGTTATTCATGAGGAGGACAGGGAATTGGTCATGTCGGTGAGTGTGGCCTCAGGGAACCATAAGGGTGGTTATCGGTGGTGTTACAACAAGTCAGGACTATACACTGTTAAGTCGGCATACTGGACTTTGGTCCATGTTCTGAGGTCGACATCTTTGGAGTTCAACACAGTCGGTCCATCCTTAAACCCTCTCTACAAAGCTGTGTGGAAATGCAATACGAGTCCTAAGGTTAGGAATTTCTTGTGGAGGTGCTTATCCAACAATCTAGCAGTGTCCGGTAATTTGAAATATCGTCATATGGCGACTGACGATAGGTGTGCTAGATGTGGTTTAGGCCCGGAATCTGTGAATCATGTGCTGTTTGAGTGTGCCTATGCTAAGCTTGTATGGTCTTTATCGCCATGGTCAGGAATATTTCCGAGCATGATAACAGATTCCATATTCACCAACTTTGCCTCTTTCTTATTGGCTGAGACTAATGAGAACTTCACAGAGGAGAATCTTTGTTACTTTCCCTGGGTATTATGGAGATTATGGAAGGCAAGGAACACATTCTGTTTCAATGCAAAGGATGACCCGGCACACCTCACCATGTCGAAGGCAAAGATGGATACTGAACTGTGGTTAAAAAGCCAAGAAGAGGAGGAGGAAGAACCGACCCCTGATGCAAGGACTAATGAAGATTTGGAGCTGAGCAAAAAGAGGTTGAAAGGCGTGGATTGGCTGGTCTGTAACTGGGATGCTGCGTGGTCAGAACATCTCCCTAGCTCTGGTTTGGGATGGACACTGGTCAACAGTGCTGGAGCCCCCATGTACCACGGAATGCAAGCCATTCCAAAGGTTTGCTCTGCTCTGTTTGCAGAAACTGAAGCAGCTCTTTGGGCAGTGAATAGTATCGCTTCATTAGGCGCCAAGAAGGTATTGTTTCAGACAGATTGCAGGGACCTAATCCTAGCTCTACAGGAACCTAACCAATGGCCGAGTCTGGCTCCGTTTGTCCATGAAATCAAGACAAGAGCGATGGAGTTCGAAGAAGTTGATTTTGTGTTCCAACCTAGAGATTTCAACAAAGCGGCGGATACTTTAGCCGGTGCAAGTCACCAACTAATGTTGTACTCCCCGTCTATTGCTTCTGATTTTCCTGTTTGGCTTCAAGCCTTGTGTAAGGCTGATTTGCAGAACTTTGTACTTTTTAATTAAAAGTAATATGAGTTATTGGTGTCAAAAAAAAAAAAAAAAAAAAATGTTCGTTAACTAATAAAAATTCATAACAAACTTAAAAATATATAATTATGAAAATAAGATTTAATTTTAGCCATAGTGGGAGGACCCCACCAGAGGACTCAAACCACAAACACAGAGGCAGAGACACAATTCTCTCTTCTCTCAATGTGGGAAGATAATAGTCTCCATCTCCATTCTCCATAAAGCTTACTGCTTCTGGGTAAGTCTCTGTGGTGTTTCTTTTCATCTACTCTCTTCTTCTTCCTTCATCTTTACAACCAGGGGATTTTAAAAAACTCCAACTTTTATCTTTTTCATGCAAGGTCTTGCAATCCCTCTGTTCAGAAATCATCTCCGATTAAATCTCGGTGACTTCGAATTATCTGAAAGTTAAGGTTTTTTCTTTGTCTCGATGGATACTCTATTGAGAACACCCAACAAGCTCGGATTTTTCATCCCTCAGTTTCATGGGTTTGAGAGATTAACCAGTAATAGTCCAAATCCTTCAAGGGTTAAGCTTGGTATGAAGAAAAGGGCAATCAAAATTGGTAGTAGTAGTAGTGCTCTTTTGGATCTTGTTCCTGAAACTAAGAGGGAGAATCTTGACTTTGAGCTTCCTTTATACGATACTTCCGTGAATAAAGTTGTTGATTTGGCTATTGTCGGTGGTGGTCCTGCTGGTTTAGCTGTGGCTCAGCAGGTATCTGAGGCTGGACTCTCTGTTTGTTCCATTGATCCTTCTCCAAATCTCATTTGGCCTAACAACTATGGAGTTTGGGTTGATGAGTTTGAAGCTATGGACTTACTTGATTGTCTCGACACCACTTGGTCCGGTGCTGTTGTCTATATTAATGATGGTGCCAAGAAGGATTTAAGCCGGCCTTACGGGAGAGTTAACCGGAAACAGCTCAAATCCAAAATGCTTCAGAAATGTATAACCAACGGTGTTAAGTTTCATCAGTCTAAGGTCACTAACGTGGTTCATGAAGAGGCTAACTCCACTGTGGTTTGCAGTGACGGTGTAAAGATTCAGGCTTCTGTGGTTCTTGATGCTACCGGGTTTTCCCGATGCTTGGTTCAGTATGACAAACCTTATAACCCCGGGTATCAAGTAGCTTATGGGATTGTGGCTGAAGTTGATGGTCACCCGTTCGATGTAGACAAGATGGTGTTCATGGATTGGAGAGATAGACATCTTGACTCGTATCCTGAGCTTAAAGAACGGAACAGCAAGATCCCAACGTTCTTGTATGCGATGCCGTTTTCTTCCAACCGAATATTTCTTGAAGAGACTTCTCTTGTTGCTAGACCAGGTCTGAGAATGGAAGATATCCAAGAAAGAATGGTTGCTAGGCTGAAACATTTGGGGATCAATGTGAAGCGGATTGAGGAAGACGAGCGTTGTGTGATCCCGATGGGCGGTCCTTTACCAGTCTTACCTCAAAGGGTTGTTGGGATTGGCGGTACAGCGGGTATGGTTCATCCTTCAACCGGTTACATGGTAGCTAGGACTCTTGCAGCCGCGCCAATAGTTGCAAACGCCATTGTGAGATACCTTGGTTCGACGAGTAGTAACAGTCTGAGAGGAGACCAACTCTCAGCTGAGGTATGGAGAGACTTGTGGCCTATTGAACGGCGTAGACAGAGGGAATTCTTCTGTTTTGGAATGGATATTCTGCTGAAGCTTGATTTAGATGCTACTAGAAGGTTCTTTGATGCATTCTTTGACCTGCAACCGCATTACTGGCATGGTTTCTTGTCATCAAGGCTGTTTCTCCCGGAACTGTTGTTCTTTGGGTTGTCCCTCTTCTCGCATGCTTCCAATACCTCAAGATTGGAGATCATGACAAAGGGTACTGTTCCTCTTGCTAAGATGATCAACAATTTGGTACAAGATAGAGACTAAGGACTAGCAGAACTGAGACATACATGTACATGTGTTCCTTGGTTCTTGCTCCTGGTGGTATATCTGCAACTGTAAGCTGTTGGAAAATTGTGTATATCATACATAACCTGAATTCTTGTGAAATCAAATTTTTACTAGTTTTTCTTTTTCACTGGAACATTTTTCATTGCATTACCAAGAGCGAATACGTTTTTCGAATACAAACATAGAGGACTAAGGTCGGCTATCACAACCCCATAAATACTTCAAGTGTTGCATTGTGTTTTCACCAAATCTTGAGAAATCTGAAACTAGATGCAAAGTGTAATAACATAAAGAGTGGATGCAGAACACAAAAGCAAATCTTTCAAACTCCATCCGCTCCTTATCCGGTTGCTGGTTTGATGCTTTCTTGAATTTTATATTTCATCTTCCTCGAAAGGGTCTCTTTCAGGATAATCACCAACCTGCAAGCCAATACAAGTTCATGAGTAGCAGAAACTGGTTTACAAAGTACTCCTATAGCTAACAGATGCAGGACTCCAGACTCTTAATATTAACATATTGGAAGGGAAAACCTGCAATAACATCTTTCTAACAAACCGCAGATTCTACCAAAACGATTAACCAGTTTGATTCTTTTGAAGTGTAATAGGTCATTTCACTCTGATGCTAAGACCTTATAGAAAAAAGAGATTACCTTTACTTTGTCTGGCCGGACCATACCACCAAGAAGCGCAGGGCACTCAAAGAATCTTGTTCCTTTCACCCTGCATATGTAAGACAGTATGAACATGTGAATCTGACAACCGAGCTTAGGCATATTGTATGTTTGATATGAAATTCATGATGTTCGGCACACGCTTATACAAGATTAAGAACCTCAAAGAGGTTTTACTAGCACAGAAACATGAACTGCAAATCGAATCAAGGTTCCAGAAGCAAGAAAAGACTTCTTCTACATTAAATTGTGAAAGAGTTTAGCTAAGACTATAAATAGAAAGAATTCACATACATGCCATCGTGTTTTCCAAGGGGTTCATCATACTGGATTCCAACCCAATAGCCAGGACCCAACGACTCTGCTCGTCCAACATATTTGACCACTCCTCTTTTCTCCCCAGGCTCAACTTGGCATCTATCACCCACCTTAGTAGCAGAATAGAAAGAGATCAGGTCTCACAAAATAACATGTCACTAGCTCATTATCTCTGCCTCTTCAGTTTAAGCTAAAATGTCTTTTATGAAAAGCAGGGATTAGTCTTTATATACAAGAAGAATCTGACTCACCTTGATATCAGCACAAAGATCTTCCATGAAGTCGTCCTTCGTCTGTTGAAAGGAGAATCATAAGAACCTTAGTATTCTTAAATCACTTAATCTAACCCAAATATTTTCCAATGAATATACTAAAAGCTTCAGCTTTGCAATATAGTTTAGCTTAATTTCATACCTTAACCTCAGAAACAGCAGGATTTTGAGACACTCTTTTTTCTTTGAATTTCCTAAAACTGTCTGGAATGAATGCAATAATATATCATCAGAGGAAATTGCCAGTGCTCTAGCATATTCACTTGGTAGACAAACTTGTCTCTTCTGAGAAACCGTCTCTAGGCAGTAGAAAAATTACCAGTTCGTTTAGCATAGTCCTCTTCTGAGATAGTATACTTCTCAACCAATGACGTATCTTCAAGCCAGCCTCCAGTTGTGACAGACGAGGGGTCAAGATCTACTATGTGTAACCGAAACCTTATGAAAGCAGCATAACAGAACAATCAGATGGACTGATAAAACAACAAATCATCCATTTGATTGGATGCATCTATCAAGATTACAGTGAACAGATATCTATTGAGTCAGATTGGCTCTAAATTCCCTAAATCGACAAACTTTGCAATCTAAATCTCATCCAACACAGAAAAGTTACCCATCAAAAGGTGAGAAAAAACCGAGTGGTCTTGTATCATCATTAAGAACTGCAACCTTTGAGCCACTTTCATCATAAAGCTCTAAAGCCATAGCATTAACAGATGTGCCACATTTTTTCCATAGCTTTTCTTTAGCAGCTTCTACACTCATCTTCACAACAACAAAAAAAACAAAAACAAAAATTAATTTTAGAGATGGCAAGCAATACATATAAGAAACAGTTTAATCAGTTGTGGTGTTTGTGTCTTAATCGAGACTCACTTGCGGAGAGAAACGAACATCCGCAGCGAAGCTCTTGAGGTTGGAGTGAGTAACGTGTAGAAGTACAGAGTCATCTCCTTCCATCTGTAAGCGCGAAGCCGCCATTTTTTTCACCTCTACACCTGACGAAACTATGTTCAGATACTTAAGACAATGAAATCCGGCATCGGGTTCGATTTTTCTCGCCGTGGTAACAAAAAAAAAACTCTTACTTTCTTACCGGATTTTGAGCAAGGAAATTGACTTCTCGGATCGGAGGATTCAATCCGTTGGTGAGAATGTAGCAGAGAAACCAGAGAGATTATCGGAGAAGCGGAATATGTAGAGGCAGAGAAAGTAAACGGCGACGTTTTGGCAGCCGTCGTGTGGGGAGGTGTATAGTGACCGGAGAAATTATCCCTGGGATTAATAACCAAACCGATCCAGCATTTTTCGAATAACCGAGAAATCGAACCGAAACCGAAGTCCGAGAAATCGTGAAAAACATTTTTTGGTTTTTAAAACCTGTTAGACTCGTTGAGATTTTGCCACGTGTTCAGTCGCACGTAAACTCTCATGTACTCTCATGCAGGTTAGTACAGCCCTCTGATCCCTAGCCAAAACACTTGAAAGAGGTACGAGAAAAAGGTAGAAAGATCCGTGAGACGGAGGAGAATTTCCGGCGATGGCAGAAGAGTTTTCGGTGATTGTTTTAGCTTCCGATCTAGGAATTGACGCTCGACCGTTTTTAACAAGAAGCGATGAAGTCGATGAGCAAGAAAACTGGCACGATTGTTCTCAATACCTCGGAGACGAAGATTTCTCCGATCTCGATCTTCTCCA
Source organism: Orychophragmus violaceus (assembly GCA_030180135.1). Classification (NCBI taxonomy): domain Eukaryota; kingdom Viridiplantae; phylum Streptophyta; class Magnoliopsida; order Brassicales; family Brassicaceae; genus Orychophragmus; species Orychophragmus violaceus. Next base: position 96,887,571 of record CM058234.1, read on the forward strand.
GTTCTTCATCTTCCAGGGCTCAGACAAGTCCGGTAACCGGATTTTCCGCATCGTCGGAAAGTATTTTCCTGGTAAATTACACTGACACTAGTCACCTGTTTACACTTTATCGTCCTTCATTGAAATGGGTCTTACTTTTTCTCGGGGCAAAAGCTGCTAACTTGATTATGAGGACATGCTTTGTATGCTCTTAAAGAACATTTTTTTTGCTCTTGATTACTAGTTTCTTTTAATTGTATAATTCATCTTCTAATTTCGAAGTGATATTTGTGTGTATGAAACGCAGCTCGTGTGGTGAGTGCAGAGCGGCTGAAGAAGTATATATTCCAGAAGATTAGCAACGAATGTCCCGAGGGACCTTTCTGCTTGGTTTACATGCATAGCACAGTGCAAAAGGACGAAAACTCACCGGGCATTACCATCTTAAGATGGATTTACGAGGACCTTCCTTCAGATATCAAAGACAGACTTGAAGTTGTTTACTTTATACATCCTGGTCTTCGTTCAAGACTTGTCATTGCCACTCTTGGTCGCCTTCTTCTAAGTGGAGGGTAAGCCCAAAGTTAAAAGCTTTCATAATCTAAAGACCACATATAAGAATTTGATGTTTTCTTTGAACCTTTATCTGTGAAAGTTACTTGAAACAGTTGTGGGATCTGTGGGCTAACTGTTTTGATCAAACATTGCAGACTGTACTGGAAGATCAAGTATGTGAGCCGGTTGCAGTATCTTTGGGAAGATATAAAGAAAGGGGAGGTGGAGATTCCTGACTTTGTGAACAACCACGACAATGTGCTTGAGCATAGACCGTTAACGGACTATGGAATCGAACCGGATCCTTTCCAGTTAACCGAGGTTCAATCTTCATCGTTCTCACTCAACCGGTACGAGAACAGATGGGTCTCATAGTAGATATTATCTTTTGAAAAGCCAGAACCTCTACGCTTATGTTTCTTGTATAGAGTACAATTCAATGTTCTTAAAAACTCTTCAGTGTCAATCTAGTTTTGAGTGATTTTAGACAGAACCACTACCAAATCAGATATCACATATGTAATTAAGGTCTGTTCAGATGATTGCCCAGAATCTCTTTCTGCAAAACAGAACAGTTTCCGTCTTCTTGAATTTGTTTACCAGCTGATGAGCTTCCACTTCCCAGAGGTATTTAGGAGCCAAGTCTCGGATCCTTGAGATTATCGGTTCCTCGTCCCTTATGATGATGAATCCCTGCCAGCCCCAAAACCAACGCTTCACTCGGTCATGTATATTACAAAGACTATCCAATAGAGACCAAAAGGATTTTGATTCAAAAGTATTGGTACCATCAGTGCAATAAAAGTACCTGAGGGCGAATCATCCGGTCCATCTCAAGCATGATATCTTCTAGCAAACAACCATCTCCACGGCTTTGGTAGTGAGAGATAACATGATTGGAATGCAGCAAATCATATGTGCGCGGATATGTTGAGAACGGCTCACACCTAAGACATTTATTTTTTTGTCATCTACGGTTCTTGATCTAAGTCAATATAGGCCGGATATTTCGGTTTCCCTGTGGGATTCCGAAATCCGACAGGCTATGACTAACAAAAGATGTGTTTTTGAACATGCTTACCAATCATGAAAAGCACCATTTAAGCCCCTCTCGAAAACTCCGGACAAAGTTTCATTCAAGGTAACAGGTACTATGTTCATCACCCAAACAGGGTACGAGTTCATAGCCGAACCAAATCCACCAATGAATGCGTTCATGTCCATCACATTCCGCACTTCAGTCTCATTGACATTCATAAACCGCCAGTAATGTTTAACTTGTTCTCTCCAGAAGACTGTGTCTGATATATATTCATCTTCGCTAATACCTGATCAAAACTTTGCTTTAAGTGGTTAGAAAATCTAAAACAGAACCTTGATGATCACCTCTAAAATGAATTGAGCAGAAGAAAATGTACCTATTTTTCTTAGAGTTTCCGGATATGCGAAAAGACGTTCAGCTAAAGAAGAGGGTCTCTTTTCTGTATGTCCACTAATTTGCACACAATCTCTAAGAGGAACTTGCCATGATGGTTTCAAAACATCTTCCACATCACATAAACTGATGAGCTTCAGCTCTGCATTCTGCTTAAGACACTCCGCATTCTCTTCTTTGATCCATATTGCAGTTTGTACCTTCCGCGAAACGAGCTTCCAGCACATTGAGTTAGTTAGTTTAACTAACTTATCCCAAATCATAGGATACTCTTTATCTTTTCTATAAGCTGGTGGCGATGTATACACAAAGTAACCATTCGGTCGGAGAAGACGATGAACTTCTTTAAGTAAGATACCATCTGCAGAATCAAATGGAGACATGAGAAACCAAACCAACCCTCTCTAAACACAAGTCAACCACTTCAGACAGAATTCAACACAAGAAACATACTGTTTGCATGCCAATCAACACGACATCTCGAACAATGAACCATATCAAAAGAAGCTGCAGGATATGGCATTTGTTTGGTGGCAACAGCAGATAACATTGCACCAATCCCTCTCTCCAATGCAAACTGAATCTGGTTTTCATGAGCATCATTAGGAGCAAACGACATTGTCTGTATACCTAAAGGAAGAAGATAAGCCGCAAAGCTAGCAACTCCACATCCAACATCAAGAACTTGTACCACCCCAGCTGAGCTCAAGTCACCTGTTTCATTAGTCACCATATCTCCCAACCTAAAGATACATACAAAAACAACAGGACAAAGCAATTACACACAAAGATGAAGAAGCACACAACGATGATATCAAAGCATTTTAACTGAACCTCTGTATGTATTCTGAAGCTCCATGCTTGAAATGAGTACCACCGCCAGGGAACCACCAAAACTCCCCATGTTCCTGTACCCAGCTGTTTTGTCCACCGTTAACTTGAGCAAGATGTGGATGATTCACATTACTTCTCCATACATAGTCTCTACTGGTTGGCCATCTTAAAGGTATCTTATAATCTTTTGGTGGAGGTACCAAGCAGAAGAGACGCTGCTCGAGTGGCGGGCAATGCCTCTCGAGCTTGTCTCTTCCATAGACATTCAGCTGTTGCATGTAAGTGATGTTGTGACAAGGGGTATACTCATTGAACTTCAACGGACACACATTCATCCCAGTTTCAGGTATGACTAGCGGTGATGTTCGGTAAGTAAGCTCGATTTTGTTTGAGAATTTGAAAGGAGCTGCAAATCCACATAATCAGCATTTCGTTGAACAACTTAGTACTTGATTGGTAAGATTCAAAATGACGGAATTGCGTTTAAAAACACAATTCCGCAACAAAAAAAAAAAAAAATACTAATCATAAAAATTGTGGAGTAGAGAAGAAAAAAATGCAGAGTATGTTTTCGCTTAAAAAGGTACAAAGAAAAATTTATTAAGCAAAAAATTGAACTTTAATGGATTATTTGCTGATTTGAGTTTTTTACATTCATTGATTGGTAGCTTGTGGAATGGCGGTTAAACGCAATACTTGCGGAATTGCGTTTTAAACCCAATTTGATCATTCCACAGTTACTAATCAAAGTCTTAATCCAACAAAGATTTGAAGTTTACTAACAATTGTCAAAGATTGTGATGGGTATCGATTGGTTTAGTTCAAGAAAGTCTAAACTAAATCAAATCACGCAAATTCCACAAGAATCCGACTGCATGCAGAGTTGAATACTGATAAAGAACAGTGAAATATATTTACAGAGAGTCACAGAGGACTGACCAAATTGAGAAGAAGCTTGAGAGACGTAGATGGGTTGGTTGTTGCCGAAGAGAGCGCCAGCGTAAAATGATCCAACCATTAGAATGAGAGCCACTAGTATCGTCTTCACCGATCTCGCTGCAACCAACAGATTATAACCTCGCATTGTATCTCTCTCAGCTCTTTCTCCTACTTCTACTAATCTCTCTTCCTCGAGATTTGTTTATACTTTACTTTCGAGTTCAACAATCTATGAAGTAAGCAGAGCTCAGCCTCTGAGAGTTGTCACCTCCTCGCTTAGTGAACGTGTCAAATTCAAGACTTTTTCTTTCTTTATTTGCTTTATTTTAGTTCTGTAACTGGTTTTGCTTTACCATATGTTCGAAATCAGACTTCCGGCATCAAACACGTATGTTTTTTTTTTTGTGTGGTCATTGGTCAATTCATATTTTTAAGTTAGTTCTTGTCGGATGAGATGAAAATTCATAAGAATTTTTTTTTCTCCAAACCCGTATGTCCTTCATAAGAAAATAATAGCCTTTTTGTAAAAAAATTATATTAATGTGGTAAGTGTTTTTGAGTTTGTCCGGACGAAATGATCCAGTGGTAAGAGGGTTCGGGATGCAACACATTTCAGGTTTGATTCACCTACTGATGAAAATCTGACCAGTCTACCTCATGATTCAAGCAATTGGACATAACCGGTTATGAAGCCAAAGAAGGAGCCGCCTGATTTCAGCTTCAAGTTAACACATAGAGGTCTTGTCATTCTTCTAGAGACCACTTAGACTACATTTTTAACTCAACTAGAGCACACCTCGAACTTGAATCAGTACATTCAGAGTTCTGATGAAGAAGTTGTGCGATTTGCAACTCAAGCGATTTCAAACTTATGCGATTCAGACCTGCGAGCATTCAAAGGAGGACTCATAATGAAGCAGAAGGATTTAAGCCATGAAACAAAATTTTCTGGATTCTTGATTCATTAGAGAAGCTGTGAGAATTGGAATCACCTCAAGAACGGTTCAGATGGAAAAGATATGAATTTTGCAAACCAATGATTCTGCTTGAGGTCGTATTCCGAGACTGAGACAAAGATTGAGTCACAAAAGCCAACTCATGTATAATTTGGACCTGAAACCAATTTGAGCTTCTTCCTGGATTTTTTAGCTTTCCAACAAGCCTAAGAACAGAGTATAAACCCAAATGGTTAGAGAGATGCACTTCATTTACCTAAATGGACTCATCTGGTATTTTACTTGGAGTTTGCTAGACCCACTTGGATTATAAGCTTGCAAACTTATGTTTGGCATCTAAGATACTTCCCTAAGCCCAAGAAGAGATAAATTTTGTGGCCAAACAAGATCAATTTGACCAAGCACTTCAAAAGACAACTTCTTTGGTCAAAGTAGTCTAAGAGTCATTCCACATTAGTTTAATGCTTGGTCTTTGGTCTTAGTTAAAGTCTTCATAGTTTTCTACAATTTCTTCCTAGTTTTCTACATCTTTTATTTGTCTCTTCATCTCTTTATTTCCTATAAGAGATTTTGAAATCACATGAATAAAACAACCTTTTCTGATTAAAAACTTATTTGTTTAGAGAGTGATTCTCTTTGTTCCTTTGTGAACATTTCGATTTCTTAGTGTGTAATATCTAAGTTATTAAACCGGTAAATCAAGAGGTATTCCGCAACCTTTTGTGTGACCATTCTATCAAGTTAAAGAGTGTTGTGAGTGTTGAAATAGTTCAGGTGTTGAGTTTGACATACTCTTTATTGGTTCTACACTAACTTCATCCTAAAGCTTCCACCGCCTATCTTCTTTGTTGGATCGTAGCAAGTATCATGCCTTGAATTTAATATACTCATTGTTGGGTCTTCACAAGCCATTTGGAGCATAGGATTATCTTGCCGACTTGAAGTGAGCATTTTTGGGACTTGATTCTGACCAAACCATCACAGCCTTGGCCATGAATCTATCACCTACTGTGCGAAACTATAACATTTTGTTCTCGACGCTCAAGTCACATAGATATGGATTCATGTTCTGCATTTCCCCTCGACGATTAGTCAGGATTCTTCCACAGATTCAGCATACCTCCAAATTAATAAAAAGTGTTTTTGAAATTTATTCACTCTAAAATAGTTGATTATTATGTTATTTTAATAAAATTTAGTTTTTTGTAACAAAAACTTAGTTTTTATTATGTTAACCTTATTTTCAATTTATTTTATTTTTATTTATTATACTGATTTAAATAATTTTTTTAATTATATTTAATATATATATATATATATATAAGATGGGAATCTAAAATTATATATCTTGACTTTTATATTTTAACTTATAAATTCCATTAAAACATATTAAAACTAGTATGATTCACTTACACCATGTGGAGACACAAGATTTCGAACATCAATATATTAAAAAATTTCATCTAACTTTTTATTTAAAAAACTTATGTTATAGATCTTTTCAATGTAACATTAACAAAATAATATAATTCATTATTTAGAATCATATTAATTATAAGAAATATATCTATGAATAACTCAAAGTTAAATAAATATATTATAATAAAAGCTATTGATTTAAAAAATTACCGGGATTTTCCATATCTCTAAAATTAAAATAAAAGTATTATTTAGATCAATATAATAATAAAAATCAGTATTAATTAAAGTTAACATAATAAAGCATATAATTTCATTAAGATTAAGTAAGTAATCAACCAATTTAAAAGTCAGAAAGTTTATCACTTCTCACTTAATATAAAGATCATAATAAACCTTTAAAATTAATTATTTAAAATATTTCTAATAATAATAGAAATCACAAGTCAATAATACTGTATTTAAAAAGAAGAAAAAAAAATAAAGAAAATATCATGTTTGAATAACATTAGATTTATTATTTTAATATAAATCATTCCAAAACTCATACTAAATACACCTTAAAAAAAATACACTTTCCAAAAACTTTCGGAAACTTAATAATCACAGACTGGATATAGAATATTATGTTGGGGAAAAAATCAGACAATGTTTTTGTTGACCAAGACTGTAAGGAATACTTAGATTTTTGACCATTTCATATTGGGATCTAATTGTATTCAATGATATGAACCCACTAATCACGTTGTATAAATAGATGATACACCTATGAGTCCCTAATCATCTCCAATCAAAACACAATTATACAGATAAATATCATCAAATAAACTAACTAAATGGAGAAAATTTCAGCATTTTTCATCATCCTCTTCCTGGTGTCATCATGTAAGCATTTACATGTTTATCTCCATCAAACACTTATAGTTTTCGATGTTTTATCCCTAATATATTTGCATGTTTAAATAATTTTGGTGTGTAAACATTATTGATTAAACAGGCATGGTAACAATGACTGTTGGAGATTTATGTCACACAGACCAAGATTGTGTGGACCTTGGAATTCCAAGATGTAAGAACACAGGGAAGATGCCAATTTGTGTCAATGGAAGATGTAGTTGTTATGCTACAAGGCCTCCTGCTTCCACCAGGACTCCATCAAGCTCCAACTCTAATTGATCTTCCTTCATATGTTTAATGCAATATATCATGCTATGTTTATTTTAATAATGAATAAAATAATAATTGGTAACTCCATCATTATGTTAATTTCATTTGCATCTGCAATGTATTTATATACTAAGATTATGAATGGTAACAATAAAATATGTTTATCAAGTGTGTTTTTAAAGAGTGTTTTTAAGTTAACACTTACATATTTTCTATAGTTAACGCTCAAGAAAAGTATTTATCATTTATAAGCAAATAAAAATTTGTATTCGTTCCGTAAATACATTTTTCGCATTTAAACTAGGTTTAGGCATAAAAACCAGAACAAAAAAAAAACCATAACCGATAATCAGAACCGAAAATTTTCATTTGGTTCCACCTATATTACCCATTTGATATTGAGTTGAGGAACTGCGGGTATCGGTTGAAACCGGAACCGAACTGAGAACCGAACCTAAAAACCGAAGAACTGAACTTATATAAGGCCTAGTAAAAAGATTACTCATGGTTTAAACACCAACATAAAAAATCATATGAAAATGTTATATAATTGACATTAAATTATGGATTTTTATTTATTTATTTAGTTAATGATTTGTTGAATAAACATAAATTTCGGGATTTTCTTCCTGATTTCAGATATTTTTTTTTATTGATTTTGGGTATTTTTGTTGATTTTGAGTAAAAATTGTTATTTCGATTCCAAAATACTTGAAACTATTTAAAACCAAAACTTTTTAGCATTTGTGGTTCGTAAAAGTATGGAACCAAACCGGAAATGAAAAAAAACCAAACCGGAAACGATAAAAATTGAACCAAAAACGACAGAAACCGAAACAGAACCAAACCAAAAATTATAAAATACTTATTGGATCCTAAATCTATGGAGCTGAAATACCGAAAACCAAACGGTTTTTACCCGAAACCGAGCCAAATACCAATGCCCAAAGCTAATTTGAACCATAATACATTGTAAAATCTAGGTCTCGGTGTTCGGGTACCCATTCGGGTTCGGATCGGGTTCGGTTCGGGTTTGGATTTTCGGGTTTAGAGTTAGAGAACCCGTTCGTGTATTTCTAAAAATCAGGTCGGGTTCGGTTCTGGTTCGGGTCGGGTTCGGATATCCAAAATAATCATAAAATGTCTGAAAACTCGAAAAAATATTCGAAAATATTTGAATTACTCGAAAATCATGTAAAAAATCTATTCAAATTACTTAAAAGTATTCAAAAATATATGTACTACGCAAAATATATAAATAAAACTATCAAAACTACCCAAAAATACTCTAAAGTATCAGAAATAACCGAAATTAGATAAAATTTCGGGTTAGTTCGGGTATCTATTCGGGTTCGGTTCGTGTTCAGGTATTATTCGATATCCGAAATACCTTGACATAAGCCCCATTCAGATATTTTTTTAGAATCAGGAGGATTTTTTGAATCGGGTTCGAGTTCGGATTCGGGTTTCGGATAAAATGTCCAGCTCTAATAAAATCTATTGTTTGCACGTCCAAATACATTGTTACCATTGCACCATACATGACAAACTCAACATAATATTTTTTTATCAGTGTCGATGCAGAAAGTTAATAATTTAGCAATAAATTAGCAGCAGAAAAAATGGTACAATAAAACGAATCTTCTCGCCCTAGCGTAAGAAGACGCTCCCAGGCACAGAATTCGAAGCAGCCGCCGCCTCTCCGATTCCCGTCGTCTCCCCGGCCGGCTTTCTCTGCCGTGGCTGGGGAGGATCTTGTTGCTCGCCGTTCTCTTTTCTCCTTCCATCTCAAGCCGCCATTAACGACGGTTTGGTCAGGTCCTGCCCGCTTCCGCCGCTCTCTGACCATGCCTGCTCCGCCTGTCGCCGTCGTTTCGTCGCCTCCGTCTGGTTGTCGTCGTCGTCCCCTCTGTCTTGTCTTCTCCGGAGAACGAGCGCTCGCCTCGGTGGTGAGTCTGTTCTTTTCTTTTAGATCTTGGATCTCCGGACTCGACGAAGCTCGGGATTGGAGTTGTTATCGCTTCCGGCGTTCGCGTTTGATAGGATTTTGGTTCGGATTAGATCTAGGCTTGGGTAGGTTCTGCGTCCGGTTAATGGGTTAGGTTTGGGCTTTTGGTTTGGGTTTTATGTTGGTTCAATCGGTTAGTATAATCTGGTTATCTTTGCTATTAGGATAAATTGGTGGTCTTTTGTTGGCTCTATCCTCTCAGCTTGGATTTTTGTGGTTACCTTGGTTTCGTGTAAGGGTGCTTTTCAATCCGGGGTTTTATTTCTAGATCGGTTTTTGGATTGTTTAGACTTCGTTGGAGATTTGGGTTAGTTAGGGCTTCTATCTTGGGTTTGTTTAGACGTTTATGAGTGCGTCTATCCCGTTTCCGTATGAGGATTAGGAGAACTTTCTTAGGTTCTTTCTTGTCGGTTTTAGAAGTCTTGTTTCGGGGTTATGGGTTGGTGAGAGAGTGTCTCTCTCTAAGTCTCCTTGTAGTTGGTGTTGTCGCTCGGTGAGTCGTGGGCTACGACGATTTCTCTCGCTCTTTCTTCTTTTGCGGTTGCCACATAATCCAAGCTCGAGTTGTTATTGTTAATTTTTAGATTGATCGATTTATGTTTCTGTTAGCCGTAGGTTTTAGTTATCCTTTTTGGGATTTTGTTGCCTGATCCGTTGGCTTTGTTTGCCTGTTATTTGGGCTTGATTGCCTGTTATTTGGGCTGGGTTGCCTTTGTTTGGGCTTAGTTTCCTTTGTTTAGGAATTGTAAACTTTCTATTTCGATTATATTCTATAGATGACAAAAAAAAAAACCAATCTTACGATAAAAGCAGCAATCAAAGAACATGCCTGTAAGCATCTGACAAATTGGACCAATGTTTTTCTTTTCCAATTCAATGGATTATTATAAAAAATACTAGTAATAAAACTTCTGGTGCCTAGTCACATGGTCTGAGCTCTATTAATGGTATAAAATGAATTAATTAACTAAAAAGATCTGTTTCTAAAAGCGACAGTAAACTACAAAGCTGCAAACCCTGCAAATTCTCAACTATAAGTGTACTTTTTTAAAAAAAATGAAGAAATGGTTAGATCTTTACAGTTTTAAAGTAGATCCTCCCATAACTTTGTATAATTATATTGAATCGATCATCATTTAAAAAAAAAAATCACAGATTCTACAAAGCATTTTAATTTGCTTACACGCTAAAATTAGATTATAATCTTGAGTTAGGTAAAGTTTAAAAAAAAAAAAAATATTGAGTTAAGTAATGTAAAAACAAAGAGATGCAAGAGGAAAAGTCAGTCTCATCTATTTTATTCGGTTCTTCCAGTTTCAGATTGTAGACATAAACTTTTTTAAAAAAATTGAAGAACCCTAATTCTCATTAAAACAACATTAGGGCAAAAAGAGCTTCATTAACAAACAAAAAAAAAACCAGAAAATGCAAAATAAAATAAGAGGGAGATCATCGCTGTAGATCCATCATGCGAGAGAACTCAGTGAAGCATACGAATCCGTTACCGTCATCGTCAACAGCTGCTATCATACGCTTGCAATCATCTAACGTGCACCTCTCATCTCCAATGGCCAAGAAAACTCGAAGAAGCTCCTCAGCTGAGATCATACCGTCACGATCCGTGTCAAATAACTCAAACGTCTCCTTAAGCTCGGTGGAATCAGGAGACTGATCCAAGGAGACGACGCGACTGACGAGCTTTTCCAGACGGATCGTACCGTCTCCGTCGCAATCCACCTCCTTGAGCATGACGTTGATCTCCTCCTCAGTCGGTGGAACAGGACCGAGTCGGATAAGCAGCGACTCGAGGTCGTGTCTCGAGATGGCTCCGTCGTTGTCTCTGTCGATCAGCTTAAACGCCTGGAGGATCTCGACGTACGAGTAGGGAGATGGATCGCTGGAGATTTCCGGGAGAATGCTAGTCGGCGTGACGGAGCCACCGGTGACGACGGAGGAATGTTTGCAGCCGTCAGCGACGTCGGAAGAGGAAGCGGATCCGAAGGAAGAATCGGATTTAGATACCGTGGATGGATCCTTGGATCTGAACAAACGTTTTGGATTGAATTTAGCGAATTTCATTGCGTGAAATAAGATTTTTTAAAGGAGAAATAAAGTTTTTGTGAAGAAGAAATGAAAGAAAGCGAGGAGGTTAAATGGGAGAGTGAAGTGCTGTGAGTTACCTATTGGCAATTTCCTGGAAGTTTCCTAGTGAGCTTTTATCGTGTTTCACAGTTATTTTAATTTTATTTTATTAATATACTAGATTCTGGCCCGTGCGTTGCACGGACATTGTATTTCAGAACATTTTTTTCAATTTACGTTCAAATGTAGGACAAAGCATTCATTAATATAGAAGATTATATAGTTTATACTAAGAATGTGTTTAGAGTTTTGTTTTAGCTTAAATATAAAGTAATATTATTTTAATACAAATAACTACTACTTGCAATAAAGTAAAGAACATTTCGAAATGACACGACAATAAAAGAAAAGTAATACATTTGGATATATCTAGTGTAGAGTATGCAAAGGATACAAAAGAGAAGAACACATATGTGAAGTTTTGAGCTGGGGAACTACTTGCAACTATGTGTAAAAAACATTTTGAATGGAAGAAAGCATCGGAAGGAACAGAGTGGAAAAAAGATAAATATGCTCGTAAAAACAGAGGAACGATAGGAAACCGAATCAAACAACAAACCAAATAAATAAAGGTATCCCACACAGCTCTGTAAGATGTGTGTTCAAGATATATAGTCAAGAAAGATGAAAGATGGGAAAAGAAGAGCCAAATCCCACACTTGCAATACTCGGGTGAAACATTCTTTTTCTCGGGCAGAAGGTTCACTAAAATGTACTGTTCTGGTGATATATGTTGTCCCATCGACATATTGCGCTCCACTATCAAGTAAGAAAAGTTTTTGAGGGTCTACACGACTGCAGCTCTCTGGCTGTGGTTTATAATGAATAATAGCTCCGTTTGCACCCGAACCTGCAGGAGTAATTTGAGGAAAGGAACGCACATCAGTCACAAAATGTAAATTGACTCTGTATCGAGAAGCAAGCTCAAGCAGCAAAGGTTACAAAACCATACCACTTATTGTATCAAAGCTTGTATCCATAAACCCATCCTGCACTGAACGGAATTCCAGGAGCCTGTTAGCGACATCTACCTCTGTTAGGTTCGCATTCTTGTGCACTTCTTCTTCCAGCCAAGTTCAAAAATGAGCTAGAGCAGCAGCATCTCTGCGTATTATTCGTTCAGACAGAGATATTTAGCTTTAGAAAGTACAAAAGAACCCAAAATGTTCCATAAATAACTTGAATCCTCTAAAGGCAGTTGAATTAGGGAAAGATGGTATTGCACCGAATCCCTTTACCTCAAGTGAGAGTTCTTCATCCCCTGTAGCTCGGCATCATTTTTAATGGCCTTTGACCAGGAAATAGGAGACTGCATGTAAATGCCAGAGGGTTTCGCAGGGTATCCGCTGGAGCCATCACTAAACTTTGTCTTAGATTTTTCTCTCGAATATTTCTCACATGCAGATTTGTAGGTACTGACGATAGCTACGTTGAGGGTTGATGGATCCATCAAGAGCTGAGCTCCTCGTGCTGCTAGACTGAAAATTTTAAAGTTAGGGAAAGTACCATTCTGAATAGAGCAGGAAGAAATTTTCTTTCACTGAAACGTATAATGGACATGGACAATCAAATTCTTACCTATCTATCTCTTGAAGAATGGAATCATAAGGTCTAAGTTCAATCCCTGCGTTTTTCAAATGATCTTTCACCTCTGCCTTTACTTTGAAATTATCTACAAAGAGCTGGGCTTGGTCAACCTCTACAATCAGATATGAGTACATAACAGGTGAATGTGGAACATCGCTCCCTCTCTGCAATCAGAACAGGAACAATACAATATCAATGCATTGGTTGCTAAGTGAAGAATAACTGCGATTAGTAGCACAAAAATCAGAGTGACAAAGGTAAGAAGTTGATCTGGAGTATTACCAAATTAAGTACCCATGCAATCTCATCAAGCATGGATATCACTATGGCAGATGCACCAGCATCCATAATTGCATTTCTCAGAGATAACAATTTTGATGCCACGTCTACACCAGCATACTTCAAGTCATGTATCCTTATTTGTTTGCTTGGAGGCTTTGGCCTCGAGTCCTTCCATATTTCATCCACAAGATTTACATTGTACAGGTAAACCAACTCATGATTCTTCTTTGCTATAGCCTCCTTCAATTCCTCAGCCGCATCGGCAGAAAAAAGGAACTGTTCCCTTCATGAATTCCAAATTATTGTTAATACAAACAAACTATAATTATCTGATTGCTTTGGAAAAGCATGACGGAAACCCATATTATTTGCCTCATGCACATAAGTTATGTTTTCTAGATTCAATCGTTGATACTTTATAAAAACGCTCTATGTCATTCAATAAGAACATAAGGATGCAAGAAGCTTGTTTGCCTTAACGATTAGACATTCAAAGAGTCTTTTTTGCCTTAAGGTCATAGTGATATCTTTGCAACTCATGATAAGAACTGTTAGGAAACTTGGCTTATACTTCAATCTACCATGAGTTATGAGACTGAATAATTTGCTAAATCGAACAGTATAAATGCTAACTAATCTAGGTGAAAAGGGAAAATCTATAATAGATTGAGGGAGTGTTCGCTTACTTGCTTGTTCGTCAACATTGGCCATCACATACTCCAACCACTAATCCATCCATGGCCAGTTCCGCAGCTGCATAGAGTTTGGAGTTAATTTTTCCCATCTCATCAAGTTCTTTCATCAAGGGCTAATGTTACATAGGAGAAACAACATGAGTTTAAACTCCAGGTCGTGTTTTTAGATTAAGGATTAAAATTGGCAACAGAGACCTGTGATTTTTTTACCCATGGTGTTAATATGGACTGCGCCATAGTTGAAGATGCAAAGAGTAGCTGCTGCAGATTCTGAATAAGGGCACACCTGAGAAACGGAGAGAGGCAAGAATGGTATATGGTCATAGTAAATACTTGTTTCTGTGGAAGAACTTGAGGATTTTGGACTCACATATCGTTGATGCATCTCTTTCTGTTATCCGGAAGGGAATTTTCGAGGTCAGTCTGAAAAGATGAAAGATCCGGTTGAAGAGCAAATACCTTTTGAATGATGGCTGGAGCTGATACATAATTCTCCTCAAGATGGGAGTATAAAGCAAACTGCAAACCTGAAACTTTCCCAAGGCAACACGGTCAACGAATCAAATTGGTACTGGAAGGCGGTGGCTGCGAATCTGAATGCTCGCCAACTCTATTCACACATTCCCAAAGTAATATTTGGTTTTCACTGCGTCAGTCTCTTACCTGCCGTCTTCTTCCTTTTTCTCTGCGAGGAGAATCACCTACCAAAACACATGAATGCTTCATGCTCTCAGTAATCCAAATCCCTCTCTCGGAACTTCAAAAGACAACCAAATTTCCAAAATCGATTGCTAGAACCCAGAAAAATGGAGAATATAATCACAGAAGCATCATGACTGACACAAAATAGTTAAATCTGAGAAGAAAACTTTGTTTTGAGAGAACATGACTTTGTTTTAGAATAAATAATGAATCACAATAGTAAGAATTGAACGGTTCATACTTTGGATGTGAGAGAGATGGAGATCGAAGAAAATGACTATCTCTGGAATCCTGAACGGTTCAATGAAGAGAAATTTTTGGGGGATTAACAATAAACTGAGGAAAGCGATATTGAAAGGAAATAGAGATAGAAAATTACAGACGAACCATGTTGGATTTTTTTTTAGCGGTTTGAAAACTGAAACAATCGAAAAGAGGGATTAGGGTTAGGAACAAACTCACCGATTTAGATTCATATCAAAATCACACATGTAAATCTAGATGAATTGAACTGTAAATAGGAAAAAGACGATAGAGTTGTTACCTGGAAACTGGGATCTCCGATGTTGATTGGCGAGGGATTTTTTGAGAGAAAGTAGAGAGACATTTTTGAGAGAAATTGAAAGAGATGGGAAAAATTGACTGAATATGCACCAAAAACTGTTTCATAATAGTCACTAAAAATTGTGACACGTCAGCATAATTCTTGATTGTGATTGGAAGATTGAAGATTTTTTCTCTCTCATTACTTGTCTTTTATATATATTAGATATTATTAATGTAAATGTACTTGGATTAACTGAAAAGTATAATTAATAAAAAAAAGTCGAGTGACTTTTTGCTGTTAGCTTCGTGTGTGGTTGAAGAATTTTTCGGAGTTGACAAAAAAAAAAAATGATTTTTCGGATTAAAAAAATTGCAAATTGAATACATATATTTTAAGTTTTTTTGTAACTATATATATAATTATATATTCTGAAGTTCATGAGGTTAATATTTCGTAATTATATTGAACTAATTCAAACATATACACATAAGCTTATTTAGAGTTTTTGTGTGTGTGATGAACTGTTTATCTCCTTATATACGAGAAAATGGTCATTCAATTCACGAATTTTTTGGTCAAAGCCAAAAAAAAAAGATAGTTTTATATAATTTTTTTTTATTTGAAGGATACTTATATAATTTATTTGGCTAATATATGATTTGATTTTGTTTAATGTTTATTATAAGTATCTTCAAATAAAAAAAAAGTTATATAAAACAATCTTTTTTTAACGCTATCTTTAAAATCATACTTCTTAATTATTATAATGATTACCATTTAAATTATTAATTGCAATTAGCATTTTAACTCATAAAACGCATTTGGTATAAGTTAAATAACATTATTGTTTACTTATATCCGAAGAGAGTTTGGTGGCACGGTGGCAAGTTAAGGTCTATT
The DNA here is from genome assembly GCA_030180135.1 of Orychophragmus violaceus. Taxonomy (NCBI): domain Eukaryota; kingdom Viridiplantae; phylum Streptophyta; class Magnoliopsida; order Brassicales; family Brassicaceae; genus Orychophragmus; species Orychophragmus violaceus. Next base: position 96,903,718 of record CM058234.1, read on the forward strand.
TTAAGCTAAGGATCTTAGGTTCGAGTCCTACCAGCGGCCAGTCAACGATAAGTTTATATTTAATTTAGAAAGTCAAATTTTGTTCATGCTTTTTTTTGTACGTCAAATTTTGTTCATGCTTTTTTTGGTGCGTTTTAAAGTTCGTGTATATTTTGGCTTTGACCGAAAAGTTCGTGAATTGAATGACAATTTTCTCCGTTATATACGCAAAGTTGAATATTTGTTTGGAAAATTTATGTTTATAGTTTTAAAAATGAGGATAGATTTTATGTTATTATTCATCTATAGTATGTGTTTTGTGTTAAACCATACCGCATAATATTATTTATGTAATTTTTTTTTTAATAGTAGGAATTTTAAGATTTTTTCAAACTAAATGGAAATAGCTAGAAAATTTCACGCTTGAATAAAATCGATCCATGATGTAAACTAACAAAATAATATCTTTACAAGTAAAAACCATGAGATTACAATCATTTAGTTTGATGTTTTTAATATTATTATTATTTCAAATCATTAACTTTTAAATATTATATCGTTTTAAATAAAAAAAAAACTGTTTTGAGTATTTTAAATTTAGCATTGAAAATAAATGGTGGAGCTATAAAATAGGATAAATCGAACTTTTCTACAAGTTTGTTAATTAATTTAAACTATATTCGAAAGTGTATATTTAATTTAGAGTAAATATCGGCAATGATAGGATAAGATCAAAGATAATTACCTAACTTAACAAACGGAAAAAGAAAAGAAGGAAAAAGACTAAACTTCAATGTCGATCTTGACAGGTTTGGAAAAGAAACAAAAGTTTAGGGACATTGATCTTATTGTATAATCCGGAAAGATAAATAAAATTCGAGTTTGAAGTTGTTCGTGTGACAGACCTTTGTTTGTTTGTTCGATGATTGTTTTGTTTCTTTCTGAGTTTTTGTTCTTTGTCTCATAAGTTAATAACAGATTTTCAGAAGTTTTCAAGGGAAAGCCGGACTGGGCCGTTAAGTCTTAACAATTAGCTGATAATAACTGATCCATTGGAGTATACAAACTGGTGCATTCATGATTTTTAAAAGACTATAGTAGAAATTTGAATGGATAAATGTGTAACACCTATTATTATTTTTTGTTAAAAGAAAAAAGCACCTAAACTTTTATTTAAGGATTATTTACCATTTTGTAAAACATTAGTCATATTATAGTTGAGGTTGTTAGGATGCAACTCCATATGTAAAACAGTAAAAGAAAGAGAAAACTGAGTATTGATATCAATAATGATATTTATTGTTTGAGATTTTGTGGTATAGTGGTGAAAACAGGTTTAGAGGTATTATTTCATTTCAAATTTGATTTATATACTTTTTTCGGCCTATTTATATATTGAAAAGAAGGTGGATCCGTAAATTGTTTTTTCCATTGAAATTTAGCATTACCACTTTATAAATCGAGAATATCCCAAATTAATAATGAAAAACTAGATTTTGATCCGCGCTTTTTGAGCACATATATATTTTTCTTTACAATTTTAAAATTTTAGCTATTTTGTTGTTAATAATTTATTTTTAATTATGCAATATAATTTTATTTATAATTATTTAACCCATATTATAAATGTGAGTTAATAATTTAGTTTAAAAAATGAATTGTGTATTATTTGGGAGGAGATATTGTAAAAATAAAGAGATTAAAATAACGATTTTCATTATAAGTTCTAATATGAGTGGTATCGTATAAAATAATATATATATATATATATCATATTTAGTTTTATTTTTTTATTTTATAAATTAAAGTTTAATTAATAATAAATTGTATATTTTTATAGTATTCAAATTATAAAAAGTAAAAAATAACCCGCTAAAAAGTTGTTGTCGTATAATCATCAATTAACCCGACAATTATTATTTGAATAATATAAATATTTATTTACTGTTGATTTTTTACGTTTTTATCAAATTTAAATATATATCTATTTTAATATTTTAGCTTGATTTTAATATAAATTATTGTTTAGGTAATAGTAATTTGAATACTTTTTTTATAGAATTCACTTTTTTTTTTTTAAATGAAGTATGTTACACTTTTTATTATTTTTATGTGTATATTTGATAAAGCAGTGAGTTATATATATATATATATATTTTTTTTAAATTCTATAACTTTTATTTTTATTTTATAATTTATAAACATAAATGTGTATTAATTCATTTAATTATACTCATCATTATTGATTACATATAAATATATAATATAATTACAAAATTAATTAGTTAATTAAAAATAAAATGGATTAAAAAGATTTTCTGTTAGATTTTATATATTTAAAGTAATGAAAGATATTTCAAGATATTATGATTAATTAATTAAAATTTAGTTTTACATTATTGCCGAAAATGAATCTATTTAATTACTCCTAATTTTTAATGACATGCTTTAATTTCTAATAGAATAGATGGTACTCGGTGAGTCACCGAGATTCGTTCAAATCCACATAGATTCATAGAAAATGACACATGTTAGCTAACACAATCCTCCAAAATGGCTAATTTAGTTTTCTTACTCTGATTAGAAATTTAAGCGTTTAGATAAACTAAAATCCAAAAAATCATAGTTTACGTGCATATTATCCGATTTATATATAACTAGTATAATTCGTTAGTACTATGTACGAACACAAATATTATTAAATATTTTTCGTTTTTAAAAATATTCAAAAATATTTCATATTTATCATCTCATTTTTATTTAGAATTATATATATCTTTATAATAAAATTTAAGAATATAATAAAATTACTAATATAAATTAAAATTAACATAGTAATTAACTTAATTTTGTTAATAACAAATTAGCAATCAATTATTTTAAAAATGAAGATAAAGATAAAACACTTATCAATTAATATAAAGATTCAAACTCTAATTTTCAAAACTACACATTGATTTTTCTGTTCAATCAATATCGAAACTTCTACACAAATAAAAATATTTTGCACTAAGTGACAAAGCGCATTGGACGGGGACGATTCATTTTCTGGCTTAATTAATAAACCGGTTCGATCCGGTCTTTAAAATTTGAAAACAAAAAGTCAATAAGGTTTAGTGGAGACTGGAGGGAAAATTCGAACATCAGAAAATTAGGTCTTTGTTCGCCGGAGAAAATAGTCTGCGTCGGAGAATGGAGAGAATCCATGTATCAGTCAGGGCGCGGCCGCTTTCGACGGAGGACGCGAAGACAAGTCCGTGGAAGATCTCTTCGGACTCAATTTTCATGCCCAACCACCCTTCTCCCCCATTCGAATTTGGTACTTTTTTCTTCAGTTGTCTCTTCACTTCTCTTGACACATTTTCTTCGTGTGCTCGACAATTTTCATGCCCAATCTCTCACTCACAATAACAGATAGGATTTTCAAAGAAGATTGTAAAACTGTCCAAGTGTATGAAGCACGGACGAAGGAGATCGTGTCTGCTGCTGTTCGTGGATTCAACGGTAATACTCAGCAATTACTCTGATGAGTTTACCTGATTTACTTAGCTGCTCATTTCTTTTTGCTTCAATTTTGATGTCTCAGTAATCTTTGGCTCCAATTGAGTTTGTAGTGCTGAGTTTTTTTTTTTTTTTGGATAATCGTATCTGTTTTGTTTTGTTTTGAAGGAACTGTGTTTGCTTATGGGCAAACTAACAGTGGCAAGACACATACTATGCGAGGCTCAACTACTGAACCTGGAGTCATCCCTCTTGCTGTCTATGATTTGTTTGACACTATATATCAGGTTCATCTTCGAACTTTCCTTTTTGTGTGTCTATGTTTGAACAGTGAATTTCTTTAGGGTTGATGTTATTTGTGGAAAGTTATTGATTAGAGGAACAACTATTTTTTTTTCTGTTCTTTGAGCCACCTGAAGGATGCAAGCAGAGAGTTTTTGTTGCGTATGTCGTACCTGGAAATTTATAACGAAGATATAAACGATCTGTTGGCTCCTGAACAACGAAAACTACAGATTCATGAGAATCTTGAGGTACATATATGTCTTTTTAGAATCACCCCCTTTAAGAAATTCTATAGCGATTCTGATGTGTTTTTCAATCTTAATGTTTTAGAAAGGAATATTTGTTGCTGGATTACGAGAAGAAATTGTAGCTTCCCCCGAACAAGTTCTTAAAATGATGGAACTTGGAGAATGTACTTTCTCTTCTCTTCACGTTATTACTCTATATTTTGTTCATTCCAAATATAGTCTTTTTTGTGTGTGTGTTTAAAGTGTCCACATGCATTTGTATGCATTTCTGGATTTTAATCTTCCTTCTCAGTTGGTTATGCTAATATTGATTTAGCGAATGAAGCTTCATTTGTCTTATGAATAAAATTTCAGCTTATCGGCATATTGGGGAGACAAATATGAATCTTTACAGTAGCAGATCGCACACTATTTTCCGCATGGTAAATATATACACTCAACCTTAGTGCTCAGTTATATGTAAGCTGAATTTTGACGTGCAAGCTTTTTCATAAAACAGATTATAGAAAGTAGACAGAAAACGCAAGATGAAGGTGTTGGAAATGCCTGTGATGCAGTTCGTGTTTCTGTTCTGGTATTATCTGTTGGAACTAGTGTTTTTGTTCCCCTTATATGCAACATATTGTTCTCTGTTTCATCATTCTTTTCACTTGTAGAATTTGGTGGATCTAGCTGGTTCAGAACGGGCTGCAAAAACCGGCGCAGAGGGTGTTAGGCTGAAGGAAGGCTCACATATAAACAAGAGCTTGATGACACTCGGGACTGTAATTAAAAAACTGAGTGAAGGAGTTGAAAATCAAGGGTCAGTTGTTTAAGGTCTAGTTTTGTTAGGAAAAAAGCATATGATACATAATCATTATGTGTAGTCTTATGATATTTTCTTTGGTTGAATCAGTGGCCATGTTCCGTACCGAGACAGCAAACTTACAAGGATCTTGCAACCCGCTTTAGGTGGAAATGCAAATACAGCTATCATATGCAATATAACTCTTGCACCGGTATGTACTAATCACCATTCACCAATAGTATGACATCAGGATAAGCCAGAGAGATAAAAGAGCAGTCTTCAATTTTCTCTTTCTATGCTTTGGTACAACTAACAATGTTGTTTTCGTTTGATGCTAGATTCATGCAGATGAAACCAAGAGCAGTCTTCAATTTGCAAGCCGAGCACTGCGTGTCACTAACTGTGCGCATGTCAACGAGGTAGGATCCAATCTTCTTGCGCTTACTTTCTCTATTTTGTAACATGCTTCTTACTTAAGTTTGGTATATAAGATGTGCATTTTTGTAAAACTACTAACCCATCCATTTTTGTGTTTATGAAATAGATATTGACGGATGCTGCTCTGTTAAAGCGTCAAAAGAAGGAAATAGAGGAGCTCAGATCCAAACTAAAGGTTGCTAAATTGTTTTCAAATATTTTTGGTTTCTCAAAGTTATCTTTTATATTTTTATTTTGGGTAAGATATCAGATTTTCTATTGCAGGCTTCTCATTCTGACCATTCAGACGAAGAGATTCTTAACTTGCGCAACACCTTGTTGAAGGTTTGGCATTTGTGTTCTTGATTCCTTAGTTGTTTAGTTTTTAATTTGTTTTTAATACAACCTGTTTTTTTGCAGTCTGAACTAGAAAGAGAGAGGATAGCACTCGAGCTAGAAGAGGAGAAGAAAGCACAAGCTCAGAGGGAAAGAGTTTTACAAGAGCAAGCAAAGAAGATTAAGAACTTGAGTTCAATGGTTCTCCTTTCGAATAGAGATGACAAGCGGGAGCAGGATAATTTTAAGAAGGTTTTTCCTTTTTCTTTTATTGATACCTTTAGAGTTTAAACAGCATTTGCTAGGCACTATACATTAATTCCAAAACATGTCATTAGGGAAAGAGGAGGGATACGTGGTGTACTGGTCACCTTTCACGAGACTCCACATCAGAGGTAAAGTTGTGTAAATGGCCAACAAAAACATGAGAAGATTTTGACCTTTTCAGCCATCAAAAACCTTACTTCTTGCATATCAGGTTCAGCCCAATTTTTTGTCAAGGGGATCCTCTCTTAAATCTGAGAGATACGAGCGTGAGACGGGTCCACTACTTCCATTTGCGGAACTGGTAGAAAACGACCTTTTATATAACATCAGTGAGCAAGATGAAAATAGTATCGATGAAACCCTTGAAGATTCTGCACTTCCAGATCCATGTGCTTTGGTGCATGTGACTAGCAGAAAGAAACCACCATCAGCCAAGCAGAAAAGTCCCGTAGTGGTCAGTCTTCCTTTGTTGAATATATATTTGTGCTTTCTTGTTGCAAAGCTGGCATTTTTTTACTGTTTCATAGGTTGAAAGCGAGTTAGACAGAATTCAAAGGGAATATGAGGATCTTTTCTTGCAATATGAAGCTGAGGTAATAGCTTGTCCTTCTCAGTATCAGTATCTTGTGATTTCTGTTTCTTATTTCTCCACACTTTTCAATAGAGAATTGTCAACGAAATACAAAATGAGTGCCTTAAGGCAAAGTTGGGCGAAAAAGATTTATCTGGTGAAGCAGCATGCAAGCATTTAGATTGTCGAGTCGTTGGTAATGTGCATCGGGATGAAAACGGTGTATATCTTAGGGATCCAGAAGCTATTCTTCTCATTAAGCAACTCCAAGAGAAGGTGCTTGTATTCTTTTCTTTACCTACAACTGGAACGCCTAGTTAAGTAGCTTTTCTTTCTTCTATTTTGGCTTTTTGCTTAACGTTGATACGTTTTGTCCAAAAGATAAACATGCTGGAAGTTGAGAAGTCTTCAAGCAAGCAGAATCTTGATGATCTTGTCACCATATCTACTGAGCAGAATTTATGTGCCAGGGAAAAAATTGCTGAGGTATTTGTGGTTCTTTAACTGTCTGTGCTTTGCTGTTTTGTCCAGCCACCTAATTTAATAAATGCCTCTATGCTTCATATCGGAGCAAGATAACCTCTTATGCTTGAAATTTGATAGATTCAAGAAGAGATTCATGCTGCTAGAGAAGAGGCCCAGATTGCTCGTGAACAACTTGTGTCCAAGGAGTCTGAAGTCATTCATGTGCTTAATGTTGGTTTCCACTTTAAATTCATCCCATTAATCTGACAATCTCAAGGCAGATTATCATTGTTGTCGACCTGCTCGCCATTGCCTAATTGATTTTTACTTGTTTTGTGAAGGAGAATTTTAACTCTCTTGGTAACGTAGCAACAGAAGTTGAAGTCTTAGTGTCTGAATTTCAAAAGTCTAAAGCATCAGTGGAGACCATGTCGTTAGTTATGGATGAGGGTCTGCAAGATTTTGCTTTCTTCTCTCCTTTGATACGTGTAAGTACTCTGCGTTGTTTGTAATATTCTCTTGCATCATTTATTTCTGTGAGGGGTGTAAGCTGTGTTTAGGCAACATACCTTAATTATGGCCGAGTAAAATAGACTATCATGTTTTCTTAAGTTAAAACTTCTCACTGCAGGAATTCAAATTGTTTATGCGCCAAAGCTTTGAACAGCATGCTTCACTTATCAGCAGCTACCAAAATGTCCAATTTTGTCTGAAACAAAAAGTTCTGGACATTGAGAAGGAGAAGGTCCAAACTCTTGTCCTCTTCTCACCCTGCCTTTGATGATAAATCTCTCTCTGTGTGTGTGTGAGTTATTAGCTAAAGTCGTGATATTCCTTTGCAGCTTATTTTGCAAGAGCAGTGTACTGTTCTGCAGAGCCAAATAGAAGAACTAAATATGGAAGCCCAAAAGCATGAAACTTCCTTAATGGTATTTCGATTTTCTTCGAACAAGTTTTATTAAAGTTTTTTTTCTTACTCCAACTTTTCAGCGTTAGAAGTAACTTAATGCTTTTATCCATTTCTCAGATGCTCTCAGAACACCATGAGTCGGAGAGGTCAGATCTCCTCTCACACATAGAATGCCTTGAGAAGGATATAGCGAGTCTGTCATCCTCTTCTTTGGCCAAAGAGAAGGAGAATCTTAGAAAAGATTTTGAGAAGACGAAAACAAAGCTAAAAGACACTGAATCCAAGCTTAAGAATACCATGCAGGATAAAACCAAGCTAGAGGTGTGTGGTGGAACCCTTTCTAAACGTACTTATTTATAGTACTAGATTGAATAACCCATCTAAGTTATACAATTAATTGTGATGTTCTGACAAAGGCCGAGAAAGCATCTGCTGAGAGAGAGTTAAAACGGTTGCATAGCCAGAAGGCCCTCCTCGAGAGAGATATCAGCAAACAGGAATCCTTTGCCGGTAAAAGACAAGACTCTCTTATTATTGAGAGAAGTGCAAACCAGTCGTTGCAGGTATTATCTAATGATTTATTTTGCTGCATGATTTTTCTTTTTGCCATTGTAATATCGGGTACATGTCCACAAAATATATTTTCAACCTTGGAAACCTAATGTCGAAATCTCAGAAGCTAATAAAATGTGAGCTATCATGATCGTATTATAGTAAATCTCTATATTGACTGAGTTTGAGATCTGTTCCAATACTGCATGAATCTGCCTGATAAAAAACTGTTATTTATATCTTTTCTCAGTGGCGAGCCGTATTAGTCTTTTTGGTGGATATACCTTTTGTTTAATTGAAATGCCCATTTTCATGTTTACTTCGCATTTATCAGGAAGACTTTCACAAGCTTGAACTGCTTGCTGTTGAAATGGAAACAACAATTGCTTCACTGGAGGAGGAGCTCGCTGCTGAACGTGGAGAAAAAGAGGAGGTGCTATGTAGAAGTGAGGGTTTAGATTCAGAAATTACAGCTCTTTCAGAGAAACTGGAGCACTCAAATACCCAACTAGAACAGCTGCAAATAGATGTCACGGAGCTTGTACGTCTTCTTATGCAATTGATGATTGATCCATAGTTGATATTGAATTTGAAGCAACTAGAATATTCCAAGACACTATGCGTTTACTCAACAGTACATTATGTTTTGTAACAGAAAACAAGACTTGAAAGCTCATCTTCTGATCAGCAACAACTGGAGACCAATGTTAAACAGTTGCTTGAAGAAAAGGAAGAGCTAGCAATGGTATGATGATTCTGAAGACAGATTCTGAACTTAGTTGTTGTTTGTGTAAAATTGTAAATACAGTAATTTGTCCTGTTGTTTCAGCATCTGGCGAACTCACTTTTGGAGATGGAGGAGGAGAAAGCGATATGGAGCTCGAAAGAAAAAACTTTGACAGAGGCCATGGAGGAAAAGATCAGACTATATAATATAAAAACTGTGTCACTATCTAAACAAATGTCAGAGGTATGTTTGAAATGAAAAACCTCTTATAGTGGTTAAACACCGAACTTTTCTTGCAACATCATGGTCATCGAATAATTTGGATATCAACTTGTTAAACTTTCTTAGGCATAGCTTATCCCCTTCCTATCTGTTTGGATTTAGAGTGGTGCTTTTGGAATTACCACGAAAAGTTCTGCATAATCATCAGCATGAACTCCCTGTAGCAAGATTAAAAGAAATTATTTGGCTTCTAATCATTTCATCTGCTTTCTCTACGTGTACTATATGTTCTGAAGGAAACTTTTATCATGCTCTTCTAAGTTCTCGATCCCTTTGTACATTTAGGCAAAGAGGGAGCTGGAAGTTTGTCGACTTGAATGTGTTACCCTTGCTGATAGGCTAAGATGTTCTGAGGAAAATGCCAAGCAGGAAAAAGAATGCAGGTTTGTACTTCTCATTTCTTTTACTTTAGAAAGTTAAAAATTCTCTCTGAAAAAAACACATTTTATGTTCCCATGTAGCATGGAGAAGTCTTTGGAGGTTGATAGACTGGGTGATGAACTTCGATCAGCTCATGCCGTGAGTAAACAATCTCAAGAGGTAAGATTCATTTCACTAGTTTATGCAAAAGGTTTTACTCTCTGAACGTTTGATGCAGAGGTTGTATTACATTTCTGCAATTAGAAAACTAAATTTTAGTGATGCTTAGTTATGGTATATATGCTTCTGGATTGTCAGTTAAAGGCCAGAAGCCATCACTTGCAAGATTGGTATGTTCGAGATGCAAAGCTTTATACACAATTTCTTTTTATGTGCACCTCCAGGTACTCAAGTCTGAGATTGACGCTCTAAAGTCTGAACTTCAACGTGCTTGCGAGATGTCAAATACACTTCAAAGAAACCTTAATTATGTCACAAGTGAGCGACAGAGTTTGCTAGCTCGTATAGAGGAGATCAATAAGGAACTCGCTTCATCAAATCGTTTGCAGGTTGGGTTAAGAGCACAGAGACATGATTCTATTATAGAAGATAGTATTAACCACTCATTCTCACTAAAACTATATTACTGCTTTCAGATTGAAGATGCAAAAAATCCATCTGAAGAATTGACTCGTAGAGTCCCAAGCCAAGAAACCAAGCTGTGCAAGGTAATGCCAAGTGAAATATCTGACTATGTTTCTCTCAGTGATTAAGATTGATCCCTTTCAACAAGATCGATTCATTTGATTGTGTGTGATAAGTTGTAACTTTTCTGATATAACCAATTTTACATATCTGATTGCAGGATGCAGATGCAGACAACAAGGAGAAGGCAAAGCTAAAAATGAGACTCATGGGGACACAAGCACGCTTAGATGCAATCTGTATAAGGCACAAACAGTCTGTGAAAGAATCAGAACTTATGAACAGGAAGTTCGAGGAAGCATCTGCAAAGCTAAAGGAGAAGTTAGCAGCAAAAGCACTCGAAGTCCTCGACCTCAAGAAACAGCTCTCTACATCTTCAAGAACAACCTAATGAAGTAACTTAACCAGCATACCTCTTATCTAATAGATTACATATAGAACTTTATGGTAGATAGATTAACACTATGGAGGTTATGACTTATGAGGAAGTAATTAAGAGGAGAAATCAAGGGCATTTTGGTCCACCGAGCTTAGTCTTCCAATTGTTGTAGCAAGGACAGACTTGCTTGTTACCATAAGTACCTGGAGGCACACACAAGCACTTGGTACAACATTTGTTGCAGAAGAACAAACATGGCTTCTTGTATTGTGTATTTGAGCATCTATCTCCACACCTTGGTCCACACTCTGGTATATAGTTTTCAAATGGATTACGTAACCATTCACCATAAACAATTCATCAGAAACTAGATTAATTATTGGTTTACCTTGGGGTTGAAGACTGCCTTCAGTAGTACCATACTGTCAAAATCAACAAGAAGATTCAATGGTTTTTGTGGATATTATGAAACTTCTTTTTTGAGTAATAGTGAAACCGGAGAAACTCACTTGAGAGCTATTGTGATGCGGTGGTTGCGGTTGCGACTGTGGTGGATGATGTGGTTGTGGAGCAGGAGACTCTGAGTGTTTTGGCTGTGAAAAGAATCGATTAAAGTATTTACATAGATCGTAATATTGAGAGTGTTCGAACATTACTTACATGCGTTTGAGCAGACATAAGAAGGTGTAACATAACAATGGAGAAAACAATGAGGTTAAGTTTGGTTGCCATTTTTATATAACAGAAATGGTTGTATTGAAGCTCAAGTAGATGGCTTCTTTTGCAGACTAAGCCTAATATATATAGTCGAATTTCCCAATAAAATAAAAAAAAAACTTAAAACACATATCTCCTGTTATTGATCTTTTTTTTTTTTGAGCAAACCAAATGAGTAGAAGTCATAAATTAACTTCCACCAACTTTTTTTTTGATAATTATAGTTTTCACATAACCTTACTACTGCATCCAATTTTATAGAATTCATGTGACCCCAAATCCAATTTGGGATTTACATCTCAGTTATTCAAGTTATATATAGAAGCTCTTAATTAATCATTATTCCATTTGGTTTGAGAACATGTAAATAATGTATACTGAAATTTTGATACATTTCGAATATCCTAGCTCATATATATGCAATAGCATGTGAGTTTAATCAGTTTTAAGTTTCAGTTAAAACCAAGAACATCAAAATATTTTAGCTAATTTTCTAGCAAAAAAAGAACTCTTTCTTGATTAACTTGATGTAGTCTCTCTTTTTATTTGAATAAAATGAGACGGTAGTTGATTAGATAAATAAATTATCTCTAAAATGGTGGTTTATGTATATAGTTTTATGGATTAGCCGAATAGGTATATAATCAAAGTGTGGTAGTAGAACAAATCTAGACTTCATGTTCCCAATCTTAGGCATGTGAAGGAGAGAACAAAAGTTGTGATAACGAACGACAACGAAGCTCTTATCACATGTGTGTGTTGTTGCTGCTTTGTAGCCCTATATATCTCTTTCTCGTGACTCCAATTTCTTTTTGTATTTTGTGATTTGTTTCTAAATTTTATTGGAGACGAATGTCATCAAGAAATACACGTGGCTATAAATTTTGGGATTCGAAGTTGGTTTCCTCTTTAGGCAACCCCGTGATCTCATTGTGTTTGCATGCATGTGGTGTGAGTGGTGACTGCGTCAGTTAAACCGTTTTTTTTCTTTTTCTTCCGAAGACGTGACTTCAAAAAGTTTAGAACGCAGCGAACGCGTTCTTTATATTTACATTCAACGAAAATAAATGTTTTGAGGTGTGTGATCTCATCACTTCACAACATATTGACTGTATATTGTTAATAATTTTATTGGGACGTTTGATGGAACCCATGTTCATATGGTCAATATGTTCCGCTATGGAACTTGAGAGCTTAATGGTCGTGATTTAAAAAGATTTCTCTTTGTTGAGGTTTGGGCAGAATAACAAAGCAAATACAAGCTAGTATCCCCTGCCCGTGGACCCCATGCTTATTCGCTCGGCCCGTGGACCTATCCTCGTCCGACGACTGGTATGTTATTTTGGGAAGTTTTAGTAGTTCACCCATCGTTCAACTACTCCGGCTCAAACACGTTTAACTCTAGAGTTTTCTCAGGATATGTGACCGAAAAAGTAAATGTACTTTGGTGACATAGATAGCCAAATCAGTTCTCTTAAATCTTTTCGCAATACCATAAACCGGATGTTACATACCCAGTACAAAAGGATATTTTGGAGTCGAGTGAGTGAACCATACTCCCTTGTTCCATGCCACTGTATTTGATGCTGTTCGGATATGGTTTCAAGTATATTTTGTGCTGAATCGCGGTGTGGAAAGCACTCACAGTATTTATGTCATATTGTACAATACAAATGTTTTGAAAGTGGCACTTCACACAAAAAACACTAAAAAAAACATCTTCAACGGGAAAAATAAAATCTATCCGTTTAATCCCCGATTTTTCGGTTAGGCGCTAGGCCCACCCCGACCACCCGACTAGTGCCTAGCGATTTTTGGAACGTTGAGTAAATCTAACTAATCTCATATTAATGGACAAGTTTGGGTGACCAGATCCCAATGATGGTGGGCATTAGTGGGCCGAAACCTCATTGAGTGGGCCAAAATCTCCTCGTGTAAAACAAATAAGCAATGACTTAAATACCCTTGCAAGATCGACCTTTTTTATTTACTAGGGTCAAACCCGCGCATTCGCGCGGGCAATCGTATTCCAAGCTTGTGGATATCAAGTATGATATATCTTTTATTCTATAAGTCACTAGTAAAAACGCTGGTAACTGCATATCTAACTTTCTGACACCTGTACAAATCTGACGTGTCATTTTCTCAGTATTTTTGGCATTTTTTCCGACACATTTTTTTCTTCTTCTAATTTTTAGTAAAGCAGAGATTTATGATCTGGTATTATAATTTTGTTTTCCAAAAACAGTTTCCTCTGTATCTCTAACCCATGACCTCATTCAACTCCATATTTCATTCAGCAGTTTCTTCTTCGGTTACTCATGGTACTGTAAAATTCATCAGTTTTTTTCTTCAATTATTTGGTTCCTTCTATCTCAATTGATCATTTGCTCAGGCATGGTCTTGGGTTTCGTTTCTCTTTTAAAAAAATAGGGTTCATCTTCACGAATGTTTTTCCATTCACTACAATCGAGAGAAAAAGGACAAAATTCCGATGAAAATTAAGTATTTTTTCTTTCAACCTCTCAGTAACTTCTCATCACGACCTCCCCCACGATCTCCATTTCTTTCATTGATTAATTCACGAAGCACATATTACCAATCTCTCGATTTCAAGTTTTCTTTATCTTCCTTAGTCAATGGCTCCGGCTAACCTCCTTACGAACCTCTTCGTGCGCCGAACAGTAAAGTGTATAGCGAAACCGAGACGAATGAAGATGACGCCTAAACAGATAATGAGGGAGCTCTCCGACATCACTGTCTTGCAACACGCCGTGTTGCCCAAAGCTGCACTTGGAGCCAACCGCTACCTCTCTTCTTTATCAGCGATGTCGAGGTTTACATTGAATTGCAGGTAAGAAAATATGATCCGCTACTCCTATAAATATGATTTATGTGGATGAGTTAGAAATTCAGGGTCTTTCAAGAGTTTTTATTCCATACTATGTGTGTTTATGATTCATGAACTGATAAGGCATTGCTGTTGCAATATGTGCATCTGGGGTTTGTAGGTTGTGAAAGTATATGTATACGTGTTTGGAGATGATGGAGGGAAAGATGTTGCAATTGTTGGGTTGAAATCGAAATCTAAATACATTAGGAGTGAGGTCGGGAAACGAATGAAATTGAGATTGACGCTTGAGGTCAGATTTATTGAGGATGAATCTATGGAAAGAGGAAGCAGGGTAACGCTTCTAATATATCTTTCACTGCAAACTAACTATATTACTGCATTTTCATGAAATTTATGGAATCTTTTATTAGTAAATGAATGTCTCACTGATGCTGATCATGATTTGCGGCTGTCTCATGATTTATCTGTGTTTATAACTATCAAAAGTAACTAAAACTGGAGATTTTTTTCTCAGGTAATCGCAATAATAGACAATATAAAAGCTGAGAAAGGTAGCCAAGAGGGGCAAGAACCATCTAATTCACCAGAAAATGATCAACATTGGGAAATGGATGATCCTGACGAAGACATTATCTATGTAAAGTAATGGTCTGAAGTAGATTTACCACCTAGCACGAGTGCTCAGAGGTTAAAACTAGATTTTCCCTCTGCAAGTCATCATATGTTCAATTCATTTAAGAGAATCATTTTTCATGTTTTCTGTGAAGTTTAGACGAGACTACTAAGAGGATGTTGGTGGCTGAATTGAAAATCAGAGAGGTGAATACCGATGACAGGTATATATTAAGCTCACATGCCTCCTTCCTATGTATGGATCCTGAAAGCTTCTTTGGTCCTTAGCTCAGATCTCTCCAGCTTAATGTGTTTTCTTTTACATTTTTGGATGAGTTTGTGTAATGTCTGTGTTTTTCTTCTGGTATGGAAGAAGATCATTTACTCCTACGAGAAATGGAAGCAACTTGGCCCGTAAGTTGTCCATTTCTCCAAAAAGAGTCACGCTTCAAGCATTATTTCTCCGTCAAGAAATGTTAACATGTGCAAGAAATCACCAAAACCTTCGATTTCTCCGACTAGAGTGGGCAAGAAGACGCATAAGCTATCAACTGCAGCAAAGCTGAGGAGGTCGTTTTGGCCATCAAGATTAGCGATGAGGCTGGTGTCTCCAGTGAAGAGCAGGAGAAGTGTTGGGATGTGTGATGATGATGAGATGGGGATGATGGTGAGTGGCTTGAAACATCGTCAGGTTAGTTCCTAAGAGTAGCTCGATGGGGAGAATATTTTTTTTTACAGTCAAATGTTTTTAGCTTTTCTGTACAAAGGTTATCAGCTTAATTAACAACAACAATAAGAGAATATAATAAGAGAGAATTTGAAATTAAATAATATATTTGTTGAGTAAATTTGAATATTGATTCCAGTTATTGAAACACCTAGATGTATTAGAGTAACAAACCTATGTAGTTAACGGCAAGACAAGAAGCAAGACAAGAGTGAAACATGAAGCAAGACAAGAGAAGTAAAACATTAAACCTTCGAAATAAATTTTGTACACAACGAACTTATTTAAATCAATGTAAATTTTTATGTAGATTTTTATAACAATGTAACTTAATTTATATATATTTGAGGTTAATCAATGATAAAAGTGCTAACGCTTTTGTGTATACATGTGATCTTTATATATGTCATCTTTTTTTAAAAAAAAATTATAAACCTGCTTTTTATTTATTTTTTCCATCTAATTCCACACCATCACATTTATTTTATAAACGCTTATCTTATCTCAATATTATTTCATGTATATATAGTTCAATTTTTTATAAAAGTTTTATTAAATTATGACATCATTTTAACCCAATTTTTTTTAACAAGACAATTAGTCCGTGCAACGGGTCAGAAACCTAGTATATTATAAAAGATGGGTTTTGATATCTTCTTTGAGTGACACGTGTCCTCTACTTTATTAAAAAAAAAAAAACATAGAAAAAGTATTATATGAAAAGGTTCAAATGAATGATTACATTCTTCCATATTCGAAAAGGTTCAAATGAACGATTGCATTATTCCATTACATCTATTCGATTATGTATATATATATGCCTCAAACCTAGAAGAATCATTGAATTATGGAAGGCGAATATGGAAGAATGTAATCATTCATTTGAACCTTTTCGAATATGGAAGAATGTAATCATTCATTTGAACCTTTTCATATGTCAAACGTTTTTTTACACCCGTTCTGTGTTAAGAGCAAGGAATTATGTCATTTACATGCTTGCGTACGAAAAAAATATTATTTTCTATGTAGGAACAATTTCGAAAACAAGCTCGGAAAACCCATCACAATAAGAACAGTTGTAAGTGTTTACTTTTTTCTCCTATTTCAGTTTCGTGTGATGGGTAAAACAAACTGCCGAAGAAGAAAACTAACATCGATGTCAAAGAGAAAGAAAAACAAACAAAAAACTTATCTGTTTAAGTATTTGAGATATGATTTCGAAAACGCTGGCGTTGAGTTATTGGATAGCCAAAGCAGCAGAGAGTATTTCACTTTTTTCTTTATTATGGGCAATGCACAGCCTCTTTGGTCATGAAAAATGAAGAGAACAACTTCAATGTCAGTCAAATTAGCCATTGTTTCAATTAGCAACTAGCAATTGAAACATTGTGACAAAAAAAAATAATATGCGTATTAAAACTTTACGATTAGCTTTGCCCCATTAGAAGTAGGAGTAAGCATGTTTGTTTCTGTTGACTTATCTTTTGGGAATCGTATTCCAAGCTTGTGGATATCAATTAGCCCATGTGGCACATTAATCACAGCTCCAGCAGTAGCTAAGAAAGATCTACCAAGCAGCAGAGGATCATCAGGCTCAATCTCATACTTCAGCACTACAAAGTCTGTTGGAATCAAGTAGTTTCCAACTCTGACAGGAATATCCTTAAGAACTCCTTCCTGATATCGCTTTGAACGATCAGCTAGGATAAGAGAGATCCTAGTAGGCTATAAACTTGGGTCAGAACGCAGACATTTTCATCAGCCTAAGATTCAAATCTGGCGGGTTGGGACGAAGAGGATCTGATAATCGCTACCTTCGTGGTAGATGATATCCCTGAAAGAAGTTCCTCAAAGCTAAGGAGGCGATCCAATTTGCTGACTAAAATAACCACACCTTACTCAGTTTCAACAATGATTGATTCTATCTGGTTTAGTATAGAACGTATGGTAGAATAGCAGTTATTGGAAATTAAATTAGCTAAACATGTGTTGGTGGAGATATTATATTAATGGACTCTCGAGTGATATAAAAAATCAATAAATAGTTAATTGTTCTTCTTGCTTGTCCATGAAGAAACCGCGAGAAGACTTTGCTCAGCTTGCGATATAATATTTATTGATTCACGCAAGTCTGAATACAAAATCTGCGTATTGAAATCAGTAGCATTACAATAAGTGCCTATTGCCTACTCTCTTAGCCATGATTTTATTTTAAACCACTTGAATCATATCACAGAAAATGTATAATAAGCTTTTACATGTATTTTATGCCATGATGAATAAGTTGCTCTTAAAACCTTCCTGAAAGAGCCTAAAACACTAATTTTTGAATCGTATCAATACTTATATCAAGAATAAAATGGTAGCTTCAGACAACTCCAACTGCCTCCGGCCAAAACATACGTTAGGAATTACATAACCATTCAAGTGTTATTAGGTCCGAACATATGGTCAGTGTTTATGACTTCAATGTGTTTGAGATCAATCGGGAAGATCTTGAGAGCATAAAAAAGTCAAACGAAGACAATAGTTTGTTTTTAATAATATTTAGATTATTTCAATACTAAATAATTTCAGTCGGGTATTTCTTTGGCAATTCACTACAAAAATCAACTTAATTACATTATATGTAAAACTGTGTTTGATAAGTGACCCAATATATACATTGGTTTATTTGTTTTAATATGAACATTTATGCAAAATTTCTAAGAAGAATTATATATGTATGGATATCTTTAGAGAAAAGACGGAAAACTCGGAAAGAGAATCTTCAAATTTCACCGGAAAAATAATAATAGTCCGCGCGAAGCGCGGATTTGACCCTAGTACATAAAACAATAGATAAGAAAAAAAAAGAATAACATCTTACAAAAAAACAATTTTAACTAATACAATTTTATTAGACTTTTTAAATTTTCAAATATATGTAAGTTTCATAGCATTAGCCTATAAAATTATGATAAATTTTATGTTTATTTAGAAATTTCTAACAAGATACAAAAAAACTAATAAAGTAAAAAAAATAAGAAAAGTAAAAAAAAATATCAAAAGAATGAGATGAAAATTTACATAAGGAAGAACACAAAAATGACAAATATCAACACAAGAAAAAAACAATTGGAGAAGAAAGATAAAAATAAGAATGTTAAACAGAAAGGAAAAATAAAGGAAAAATAAAATAAAAATAAAGTAAAATAAATAAATTTTAATGGAAAAAGGAAAAATAAAGTAAAAATAAATAAATTTAATTAAATTATTTATCATATCATCTAAAATATTATATAGTATAAAGATACTATAAAAATAGAAATAAATATTGATAAAATCATTTAAATTAATATCAAAAAGGGAAAAAAACAAACAATTTGATATTGCAAAAACAAATAGAGTGTAACAATAACCGGCCACGGTTTTAAAAATAAAGAGATCCACGTGTTGCCCCGATTTTAAAAATGGATCACCCCATTTATTTTAAGTGGATCTGATTTTTATTGGACAACTTTGCCCTTTGTGAAAAAAAACCCAATATAATGTAGTGGCCAAATCTATAATATATCACGTTATCCCAATTTTAGTTTCTAAAAACCTTTACATTTTAATAATACAGATGTTGTGCAACATAAATAAAAAATAAATTTAAAAAAACTAATAACAAACTTTAGACTCTCATATATTCAAATTATTTCTATCTCTGGCGCGGGACTAACCCGTGTGACTCCATTCCCTCCCTTGTACCGTCTGACGCACCAGTAAATGGTTGCACATATTGCAACCAAGATAAGGAAGATCAACAGCCCTAGGTAAAAATACCTAGGGTCCACTGAATCTTCATAGCCATAGCCATATTCCATCTCAAGAACGATGGATCCTTCTTGCAGATATCAACATACATAAAAATGGTTTTTTTAGTTAATGAAACACACAAAAAGACGAAAACTTTGTTAAGGAACTCATTTTGATGGACGTAAACACATAACAACATGTAGAGTTCATGTCGGGATGTTAAAGCAGGAACTGATCAATTTGGTAAGCAGATAGTTTCAAACAGAGCAGACTTAGAGAAATCAAAGCAATTTCCATGCATAAAACAAACAGAGAAGATAAAAAGAGAATAGAAATCGCAATATTTTTGTTTTTGCTTAAATTGTTATAATGTTATATTAAAATTGTGGGCAACTTTGTGATAGTTTTTCCTAAATATGATGGAGAAATATAAAACCGAGTAGTATTCAACGATAAATATTGGTTAAGTTAAGTTTATTCAGTGTTTTCACATCCGACACAGATCGCGATTAGACCGTTAAACCGGTGACCCTGATCACTAATCTAATATGTGTCCTCATGCGCGGAAGCCCGGTTGTGGGAGTGTTGGGTTTTTTGGGTTATTCGGCCGTAAATGTAATCAACTGTCGTCGTTTTATGATAACGATTATGTAATAGTTATTTGAGTTTTAGGTAGTTTCGCCACGCACTTAAACACACGTCTTCTACGCTTTTGTAGATATTGTCATACGTGTGCCTCATCCCTCAAACAAATATGTAAAGTTCAAAGTCAATGTTATATTATTCTCTAGTAATATTAGTTAACAACCTATATAATAACTTTACACATCTCTTAATAACTTCACAATCACGCTTGATTTAAAGTGGCTTTGTCATAAACCCAATATATTGCATATACAATCCTAGTTATACATGTAATTAGTAATCCCCAAAATTCAGAAACATTTTCACTGATAAATAGATTTTCGATTCTTGATCAATTCCTCAAATACTAGATGTGAAGTTGTAGTAATTGAGAGGTCAATTTGTTATAGATATGTTTTGCATATTGTTTTTGCTTACGGATTTTTAACTACAGATTTTCATTTACTTATAGTAGATTTAATTCTTTGTTGCGTAGTTTTATATACATCTGCGACTAAAAAAGTGTTTTTTAAATTACTAAACTATTACGCAGTCTAACAAATTTGTTTGTTGTGTTACAAATATAATTATATTTCTGCATATTTGTTTTTGGTTGCAGATTTTTCTGAAGATTTTTTTTGTTAGTGTCAAAGATTTTTATGTGATTTTGCAGTTTTTTCCATAATTTACGGATTTAATTTATTGATTTAAAATGTAGTGTTGAAGATTTAATGTGTTTATTGAAAATTTAATGTAGGATTAAAACTATGCAACATAGAAAAATGTCATGAAAAAATTATAGAAGTAGTATTATAGTGTAATAGATTTTTAAGATGTGTAGTAGATTTTTTTTATAATTTTACAGATTTTCAAAATGTGATGATGTGGCATGATTTTTTTGTTTGCGGATATTTTTAGAGTAATTTTGTAAATAATTTTAAAAATATTCAAAAATGATTTTAAAATTTTGAAAAAGGATTATCCTAAATATTTAAAAATTATTTTGAAAAGATATTTATGAAATATACATATAAGTGTCGTATATTTTTTGGTAATATTTAGAAATACCTATTTTAAAAAATTGTTAATTGAAAACGAAAATAAATATATAAATGAGGTCTTAAAAAATTATTTTATCACGTAAGTATTTTAGAATTTTTTTTTTTAAAAAATATGAAAACAGAAATAATTATAAATATAAAAAATTCACATTCAAGAATTTTTTTGTTTTTGTAACAATTCATTAATTTAGGGTGGTAGTTATGACAAATACCCTAAAAATTTAGGGTGGTAGATTGGTAGTTGTGATAACTAAAGAAAATATTTAATGTGAATTTAATGAAATTTTTTTTTTTTTTTAATATTTTACATATTTTAATACTAATTTAATAAACATTTAGTGAAGGATATTAAGCGAATAATTTTAGTAAAAATTAATACTTTTTAGGAAACATGAAAATAAATCTCATAATCTAAATGAATTTTTTTCTTCAATTGTCTTTATCAACTTTCTCCCCAAGTTAGCTTCTTCAACTTTCTCCCCAAGTTAAATGAAAATTTTCTTATTTTAGTTATATGTCTTTCTAATTATATCCCTATTAGTTAGAGTTAGTTAAAGGCAACTACTAATATTGAATTATAAATATTAGTTCACATTAGGTATTTAGGTATTGTGACTAAGATTAACGATTAAAATTAAGTCTTACCTATGAAGTAAAAATCAACGGTTAAAATTAAGTCTTAGATGAAGTAAAGATTAACGGTTAAGATTAAGTCTTAACTATGAAGTAAATATCAACGGTTAAGATTAAATTTTAACAATTAAGAAAAGAGAAAGTTGTAAACAACAATCTTGGAAAGTTACTTTGTTATTTAAACAATACTGAATTTGTTTTTATTACTGAAATAACCTTATTGGTCCGCTTTACTTTTTCAGTGTTTTTACAAAAATCGTATGTATGAAACTACCATTATGAACTATTAAGTTTTTTGGAATCCGTGAATAAGTTTACAAGATTTTTATATAAGTCTACCATATTAAATTTACTGGTCGTTAATGGTAGACTTGTTTTGGTCTGTAGATTTGTTTTTGAGGTTCTAGATTTGTTTTATGAATTGTAGACTTGTTTTGAAACCACTACAATATAGAAAAATATTCTAAATGAGAGACAAAGAGAAGCTAATGGTCTTCCATACTTCACAAAGAATGAACTAAATTATAACACATTAGCGATACCAAACTGATCTTTTTCCGAATTAAGGATTAGACGTTCCCCTATCTACAATAGCGGTCGAACTTCTAATACCTTTTAGGAAACAAGAAAATAAATCTCAAAATCTAAATGAAAATTCTTCTTCAATTATCTTTATCAACTTTCTCCCCAAGTTAAATGAAAATCTTCTTATTTTTGTCTTTTTACATACTTTCAATACTAATTTAATAAACTTTTAGTGAATGATATTAAGCTACTAATTGTAGTAAAGATTAATATTAATTAGAGTAAATTTCACAAAAAGAAATTTGAAAAGTTCCCGTATAACACATTAGATGACATTAGCGATAAAGAATGAACCAAATTATAACACATTAGCGATACCAAACTGATCTTTTTCCGAACTAAAGATTAGACGACGTTCCCGTATCTACAATATCACTCGAACTTTTAATATTTTTTAGGAAATAGGAAAATAAATCTCATAAGCTAAATAAATCTTCTTCTTCAATTGTTTTTATCAACTTTTCCACCAATTAGCTTCTTCAACTTTCTCCCCAATTTATATGAAAATCTTCTTATTTTATTTTTTTATATACTTTAAATACTAACTTAGTAATTTTTAGTGAATAATATTAAGCTACTAATTGTAGTAAAGATTAAAATTAATTAGAGTAAATTTCACAAAAAGAAATATGAAGACAATACTATGTGGATGTACATAGAAAGTTTAAGATTCTCGCACATCAATAGACAAGAAAAAGATTGTGGTGGTGTGAATTCACCGACCCGAGTTATTTCAACTCCCAAGACACTATATATATATCAGTTACAAGCAGAGGGTTAGTTCATAAGATAGGAAGAAACAAACAAAAGAAAATAATTCAGAAACCACCAGTTTGTGTTTAGTCAAGGATGCCTTTAAATATTAGAGATCCTCTTGTGGTAGGGAGAGTTGTAGGAGACGTTCTTGATGAAAATTTCACAAGATCAGTTGATCTAACGGTTACTTATGGCCAAAGAGATGAAGTGACAAATGGGTTGGATCTAAGGCCTTCTCAAGTTCACAATAAGCCAAGAGTTGAGATTTGTGGATTCCTAGGGAACTTATACACTTTGGTTCGTACATTAACTCTCTTTCGTCTCTTTTGGCCATGCAGAAGCACAAGGAGACCTTTTGTTAAATAGTATTTCTTTTGTTCTATTTTCTTACGATTTATTGGTTTTACTTCTAGATATTCATATCAAGAAGTATTTTACTTTTTTCACTGTTTACCATGAAGACGAACCCATGAAACGTTTCATATATTCTACCACAATTCCCTTCCTCTTTGGTCTCTTACTTAAATCCCAAATGTTTTTTTACATAAACATTTTGCTGTTATAATTGTGATTTGGGGTAAGAATCTTGGGGCTTTTCTTTGTTCCTCCCAAAATTTGGATTGTATCTTTTTTTTTTTTCTATTCAGTTTTTCAATTCTTTCTTGTGTTATCTCATTTCTCAAACTTAAAAAAAAAAAAAAAACAAAGATAGATAGTAATCTTAATCAGTTTGAGAATGATAATCAAATATTTTCATTCTTCTTGGTCTATAATATATATTTGTAAGGGATTTTAGTGTTGATGTGTTTAATGAAGGTTATGGTGGATCCAGATGCTCCACGTCCTGGCGATCCTCCTCACCACCGAGAATATCTCCACTGGTTTGTACTCTTTTATTATTCTCAAAACATGCTTGCTTACTCAAATACAAAAATATATACACTCAATTAGACTTAAGAAAGCCGTAGTCTATTAATTACATTATTATCTTTTTGTATGAATCGTGCAGTATTTTAAAAATCTATATTATTACAGGTTGGTGACTGATATCACTGGAACAAACGTTGGTGAGTTTTATTCTATAGATTGTCGATCGAACGAATTCACATGTGTTTGATGATGATTGTTTATCCAGGCAATGAGATTGTGTCCTACGAGTGTCCAAGGCCCACCACCTTGGGAATTCATCGTATCGTGCTGGTATTGTTCCGACAGCTCGGTAGGCACACAGTGTATGCACCAGTGTCGCGCCAACAATTCAGCACTCGTGCGTTTGCTCAGCAATACGATCGCCTTCCCGTTGCTGCGGTTTACTTTTGTTGCTCAGGACGAAGCAGCCGCTAGTGAGATTTAAGCATATATAGTATGATAAGAAGAAGCATTTTATGAGACGAGTAATAGTGAACTATAGTAGTTTGTATTATATAAATCCCTTGGGGAGAAAGAAAAAAAGAGTGTTTTTACTTTATCTGGTGTGTGATGCAATATTTTATATCATTATATATACATGAAATAAAAGTGTTATATAGTACTAGAAAAACAGTGCTGAGTCTTTCTAATTAGACCTCTCTTGGGTCGACCTGCTGAGTCTTTCTAATTATAGATGTTTTCTTCTTTATTAATGCCTATTGGCATCTGCAGTTCTGCATTTCTTCTTTTGTAAGGCATTTGGGCCACAACATTTACCTCTTTGAGTTTAATCAACAAGCGTTAAAACAAAAAACAAAAATTATACCTTTTTCAGTAAGAGTTAGTTAAAGGAAACTACTAATATTGAATTATAAATATTAGCTTAAATTAGGTACTGTGACCAAGATTAACGGTTAAGATTATATCTTAACTATAAAGTAAAAATCAACAAAATTAAGTCTTAGCTATGAAGTAAATACCAACGATTAAAATTACGGTTTAGCTATGAAGTAAATATCAACGGTTAAGATTAAATTTTAGCTATGAAATAAAGATCAATGGTTAAAATTATATAAGGCTAATCAGTATATTTAGAGTGTGATCAGAATATTTAATCGACTGTAGTATTAACATGTTCCTAATTTATATAAGGCTAATCAGTATATTCAAAATTTGATTATAAATCATATTTTCTCGTATTTAGTTAATAATATATTATGCTACAATTGGGTTGAATTGGTTTAGATATGGTTTTAATGTTTGGTTTGTAAGACCGCATCGATATTAATTTTTGGTAGAAATAGAACCAATAATAATTAGAATTAAACCAGTTTAAAGAATTTGCAAAATCTCTTTATATATATATATATATAAAAGAATTTGCAAAATTCAGTTCCAGTGTTGCAGCGATTGTTATAAAACGACAATCAAATTACGAAAACGTTTGTAACAGAGAAATCAAGTGCCCTCTAAATCTGTCAGTCAAAGAAACATCTTTGAACTTACGGATGAATGAATTTTGTGATATAAGAATTAACTATGGTCAGAAAAATCATAGACAAACTTGTAAATAGTTGTTGTATGCGCTGCACCATTTTAGGAAAGAATTAAAAAGACATTTGCAACTTAATAAATTTTGTAAATTAACAAAGGAATTCAATGGCAAATCTTGTAAAATTAAAGATTAATAGTGGCATAGATTGTTTTGTACTTCTGTTAGATACTTTGTGATGTACGTAGAATCAGTTTAAGATCCTCGCACATCAGTAGACAAGAAAAAAATCCACCGACCGGAGTTATTTCAATTCCCAAGACCACCAGTTTGTTTGAGTCAAGGATGCCTTTAAATAGTAGAGATCCTCTTGTGATAGAAAGAGTTGTAGGAGACGTTCTTGAAAATTTCACAAGATCAATTGATCTAACGGTTACTTATGGCAAAATAGAGGTGAGAAATGGGTTGGATCTAAGGCCTTCTCAAGTTCACAATAAGCCAAGAGTTGTGATTGGTGGAGAAGACCTAAGGAACTTCTACACTTTGGTTCTTACATTAACTCTCTTTGGTCTCATTTCGTCATGATTACTTCATTGCTCTTCTTCTTTCTACGAATATACCTTGGCCATGCATGCAGAACCACAAGGAGACCTTTAATTAAATATTTCTTTTGTTCAAATATTTTCATTCTTCTTCGTCGTCTATATATTTGTAACGGATTTTAGTGTTGATGGGTTTAATGAAGGTTATGGTGGATCCAGATGCTCTAGGTCCTAACAATCATGACCTCGGAGAATATCTCCACTGGTTTGTACAATAGTTCACCTCTTTTACTATTCTCAAAACATGTTTGCGTCAATCAGATTTAAGAAAGCGGTAGTCTATTAATTAAATTATCATCTTTTTGTATGAAGGTGCAATATCTTAAAAATCTATATTATTACAGGTTGGTGACTGATATCCCTGGGACAACTAGAATAGACTTTGGTGAGTTTTATTATATAGATTGATCTAGCTAAGTGGTCGATCGAACGAATTCACATGATTGTTTTCCAGGCAATGAGATTGTGCCCTACGAGGGTCCAAGGCCCACCACCTTGGGAACTCATCGTATCGTGCTGGTATTGTTCCGACAGATCGGTTGGCACACAGTGTCTGGACCAGGGTCACGCCAACAATTCAACACTCGTGCGTTTGCTCAGCGATACCATCTCGTCCTTCCCGTTGCTACGGTTTACTTTAATTGTCAGAAGGAGAGTGGCTGCGGAGGTTGTATTATAGTATGATAAGAAGCATTTTATGATACGAGTAATAGTGAACGTTGATGATAACTATATATAGTAGTTTGTATTAAATAAATCCCTTGGGGAGTGTTTTTACTTATCTGGTGTGTGATATGCAGTATTTTATATCATTATTTATACATGAAATAAAGGTGTTATATAGCTATGTTATATTGTACTAGAAAAACAGTCAATGGCACTGGAATCTATTCTACTTTTGAGTTCATCTTGATGATCACATTATACATATTTTATGTAGTTAATCATCATATTTATGTCTAAAAACTTGTTGAAAACAATACTCGTTTGGTTTCTAACTCAAGACTCAAGAGATTAGTATGGGCTAAATACAAATACATGCTATTCAAAAATGTTATATTGTATTGAATACATAAAGATGAAAATACAAACATTTAGGTTTTAATCTACCTCGGTCAAACTATACACTTTGACACAAATACATTAAAAATAATGAAGGAGGAACTCAAATAATAGAAAAACATAATAAATGAGGAACTCATATACTCCATCCGTTTTATTGATATAGATGTTTTAGAAAACAAATTATTTCACAAATATAGATGCTTGGTATTCCTAAGCAAAAAAAAAAAAAAAAAATATATATATATATATATATATGTCTTTCTGATTATATCCCTATTAGTTAGAGTTAGATAAAGGCAACTACTAATATTGAATTATAAATATTAGTTCACATTAGGTATTGTGACTAAGATTAACGATTAAAATTAAGTCTTACCTATGAAGTAAAAATCAACGGTTAAAATTAAGTCTTAGATGAAGTAAAGATTAACAGTTAAGATTAAGTCTTAACTATGAAGTAAATATCAACGGTTAAGATTAAATTTCAACAATTAAGAAAAGAGAAAGTTGTAAACAACAATCTTGGAAAGTTACTTTGTTATTTAAACAATATTGAATTTGTTTTTATTACTGAAATAACCTTATTGGACCACTTTACTTTTTCAGTGTTTTTACAAAAATCGTATGTACGAAACTACCATTATGAACTATTAAGTTTTTTGGAATCCGTGAATAAGTTTACAAGATTTTTATATAATTCTACCATATTGAATTTACCGGTCTTTAATGGTAGACTTGTTTTGGTCTGTAGATTTGTTTTTGAGGTTCTAGATTTGTTTTGAGAATTGTAGACTTGTTTTGAAACCACTACGGTATAGGAAAAAATTCTAAATGAGATACAAAGAGAAGCTAATGGTCTTCCATACTTCACAAAGAATGAACTAAATTATAACACATTAGCGATACCAAACTGATCTTTTTCCGAACTAAGGATTAGACGTTCCCCTATCTACAATAGCGGTCGAACTTCTAATATCTTTTAGGAAACAAGAAAATAAATCTCAAAATCTAAATGAAAATTCTTCTTCAATTATCTTTATCAACTTTCTCCCCAAGTTAGCTTCTTCAACTTTCTCCCCAAGTTAAATGAAAATCTTCTTATTTTTGTCTTTTTACATACTTTCAATACTAATTTAGTAAACTTTTAGTGAATGATATTAAGCTACTAATTGTAGTAAAGATTAATATTAATTAGAGTAAATTTCACAAAAATAAATATGAAATAATAAGACAATACTATGTGATGTACATAGAGTGTTTAAGATTCTCGCACATCAATAGACAAGAAAAAGATTGTGGTGGTGTGAATTCACCGACCCGAGTTATTTCAACTCCCAAGACACACTATATATATCAGTTACAAGCAGAGGGTTAGTTCATAAGATACGAAGAAACAAACAAAAGAAAATAATTCAGAAACCACCAGTTTGTTTTTAGTCAAGGATGCCTTTAAATAGTAGAGATCCTCTTGTGGTAGGGAGAGTTGTAGGAGACGTTCTTGATGAAAGTTTCACAAGATCAGTTGATCTAACGTTTACTTATGGCCAAAGAGTGGTGATAAATGGGTTGGATCTAAGGCCTTCACAGGTTCACAATAAGCCAAGAGTTGAGATTGGTGGAGACCTAGGGAACTTATACACTTTGGTTCGTACATTAACTCTTAGTCTCATTTCTTCATGATTGCTTCATTACATTAACTTATTTCTTGTGTTATCTCATTTCTCAAACTTGAAAAAAAAAACAAAGATAGTACTCTTTATCAGTTTGAGAATGATAATCAAATATTTTCATTCTTCTTCGTCTTATTTGTAACGGATTGTAGTGTTGATGGGTTTATATATTGAAGGTTATGGTGGATCCAGATGCTCCAAATCCTTGCGATCCTATCCACCGAGAATATCTCCACTGGTTTGTAAATAGTTCACCTCTTTTATTATTCACCTTTACTTAATCTCAAAACATGTTTTCTTCAATCAGATACAAATATATACACTCAATCAGATTTAAGAAATCGATAGTCTATTAATTACATTATTATATTTTTGTATGAATCGTGCAGTATCTTAAAAATCTATATGGGTACTCTTATTACAGGTTGGTGATTGATATCCCTGCGACAACAACTGGAACAGACTTTGGTGAGTTTTATTATATAGATTGATCTCTAAGTGGTCGATCGAACGAATTCACATGTGTTTGATGATTGTTTATCCAGGCAATGAGATTGTGTCCTACGAGTGTCCAAGTCCCACCTTGGGAATTCATCGTATCGTGCTGGTATTGTTCCAACAGCGCGGTAGGCTAACAGTGCATGATAGGTCCCGCCAACAATTCAACACTCGTGATTTTGCTCAGCAATACCATCTCGGCCTTCCCGTTGCTGCGGTTTTCTTTAATTGTCAGAGGGAGAATGGCTGCGCAGGACGAAGCAGCTGCTAGTGAGATTTATGCATCTATATAGTATGATAAGAAGAAGCATTTTATGATACGAGTAATAGTGAACGTTGATGATAACTATAGTCGTTTGTATTAAATAAATCCCTTGGGGGAGTGTTTTTACTTATCTGGTGTGTGATATGCAGTATTTTATATCATTTATACATGAAATAGATGTGTTATATAGCTATGTTATATTGTACTAGAAAAACAGTCAATGGCACTGGAATCTGTTCTACTTTTGAGTTCATCTTGATGATCACATTATACATATTTTATGTAGTTAATCATCATATTTATATCTTTAAACTTGTTGGGAAAAATACTCGTTTGGTTTCTAAGTCAAGACTGATACTAGGTATTTATCGGATTAAAGAGGTATCAATTCTCTTACTTATCGCGTAGTAAGAGGATCGAACCAATCCGGGACAGGACTAAACCAACAAGAATGCACAAAACTCTATTAGATAAGCTATTTTCAATTCAAAAGGCAATCCTAATAGTTCTAAGCGCAAATAACCAAGACAAAACAACTAAATAAGCAAGAGTGAACTAATCAAAGTTAAGGCAAAGACAATCAAATGCAAAAGACAAGGCTTATGGGCTAAGGTCAATGACTAAGACTATCTAGAGCTAACAAGGATGTCTAAACAATCAATCAAGAAGCAAATCCCAAGCAAGGAACATTAACAATTGACTAATCCAATTTCTTGGTACTAATCACTTTTCCTAATCACATTTCAAGATCAAATTCTCATTTGTGAAATTAGACAAGGCAAGCATTAACAATCAAGTTCCATAAGCTAATAATCATTCTAAACATTCATTCCCATGAGCTAGAATATGAAAATCCCCTAATAGATCATAGCTTGCATTTCATCAAACACTTGGTGGGCAATAAAAGCCTAAGGATCTAGATTAACTTGATCATGGATAACCTAGCATTAAGAACATCTAGAAGGGTGAGATCAATCATATATAAGCTTTAAACATCCTTGATTCACTCTAAATAGCCCTAATCTACCTAACCCATAATCCTTGAATGAGACTACTCACAAATCATGCTTAGCTCAACAAAATCCATAAGAAAGATGTTAAGCATGATGATTTGTGAATGATTAAAGAGAAGAGAAGAAGAATCAAAACAAAACAAGTCTTAGATTAAGGAAAGATTAAACTTTTGTCTTACAAGAACTTAGAACAAAAACAAGCTTAAAAGATCCTCCAAAAATTAGGTTTTTAGGCTTAAATAGTGAATAGTGACGAACCGGGTCAACCCGGGACAAACCGGGCGTTGACCCGGATCCAATGGGTAAAACTGGTCAAAGACTCGAAAGTCAACAGGATTTGGGCCGGTCGCGGTTTGGACCGAACCGCGAGGTAAACCACGACGCATCACGTTCACAATTTGCCATCGGCTCGCGGTTTGCCTCCGGACCGCGACTCCAACCGCTACGATCGTGGACGAGGGATGGGTGGCTCTCGCGGTTCACTCCGAGCCGCTGAGGTGACCGCTAGACGTCACGTATGGGGCTCGATGGGCTCTCGCGGTTTGGTCCTCGTCCGCTGGGGTGACCGCGACGCATTACGGCTTAGGATCGACGCGGGCTCGCGGTTCAGGGCTTCACCGCGGTGCAAACGCGAGCTGTTACGGTTCAGGATCGACGCGAGCTCGCGGTTTGTTTCAAACCGTTGGGCTGACCGCTGCTGCTCAAGTTCGACCACCCTTTGCGTTACAAGATACTTCATCATTTCCAAATTATCCAAACGTTCCAAGCTTCCACATCAACTCCTTTTGCACCTAAAAACCAACCTAAAACACACCAAAACAAACCAAAATACAAATTCCTAGTCCTAGATGCCTAAACTCTAAATGCAAACAAAGAAGCAACAAAGGAAAGAAGAATGAAAGGAAAAGAAGATAAAACAGGAACAATTACTATCCTAAATGCATGAAAATATAAACATATCAAAGACTCAAGAGATTAGTATGAGCTAAATACAAATACCTGTTATTCACAAATGCTCCATCTGTATAAAAATAAACCAAGTTTAAGGTTCTTACACACATATTAAAAAATTATTAAATTTTATATTTTTTGTAAACTAGACTATCATTTATTACTAGTTTTAAAAAATTAACCAATCATAAACTAATCTTTAGAATATAAATGGTAAAAAAACTAAAACATATAATTAATTTTACATTGAAAATTGAAAAGATGATTACAAAACAAAATCTCTTAAAATACAAACATTTAGGTTTTAACTTACCTCAGTCAAACTATACACTTTAACACAAATACATGAAAAATAATAAAGGAGGAACTCAAATAATAATAAAAAACATAATAAACGAGGAACTCATATACTCATAACCGTTAGTTAAAGGAAACTACTAATATTGAATTATCAAAATATTAGCTTAGATTATGAATTGTGACCAAGATTAACCGTTAATATTATGTCTTAGCTATGAAATAAATATCAACAGTTAAGATTAAGTCTTAGTTAACTAAGACTTAATCTTAGTGGTAGCTTCGACTTTTATGACAAGAATCTGTTAAGCAAATTAGCAATGAATCAAAGGTTGTTGCATCTTCATGGCTTGTATAGCCTTGTGCATAGTGGTAACTTCAACTTTGATTCCTTGTACTTGTATGCTTTCTCATGTTTATATTTTATTGGTATTCCTCCAGCTTGTAAAGATTGGTAAACGTCCAAGTCGAGTAGAGATTTTTGTTTGTTCGCGCCAAAAAGCTAATGGAAGCTTTGTTAATGAAGAAGCACGAGAATTATCGGTAAGTTTTTTTGTATGT
Organism: Orychophragmus violaceus; assembly: GCA_030180135.1. Classification (NCBI taxonomy): domain Eukaryota; kingdom Viridiplantae; phylum Streptophyta; class Magnoliopsida; order Brassicales; family Brassicaceae; genus Orychophragmus; species Orychophragmus violaceus. The sequence continues at coordinate 96,936,164 of CM058234.1, forward strand.
TAAAAATATGTCGCTTTGTATTATATTCTGATTCTGATTTTGGTGATGAAGAAACTGTCTTGGATTAGATTTGTATAGAATCTAGTTCATATATCAATGTTAAGTGTTATCTTTGATATGTTGCTTAGCTATGCAAATAACTTAGTGTTTGCATTTTTCTAGATCAAGCTTGGTATTCAATTCTGATTTTGGTTCTGAAGAATCTGTGTTGGTCAAGTGTTATCTTTGATATAACTTAGTGTTGTTTTTAGTGTTAGTTTCTCTTTCTTATAAACATTCAAATTTTTTATATAAGGAAAAACTTGTTGATACGAGGACTCAAGGTATAGGAAACGCATCAAGTATGAATGATGAATTCTCTCAAGTATTTGGAGCTGAGCGTCGTGGACGTGTTCGTTGTGTCCGCCATGTAAAAGAATCATTTTAAGACTTATATTGGTCAAAATTGCTTATTAGTTGTGAAACCGATATTTTTTTTAAATTGGATATAATTTTTCTTTTTATTTAATGCAGTCTGAATATTCATTATTATTTTATAATATATATTTAATTTTATATTTATAAATTAATCATTAATTAAGAAACTATAGTGTCATTTGCTAGATATGTTGTTAATACTTGTATCCGTTTAAAATTGATGCAAAACAAAATTGTTAGCCTCGTTATAGTAAATGACACTAGAAATATCTGGCATCATTTTTAAAATTGACACAATGAACATCATTTGGTATCACTTTTGAAAATGATATAAAAATCTTTATAGCAACATTTAACATAAATGATGCTAAACATGAATTATAGCGTCATTTTCAAAACTGATGCAAAATATTTTTAGCATCATAGGATTTAGCATCGCTTTGTAAAATGATGTTATAATTCTAGCATCATTTAAAAACTGACGCTAACTTTAATAAAAACTGATGCAAACTAAATAAGTTCTTGTAGTGGTTATGAAGTAAAGTCACCGGTTAATTAAGATTAAATCTTAGCTATGAAGTAAAGATGAATGGTTAAGATAAGTCTTACCTATGAAGTAAATGTACATATGTAAATAAAAATTGGTTTTATATAAAGTGAAAATCAGGATATTGATATCACCAAAGTGACTTTATCCAAAAATAATTTGCAAATAAAAACCATCTTTTAAAGTAAAGTTTGATATGTTTATGTAATAATTCACTACCCATAGGTAGGCCGCTAATAACACAAAATATTATCAATAATTTATGAAGTATTATGTACATGTTAACTAAGTATATCCATAGATAACTTAGTATAAGTGGTTAAGTACATCACTCAATAATGTTTCACTAATTTATGTCTATAAATGAAACTATGGTAACTATCCACAAGAGTGCTATAATCTCTTGACGTATGTATTTAATAACTGAAATGAATGTGTTGTTATTAGAGTCTGACTAAAACTTGTTGTATCTCTAAAAAATGTAGCAACTTTTCCTACTACTTTGTCTTCTATGGCCTTTGCTTGTTCTGATTCTCACGGGAACCAACTTATCTGAATGAAAAGAGAAAGTTGATTTTATATTAGGAGTATTAGATTTGAATTTGGCGGTGTGTGAAGAAGAGCCAAATCCGCTAAATCCTATATATAATGAGAGAAACTTCTCTCCATTTAGATGGTCCACGTGTCCCCTATTCTTTGAAAAACATTGGGCCTCGGCCATTACATTCACTAACAACTTTGAAAGCCCACACACTTCCTTCTTTGTCATCTCAATCAATTGTCGCCTCCTCAGCTCCCTAAAGAATATTCAGAAATCTACCATAACCTCTCGCATGTTTGTACTTCCCCGTAAATCGAATCATCGACTCGATTTCGATTCCATCTCCAGAGACTTGATTCTAAGCTTCGTATTACTTCCATCGTTGCTTCCCACAAGACACTACTTTCACATTTCTCTGGATCGCCGCCTTCGCTTCTGTCTTCTTATGGCAGCGAACGGCTTACATCGGCGGGTCCGTCGCTGGTCCCCTCGCGGGAAAGTTTACGGTTTTCCGCTGGAACAAACCGACCCAGCCACTGCCTCGCCTGAGACCCGTAGTGTTCGATTTGAAGGAATTTGGAGGTCTCGGCGATAGTGTTATGCTTAACACGGAGGCATTCGTGGGGCGGTGATTTCGATCTCGAAACTTGGGAAAAACAGCGGTGGGGGACAGCTGAATGTGCCGCCTGGACGGTGGCTAACGGCGCCGTTTAATCTCACCAGCCACATGACTCTTTTCCTCGCTGAAGATTCTGATATTCTTGGAGTCGAGGTTAGCGAATGATTTAATTTCTCTTGTGTTGGTTTTTCACATCTTGAAACAAAGTCGATTGATTAGTGATTGCTACAGACGCTTTAAGCCGTGGAGCTCATAACATGATATTGCGATAGGTTATAGACAATTTCACTCCATCCAAGTTTTAGTTTATTGGAAGAGAATCAAAATTGTAGATGTTGATGATAGATTCTAGAGTATAGGTTTGTAACCAAAGGTTTCTTCGTGATAAGATAGGAGTTCTGACACTAAAATTGAATCACGGCTTTTATTTTTCAAGAATTTGCGTGATTGATGTTGAAGGCAAGTACCCGCACAAGGTGAATCCTAAACCGGATGTTGGTTACCCGAGAGGTTTATGGTTCGATCCGATGATGTTGGGAGAGGTTTTCCTGAACCGGTAATGGTTTTGAGGACTAAAGAGATTAAAAACGGACGTCTCGCCATGCTTGCCTTCGTTGTGATATCCGAAAGTATTTGCATAAATTGATTACTTTTAAGATAGGTGATTGTGTATTGATGCGTGTTTTAACATTGGTTTTCAGAAACTGAACGTTGAGGAAGTTGTGTTCACTGACGATAGGCTTAAAGACAACTCTTATTGGGAAAAGGTTCAATATATGCTCCAGTTCTCCCTCCATAACATCTTTGTTTTAACAATTCTTTAATTGAAGTTTACTTCTTTCTGTCGTATAGGATAGGATGGTGCTGATCCGGGTAAATGTCCTAAAGCTCAAGGGGTTCTACGGCAAGTCAGAGGAAGGTAAAGCTCCTCAACCCTTGGACTTTGTTATATGTATGAGTTATGCATTCACAACAAGGGTCTTTGGGGTGTTGAACTGTTAAATCGGTTATTACATTTGGTTTGGTCTGGTTGTTCTGGTTTGTAAATTCGTAAGCAAAGCCAAGCCTAATACTTTACACAACCTTTTGACTTCTAGCTCTGAGTTAGGCATTGACAATTAGGAACTTCTTCAGATGACATGTTTCCTAATCAATTTTATATGTTCTACGGTTAAGTGGAATCGTGGAATCGGTTGATACACTGTCAAGGTATTGTTTTTCCTTAGACGCAGAGGTGTAATTGTATTTTGTTTGCTTATTGTATAATATACAAATATGAAACTACTCAAACAGATATCTCCCTTTATAGAAAACACTGAAATCCTTGAAAGATCAAGGTAAGGAAAATATGAAAGTTATACAGGAAAAGATGCAGCTCGGCCCGAAAGAAGTTAAACGCTTCAATCCGGTAAGCATAAATTTCTTTCAAGTATATGCCTTCTTCGTGACCATCTATATCTTAATGAAACCATTTGATGCATATAGATGCATTTCATGGTGATATTGTTATTTTTGCAAGGGTAATAAATCTACTCAGAGGTATGATGTATGAATCATACTATTTTACTTAACTACTTCATTACATCAAAGGAATTTGCTCATACTGATTCACTAATTTTTATTGATCGACGATTTAGGACTTTCATCCACTATAAATGTTTGGATCGTTTATCTAGACATCATGAGACCATTTGCCGAATCTGTTCTGCCCTTTGTAAATTTGCAGATCATTTCATCATCTCTTTGTGATATACCTTGTATGACCATAGTGATTTTGCAGGAGTATTAGTCGAGTACCAACTGTAGACGCTTTTTGGATACATGACCCGCCAGTACATTCTGATGTAGAGTCCAAACTGAGGAAACTGCTCGCTGAACTTGGGAGCATCCAGAAAATACTTGGAATTCAGGTGATTAACACTCTTTTACCGTTTGGCTTGCATGCATATTTCGTTATGTTTTTACAATTGCTTAACTCGGCCATGTATGTGTAGGTATATCCATATAAAGATGGGAAAGTCATTATTGACACTGCTGTTGGAGTGCTGGGAAGATATGACCCTCGACCAGTTCAACCCAATAGTTTATTTCCTGTTTTCTCTGTTACAAAGGGTATCACAGGACAACACTGCTGATGAAGGCTCAATTCAGGAAACGCAAGGACGAACTACCATCGTGGGTTCACCATTAACCACGCATTACCAGTGGTCAAGCTCGGACTCCACTGTCGTTGCAACACCAAACCGATACAGACACCAACGATATAAGTCCTATATATTCCACTAAGTTTTTCTGCGTGATAACCTATTCAGTTATCTAAATAACAATAAGACATTATATTAGAGGATGAAACTTAGATTCAGTTCCCCATAAAGAAAAAGTCATTCTTGAACATTATAGTAGACTACCATGGGCAGGGTTGGCAATACTAATATTAACAACCTCATCTAACTGGAAATCATAATGTTCAAAAAAAAAATCTAACTGGAAATCATAATTTTTTTTATGCACGCCACCGGGACGAATGTCCAATAAACAACAGCTCATTAACTGCCATTAAAATCATAAGAAGAAAAAAAAGCCTAACAGTAACTTAGTTTAGAGGATGAAAACCCATAGCCACCACCATTACACCACTCTTACAATGGACATTGAAGATACATTACAGATTATAAATTGTATAACGTACATAGAGCACATCATGAAACATGGACACTAGAGCGGCGCGTAAACTTTGCGATCAAAGGTCAAGTACCAGGCTAATTACGCCCACTAACCTTCATAAAACAACCTTTCACTGCAAAAAACAAAAAAAAACAAAACAAACTTAAATACGTAAAGGCTGGAAATCAAAGAAGCCACTACCTGAAGCCTCTATTACGCAACAAATACACACTCCAAATCATCTAGAGCTACTGAGCTTTTTAAGAAAAAAATTCCAGTATGGATTCCAACAAACAACAAGTTAGCAGGTATTACCGAAAGGACCTAATGGGTGTAATCATAATAAGGTGGGTGAATGTTCCCCACATGATTTAGCCAACTGCATCAAAACATGCAAAGAGAGGACTATTGTGTCTAATATTGACTATAAGAAAGCTTTCAAAGATCTTCCCACAGTAACAATTATGAAAGTTATGAAGTATTACATATGTTTACATTACTTCATCTTTTAAAAAATGTTTTTTTTTTATAATCACAACTGCAAATAGAGGAAACAACTAAACAGTTCTCTAAAACATGTAAAACTATATAAAACTGCTACATACATTCTATTGCATTGCAGGAGAAGAGAAGGATAAATTAAAAAACAGACCAAACAGTGACAACGGTTGAAAAAGAATAATGACGGATTATGTTGAATGGAGAATTTACAAACGTGAACCCCCGCGCGTGCGCGGGGGCCTGACATTAACTAGTGAAAATAATACCAAGAAAAAAGGTTTAATTTGACCCGTTGATAAGTTTTGGTTTTTTTTTATTTTAATACAAAACAGAAATTTAACTTTTATTTTTAGAATTAATATCACAATAATAAAATATCAAAATACAAAAGAAAAAAATAGTTTTTTTTTTTTAATTTTAGATTTTTTTTTCCATTTGATCTTGTTTGATACAAAAATCATAGTCATTTTTCTATTTTCGTTTAAATCCATTTAAATCTGCTAGTTATTGGCCCACTTTAATATCTATAGATTTACACATCCATATATGATGTATTATAATTCTATTTTTGATTATATAAGAGCTTCATTTGTTTAATATTAATATTTGTTTTTTATATCAAAGCTCATAAACTGATAAGATTTGTATATTCATCATAGCTTGGTTGAAATTCTATAAGTAGATATAGTAAGACCCGTAAAAAGGGAATATAGCATCAATGTTTATATTTACATCATGTGATCTTCTAATTGTACCATAATTTATGGCTTAAAATATTGATTTATTAAGAAGTTTTAACTTGGAGAGTGAGAAGATATGATTTATATTTAGAGTGTGATCAGAATATTTAATCGACTACGGTATTAACATGTTCCTAATTTAAGGCTAATCGGTATATTTAAATTTTGATTATAAATCATATTCTCTCGTATTTAGTTAATAATATATTATGCTACAATTGGGTTGAATTAGTTTAGATGTGGTTTTAATGTTTGATTTGTAAGACTGCATCGACATTAATTTTTGGTAGAAATAGAACCAATAATAATTAGAATTAAACCAGTTTAAAGAATTTGCAAAATCTCTTTATATAAAAAAAAAAGAATTTGCAAAATTCAGTTCCAGTGTTGCAGCGATTGTTATAAAACGACAATCAAATTACGAAAACGTTTGTAACAGAGAAATCAAGTGCCCTCTAAATCTGTCAGTCAAAGAAACATCTTTGAACTTACGGATGAATGAATTTTGTAATATAAGAATTAACTATGGTCAGAAAAATCATAGACAAACTTGTAAATAGTTGTTGTATGCGCTGCACCATTTTAGGAAAGAATTAAAAAGACATTTGCAACTTAATAAATTTTGTAAATTAACAAAGGAATTCAATGGCAAATCTTGTAAAATTAAAGATTAATAGTGGCATAGATTGTTTTGTACTTCTGTTAGATACTTTGTGATGTACGTAGAATCAGTTTAAGATTCTCGCACATCAGTAGACAAGATACCTTGGCCATGCAGAACCACATGCTATTCAATTCAAAAATGTTACATGTACTGTAATTATTAAATACATAAAGATGAAAATAAAAACATTTAGGTTTTAATTTACCTCAGTCAAACTATACACTTTGACAGAAATACATTAAAAATAATGAAGGAGGAACTCAAATAATAGAAAAACATAATAAATGAGGAACTCATATACTCCATCCGTTTTATTGATATAGATGTTTTAGAAAACAAATTATTTCACAAATATAGATGCATGGTATTCCTAAGCAAAAAAAATAAATAATAATAATATATATATATATATATATATATATATATATATATATATGTCTTTCTAATTATATCCCTATTAGTTAGAGTTAGTTAAAGGCAACTACTAATATTGGATTATAAATATTAGTTCACATTAGGTATTGTGACTAAGATTAACGATTAAAATTAAGTCTTACCTATGAAGTAAAAATCAACGGTTAAGATTAAGTCTTAACTATGAAGTAAATATCAATGGTTAAGATTTAATTTCAACAATTAATTAAGAAAAGAGAAAGTTGTAAACAACAATCTTGGAAAGTTATTTTGTTATTTAAACAATATTGAATTTGTTTTTATTACTGAAATAACTTTATTGGACCGCTTTACTTTTTCAGTGTTTTTATAAAAATCGTATGTACGAAACTACTATTATGGACTATTAAGTTTTTTGGAATCCATGAATAAGTTTACAAGATTTTTATATAAGTCTACCATATTAAATTTACAAGTCTTTAATGGTAGATTTGTTTTGGTCTATAGATTTGTTTTTGAGATTCTAGATTTGTTTTAGGAATTATAGACTTGTTTTGAAACCACTAGAGTATAGAAAAAAATTCTAAATGAGATACAAAGAGAAACTAATGGTCTTCCATACTTCACAAAGAATGAACTAAATTATAACACATTAGTGATACCAAACTGATCTTTTTCCGAACTAAGGATTAGACATTCCCCTATCTACAATTGCAGTTGAACTTCTAATACTTTTTAGGAAACAGGAAAATAAATCCCATAATCTAAATGAATATTCTTTTTCAATTATCTTTATCAACTTTTTCTCCAAGTTAGCTTCTTCAACTTTCTCCCCAAGTTAAATTATTTTTGTCTTTTTACATACTTTCAATACTAATTTAGTAAATTTTTAGTGAATGATATACTAAGCTACTAATTGTAGTAAAGATTAATATTAATTAGAGTAAATTTCACAAAAATAAATATGAAATAATAAGACAATACTATGTGATGTACATAGAGTGTTTAAGATTCTCGCACATCAATAGACAAGAAAAAGATTGTGGTGGTGTGAATTCACCGACCCGAGTTATTTCAACTCCCAAGACACACTATATATATCAGTTACAAGCAGAGGGTTAGTTCATAAGATACGAAGAAACAAACAAAAGAAAATAATTCAGAAACACACGTGTGCCTCATCCCTCAAACAAATATGTAAAGTTCAAAGTCAATGTTATATTATTCTCTAGTAATATTAGTTAACAACCTATATAATAACTTTACACATCTCTTAATAACTTCACAATCACGCTTGATTTAAAGTGGCTTTGTCATAAACCCAAGATATTGCATATACAATCCTAGTTATACATGTAATTAGTAATCCCCAAAATTCTGAAACATTTTCACTGATAAATAGATTTTCGATTCTTGATCAATTCCTCAAATACTAGATGTGAAGTTGTAGTAATTGAGAGGTCAATTTGTTATAGATATGTTTTGCATATTGTTTTTGCTTACGGATTTTTTACTACAGATTTTCATTTACTTATAGTAGATTTAATTCTTTGTTGCGTAGTTTTATATACATCTGCGACTAAAAAAGTGTTTTTTAAATTACTAAACTATTACGCAGTCTAACAAATTTGTTTGTTGTGTTACAAATATAATTATATTTCTGCATATTTGTTTTTGGTTGCAGATTTTTCTGAAGATTTTTTTTGTTAGTGTCAAAGATTTTTATGTGATTTTGCAGTTTTTTCCATAATTTACGGATTTAATTTATTGATTTAAAATGTAGTGTTGAAGATTTAATGTGTTTATTGAAAATTTAATGTAGGATTAAAACTATGCAACATAGAAAAATGTCATGAAAAAATTATAGAAGTAGTATTATAGTGTAATAGATTTTTAAGATGTGTAGTAGATTTTTTTTTATAATTTTACAGATTTTCAAAATGTGATGATGTGGCATGATTTTTTTGTTTGTGGATATTTTTAGAGTAATTTTGTAAATAATTTTAAAAATATTCAAAAATGATTTTAAAATTTTGAAAAAGGATTATCCTAAATATTTAAAAATTATTTTGAAAAGATATTTATGAAATATACATATAAGTGTCGTATATTTTTTGGTAATATTTAGAAATACCTATTTTAAAAAATTGTTAATTGAAAACGAAAATAAATATATAAATGAGGTCTTAAAAATTATTTTATCACGTAAGTATTTTAGAATTTTTTTTTAAAAAAAAAATATGAAAACAGAAATAATTATAAATATAAAAAATTCACATTCAAGATTTTTTTTGTTTTTGTAACAATTCATTAATTTAGGGTGGTAGTTATGACAAATACCCTAAAAATTTAGGGTGGTAGATTGGTAGTTGTGATAACTAAAGAAAATATTTAATGTGAATTTAATGAAAATTTTCTTATTTTAATATTTTACATATTTTAATACTAATTTAATAAACATTTAGTGAAGGATATTAAGCGAATAATTTTAGTAAAAATTAATAATTTTTAGGAAACATGAAAATAAATCTCATAATCTAAATGAATTTTTTTCTTCAATTGTCTTTATCAACTTTCTCCCCAAGTTAGCTTCTTCAACTTTCTCCCCAAGTTAAATGAAAATTTTCTTATTTTAGTTATATGTCTTTCTAATTATATCCCTATTAGTTAGAGTTAGTTAAAGGCAACTACTAATATTGAATTATAAATATTAGTTCACATTAGGTATTTAGGTATTGTGACTAAGATTAACGATTAAAATTAAGTCTTACCTATGAAGTAAAAATCAACGGTTAAAATTAAGTCTTAGATGAAGTAAAGATTAACGGTTAAGATTAAGTCTTAACTATGAAGTAAATATCAACGGTTAAAATTAAATTTTAACAATTAAGAAAAGAGAAAGTTGTAAACAACAATCTTGGAAAGTTACTTTGTTATTTAAACAATACTGAATTTGTTTTTATTACTGAAATAACCTTATTGGTCCGCTTTACTTTTTCAGTGTTTTTACAAAAATCGTATGTATGAAACTACCATTATGAAACTACCATTATTAACTATTAAGTTTTTTGAAATCCGTGAATAAGTTTACAAGATTTTTATATAAGTCTACCATATTAAATTTACTAGTCTTTAATGGTAGACTTGTTTTGGTCTGTAGATTTGTTTTTGAGGTTCTAGATTTGTTTTAGGAATTGTAGACTTGTTTTGAAACCACTACAATATAGAAAAATATTCTAAATGAGAGACAAAGAGAAGCTAATGGTCTTCCATACTTCACAAAGAATGAACTAGATTATAACACATTAGTGATACCAAACTGATCTTTTTCCGAACTAAGGATTAGACGTTCCCCTATCTACAATAGCGGTCGAACTTCTAATACCTTTTAGGAAACAAGAAAATAAATCTCAAAATCTAAATGAAAATTCTTCTTTAATTATCTTTATCAACTTTCTCCCCAAGTTAAAAGAAAATCTTCTTATTTTTGTCTTTTTACATACTTTCAATACTAATTTAATAAACTTTTAGTGAATGATATTAAGCTACTAATTGTAGTAAAGATTATTATTAATTAGAGTAAATTTCACAAAAACAAATTTGAAAAGTTCCCGTATAACACATTAGATGACGTTAGCGATAAAGAATGAACCAAATTATAACACATTAGCGATACCAAACTGATCTTTTTCCGAACTAAAGATTAGACGACGTTCCCGTATCTACAATATCACTCGAACTTTTAATATTTTTTAGGAAATAGGAAAATAAATCTCATAAGCTAAATAAATCTTCTCTTCAATTGTTTTTATCAACTTTTCCACCAATTAGCTTCTTCAACTTTCTCCCCAATTTATATGAAAATCTTCTTATTTTATTTTTTTATATACTTTAAATACTAACTTAGTAATTTTTAGTGAATAATATTAAGCTACTAATTGTAGTAAAGATTAATATGAATTAGAGTAAATTTCACAAAAAGAAATATGAAGACAATACTATGTGATGTACATAGAAAGTTTAAGATTCTCGCACATCAATAGACAAGAAAAAGATTGTGGTGGTGTGAATTCACCGACCCGAGTTATTTCAACTCCCAAGACACTATATATATATCAGTTACAAGCAGAGGGTTAGTTCATAAGATAGGAAGAAACAAACAAAAGAAAATAATTCAGAAACCACCAGTTTGTGTTTAGTCAAGGATGCCTTTAAATATTAGAGATCCTCTTGTGGTAGGGAGAGTTGTAGGAGACGTTCTTGATGAAAATTTCACAAGATCAGTTGATCTAACGGTTACTTATGGCCAAAGAGATGAAGTGACAAATGGGTTGGATCTAAGGCCTTCTCAAGTTCACAATAAGCCAAGAGTTGAGATTTGTGGATTCCTAGGGAACTTATACACTTTGGTTCGTACATTAACTCTCTTTCGTCTCTTTTGGCCATGCAGAAGCACAAGGAGACCTTTTGTTAAATAGTATTTCTTTTGTTCTATTTTCTTACGATTTATTGGTTTTACTTCTAGATATTCATATCAAGAAGTATTTTACTTTTTTCACTGTTTACCATGAACCCATGAAACGTTTCATATATTCTACCACATTTCCCTTCCTCTTTGGTCTGATCTTACTTAAATCCCAAATGTTTTTTTACATAAACATTTTGCTGTTATAATTGTGATTTGGGGTAAGAATCTTGGGGCTTTTCTTTGTTCCTCCCAAAATTTGGATTGTATCTTTTTTATTTTTTTTTCTATTCAGTTTTTCAATTCTTTCTTGTGCTATCTCATTTCTCAAACTTAAAAAAAAAAAAAAAAAAACAAAGATAGTAATCTTAATCAGTTTGAGAATGATAATCAAATATTTTCATTCTTCTTGGTCTATAATATATATTTGTAAGGGATTTTAGTGTTGATGTGTTTAATGAAGGTTATGGTGGATCCAGATGCTCCACGTCCTGGCGATCCTCCTCACCACCGAGAATATCTCCACTGGTTTGTACTCTTTTATTATTCACCTTTACTTATTCTCAAAACATGCTTGCTTACTCAAATACAAATATATACACTCAATTAGACTTAAGAAAGCCGTAGTCTATTAATTACATTATTATCTTTTTGTATGATGAATCGTGCAGTATTTTAAAAATCTATATTATTACAGGTTGGTGACTGATATCCCTGGGACAACAACTGGAACAAACGTTGGTGAGTTTTATTCTATAGATTGTCGATCGAACGAATTCACATGTGTTTGATGATGATTGTTTATCCAGGCAATGAGATTGTGTCCTACGAGTGTCCAAGGCCCACCACCTTGGGAACTCATCGTATCGTGCTGGTATTGTTCCGACAGCTCGGTAGGCACACAGTGTATGCACCAGTGTCGCGCCAACAATTCAGCACTCGTGCGTTTGCTCAGCAATACGATCGCCTTCCCGTTGCTGCGGTTTACTTTTGTTGCTCAGGACGAAGCAGCCGCTAGTGAGATTTAAGCATATATAGTATGATAAGAAGAAGCATTTTATGAGACGAGTAATAGTGAACTATAGTAGTTTGTATTATATAAATCCCTTGGGGAGAAAGGAAAAAAAAGAGTGTTTTTACTTTATCTGGTGTGTGATGCAATATTTTATATCATTAATATATACATGAAATAAAAGTGTTATATAGTACTAGAAAAACAGTCAATGGCACTGGAATCTGTTCTACTTTTGAGTTCATCTTGATGATCACATTATACATATTTTATGTAGTATTTATATCTTAAAACTTGTTGGGAAAAATACTCGTTTGGTTTCTAACATAAGACTCAAGAGATTAGTATGGGCTAAATACAAATACATGCTATTCAAAAATGTTATATATTTTTTTATATTTAAATGTACTGTAATTATTGAATACATAAAGATGAAAATATAAACATTTAGGTTTTAACTTACCTCAATGAAACTATACACTTTGACATAAATATATTAAAAATAATAAAGGAGGAACTCATATACTCCATCCGTTTTTTTTTTATAGATGTTTTTAAAAACAAATTATTTCACAAAGATGAAGATAGATGTTTCGTACTCCTAAGAAGAAGAAAAAGGAAATTGTGTCTTTCTAATTATACCCATATTAGTTAAAGTTAGTTAAAGGAAACTACTAATATTGAATTATAAAATATTAGCTTAGATTAGGTATTGTGACCAAGATTAACTGTTAAGATTATGTTTTAGCTATGAAGTAAAGATCAACGGTTAAAATTAAGTCTTAACTATGAAGTAAATATCAACGGTTAAGATTAAATCTTAGCTATGAAATAAATATTAACGGTTAATTAAAATTAAATTTTAGCTATAAAATAAATATCAATAGTTAAGATTAAATTTTATAAGTAAAGATTAATGGTTAGATTAAGTCTTACCTATGAAGTAAATGTAAGTATATATAAATAATAATTGATTTCATATAATGTACAAAATCATGATATTGATATCACATAATGACCTTATCCAAAAATGACGCAAATAAAAACCATTTTTTAAATTAAAGTTTGATATGATAATTAGTTACCCACAAGTAGGTTAATAACATAAAACATTATCAATAATTTAATTATGGAGTATTATGTATATGTTAACTAAGTATATCCACATATAACTTAGTATAAGTGGTTAAGTATATCATTCAATAATTAATGTTTCACTGATGCTATGTTTATAAATGAAACTATGGTAACTATCCACAAGAGTGCCATGATCTCTTGACCAACCTTGCGGCCTAGCTAAAGAATTTAGGAATGAAAGTGGATAATCATTTCTCTTTAATTTAAATTTACTGTTTCCTCAGTATGAACCATTTCAAAATCAATAATATATAGAACGATCGGAGTGGATGTTTGATTTTTTTATGGATCATTTTTTTGCAAATCTAATCAAAACGAATATTAAATCAAATCAAATTTAACGAATATTTTGCTCACACATACCAAGTGGGTGAGATATAATTTGGAATATTATTAGTCGAGATATTAAGTGGTTAGTGGTGGCTTGGATGAATACCACAAACAGAAAAAATAAAGAAAGATTTACTTATCTAATATGAAAAAGTAGACATATTACTAGACTAGTATTAATGTAATTACAGAATTGCAATTAATATTTTTTCCATGTCCCGAAAATAAATATTTACGAAATGCCATATTCCCTGAAAAGTAAACCCGCTAAAATTATTTTTTTAAAATCCGCAAACATGCGTTGAAGATTTAATTTGTTGGGAATATGTTTTGCATATTATTTTTGCTTACGAATTTTAACCGTAGATTTTCAATTACTTGTTGTAGATTTAATTTTTTATTGCAGAGTTTTATATAAATTTGTGACAAAGAAAAAGTTGTTTTTTTTTAAATTACTAAGCTAGTACATAGTGTAACAAATTTGTTTATTGTGTTACAGATTTAATTATATTTTTGCATTTTATTTTTTTGCTTGCAGTTTTTGAAGATTTTTTTTTAGTGTCGGTGATTTTTATGTGATTTTATAGTTTTTACCATAATTTACGGATTTAATTTACATATTTAAAATGTAGTGTTGCAGAGTTTCTAAAACTCTGCAACAAAAGAAAAATGTCATGAAAAAATTATAGAGGTTGTATTATAGTGTAAAAGATTTTTAAAATGTGTAGCAGTTTTTTTTTAATAGTTTTTACAGATTTTCAAAATGTGATGATGTAGCATGATTTTTTTGTTTGCGAATTAGTTTAGAGTAATTTTATAAATATTTTTTTTGGAATATATTCAAAATTATTTTAAAAATTTGAAAAAGGATTATCCATAAATATTTAAAAAGGATTTTGAAAAAAATATTTATGAAATTTATATGTAAGTGTTGTATATTTTCTTGGTAATGTTTAGAAAATACCTATTTCAAAAAGTTATTAATTGAAAACGGAAATAAATATAAAAATGAGGTCATTAAAGAAGTAATTTATTATGAAAGTATTTTAAAAATGAATATATATATATATATATATATATATATATATATATATATATATATATATATATGTTTAATGTTTGCAATAGGAAGAAATTTATAATTGTTTTTTTTTTAAACTAAAAAAAAAATCGAAAAACAGAAATAGTTATAAATATAAATTTCCAAAAAAACTTCACATTCAAAACATTTTCTGTTTTTGTAACAACCCATTAATTTAGAGTGGTAGCTATGACATTTATCCTAAAAAAAATATGGCATATACCCTAAAACAAAAGATTACGTTTGTGATAAATAAATGAAATGTTTAATTTGAATTTGATAAAAAAGATTTTTTAATACTTTATTTCATTCAATCTGGTTTGGAAACCGTTACAATATAGAAAAAGTTTTAAATGAGATACAAAGAGAATCTAATGGTCTTCCATACTTCATAAAGAATGAACCAAATTATAACACATTAGCGATACCAAACTGATCTTTTTCCGAACTAAAGATTAGACGTTCCCGTATCTACAATATAAGTCGAACTTTTAATACTTTTTAGGAAATAGGAAAATAAATCTCATAAGCTAAATAAATCTTTTTCTTCAATTGTTTTTATCAACTTTTCCACTAATTAGCTTCTTCAACTTTCTCCCCAATTTATATGAAAATCTTCTTATTTTAGTTTTTTTTACATACTTTTAGTGGTAACTTAGTAAATTTTTAGTGAATAATATTAAGCTACTAATTGTAGTAACGACTAAGATTAATTAGAGTAAATTTCACAAAAAGAAATATGAAGACAATAATACTATGTGATGTACATAGAAAGTTTAAGATTCTTGCACATCAGTAGACAAGAAAAAGATTGTGGTGGTGAATTCACCGACCCGAGTTATTTCAACTCCCAAGACACTATATATATATATATATATATATATATATCAGTTACAAGTAGAGGGTTAGTTAGTTCATAAGATACGATCATACGATCATACGAAGTAACAAACAAAAGAAAATAATTCATAAACCACCAGTTTGTTTTAGTCAAGGATGTCTTTAAATAGTACAGATTCTCTTGTGATAGTGAGAGTTGTAGGAGACGTTCTTGAAAATTTCACAAGATCAATTGATCTAAAGGTTAGTTATGACCAAAGAGAGGTGATAAATGGGTTGGATCTATGACCAAAAAAACTCGAGTCAATTTTTTCGGGTCAAGGAACCTTGGTTTTCGGTAGGCTATAACCTTCCCACGGTGTATTGACGGGTTTTTTGGGTCATTTGTTTTCCACCAATTTCTTCACCAGACCTCTTTTATATCCCATTTTAAGGGTTTTGGTCACAATAAGCCAGAAGTTGAGATTGGTGGAGAAGACCTAATGAACTTATACACTTTGGTTCGTACATTAACTCTCTTTGGTCTCATTTCGTCATGATTGCTTCATTACATTAACTTATTTCTTGTGTTATCTCATTTCTCAAATTAAAAAAAAAAACAAACAAACAAACAAAGATAGTACCCTTTATCAGTTTGAGAATGATAATCAAATATTTTCATTCTTCTTCGTCTATATATTTGTAACGGATTTTAATGTTGATGGGTTTAATGAAGGTTATGGTGGATCCAAATGCTCCAAGTCCTCGCGATCCTCGCCATCGAGAATATCTCCACTGGTTTGTACAATATGTTTGCTTCAATCAGATACAAATATATACATTCTATTAGTTACTTTATTATCTTTTTGTATGAGTCGTGCCATATCTTTAAAATCTTTATTATTACAGGTTGGTGACTGATATCCGTGAGACAACTGGACCAGACATTGGTGAGTTTTATTATATAGATTGATCGCTAGGTGGTCGACCGAACGAATTCACATGTGTTTGATGATTGTTTATCCAAGCAATGAGATTGTGTCCTACGAGTGTCCAAGGCCCACCTGTGGAATACATCGTATCGTGCTGGTATTGTTCCGACAGCTCAGCAGGCAAACAGTGTACGGACCAGGGTCGCGCGAACGTTTCAACACTCGTGAGTTTGCTAAGCAATACCATCTCGGCCTTCCCGTTGCTGCGGTTTACTTTAATTGTCAGAGGGAGGCTGGCTACGTAGGACGAAAACGCCTCGCTAGTGAGATTTATGATACGAGTAATAGTGAACGGTGATGATAAGTTGATAACTATAGTAGTTAATTTGTAGTATTAAATAAATCCGCTGGGAGAAAGAAAAAGAGTGTTTTTACTTTATCTGGTGTGTATGATGCAGTATTTTATATTATTTATACATGAAATAAAAGTGTTATATAGCTATGTTATATTGTACTAGAAAGACAGTGAATGGCACTGGAGTCTGTTCTACTTTTGAGTTCATCTTGATGATCACATAATACATATTGTATGTAGTTGATCTGATTTATACCTAAAAACTTGTTGGGAAAAATACTCGTTTGGTTTCTAAGTCAAGACTCAAGAGATTAGTATGGGATAAATACAAATACCTGCTATTCAAAAATGTTATATGTTTATTTAAATGTACTGTAATTATTGAATACAGAAAGATGAAAATACAAACATTTAGGTTTTAATCTACTACTTTGGCATAAATACATGCATTAAAAATAATAAAGGAGGATAATAGAAAAACATAATAAAGGAGTAACTCATATACTCCATCCGTTTTTTTGATATAGATGTTTTAGAAAACAAATTATTTCACTTAGATAGATGTTTCGTATTCCTAAGCAAAAAAAAAAAAAAAAAAAAAAAAAATTGTGTCTTTCTAATTATACCTCTCTTGGGTAGACCTGCTGAGTCCTGTTTTCTTCTTTATTAACGCCTATTGGCATCTGCACTTCTGCATTTCTTCTTTTGTAAGGCATTTGGGCCACAACATTTACCTCTTTGAGTTTAATCAACAAGCGTTAAAACAAAAATTATACCTTTTTCAGTAAGAGTTAGTTAAAGGAAACTACTAATATTGAATTATAAATATTAACTTAAATTAGGTAGTGTGACCAAGATTAACGGTTAAGATTATATCTTAGCTATAAAGTAAAAATCAACAAAAATAAGTTTAACTATGAATTAAATACCAACGGTTAAGATTAAGGCTTAACTATGAAGTAAATATCAACGGTTAAGATTAAATTTTAACTATGAAATAAAGATCAATAGTTAAAATTAATCTTAGTTATGAAGTAAAGATCAATGGTTAAGATTAAGTCTTACCCATGAAATAAAATCAATGGTTAAGAAACTCGGGATAAACGTGGGATATACACGGAGCATAACTTTTAGATATATAATAGCAAAAGTTGTATATATTATCTATGTTATGTTTTAACATTAATATTGAGTTGGGATAATGGTCTCCGCGTTAAAAAATTTCATGTATCGTCGTGGGTTCGAGTCACGACACTGTGTTTTTTATTAGTTAACTTAATTCACTAACTAAGGGCAAAATGAACAAAAGGTTGAGTTTTCAAAACCAACGGATTTTAAACCGAACACCTTGAAATCGCGGCGGTCAATGGCTAGTGAGCGATTTCCCGGCTCCTAGTCGGACGTAGTCGCCGCGTTTTAGAACATAACTATGAAGTAAAAATTAACGGTTAATATTAAGTCCTAACTATGAAGTAAAAATCAACGGTTAAGATTAATTCTTAACGATTAAGAAAAAGATGAACGGTTAAGATCTCTACCTTGATGGATAGTTGAGATTAAAACTTAGTTATTAAGTAAATGATGAACCGTTGAGAGTAAAACTTAACGATTAAGTAAAGAATGAACGGTTAAGATTAAATTTTAACGATGAAGTAAGGTCCTCTTCCAGCCTCTATAAATAGATGATTTCGTTCCATCATAAATTATTATCAGAGAAAAGAGAAAAACAACACATAAAGAAAAGTGAGAGGAAAGGGGAAAGAAACCATACCTCAACAGAAGATCGATCATTCGTTTTACGGTTTGGAAATCCGTTCAAGATCCGCTTTTGGAAATCCGCTCAAGAAGATCTTGTCATTACAATGAACGAAGATACCCTAATACTCTTCTTATGTTTCTATTATGTGATTAATATAGATGTTTAAAGATCTTAGAGATTATGTAACTAAAGCTTACATGTGGTTCAAAGCCAAATATTTTAAAACATTTGTTTAATCCATTTAGAATAATAGATTTATAATTTAAAATAGCAGAAAACTGAAACGGTAGGTTAAGGTGTTTGTAGATGTAAATATGTTTTAGTTTTTATAAATGCAAGTATATAAATTATTATTGGTTTCATATATAATGTGTAAATCAGGATATTGATATCACCAAAGTGACCTTATCCAAAAATGATTCGCAAATGAAATCCATATTTTAAATTAAAGTTTGATATGTTTATGTAATAATTAGATACTCAATATATGCTAATAACACAAAACATTATCAATAATTTATGGAGTATTATGTACATGTTAACTGAATATATCAACATATAACTTAGTATAAGTGGTTAAATACATCACTCAACAATGTTTCACTAATGCTATGTCTATAAATGAGATTATGGTAACTCCCCATAGAGTGTCATAATCTCTTGACGTATGCATTTAATAACTGAAATGAATGTGTTGTTATTAGAGTATGACTAAAACTTGTTGTATCTCTAAAAATTGCAGCATCTTTTCCTACTAATTTGTCATCTATGGCCTCTGCTTGGTCTGATTCTCACGGGAACCAACTTATTAGAATGAAAAGAGAAAATTGAATTCATATTAGGAGTACTAGACTTGGATTTGGTGCTGCGTAAAGAAGAGTCAAATCCGCTAAATGAAAATAATACCAAGGAAAAAGAGTTTAATTTGGCCCGTTTATAAGTTTTAATTTTTTTATATTAATACAAAACAGAAATTTAACTTTTTATTTTGAAAATTAATATCAAAAATACAAAAGAAAAAAAAAGTTTTTTTTAAAAAAAAATTTAGTTTTTTTTCCATTTTTCTTTTTTTCGTTTAAATCCATTTAAATCTGCTAGTTATTGGCCCATTTAGATATCTATAGATTTACACATCCATATATGGTGTATTATAATTCTATTTTTGATTATATATATAAGAGCTTTATTTGTTTAATATTTATATTGTTTTTTTATCAAAGCTCATAAACTGATAAGATTTGTATATTCATCATTAGCTTGGTTGAAATTCTATAATTAGATATAGTAAGACCCGTAAAAAAGGAATATAGCATCAATGTTTATATTAACATCATGTAATCTTCTAATTATACCATAATTTATGGCTTAAAATATTGATTTATTAAGAAGTTTTAACTTGGAGAGTGAGAAGATATGATTTATATTTAGAGTGTGAACAGAATATTTAATCGACTACAGTATTAACATGTTCCTAATCTAAGGCTAATCAGTATATTAAAATTTTGATTACAAATCATATTTTCTCGTATTTAGTTAATAATATATTATGCTATAATTGGGTTGAATTAGTTTAGATACGGTTTTAATGTTTGGTTTGTCAGACTGCATCGATATTAATTTTTGGTTGAAATAGAACCAATAATAATTAGAATCAAACCAGTTTAAAGAATTTGCAAAATCTCTTTATATAAAAAAAAGAATTTGCAAAATTCAGTTCCAGTGTTGCAGCGATTGTTATAAAGACGACAATCAACTTACGAAGAGGTTTGTAACAGAGAAATCAAGTGCCCTCCAAATCTGTCAGTCAAAGAAACATCTTTGAACTTACGGATGAATGAATTTTGTGATATAAGAATTAATTAACTATGGTCAGAAAAATCATAGACAAACTTGTAAATAGTTGTTGTATGCGTTGCACCATTTTAGGAAAGAATTAAAAGACATTTGCAACCTTAATAAATTTTGTAAATTAACAAAGGAATTTAATGGCAAATCTTGTAATATTAAAGATAAATAGTGGGCATAAATTGTTTTGTACTTCTGTGTAGATACTATGTGATGTACGTAGAATCAGTTTAAGATTCTCGCACATCAGTAGACAAAAAAAAAAATCACCGACCCGAGTTATTTCAACTCCCAAGACACTATACATATCAGTTACAAGCAGAGAGTTAGTTCATAAGATACGAAGAAACAAACAAAAGAAACTAATTCAGAAACCACCAGTTTGTTTGAGTCAAGGATGCCTTTAAATAGTAGAGATCCTCTTGTGATAGAAAGAGTTGTAGGAGACGTTCTTGAAAATTTCACACGATCAATTGATCTAACGGTTACTTATGGCAAAATAGAGGTGAGAAATGGGTTGGATCTAAGGCCTTCTCAAGTTCACAATAAGCCAAGAGTTGTGATTGGTGGAGAAGACCTAAGGAACTTCTACACTTTGGTTCTTACATTAACTCTCTTTGGTCTCATTTCGTCATGATTACTTCATTGCTCTTCTTCTTTCTACGAATATACCTTGGCCATGCAGAACCACAAGGAGACCTTTAATTAAATATTTCTTTTGTTCAAATATTTTCATTCTTCTTCGTGTTATTTGTAACGGATTTTAGTGTTGATGGGTTTAATGAAGGTTATGGTGGATCTAGATGCTCCAAGTCCTAACAATCCTGACCACCGAGAATATCTCCACTGGTTAGTACAATAGTTCACCTCTTTTATTATTCTCAAAAAATGTTTGCGTCAATCAGATATAAATATATACACTCAATCAGATTTAAGAAAGCGGTAGTCTATTAATTAAATTATCATCTTTTTGTATGAAGGTGCAATATCTTAAAAATCTATATTATTACAGGTTGGTGACTGATATCCCTGGGACAACTAGAATAGACTTTGGTGAGTTTTATTATATAGATTGATCTAGCTAAGTGGTCGATCGAACGAATTCACATGATTGTTTTCCAGGCAATGAGATTGTGCCCTACGAGGGTCCAAGGCCCACCACCTTGGGAACTCATCGTATCGTGCTGGTATTGTTCCGACAGATCGGTTGGCACACAGTGTCTGGACCAGGGTCACGCCAACAATTCAACACTCGTGCGTTTGCTCAGCGATACCATCTCGTCCTTCCCGTTGCTACGGTTTACTTTAATTGTCAGAAGGAGAGTGGCTGCGGAGGTTGTATTATAGTATGATAAGAAGCATTTTATGATACGAGTAATAGTGAACGTTGATGATAACTATATATAGTAGTTTGTATTAAATAAATCCCTTGGGGAGTGTTTTTACTTATCTGGTGTGTGATATGCAGTATTTTATATCATTATTTATACATGAAATAAAGGTGTTATATAGCTATGTTATATTGTACTAGAAAAACAGTCAATGGCACTGGAATCTATTCTACTTTTGAGTTCATCTTGATGATCACATTATACATATTTTATGTAGTTAATCATCATATTTATGTCTAAAAACTTGTTGAAAACAATACTCGTTTGGTTTCTAACTCAAGACTCAAGAGATTAGTATGGGCTAAATACAAATACATGCTATTCAAAAATGTTATATTGTATTGAATACATAAAGATGAAAATACAAACATTTAGGTTTTAATCTACCTCGGTCAAACTATACACTTTGACACAAATACATTAAAAATAATGAAGGAGGAACTCAAGTAATAGAAAAACATAATAAATGAGGAACTCATATACTCCATCCGTTTTATTGATATAGATGTTTTAGAAAACAAATTATTTCACAAATATAGATGCTTGGTATTCCTAAGCAAAAAAAAAAAAAAAATATATATATATATATATATATATATGTCTTTCTGATTATATCCCTATTAGTTAGAGTTAGATAAAGGCAACTACTAATATTGAATTATAAATATTAGTTCACATTAGGTATTGTGACTAAGATTAACGATTAAAATTAAGTCTTACCTATGAAGTAAAAATCAACGGTTAAAATTAAGTCTTAGATGAAGTAAAGATTAACAGTTAAGATTAAGTCTTAACTATGAAGTAAATATCAACGGTTAAGATTAAATTTCAACAATTAAGAAAAGAGAAAGTTGTAAACAACAATCTTGGAAAGTTACTTTGTTATTTAAACAATATTGAATTTGTTTTTATTACTGAAATAACCTTATTGGACCACTTTACTTTTTCAGTGTTTTTACAAAAATCGTATGTACGAAACTACCATTATGAACTATTAAGTTTTTTGGAATCCGTGAATAAGTTTACAAGATTTTTATATAATTCTACCATATTGAATTTACCGGTCTTTAATGGTAGACTTGTTTTGGTCTGTAGATTTGTTTTTGAGGTTCTAGATTTGTTTTGAGAATTGTAGACTTGTTTTGAAACCACTACGGTATAGGAAAAAATTCTAAATGAGATACAAAGAGAAGCTAATGGTCTTCCATACTTCACAAAGAATGAACTAAATTATAACACATTAGCGATACCAAACTGATCTTTTTCCGAACTAAGGATTAGACGTTCCCCTATCTACAATAGCGGTCGAACTTCTAATATCTTTTAGGAAACAAGAAAATAAATCTCAAAATCTAAATGAAAATTCTTCTTCAATTATCTTTATCAACTTTCTCCCCAAGTTAGCTTCTTCAACTTTCTCCCCAAGTTAAATGAAAATCTTCTTATTTTTGTCTTTTTACATACTTTCAATACTAATTTAGTAAACTTTTAGTGAATGATATTAAGCTACTAATTGTAGTAAAGATTAATATTAATTAGAGTAAATTTCACAAAAATAAATATGAAATAATAAGACAATACTATGTGATGTACATAGAGTGTTTAAGATTCTCGCACATCAATAGACAAGAAAAAGATTGTGGTGGTGTGAATTCACCGACCCGAGTTATTTCAACTCCCAAGACACACTATATATATCAGTTACAAGCAGAGGGTTAGTTCATAAGATACGAAGAAACAAACAAAAGAAAATAATTCAGAAACCACCAGTTTGTTTTTAGTCAAGGATGCCTTTAAATAGTAGAGATCCTCTTGTGGTAGGGAGAGTTGTAGGAGACGTTCTTGATGAAAGTTTCACAAGATCAGTTGATCTAACGTTTACTTATGGCCAAAGAGTGGTGATAAATGGGTTGGATCTAAGGCCTTCACAGGTTCACAATAAGCCAAGAGTTGAGATTGGTGGAGACCTAGGGAACTTATACACTTTGGTTCGTACATTAACTCTTAGTCTCATTTCTTCATGATTGCTTCATTACATTAACTTATTTCTTGTGTTATCTCATTTCTCAAACTTGAAAAAAAAAACAAAGATAGTACTCTTTATCAGTTTGAGAATGATAATCAAATATTTTCATTCTTCTTCGTCTTATTTGTAACGGATTGTAGTGTTGATGGGTTTATATATTGAAGGTTATGGTGGATCCAGATGCTCCAAATCCTTGCGATCCTATCCACCGAGAATATCTCCACTGGTTTGTAAATAGTTCACCTCTTTTATTATTCACCTTTACTTAATCTCAAAACATGTTTTCTTCAATCAGATACAAATATATACACTCAATCAGATTTAAGAAATCGATAGTCTATTAATTACATTATTATATTTTTGTATGAATCGTGCAGTATCTTAAAAATCTATATGGGTACTCTTATTACAGGTTGGTGATTGATATCCCTGCGACAACAACTGGAACAGACTTTGGTGAGTTTTATTATATAGATTGATCTCTAAGTGGTCGATCGAACGAATTCACATGTGTTTGATGATTGTTTATCCAGGCAATGAGATTGTGTCCTACGAGTGTCCAAGTCCCACCTTGGGAATTCATCGTATCGTGCTGGTATTGTTCCAACAGCGCGGTAGGCTAACAGTGCATGATAGGTCCCGCCAACAATTCAACACTCGTGATTTTGCTCAGCAATACCATCTCGGCCTTCCCGTTGCTGCGGTTTTCTTTAATTGTCAGAGGGAGAATGGCTGCGCAGGACGAAGCAGCTGCTAGTGAGATTTATGCATCTATATAGTATGATAAGAAGAAGCATTTTATGATACGAGTAATAGTGAACGTTGATGATAACTATAGTCGTTTGTATTAAATAAATCCCTTGGGGGAGTGTTTTTACTTATCTGGTGTGTGATATGCAGTATTTTATATCATTTATACATGAAATAGATGTGTTATATAGCTATGTTATATTGTACTAGAAAAACAGTCAATGGCACTGGAATCTGTTCTACTTTTGAGTTCATCTTGATGATCACATTATACATATTTTATGTAGTTAATCATCATATTTATATCTTTAAACTTGTTGGGAAAAATACTCGTTTGGTTTCTAAGTCAAGACTGATACTAGGTATTTATCGGATTAAAGAGGTATCAATTCTCTTACTTATCGCGTAGTAAGAGGATCGAACCAATCCGGGACAGGACTAAACCAACAAGAATGCACAAAACTCTATTAGATAAGCTATTTTCAATTCAAAAGGCAATCCTAATAGTTCTAAGCGCAAATAACCAAGACAAAACAACTAAATAAGCAAGAGTGAACTAATCAAAGTTAAGGCAAAGACAATCAAATGCAAAAGACAAGGCTTATGGGCTAAGGTCAATGACTAAGACTATCTAGAGCTAACAAGGATGTCTAAACAATCAATCAAGAAGCAAATCCCAAGCAAGGAACATTAACAATTGACTAATCCAATTTCTTGGTACTAATCACTTTTCCTAATCACATTTCAAGATCAAATTCTCATTTGTGAAATTAGACAAGGCAAGCATTAACAATCAAGTTCCATAAGCTAATAATCATTCTAAACATTCATTCCCATGAGCTAGAATATGAAAATCCCCTAATAGATCATAGCTTGCATTTCATCAAACACTTGGTGGGCAATAAAAGCCTAAGGATCTAGATTAACTTGATCATGGATAACCTAGCATTAAGAACATCTAGAAGGGTGAGATCAATCATATATAAGCTTTAAACATCCTTGATTCACTCTAAATAGCCCTAATCTACCTAACCCATAATCCTTGAATGAGACTACTCACAAATCATGCTTAGCTCAACAAAATCCATAAGAAAGATGTTAAGCATGATGATTTGTGAATGATTAAAGAGAAGAGAAGAAGAATCAAAACAAAACAAGTCTTAGATTAAGGAAAGATTAAACTTTTGTCTTACAAGAACTTAGAACAAAAACAAGCTTAAAAGATCCTCCAAAAATTAGGTTTTTAGGCTTAAATAGTGAATAGTGACGAACCGGGTCAACCCGGGACAAACCGGGCGTTGACCCGGATCCAATGGGTAAAACTGGTCAAAGACTCGAAAGTCAACAGGATTTGGGCCGGTCGCGGTTTGGACCGAACCGCGAGGTAAACCACGACGCATCACGTTCACAATTTGCCATCGGCTCGCGGTTTGCCTCCGGACCGCGACTCCAACCGCTACGATCGTGGACGAGGGATGGGTGGCTCTCGCGGTTCACTCCGAGCCGCTGAGGTGACCGCTAGACGTCACGTATGGGGCTCGATGGGCTCTCGCGGTTTGGTCCTCGTCCGCTGGGGTGACCGCGACGCATTACGGCTTAGGATCGACGCGGGCTCGCGGTTCAGGGCTTCACCGCGGTGCAAACGCGAGCTGTTACGGTTCAGGATCGACGCGAGCTCGCGGTTTGTTTCAAACCGTTGGGCTGACCGCTGCTGCTCAAGTTCGACCACCCTTTGCGTTACAAGATACTTCATCATTTCCAAATTATCCAAACGTTCCAAGCTTCCACATCAACTCCTTTTGCACCTAAAAACCAACCTAAAACACACCAAAACAAACCAAAATACAAATTCCTAGTCCTAGATGCCTAAACTCTAAATGCAAACAAAGAAGCAACAAAGGAAAGAAGAATGAAAGGAAAAGAAGATAAAACAGGAACAATTACTATCCTAAATGCATGAAAATATAAACATATCAAAGACTCAAGAGATTAGTATGAGCTAAATACAAATACCTGTTATTCACAAATGCTCCATCTGTATAAAAATAAACCAAGTTTAAGGTTCTTACACACATATTAAAAAATTATTAAATTTTATATTTTTTGTAAACTAGACTATCATTTATTACTAGTTTAAAAAAATTAACCAATCATAAACTAATCTTTAGAATATAAATGGTAAAAAAACTAAAACATATAATTAATTTTACATTGAAAATTGAAAAGATGATTACAAAACAAAATCTCTTAAAATACAAACATTTAGGTTTTAACTTACCTCAGTCAAACTATACACTTTAACACAAATACATGAAAAATAATAAAGGAGGAACTCAAATAATAATAAAAAACATAATAAACGAGGAACTCATATACTCATAACCGTTAGTTAAAGGAAACTACTAATATTGAATTATCAAAATATTAGCTTAGATTATGAATTGTGACCAAGATTAACCGTTAATATTATGTCTTAGCTATGAAATAAATATCAACAGTTAAGATTAAGTCTTAGTTAACTAAGACTTAATCTTAGTGGTAGCTTCGACTTTTATGACAAGAATCTGTTAAGCAAATTAGCAATGAATCAAAGGTTGTTGCATCTTCATGGCTTGTATAGCCTTGTGCATAGTGGTAACTTCAACTTTGATTCCTTGTACTTGTATGCTTTCTCATGTTTATATTTTATTGGTATTCCTCCAGCTTGTAAAGATTGGTAAACGTCCAAGTCGAGTAGAGATTTTTGTTTGTTCGCGCCAAAAAGCTAATGGAAGCTTTGTTAATGAAGAAGCACGAGAATTATCGGTAAGTTTTTTTGTATGTTAAAAATATGTCGCTTTGTATTATATTCTGATTCTGATTTTGGTGATGAAGAAACTGTCTTGGATTAGATTTGTATAGAATCTAGTTCATATATCAATGTTAAGTGTTATCTTTGATATGTTGCTTAGCTATGCAAATAACTTAGTGTTTGCATTTTTCTAGATCAAGCTTGGTATTCAATTCTGATTTTGGTTCTGAAGAATCTGTGTTGGTCAAGTGTTATCTTTGATATAACTTAGTGTTGTTTTTAGTGTTAGTTTCTCTTTCTTATAAACATTCAAATTTTTTATATAAGGAAAAACTTGTTGATACGAGGACTCAAGGTATAGGAAACGCATCAAGTATGAATGATGAATTCTCTCAAGTATTTGGAGCTGAGCGTCGTGGACGTGTTCGTTGTGTCCGCCATGTAAAAGAATCATTTTAAGACTTATATTGGTCAAAATTGCTTATTAGTTGTGAAACCGATATTTTTTTTAAATTGGATATAATTTTTCTTTTTATTTAATGCAGTCTGAATATTCATTATTATTTTATAATATATATTTAATTTTATATTTATAAATTAATCATTAATTAAGAAACTATAGTGTCATTTGCTAGATATGTTGTTAATACTTGTATCCGTTTAAAATTGATGCAAAACAAAATTGTTAGCCTCGTTATAGTAAATGACACTAGAAATATCTGGCATCATTTTTAAAATTGACACAATGAACATCATTTGGTATCACTTTTGAAAATGATATAAAAATCTTTATAGCAACATTTAACATAAATGATGCTAAACATGAATTATAGCGTCATTTTCAAAACTGATGCAAAATATTTTTAGCATCATAGGATTTAGCATCGCTTTGTAAAATGATGTTATAATTCTAGCATCATTTAAAAACTGACGCTAACTTTAATAAAAACTGATGCAAACTAAATAAGTTCTTGTAGTGGTTATGAAGTAAAGTCACCGGTTAATTAAGATTAAATCTTAGCTATGAAGTAAAGATGAATGGTTAAGATAAGTCTTACCTATGAAGTAAATGTACATATGTAAATAAAAATTGGTTTTATATAAAGTGAAAATCAGGATATTGATATCACCAAAGTGACTTTATCCAAAAATAATTTGCAAATAAAAACCATCTTTTAAAGTAAAGTTTGATATGTTTATGTAATAATTCACTACCCATAGGTAGGCCGCTAATAACACAAAATATTATCAATAATTTATGAAGTATTATGTACATGTTAACTAAGTATATCCATAGATAACTTAGTATAAGTGGTTAAGTACATCACTCAATAATGTTTCACTAATTTATGTCTATAAATGAAACTATGGTAACTATCCACAAGAGTGCTATAATCTCTTGACGTATGTATTTAATAACTGAAATGAATGTGTTGTTATTAGAGTCTGACTAAAACTTGTTGTATCTCTAAAAAATGTAGCAACTTTTCCTACTACTTTGTCTTCTATGGCCTTTGCTTGTTCTGATTCTCACGGGAACCAACTTATCTGAATGAAAAGAGAAAGTTGATTTTATATTAGGAGTATTAGATTTGAATTTGGCGGTGTGTGAAGAAGAGCCAAATCCGCTAAATCCTATATATAATGAGAGAAACTTCTCTCCATTTAGATGGTCCACGTGTCCCCTATTCTTTGAAAAACATTGGGCCTCGGCCATTACATTCACTAACAACTTTGAAAGCCCACACACTTCCTTCTTTGTCATCTCAATCAATTGTCGCCTCCTCAGCTCCCTAAAGAATATTCAGAAATCTACCATAACCTCTCGCATGTTTGTACTTCCCCGTAAATCGAATCATCGACTCGATTTCGATT
Source organism: Orychophragmus violaceus (assembly GCA_030180135.1). Taxonomy (NCBI): domain Eukaryota; kingdom Viridiplantae; phylum Streptophyta; class Magnoliopsida; order Brassicales; family Brassicaceae; genus Orychophragmus; species Orychophragmus violaceus. The sequence goes on from CM058234.1 coordinate 96,965,818, forward strand.
CCATCTCCAGAGACTTGATTCTAAGCTTCGTATTACTTCCATCGTTGCTTCCCACAAGACACTACTTTCACATTTCTCTGGATCGCCGCCTTCGCTTCTGTCTTCTTATGGCAGCGAACGGCTTACATCGGCGGGTCCGTCGCTGGTCCCCTCGCGGGAAAGTTTACGGTTTTCCGCTGGAACAAACCGACCCAGCCACTGCCTCGCCTGAGACCCGTAGTGTTCGATTTGAAGGAATTTGGAGGTCTCGGCGATAGTGTTATGCTTAACACGGAGGCATTCGTGGGGCGGTGATTTCGATCTCGAAACTTGGGAAAAACAGCGGTGGGGGACAGCTGAATGTGCCGCCTGGACGGTGGCTAACGGCGCCGTTTAATCTCACCAGCCACATGACTCTTTTCCTCGCTGAAGATTCTGATATTCTTGGAGTCGAGGTTAGCGAATGATTTAATTTCTCTTGTGTTGGTTTTTCACATCTTGAAACAAAGTCGATTGATTAGTGATTGCTACAGACGCTTTAAGCCGTGGAGCTCATAACATGATATTGCGATAGGTTATAGACAATTTCACTCCATCCAAGTTTTAGTTTATTGGAAGAGAATCAAAATTGTAGATGTTGATGATAGATTCTAGAGTATAGGTTTGTAACCAAAGGTTTCTTCGTGATAAGATAGGAGTTCTGACACTAAAATTGAATCACGGCTTTTATTTTTCAAGAATTTGCGTGATTGATGTTGAAGGCAAGTACCCGCACAAGGTGAATCCTAAACCGGATGTTGGTTACCCGAGAGGTTTATGGTTCGATCCGATGATGTTGGGAGAGGTTTTCCTGAACCGGTAATGGTTTTGAGGACTAAAGAGATTAAAAACGGACGTCTCGCCATGCTTGCCTTCGTTGTGATATCCGAAAGTATTTGCATAAATTGATTACTTTTAAGATAGGTGATTGTGTATTGATGCGTGTTTTAACATTGGTTTTCAGAAACTGAACGTTGAGGAAGTTGTGTTCACTGACGATAGGCTTAAAGACAACTCTTATTGGGAAAAGGTTCAATATATGCTCCAGTTCTCCCTCCATAACATCTTTGTTTTAACAATTCTTTAATTGAAGTTTACTTCTTTCTGTCGTATAGGATAGGATGGTGCTGATCCGGGTAAATGTCCTAAAGCTCAAGGGGTTCTACGGCAAGTCAGAGGAAGGTAAAGCTCCTCAACCCTTGGACTTTGTTATATGTATGAGTTATGCATTCACAACAAGGGTCTTTGGGGTGTTGAACTGTTAAATCGGTTATTACATTTGGTTTGGTCTGGTTGTTCTGGTTTGTAAATTCGTAAGCAAAGCCAAGCCTAATACTTTACACAACCTTTTGACTTCTAGCTCTGAGTTAGGCATTGACAATTAGGAACTTCTTCAGATGACATGTTTCCTAATCAATTTTATATGTTCTACGGTTAAGTGGAATCGTGGAATCGGTTGATACACTGTCAAGGTATTGTTTTTCCTTAGACGCAGAGGTGTAATTGTATTTTGTTTGCTTATTGTATAATATACAAATATGAAACTACTCAAACAGATATCTCCCTTTATAGAAAACACTGAAATCCTTGAAAGATCAAGGTAAGGAAAATATGAAAGTTATACAGGAAAAGATGCAGCTCGGCCCGAAAGAAGTTAAACGCTTCAATCCGGTAAGCATAAATTTCTTTCAAGTATATGCCTTCTTCGTGACCATCTATATCTTAATGAAACCATTTGATGCATATAGATGCATTTCATGGTGATATTGTTATTTTTGCAAGGGTAATAAATCTACTCAGAGGTATGATGTATGAATCATACTATTTTACTTAACTACTTCATTACATCAAAGGAATTTGCTCATACTGATTCACTAATTTTTATTGATCGACGATTTAGGACTTTCATCCACTATAAATGTTTGGATCGTTTATCTAGACATCATGAGACCATTTGCCGAATCTGTTCTGCCCTTTGTAAATTTGCAGATCATTTCATCATCTCTTTGTGATATACCTTGTATGACCATAGTGATTTTGCAGGAGTATTAGTCGAGTACCAACTGTAGACGCTTTTTGGATACATGACCCGCCAGTACATTCTGATGTAGAGTCCAAACTGAGGAAACTGCTCGCTGAACTTGGGAGCATCCAGAAAATACTTGGAATTCAGGTGATTAACACTCTTTTACCGTTTGGCTTGCATGCATATTTCGTTATGTTTTTACAATTGCTTAACTCGGCCATGTATGTGTAGGTATATCCATATAAAGATGGGAAAGTCATTATTGACACTGCTGTTGGAGTGCTGGGAAGATATGACCCTCGACCAGTTCAACCCAATAGTTTATTTCCTGTTTTCTCTGTTACAAAGGGTATCACAGGACAACACTGCTGATGAAGGCTCAATTCAGGAAACGCAAGGACGAACTACCATCGTGGGTTCACCATTAACCACGCATTACCAGTGGTCAAGCTCGGACTCCACTGTCGTTGCAACACCAAACCGATACAGACACCAACGATATAAGTCCTATATATTCCACTAAGTTTTTCTGCGTGATAACCTATTCAGTTATCTAAATAACAATAAGACATTATATTAGAGGATGAAACTTAGATTCAGTTCCCCATAAAGAAAAAGTCATTCTTGAACATTATAGTAGACTACCATGGGCAGGGTTGGCAATACTAATATTAACAACCTCATCTAACTGGAAATCATAATGTTCAAAAAAAAAATCTAACTGGAAATCATAATTTTTTTTATGCACGCCACCGGGACGAATGTCCAATAAACAACAGCTCATTAACTGCCATTAAAATCATAAGAAGAAAAAAAAGCCTAACAGTAACTTAGTTTAGAGGATGAAAACCCATAGCCACCACCATTACACCACTCTTACAATGGACATTGAAGATACATTACAGATTATAAATTGTATAACGTACATAGAGCACATCATGAAACATGGACACTAGAGCGGCGCGTAAACTTTGCGATCAAAGGTCAAGTACCAGGCTAATTACGCCCACTAACCTTCATAAAACAACCTTTCACTGCAAAAAACAAAAAAAAACAAAACAAACTTAAATACGTAAAGGCTGGAAATCAAAGAAGCCACTACCTGAAGCCTCTATTACGCAACAAATACACACTCCAAATCATCTAGAGCTACTGAGCTTTTTAAGAAAAAAATTCCAGTATGGATTCCAACAAACAACAAGTTAGCAGGTATTACCGAAAGGACCTAATGGGTGTAATCATAATAAGGTGGGTGAATGTTCCCCACATGATTTAGCCAACTGCATCAAAACATGCAAAGAGAGGACTATTGTGTCTAATATTGACTATAAGAAAGCTTTCAAAGATCTTCCCACAGTAACAATTATGAAAGTTATGAAGTATTACATATGTTTACATTACTTCATCTTTTAAAAAATGTTTTTTTTTTATAATCACAACTGCAAATAGAGGAAACAACTAAACAGTTCTCTAAAACATGTAAAACTATATAAAACTGCTACATACATTCTATTGCATTGCAGGAGAAGAGAAGGATAAATTAAAAAACAGACCAAACAGTGACAACGGTTGAAAAAGAATAATGACGGATTATGTTGAATGGAGAATTTACAAACGTGAACCCCCGCGCGTGCGCGGGGGCCTGACATTAACTAGTGAAAATAATACCAAGAAAAAAGGTTTAATTTGACCCGTTGATAAGTTTTGGTTTTTTTTTATTTTAATACAAAACAGAAATTTAACTTTTATTTTTAGAATTAATATCACAATAATAAAATATCAAAATACAAAAGAAAAAAATAGTTTTTTTTTTTTAATTTTAGATTTTTTTTTCCATTTGATCTTGTTTGATACAAAAATCATAGTCATTTTTCTATTTTCGTTTAAATCCATTTAAATCTGCTAGTTATTGGCCCACTTTAATATCTATAGATTTACACATCCATATATGATGTATTATAATTCTATTTTTGATTATATAAGAGCTTCATTTGTTTAATATTAATATTTGTTTTTTATATCAAAGCTCATAAACTGATAAGATTTGTATATTCATCATAGCTTGGTTGAAATTCTATAAGTAGATATAGTAAGACCCGTAAAAAGGGAATATAGCATCAATGTTTATATTTACATCATGTGATCTTCTAATTGTACCATAATTTATGGCTTAAAATATTGATTTATTAAGAAGTTTTAACTTGGAGAGTGAGAAGATATGATTTATATTTAGAGTGTGATCAGAATATTTAATCGACTACGGTATTAACATGTTCCTAATTTAAGGCTAATCGGTATATTTAAATTTTGATTATAAATCATATTCTCTCGTATTTAGTTAATAATATATTATGCTACAATTGGGTTGAATTAGTTTAGATGTGGTTTTAATGTTTGATTTGTAAGACTGCATCGACATTAATTTTTGGTAGAAATAGAACCAATAATAATTAGAATTAAACCAGTTTAAAGAATTTGCAAAATCTCTTTATATAAAAAAAAAAGAATTTGCAAAATTCAGTTCCAGTGTTGCAGCGATTGTTATAAAACGACAATCAAATTACGAAAACGTTTGTAACAGAGAAATCAAGTGCCCTCTAAATCTGTCAGTCAAAGAAACATCTTTGAACTTACGGATGAATGAATTTTGTAATATAAGAATTAACTATGGTCAGAAAAATCATAGACAAACTTGTAAATAGTTGTTGTATGCGCTGCACCATTTTAGGAAAGAATTAAAAAGACATTTGCAACTTAATAAATTTTGTAAATTAACAAAGGAATTCAATGGCAAATCTTGTAAAATTAAAGATTAATAGTGGCATAGATTGTTTTGTACTTCTGTTAGATACTTTGTGATGTACGTAGAATCAGTTTAAGATTCTCGCACATCAGTAGACAAGATACCTTGGCCATGCAGAACCACATGCTATTCAATTCAAAAATGTTACATGTACTGTAATTATTAAATACATAAAGATGAAAATAAAAACATTTAGGTTTTAATTTACCTCAGTCAAACTATACACTTTGACAGAAATACATTAAAAATAATGAAGGAGGAACTCAAATAATAGAAAAACATAATAAATGAGGAACTCATATACTCCATCCGTTTTATTGATATAGATGTTTTAGAAAACAAATTATTTCACAAATATAGATGCATGGTATTCCTAAGCAAAAAAAATAAATAATAATAATATATATATATATATATATATATATGTCTTTCTAATTATATCCCTATTAGTTAGAGTTAGTTAAAGGCAACTACTAATATTGGATTATAAATATTAGTTCACATTAGGTATTGTGACTAAGATTAACGATTAAAATTAAGTCTTACCTATGAAGTAAAAATCAACGGTTAAGATTAAGTCTTAACTATGAAGTAAATATCAATGGTTAAGATTTAATTTCAACAATTAATTAAGAAAAGAGAAAGTTGTAAACAACAATCTTGGAAAGTTATTTTGTTATTTAAACAATATTGAATTTGTTTTTATTACTGAAATAACTTTATTGGACCGCTTTACTTTTTCAGTGTTTTTATAAAAATCGTATGTACGAAACTACTATTATGGACTATTAAGTTTTTTGGAATCCATGAATAAGTTTACAAGATTTTTATATAAGTCTACCATATTAAATTTACAAGTCTTTAATGGTAGATTTGTTTTGGTCTATAGATTTGTTTTTGAGATTCTAGATTTGTTTTAGGAATTATAGACTTGTTTTGAAACCACTAGAGTATAGAAAAAAATTCTAAATGAGATACAAAGAGAAACTAATGGTCTTCCATACTTCACAAAGAATGAACTAAATTATAACACATTAGTGATACCAAACTGATCTTTTTCCGAACTAAGGATTAGACATTCCCCTATCTACAATTGCAGTTGAACTTCTAATACTTTTTAGGAAACAGGAAAATAAATCCCATAATCTAAATGAATATTCTTTTTCAATTATCTTTATCAACTTTTTCTCCAAGTTAGCTTCTTCAACTTTCTCCCCAAGTTAAATTATTTTTGTCTTTTTACATACTTTCAATACTAATTTAGTAAATTTTTAGTGAATGATATACTAAGCTACTAATTGTAGTAAAGATTAATATTAATTAGAGTAAATTTCACAAAAATAAATATGAAATAATAAGACAATACTATGTGATGTACATAGAGTGTTTAAGATTCTCGCACATCAATAGACAAGAAAAAGATTGTGGTGGTGTGAATTCACCGACCCGAGTTATTTCAACTCCCAAGACACACTATATATATCAGTTACAAGCAGAGGGTTAGTTCATAAGATACGAAGAAACAAACAAAAGAAAATAATTCAGAAACACACGTGTGCCTCATCCCTCAAACAAATATGTAAAGTTCAAAGTCAATGTTATATTATTCTCTAGTAATATTAGTTAACAACCTATATAATAACTTTACACATCTCTTAATAACTTCACAATCACGCTTGATTTAAAGTGGCTTTGTCATAAACCCTAGATATTGCATATACAATCCTAGTTATACATGTAATTAGTAATCCCCAAAATTCTGAAACATTTTCACTGATAAATAGATTTTCGATTCTTGATCAATTCCTCAAATACTAGATGTGAAGTTGTAGTAATTGAGAGGTCAATTTGTTATAGATATGTTTTGCATATTGTTTTTGCTTACGGATTTTTTACTACAGATTTTCATTTACTTATAGTAGATTTAATTCTTTGTTGCGTAGTTTTATATACATCTGCGACTAAAAAAGTGTTTTTTAAATTACTAAACTATTACGCAGTCTAACAAATTTGTTTGTTGTGTTACAAATATAATTATATTTCTGCATATTTGTTTTTGGTTGCAGATTTTTCTGAAGATTTTTTTTGTTAGTGTCAAAGATTTTTATGTGATTTTGCAGTTTTTTCCATAATTTACGGATTTAATTTATTGATTTAAAATGTAGTGTTGAAGATTTAATGTGTTTATTGAAAATTTAATGTAGGATTAAAACTATGCAACATAGAAAAATGTCATGAAAAAATTATAGAAGTAGTATTATAGTGTAATAGATTTTTAAGATGTGTAGTAGATTTTTTTTTATAATTTTACAGATTTTCAAAATGTGATGATGTGGCATGATTTTTTTGTTTGTGGATATTTTTAGAGTAATTTTGTAAATAATTTTAAAAATATTCAAAAATGATTTTAAAATTTTGAAAAAGGATTATCCTAAATATTTAAAAATTATTTTGAAAAGATATTTATGAAATATACATATAAGTGTCGTATATTTTTTGGTAATATTTAGAAATACCTATTTTAAAAAATTGTTAATTGAAAACGAAAATAAATATATAAATGAGGTCTTAAAAATTATTTTATCACGTAAGTATTTTAGAATTTTTTTTTAAAAAAAAAATATGAAAACAGAAATAATTATAAATATAAAAAATTCACATTCAAGATTTTTTTTGTTTTTGTAACAATTCATTAATTTAGGGTGGTAGTTATGACAAATACCCTAAAAATTTAGGGTGGTAGATTGGTAGTTGTGATAACTAAAGAAAATATTTAATGTGAATTTAATGAAAATTTTCTTATTTTAATATTTTACATATTTTAATACTAATTTAATAAACATTTAGTGAAGGATATTAAGCGAATAATTTTAGTAAAAATTAATAATTTTTAGGAAACATGAAAATAAATCTCATAATCTAAATGAATTTTTTTCTTCAATTGTCTTTATCAACTTTCTCCCCAAGTTAGCTTCTTCAACTTTCTCCCCAAGTTAAATGAAAATTTTCTTATTTTAGTTATATGTCTTTCTAATTATATCCCTATTAGTTAGAGTTAGTTAAAGGCAACTACTAATATTGAATTATAAATATTAGTTCACATTAGGTATTTAGGTATTGTGACTAAGATTAACGATTAAAATTAAGTCTTACCTATGAAGTAAAAATCAACGGTTAAAATTAAGTCTTAGATGAAGTAAAGATTAACGGTTAAGATTAAGTCTTAACTATGAAGTAAATATCAACGGTTAAAATTAAATTTTAACAATTAAGAAAAGAGAAAGTTGTAAACAACAATCTTGGAAAGTTACTTTGTTATTTAAACAATACTGAATTTGTTTTTATTACTGAAATAACCTTATTGGTCCGCTTTACTTTTTCAGTGTTTTTACAAAAATCGTATGTATGAAACTACCATTATGAAACTACCATTATTAACTATTAAGTTTTTTGAAATCCGTGAATAAGTTTACAAGATTTTTATATAAGTCTACCATATTAAATTTACTAGTCTTTAATGGTAGACTTGTTTTGGTCTGTAGATTTGTTTTTGAGGTTCTAGATTTGTTTTAGGAATTGTAGACTTGTTTTGAAACCACTACAATATAGAAAAATATTCTAAATGAGAGACAAAGAGAAGCTAATGGTCTTCCATACTTCACAAAGAATGAACTAGATTATAACACATTAGTGATACCAAACTGATCTTTTTCCGAACTAAGGATTAGACGTTCCCCTATCTACAATAGCGGTCGAACTTCTAATACCTTTTAGGAAACAAGAAAATAAATCTCAAAATCTAAATGAAAATTCTTCTTTAATTATCTTTATCAACTTTCTCCCCAAGTTAAAAGAAAATCTTCTTATTTTTGTCTTTTTACATACTTTCAATACTAATTTAATAAACTTTTAGTGAATGATATTAAGCTACTAATTGTAGTAAAGATTATTATTAATTAGAGTAAATTTCACAAAAACAAATTTGAAAAGTTCCCGTATAACACATTAGATGACGTTAGCGATAAAGAATGAACCAAATTATAACACATTAGCGATACCAAACTGATCTTTTTCCGAACTAAAGATTAGACGACGTTCCCGTATCTACAATATCACTCGAACTTTTAATATTTTTTAGGAAATAGGAAAATAAATCTCATAAGCTAAATAAATCTTCTCTTCAATTGTTTTTATCAACTTTTCCACCAATTAGCTTCTTCAACTTTCTCCCCAATTTATATGAAAATCTTCTTATTTTATTTTTTTATATACTTTAAATACTAACTTAGTAATTTTTAGTGAATAATATTAAGCTACTAATTGTAGTAAAGATTAATATGAATTAGAGTAAATTTCACAAAAAGAAATATGAAGACAATACTATGTGATGTACATAGAAAGTTTAAGATTCTCGCACATCAATAGACAAGAAAAAGATTGTGGTGGTGTGAATTCACCGACCCGAGTTATTTCAACTCCCAAGACACTATATATATATCAGTTACAAGCAGAGGGTTAGTTCATAAGATAGGAAGAAACAAACAAAAGAAAATAATTCAGAAACCACCAGTTTGTGTTTAGTCAAGGATGCCTTTAAATATTAGAGATCCTCTTGTGGTAGGGAGAGTTGTAGGAGACGTTCTTGATGAAAATTTCACAAGATCAGTTGATCTAACGGTTACTTATGGCCAAAGAGATGAAGTGACAAATGGGTTGGATCTAAGGCCTTCTCAAGTTCACAATAAGCCAAGAGTTGAGATTTGTGGATTCCTAGGGAACTTATACACTTTGGTTCGTACATTAACTCTCTTTCGTCTCTTTTGGCCATGCAGAAGCACAAGGAGACCTTTTGTTAAATAGTATTTCTTTTGTTCTATTTTCTTACGATTTATTGGTTTTACTTCTAGATATTCATATCAAGAAGTATTTTACTTTTTTCACTGTTTACCATGAAGACGAACCCATGAAACGTTTCATATATTCTACCACAATTCCCTTCCTCTTTGGTCTCTTACTTAAATCCCAAATGTTTTTTTACATAAACATTTTGCTGTTATAATTGTGATTTGGGGTAAGAATCTTGGGGCTTTTCTTTGTTCCTCCCAAAATTTGGATTGTATCTTTTTTTTTTTTTCTATTCAGTTTTTCAATTCTTTCTTGTGTTATCTCATTTCTCAAACTTAAAAAAAAACAAAAAAAAACAAAGATAGCTAGTAATCTTAATCAGTTTGAGAATGATAATCAAATATTTTCATTCTTCTTGGTCTATAATATATATTTGTAAGGGATTTTAGTGTTGATGTGTTTAATGAAGGTTATGGTGGATCCAGATGCTCCACGTCCTGGCGATCCTCCTCACCACCGAGAATATCTCCACTGGTTTGTACTCTTTTATTATTCACCTTTACTTATTCTCAAAACATGCTTGCTTACTCAAATACAAATATATACACTCAATTAGACTTAAGAAAGCCGTAGTCTATTAATTACATTATTATCTTTTTGTATGATGAATCGTGCAGTATTTTAAAAATCTATATTATTACAGGTTGGTGACTGATATCCCTGGGACAACAACTGGAACAAACGTTGGTGAGTTTTATTCTATAGATTGTCGATCGAACGAATTCACATGTGTTTGATGATGATTGTTTATCCAGGCAATGAGATTGTGTCCTACGAGTGTCCAAGGCCCACCACCTTGGGAACTCATCGTATCGTGCTGGTATTGTTCCGACAGCTCGGTAGGCACACAGTGTATGCACCAGTGTCGCGCCAACAATTCAGCACTCGTGCGTTTGCTCAGCAATACGATCGCCTTCCCGTTGCTGCGGTTTACTTTTGTTGCTCAGGACGAAGCAGCCGCTAGTGAGATTTAAGCATATATAGTATGATAAGAAGAAGCATTTTATGAGACGAGTAATAGTGAACTATAGTAGTTTGTATTATATAAATCCCTTGGGGAGAAAGAGAAAAAAAAGAGTGTTTTTACTTTATCTGGTGTGTGATGCAATATTTTATATCATTAATATATACATGAAATAAAAGTGTTATATAGTACTAGAAAAACAGTCAATGGCACTGGAATCTGTTCTACTTTTGAGTTCATCTTGATGATCACGTTATACATATTTTATGTAGTATTTATATCTTAAAACTTGTTGAAAACAATACTCGTTTGGTTTCTAACTCAAGACTCAAGAGATTAGTATGGGCTACATAAAGATGAAAATATAAACATTTAGGTTTTAACTTACCTCAATGAAACTATACACTTTGACATAAATACATTAAAAATAATTAAGGAGGAAATCCAATAATAGAAACACATATTAAAGGAGGAACTCATATACTCCATCCGTTTTTTTATATAGATGTTTTAGAAAACAAATTATTTCACAAAGATAAAGATAGATGTTTCGTACTCCTAAGAAGAAGAAAAAGGAAATTGTGTCTTTCTAATTATACCCATATTAGTTAAAGTTAGTTAAAGGAAACTACTAATATTGAATTATAAAATATTAGCTTAGATTAGGTATTGTGACCAAGATTAACGGTTAAGATTATGTTTTAGCTATGAAGTAAAGATTAACGGTTAAAATTAAGTCTTAACTATGAAGTAAATTTCAACGGTTATGATTAAGTCTTAGCTATGAAATAAAGATTAACGGTTAATTAAAATTAAATTTTAGCTATAAAATAAATATCAATAGTTAAGATTAAATTTTAGCTATTAAGTAAAAACTTCACATTCAAAAAATTTCTGTTTTTGTAGCAATTCATTAATTTAGGGTGCTAGTTATGGCATATACCCTAAAACAAAAGATTATGTTTGTGATAATTAAAGGAAATATTTAATTTGAACTTAATGAATTTTTTTTAACACTTTATTTCATTCAATCTCGTTTGGAAACCATTACAATACATAAAAAGTTCTCTAAGGCTCTAAATGGTGACCAATATGAAAGGAACAATGAATTCTCTTTCGTTTCTTAAAAAATACACCATTTACAAGTAATATTATTTACACATAATTCCTTCTCATTTCTTCTTTCGTAGAGAACTAAAGAGCAAAACTATTCCTCATCAAATTTGGAAAGAAACAATTATTCTTATTATTTTATTCCTCTTCATTTTTTTTCCTACTCAATTCCCATTATTCTTCAAACGATCACCACTTAGAGCCTAAGTGAAATACAAAGAGAAGTTAATAGTCTTCCACACTTCACAAAATATGGATCAAATGATGTAATAACACATTAGTGATACCAAACTGATCTTTTTCCGAACTAAGGATTAGACATTCCCCTATCTACAATAGCAGTTGAACTTCTAATACTTTTTAGGAAACAGGAAAATAAATCTCATAATCTAAATGAATATTCTTTTTCAATTATCTTTTTTTTTTAACACTGATAATTTCATTAATACGTTACCCAAATGGGTGAAATTGAAAATACAAACTCCATGCGACATCACATCAGAGTGAGCAGAGCAAAGCAGAGCTTCACAGTTATGGTACCAGTAGGTACGCTCGAAGCTTAAAAGTTCAGCAAGAAGAAGTAAAGAAGATTAAAAGAGCAAATAGACATGAAAAATAATAACACACACTTGCCAATAGGCATTGCGATCCATCCAGCAATGGAAACCTCACCAAACGGTGTGAGAAAGGGTTCATAGCTCCACAGAGTTGACATTGTCCAGGACCTCCGTTTTGCGATCTGTGACGGACAGATTAAATGACCCGTTCAGAAGAAATGAGATGATGCAACCATCTAGGACCACCCCTAGCTATATATGATTGGAACAGTCTTTCATCACGTATTACACTTGCAGCAATTTCGAGAGCCACTCTGTTTCTTTCCTGTTGAACATGCTCACAACTGAAACAGTCTAGTGAATAGAGGAAGTCTTTCGTTGCCATGGCCAGCCTCTCGAGCTCTGGGAAGATGGCTGGTTGTAGCATAACTTCACGGGCTCTAGTCAGATTCGATTCAAAAAGTACGTCTCTAAAACGTAACTGTTTTGTACTTTCCACCGCCCAAAACAGAGCTTGGATCTCGTTCTCCTCCAAAGATCTCACCTGTGTAAAGGATCTGCGTCCATGGAATAGAACCTCACCGTGATGATCTCTGATGATCCACGAGACTCCTCCAGTCATATCTGTCTTGGACCAGGCAGCTCCTATATTACATTTGACCTTACCAGCTGGAGGAGCTCTCCATTGAGGAGGAGTTGCTTGGCCTCTAGCTTGATCGCTTACTACCGCCTCTGCGTGGTTGAGACGAAACCAAATGTCCGCATCGTCCAAAGCTTTCTCAACAGTGCTGGCCACACTAAACCTTGAGTTTTCAAAAATCAGAGCATTGCGTGCCTTCCATTATCTTTTTCAATTATCTTTATCAACTTTTTCTCCAAGTTAGCTTCTTCAGCTTTCTCCCCAAGTTAAATGAAAATCTTCTTATGTTAGTTTTTTCTTACATACTTTTAATACTAATTTAGTAAATTTTTAGTGAATGATATACTAAGCTACTAATTGTAGTAAAGATTAATATTAATTAGACTAAATTTCACAAACAAAAAAAAAATATGAAATACTAATTCAATACTATGTGATCTACATAGAGTGTTTAAGATTCTCGCACATCAATAGACAGGAAAAAGATTGTGGTGGTGATTTCACCGACCCGAGTTATTTCAACTCCCAAGACACTATATATATATATATCAGTTACAAGCAGAGAGTTAGTTCATAAGATACGAAGAAACAAACAAACAAACGAAAATAATTCAGAAACCACCAGTTTGTTTGAGTCGTCAAGGATGCCTTTAAATATTAGAGATCCTCTTATGTTAGGGAGAGTTGTAGGAGACGTTCTTAATGAAAGATCAATTGATCTAACGGTTACTTATGGCGAAATAGAGGTGAGAAATGGGTTGGATCTAAGGCCTTCACAAGTTCACAATACGCCAAGAGTTGAGATTGGTGGAGGCCTAAGGAACTTCTACACTTTGGTTCGTACATTAACTCTCTTATAGAAAAATATATATTTGATCTCTGTTGTGTTATCTCATTTCTCAAACTTAAAAAAAAAAAAAACAAAGATAGTACTCTTAATCAGTTTGAGAATGATAAATCAAATATTTTTCATTCTTCTTCGTCTTATTTGTAATGGATTTTAGTGTTGATGGGTATAATGAAGGTTATGGTGGATCCAGATGCTCCAAGTCCTAGCATTAATCATGACCTCGGAGAATATCTCCACTGGTTTGTACAATAGTTCACCTCTTTTATTATTCACCTTTGCTTATTCTCAAAACATGTTTGCTTCAATCAGATATAAAATATATACACTCAATCAGATTTAAGATTATTATATTTTTGTATGAAGGTGCAATATCTTAAAAATCTATATTATTACAGGTTGGTGACTGATATCCCTGGGACAACTGGACCAGACATTGGTGAGTTTTATTCTATAGATTGATTGCTAGGTGGTCGAATTCACATGTGTTTGATGATTGTTTATCCAGGCAATGAGATTGTGTCCTACGAGTGTCCAAGTCCCACCTTGGGAATTCATCGTATCGTGCTGGTATTGTTCCAACAGCGCGGTAGGCTAACAGTGCATGATAGGTCCCGCCAACAATTCAACACTCGTGATTTTGCTCAGCAATACGATCTCGGCCTTCCCGTTGCTGCGGTTTTCTTTAATTGTCAGAGGGAGAATGGCTACGCAGGACGAAGCAGCTGCTAGTGAGGTTTATGCATCTATATAGTATGATAAGAAGAAGCATTTTATGATACGAGTAATAGTGAACGGTGATGGTAACTATATATAGTAGTTTGTATTAAATAAATCCCTTGGGGGAGTGTTTTTACTTATCTGGTGTGTGATATGCAGTATTTTATATCATTATATATACATGAAATAAAAAGTATTATAAAGCTGTGTTAGATATATTTCAATGGCACTGGAATCTGTTCTACTTCTGAGTTCATCTTGACGATCACATTATACATATTTTATGTAGTATTTATATCTTAAAACTTGTTGGGAAAAATACTCGTTTGGTTTCTAAGTCAAGACTCAAGAGATTAGCATGGGCTAAATACAAATACCTGCTATTCAAAAATGTTATATTTTTTATTTAAATGTACTGTAATTATTGAATACATAAATATGAAAATACAAACATTTTGGTTTTAATTTACCTCCTAATAAGAAAGAATATAGTATATATCCTTTCTCAGGATGGAATATATGGAAGGCCATGAACAAACTCCTTTTTGAAAATAAAAGAGAGAGTATTGTAAGAATAATATCGAGATCTCTAAGGAATCTGGTACAGTGGAAACAAGCAAATGAAATAGAATCACCAGATCTAAATCGAGCAAACAATTGGGATAATCTGAATCGAAATCCAAATAATCAGATAGAAACAAAGCAATATATTTGTTTAACTGATGCTTCATGGATTTCCCCAAATGATAATGCATGAATAGCTTGGATGCTCTTTTCCCCTAATGGTAAACTCACTATGCAAGGCTCTTCTGTTATACTTCCGATATGTTTTCCAGAACAGGCGGGAGCACAAGCTCTGCATTATGCATGGGAATTGCGAGGGTTTATTTTTTCTCGCAAATTCGTCGCAGCTTTTTCGCATTTTCCACGCAATGTGCGATGGAATATTCCCTCGCAAATTTGCGAAGAAAATGCGAGGAAAATTTAAGTTCTCGCAAATCTCTCGCAAATTCCTTACATATCCGTCGTAAATTTGCGAGGGAATCCTTCCATCGCAAAGTTCCATCGCAAAACGACTGTTTTCTTGTAGTGGGAGATGGCTATTCAAAAGGTAAACAAATTTGGCTATAATCATGTCAAATTCCTAGGAGACTGCCAAATACTAATTAATGCAGTAAATCAAAGGATCAAAATAAAGTTATATTCAATGGAAAGTAGCAAGATACCAAGCAATATACTCATGGAAGTTCAGGACATATGCAGCATGACAAGACAAAAAGACTTTCTTTTTGAATATGTAAATAGAAGTAATGTAATGGAAGTTGATAAGGAAACTAAGAAAGTATAATATAGCTTATAAGGTTAACATCTTTTGTAATTAACTTTAAGTAATGTATAATAATATAATGTTTGTCGGTAAAAAAAAATTACCTCAGTCAAACTATACACTTTGACATAAATACATTAAAATAGTAAAGGAGGAACTCAAATAATAGAAAAACATAATAAAGGAGGAACTCATATACTCCATCCGTTTTTTTATATAGATGTTTTAGAAAACAAATTATTTCACAAAGATAAAGATAGATGTTTCGTACTCCTAAGAAGAAGAAAAAAAAAGAAATTATGTCTTTCTAATTATACCCTATTTAGTTAGAGTTAGTTAAAGGAAACTACTAATATTGAATTATTAAAATATTAGCTTAGATTAGGTATTGTGACCAAGATTAATTGTTAAGATTATGTCTTAACTATGAAGTAAAGATCAACGGTTAAAATTAAATCTTAACTATGAAGTAGATATCAACGGTTAAGATTAAGTCTTAGCTATGAAGTAAAGATCAACGGTTAATTAAGATTAAATTTTAGATATAAAGTAACGATCAATAGTTAAGATTAAATCTTAGATATAAAGTAAAGACAATGGTTAAGATTAAGTCTTACATATTAAGTAAATGTAAGTATGTAAATAAAAATTGATTTCATATAATGTACAAAATCAGGATATTGATATCACCATTATGATCTTATCCAAAAATGATTCGCAAATAAAAACCATTTTTAAATTAAAATTTGATATGTTTATGTAATAATTAGCTATCCACAAGTAGGTTAATAACATAAAACATTATCAATAATTTATAGAGTATTATGTACATGTTAACTAAGTATATCCACACATAACTTAGTATAAGTGGTTAAGTACATCATTCTTAGTATAAGTGGTTAACTTAATAATGTTTCACTATTGCTATGTTTATAAATGAAACTAAGGTAACTACCCACAAGAGCGCCATAATCTCTTGACGTATGCATTTAATAACTGAAATGAATGTGTTGTTATTTGAGTCTGACTAAAACTTGTTGTATCTCTACAAATTGCAGCATCTTTCCTTACTAATTTGTCATCTACGGCTTCTGCTATTCTGATCCTCACATGAACCAACTTTTCAGAATGGAAAGAGAAAGTTGAATTCACATTAGGAGTAATAGACTTGGATTTGGCGCTGCTTGAAGAAAAGCCACATCCGCTAAATGAAAATAGTACCAAGGAAGAAAAGGTTCTTCATAAAGTTTGCGAGAAAGCGAACAGATTGAGCATTATGTTCTTAAGAATGACAATAGCTAGTAACATCAAAACTTCCCTTCCGGATGCAGAAAAAAGCTAAAGGTTATCTAGCAGCCATAGAAGAACGGGTTAAGTCTACAGACAAATCCTTTGCAGGGAACTTATGGCAGATCTTACAACCATAAAGAATGAAGGGACAAGGTCTATGCATGAACATTGCATTGAAATGAACAACCTTGCGGTCTAGGTAAAGAATTTATGAATGAAAGTGGATAATCATTTCTCGTCCAATTTATCCTAAATTTACTACCTCCTCAGAGCATGGACCATTTCAAATCAATAATATATATATATATATATATATATATATATATATATATATATATACACATACATACACATACACACATATATATATATATATAAAGATCGGAGCGGATATTTGATTTTTTTTATGGATCGGTTTTTTCAAATCTAATCAAAGCGAATATCAAAATCGAATCGGATTTAACGAATATTTTGCTCGGACATACCTCTAACTTTTTATTGTGACAATCAAGCTGCAATCTTCTTCTCTAAGCATGATAAGATATCTAAAGGTTCCAAGCATATGGACCTTAAATATCTATCACTGAAGCAAGATGTTAAAAGAGGAAAGTTTGTCATTGAACACATAGACACTGAAGTTATAATTCCAGATATATTTACGAAAGCACTACCTCCAAAGACCTTTATAAAGCTTGTTGAAAGTATGGGTCTTGAGGATATCATTTAATTATGTCGAATGTTTATGTTTTAGCCTAAATTTGATATTTATGTGAAAGACTTAACAGAATGTGTCTTTATTAAAAGACATTAGAGAGATTATTACGAAAACTTCTACTTATGATTACGGTCTAACTATTAAAGTAGTCAATGAAGTAGTCCATGGAAGGAATCATGTTGCAAAATGACATGTGACCGCCATGACTCTCATTGATTACTCGATTAGTCAAGATGCTAATGATGATCAAGCAAAAAAGATATAACATATTATGTCAGCCTTATGATTTTCGAAAGAAAATTTTAATCAACTATACTAACAACTAAGTGAGAGAATGTAAGTAATATATATTTCGCTCCTATTATATGGTCTTATAGTCATGTGTCATAAGTCATAACATAATGGTGAGTTAGTACATAATAGCCTTGGTCGAAAATGATGGTACATGTCTAGTTTAGACCCAAACATGTTTAGATTTTGTCTATTTAAGCCCATTTAATATAAGGAGAATCTTTCAGAAGTAAAATATTGTCTATTGGATTCTTACTAAGCTCATAGACAATATTTTCTTGCGCCATGTTGAATAAAAAATATGACTCGGTTTGAGAGAAGGAAAAAAGTCTCTGTTTCTTAGGAATAAAAATATTTACTTTATATGACGCAGATGATTCACAAACCAAGGTGGTGGAGATTGGATCATTCTTCTTCCTTTTGGGCAATGGCTGCTGAGTGGTGAGACACACTGGGAACCCACAAACCCTAAAATATCCATCCCAGTTTCCCGTTCGCATTCCGCAAATTACTGGAAGTGGTTTGATATACGTTGCCATACGAACAGCCACACAAACTGAAAGTCTTAGATAGGAAGTGACACCGACTAACGAAATCGATATCACTAATTGAAGCTTTACATGGTTGGTCTCTCTCTGTATCCTTCTCTGCTACTTATATTATTGTCTGATGAAGATTGTGTTTGGATTGAATTTATTTGGATTCGTCGATGCTGTTTCCTTGCTTCGAAAATTGGCTTAGGTTGAATACATATGACTGTTCCTCTTTATTGGGTTTCTATCTAAGATTTTATTTTGGATTGTCTAGACTTTGAGGATGCTATGAATGCTTAAAGTAGATAACTTTAGCTGCAGACTCTTCTTTGGAATAAAACTTTAGTTTGTATCTGAAATTTCGTGAAGAACCCTTTAGAAAACTCAAGAAATATGTTCTGTTTCTGATGCAATCAATCCATGTGATTTGTTAATTGGGTTTGAGAGGTGCCCATTTTGACAATAGGGACACTTTGAGCTTTGAAGTTTTGAGATTGAACAATGTCATGAATGGAAAACAAGCACATCTTTACTAACTAATCAAAGCATATGCTGGTTGCAGATTTGACATTCCCTGATGCTTATTCATGTGAACTGCGGAGCACCTGTGATTCTTCCATTCTTCTCTGACAAAAAAGAATCCTTCTTCACTAAAACAACGTGGGGATCTTACATTTTAACTTCAGGCTCTGGGAATCGTGTTTATTTCAACACTAGTAAGTATTTACACAATGTAGCTTACACCTGTTTCATGACTTGGACATGTGTTTTTATTGTTCTTTTGGCGTCTCTAGATCTTGGATACTCAAGCAAATCAATACAAGTTGTGGTGGAGAAAGCTGCCGCGGATATGGGTGCGAAGGAAGACAAGGCAGATAATGCAGCTTTGTCTTCTTATGATGATGCCATGGATGCGCTGTCGACTCTTATTTCTCGTCGAAACCGTGGCGACCGCTCATCTACCATAGGAAGTCGTGACAAGCTTGAGCAAGTCATCTCATATCTCAAGGTGATACAGCCATTTACAGTATTATTTGGTTGGTGCTTTCTAGTATAAGCATAAGCTTAAACGAAATAAAACAGAAAGCTTACAGAGACTATAGAGAATATTTTCAATACTGAAGTGTGACATGAATGTTATATAACTCACTCTGAACTGTCTCAAGTGATCATGGAATTTAGTGGACTTTTTTTCCGGTTGGACTGAGCTTCCCTGAGATTTCTCTGTTGAAAGATACATGACTTATATTGCCTTTGGCAGTTGAGAATTTGGAGTGTTGTGATGCAAGCAGAATCTCTTTCATCCTTTCTTTTGATGACTTTACCTTCTGCGTCTTTTTTCTTATCAATAGTTATCTTTCCTTTTCGATGGTACTAAATACTGGAAGTTTTGTCTGCTGTTTTGGTTTGACAATACAGATTTTGGACCTGGAGGATAAAATAAAAGAACTTAAAGTTATTCATGTGGCGGGAACGAAAGGGAAGGTAGGTTGCTTTTTCACTTTGCTGCTTATTACAGGCCCTGGAATTTGAAATTTAACCTGAAAAATGTTAGCTCTAAATTCTTAGTTTTGAGTAATTAGCACTTGACAGAAAACTCAGATCATTTGGTGAGTCAACTGTCTATCCTGATTAATCATGGTATCTGACGGTACCATCTAATGCATGTATGTGCCTGCAAGAGGCTATTTTCCTGATTTCAAAGTGGAATTCTCGTGGTCCATAATTATAGCTTATGCACTATGAAAATAATATTTATTGGTAGTATATCCGTAAGTAGCTATTGATCTTCTTGATTTCCTTTGAATTATGTATTTCAGGGTTCAACATGTGTCTTCTCTGAGGCAATTTTACGTAATTGTGGGTTTCGAACCGGAATGTTTACATCTCCTCACCTGATCGATGTGAGGGAAAGATTCCGAATAGATGGGTAAGTTCATCAGTATATTGATGTTCAATGCTACATGAACACTGAGACCAATTTGAATGCTGTTTCACTTTTCCAGCTTGGATATATCAGAGGAAAAGTTTCTACAGTATTTCTGGGAATGTTGGAAGCTACTGAAGGTAAAAAACTCTTGTCAATATGCAGTGCTTTTGGTTCAAGTTTGAGATGTCTGATTTGAAATAGTCTTTACGCATTATTCATTGCTCACTTTCTGCCACGAATTACTAGAAGTCATGCAATTTGCACTTCTTCTTTGCAGGAGAAAGCTGTAGATGGTCTTACCATGCCTCCCCTTTTTCAGTTCCTCACAGTATTGGCATTTAAGATTTTTGTTTGTGAAAAGGTATGTCATTGATGAACTATTTTAATCAGTAAATCTTGTTTACTTCTTTGTTTCTGAAGCAATAGTTTCGTAATATTCCGTGAAGAATCGGGCCAAGCTCGCAATTGCATCATAAGCTACTTTCAGTTATGCACCTTTTAGATTCTTGGGTTTTCTGACTGACCAAAATTACTGATATCAATCACTTGATATCTCTTGTAACTTGGTGATGCCCTTCTCTCAAAGTATAGTGTTTGCTTTCACATTTCCTTACAGTATTTCTTCTCTCATCGGCTGCTTTGACTGACCTTTCATTGCACCGAAACCTTACGTATTTGGCTAAAACTGGATGTTGGTGTTCCTGATAGGTTGATGTTGCTGTCATTGAAGTTGGACTTGGGGGAAAACTTGACTCGACAAACGTGGTAAGCATCTTTTGAGAATCTTAGGTCTTGAGTTTCCGGTCATAATTAGTTAATGTTGGACTTCTGTCTTCATTGAAATGGAAATGTAAACTACAGATTCAAAAACCTGTTGTCTGCGGCATTGCTTCTCTTGGGATGGATCATATGGATATATTGGGTATATGCTACGTTATTTATTCTCAGCTGGTAATGCAAATGTTCGTTCTAATGCTTTACTATACTGACTCTAATTTCTCAATGCTAATTCTACACAGGAAATACGTTAGCTGACATTGCTTTTCACAAGGCAGGGATTTTTAAGGTACAAACCTCTGACTTTATTAGCTATTTTTCAAAAGGTTTCCTTTATCTGAGAATTCTATAAATGGCAATATATTTGTTTCAAGAATTCCAATTGGAAAATTCATGTTAGATATTCTCTGATTTGCTCTGTTTTCTTGTATGCTAATGAAAGCCTCAAATCCCCGCCTTCTCAGTACCACAACTCTCTGAAGCAATGGAGGTTCTTCAAGAAATAGCTAATAATCTTAAGGTAACTAATAGTTATAGATTTTATATTTCACTCTTGTCCAAGTACTCCCACTGTTAGTTTTATTAACTAATGTACGAAAAGTTAGTTCTGAGAAGAGAGTATCGAATAAACAGCCAATGTCAGCATGTATATTAGTGAGTGGGATCAATAAACTGGAGAGGCTTGAAATGTGGGAAGGGGTAACAAGTGTTTTGGAATTGTATAGGTTTGGGAAAGTTTGGGGGTGCTCTAGAATTCATCACCGGAGTTCTATCTTTGGTTCCTTGATGTCTTTGATTCTTAGTTTGGAAATAATGCAGTTTACGGTTTCAAGCCTTATCAATATCATGGTCTTTTGTGCGTCTGTGGTTTAGTTATGCTGTTATGAAACCGAATTACAAGGAATAAATACTAAATGCTGTTTAACCTGCGTTGCAGGTTCCTCTGGAAGTAATAGCGCCTCTTGACATTAAAAAGTTGGATGGAGTTGCACTTGGCTTGTCTGGGGATCATCAGCTTGTAAATGCAGGTCTTGCTGTTTCTCTTTCAAGATGCTGGCTTCAAAGAACTGGGAACTGGGAGAAGATATTTCCAAATGTAAGGTTTTGCTCTTGGTCATTAAACCTTAATCAAAACTTCCAGGGGCTTTATTTGCTGAATCTTGTTTGCTCCTTTGGGATTTTTATTAACAGGGAAGCATTGAAACTGATATACCCGTGGCGTTTTGTCGTGGTCTTGCAACTGCACGTCTTCATGGGAGAGCTCAAGTTGTTCATGATTTAGTTTCAGATCCCCAGGACTCTTTAGACTCGATGAAATCTCCATGCGGTGATCTAATCTTTTACTTGGATGGAGCTCACAGTCCAGAGAGCATGGAGGCTTGTGGCCGATGGTTCTCTTCTGCAGTCAGAGGAAACAAAAGCTTATCTACAGCTGTCAATGGTTACAGCAAACATGGGGAGTTTGGTAGTGACTTAAACAGAGTCTCCAAACAGGTACTTAAGACCAACAATGATCAATACAATTGTTAACACAGTTCTTTGCTTTTCTGCTCTATTCAAGGTATATGCAAATGAACTTTTGTGTTTCGTACTTTGATCTGACTTGTGAAGAGTTCTTATGTGTTAATAGATTCTTCTGTTCAACTGTATGGAAGTGAGAGACCCTCAAGTTTTACTTCCAAAGCTTGTCACCACTTGCGCTTCCTCAGGTAATCTGAAAACTAACAATATATAATCTGTTTTTATAGTTTCTTGTTAATTCTTATGCATATTGGTGAAGGCACTCATTTCTCAAGAGCACTTTTCGTCCCAAGCATGTCAACTTACAACAAGGTCATTTCGGGCGCATCAGCAATTCCTTTAGATACACGTAGAAAGGATTTAACTTGGCAATTCCGACTACAGAAACTCTGGGAGAGATCAATCCAAGGAACAGGTAAAGCTTAAGTTTTGCGTCTTTGTACTTGTTGATAAGGCGCCTGAACTTGATCATATTTCCGGTGAGTAATCAGATGCTGCGCTTGATCATACACTGAAGCACGATGGAATACCTGCCTTACCACCTCATGATTTCCTGTGTGGAGAGGCACCTCACTGTGGTGGACCTGCAGGGACACATATCACTTCAAGCGCCGTGATGCCTTCACTTCCATTGACCATAAACTGGCTACGAGACTGCGTACGCCGAAACCCTTCACTGAAACTAGAGGTAAATCATTATCCACTTCAAAGACAAAAATCAAAGTCTCAATTTTGTTTTGTTTTGACTCTTTAGAATAGAACAGAGCATTCGTTAAGTTCTCTGGTATTCTTCCTCTTATGGTGTTTTATGCATCAGGTTTTGGTCACAGGATCTCTACATCTTGTTGGAGATGTGCTCAGGTTGCTAAAGAGATGAATATTTTGTTACCAAATCTGAAAATGGCTCCTTAAGAGTAATCATACAGAGGTCCATTTGTTTTTTACACATCACTTTTTGTTTTCAAAATTACCAATTGATTCTTGGGTCCATTTACTCTTCTGTTACACTTCAAAATGTTAAATTATATTGTCTCATCTAATCCCAAATTTCCTCTCATGTCTCATAATTACTACACGTTGCATTTCGACCATGAGCTGAACTGTTATATATCAGAACAAAATGATAAACATATGACTGATGCAAATACAATAAAGTTGAAGACTACTACTACACAGTTGAACTCCAAACCTCATCTAATGGCAAGTAGAAAAGCTGGTTCTAAGACAGAAGGAAAGAATGTCTCATAAAACTTGTTCTGGATCAGCCGAATTCTGCAGGCACATGAATGAGAATGTTCTGCAAGAACAATATACCTTAGAACATCATCTAACAACAACTAGCTAGGCTTTGGCATGCTTTCTCCCCTCCTAGTTACTTACCTAACCACTTTTGCTTAAACGGGATGCTGCAAAGTTTTCAGTTGATAGAAAAGCTCAACTGATTTTTGCTCTATCGTAGTAACATAAACATTTGTAGAACTCCAGATACTTTCCTCTATTTTTCTCTGACACACCTAGAAGAGCTGCTTCCTCAGGGTATTGATGACGGTATCAAGGACCTCTTTATTATCCAACAGATACTTTTCAGCTGCGTCTTTCCCATCAACGACCTCGCCTTCAATCAAATGGCTATTTCCTTCTCTTGCTATAACTCCATGCTCACAAGCCAATTCTAACACCTCACGCTCCACGTAGAAGCCACGACCAAACTGAATCCCCAATTCAGATTTCTTCTTTCCTGGCGTCAGTTTGTTTTTCACTACTTCGACACACACATTGAGACCACTTATCTACGAAAAAGGTTAAGCAGTGTTTTAAAGATCAATGCAGATCAAACAAGCAAACACATTGACAACAATGTGCTTATATATACCTCATTGTCAGTCTTTATCAGCCCGGTTCTTATCATTTTGAGACGTATAGCTGCCTGAAACCGCAATGCATTTCCCCCACAAGTCACTTCTTCCGGATGGGGGAAACGCATGTTAGATTTGGCATGTGATCTGACCTGTATCAGAGGAAAAATAATAAACAGAGAGATTTTATGTTTTGTAGGTGTGTCAATATGATCACAATACTTCTCTTACCTGATTAAGAAAAACGATCAGCGTCTTAGAATTTGCAACTGAGTAGTGTATTTTTCTGAGCGCCTGTGTCATTATTATTGATTGTCTGTCTCTGTATCTATCTCCTAAAGGAACATCAATTTCACATTGAGGGATAAGAGCAGCAACCTGTGAATCACAGTTCTAATATTAGCGGATGCAGAGAGGAATACATGAACACATTGAGATGTAAGAATGAGAACTCACACTGTCAACCACAATTACGTCTACTGATCCACTCTGGGTTAGCACATCGACAATACTTAGCATGTTTTCAGCAGAATCAGGTCGTGATATTAGAAGCTCTTCCGTGTTCACACCTATTGACTCTGCTAGAGTAGGATCCAAGGCATTCTCGACATCAAGATAAGCGCAATAACCTGGTAAAAATCAGTATCAAAACTGTAAACTAACTTCAAACAAGAAATAGAATCTTACTTATCGCGCTAGAAAGAAGAAAGAGAACTAGAAGATCTGTGTTCCCAACTAAGGATGGATCCTAGTACCAAGTCTCAAGCTTTCTGTTCAAACAAATGTATTTACGATGAAAGATTCAAGAACAGTACCTCCAAGCTTTTGAGCTTCCTTGATGATATGAAGAGCTAGAGTTGTCTTTCCAGAAGCTTCTTTTCCGTAAACCTCAACCATTCTTCCCTACATCAAAACCACAACTTTATCTTGTAACACACACATTTAAAGACCTCACTTTGTGAAAAGAAACTCTATCTCAGACTATATAAATGAACAACCTTTGGCAATCCTCCAACTCCAAGAGCAAGATCAAGGTTAAGTGAACCCGTAGATATCACAGAAACTCTCCGTGATGTGGAGAAACGCTGCAACCACAACCTAGAGTCTTCATCAAAAACACCCGAAGCCGAAAGCTGTGATAATGCTGAACGGAGATTAGTGTCTTTCTCCACTACTTTGGTATCATCTGGACATTCATCAAGCTCAAAGTCTGAAGCTTCAACTAAACAAATGGAATGCACTCTCGTTAAGAGACTTAAACCAGAAGAACCATTCATTCATAGAAACTCACCAATGGAAAGGGATGTTACCTAAAGACGAAAGATAACGGTTTCCATAGCTAGAGCAAGCGAAAACACCTCTTCTTCCATTCTGCTAACAGACAAACAAAAACAGAGCAAGACAGGGGACGTTAGGGCAGAAACTACGGAACTTAAGCGTTGTTAAGAACAAAGCGAGCCAACATTAGAGAGGAAGAGAAGGAAAGAAAAATCAGAACCTGAGATAAGTAGGAGAAGAAGCGGAATCTCTGAATCGAACTGGTGAATGAGAGTCGACCCATGTCCCGTTTCTTCTCCCGGCGGCGCGTGTTCCAACAGCCGCTGCTACGCCTCCAAAGGTATCTCTATTAGTTTGGGCCTATTTAGAGCGGCCCTAGAAGTTTGTTTGGCCCGTGAGATTTTCAATGAGCCCATATAAATTTTAAAAAACTAGAGTAAAAATTCGGTTTTAACACGGTTAACACACGGTTTTAACGCGGTTTGGCACACGTTTCGAGGACGATTTATGTCGGTTATCATGCCAAACCGTGTCTAATCCGTGTTCGACCCACATCCGACCCGTATACAACCCGCGTCCGACCCGTGTTCAACCCGCGTCCGACCCGCGTCCGACCCGTGTCCGACCCGTATCCGACCCGCGTCCGACCCGTGTCCGACCCGCGTCCGACCCGTGTCCGACCCGTGTCCGACCCGCGTCCGACCCGCGTCCGACCCGTGTCCGACCCGTGTCCGACCCGCGTCCGACCCGTGTCCGACCCGCGTCCGACCCGCGTCCGACCCGTGTTCGACACGCGTCCGACCCGCGTCCGACCCGTGTTCGACCCGCGTCCGAGCAGGGTCCAAGCCGCGCCTTAGCCGCGTCTGAGCCGCGTCTTAGCCGCGTCTGAGCCGCGTCTTAGCCGCGTTCAAGCCGCGGATATGTTTGGAGTCATGGCTTGAAGTGCTCCTAAGCCATTGACACACTGTCAGCGAGCTCTTAGCTCTTCGTGGACAACTTTTCTGCGCGATGTTTCAAATCAAAAACCGTATTAAACCGATCGGGTCACCGCTAGACCGGAAACGGTATTACTGTTACAAAACAAAAATCAAGCGGTCGTGAATATTTCAGCAAAAAAATAAATAATTTTACAAAATATTGTTTCCCAGAAAAAACAGTGATCGGTGTTTGGTGGTGATTGCGAAGAAGAGCAATGATCAGCTCCATCTCCATTGCATCATCCCTTTCTCTTCTCTATCCCAACCCTAATCAGAAGAGATGCTCGATTGTTTGCTCCGGCGTCAGAACAGCGAGAGTGACGGCTATGAACGGAGCTAGGCGGGATCGGCAGACTCGGGATTTATCCGCCACTGAAGCTAGGGTTTCTCTCGTTCTTGCTCTCGCCTCTCAGGCGTCCTCTGTCTCTCAACGCCGTAAATGTTCCGTCTTTCACTGATTCTCAACTGCTTCTATTGCAAAATTTTGTAACTCAACCTCACTTTGAAACTCTTTGTTTGAATTTTGTTTCTATCAGTTTTGGCCGATTTAGCGGTGGAGACTGCGAAATATGTGTTTCCGAAGAGATTCAATAGCTCGAATCTGGAAGAAGCGTTGATGTCTGGTTAGTTTGTATCTGAGTTCTTTATCTAATTCATCAGTTTTCATTGTTGAAGTTTGCATTTTTCTCTGTAGTTCCGGATCTAGAGACAATGAATTTCAGAGTTCTAAATAGGACAGATAAGTACGAGATTAGAGAAGTCGAGGTTGTTCTTTCACTTCACTCACTCACTCACATTCTGATTTAAACATGGTTTCCATTTAAAGTTGTGACCTTTCTGAAACAGCCTTATTTTGTGGCCGAGACTACGATGCCAGGGGGAACTGGGTTTGACTTCTATGGTGCTTCTAGGTCTTTCAATGTGTTAGCTGAATACCTGTTTGGTAAGGTAGTATCAAGCATTCCTCATGAACTTTGCTGCACCTCTGTATGATTTGGATATTGTTTTTGCTTTAGCGTTGGATACTTTTGTTTGCAACAGAACACGATAAATGAGAAAATGGAGATGACGATTCCTGTTGTTACTCGTAAAGTCCAATCTGTTGGAGAAAAAATGGAAATGACTACTCCAGTAATAACAAGGAAGGTAAGTATCTCATCAGTGGATCGAAAACCGTCTCCTTTGATAAGTTCTTAGCTTTATTTTAGAATTATATGGAAGCATATTAGCTTTGATTGTATTGGTTTATTCCTGTTTATTACCATTCCTATATCAATGTTCTTCTCGATTTCTATTCAGAGCATAATATTCATATGCTCTGTGTAAGTTTGCACATTAGTATGGTTCAAATTTGCCATGTATACTTTTGCTTCAGGCGAAAGATCAAACCCAGTGGCAGATGTCTTTTGTCATGCCTTCAAAGTATGGTTCAAATCTGCCATTGCCAAAAGATCCTTCAGTCAAGATTCAGGAGGTGCCACGGAAGACTGTTGCTGTTGCCGCCTTCTCAGGTAACAATACTGGATTTCACATGTGACGATTCGCTAGGTTGAATAATGAAAGATTGCCAAAGAATCCCGTTCTGTTAGTCACAGATAATTCTAATGATCACAAACTAGAAAAAACAGTATTCATCAAAATGTTCACAATTCGCTGTAACGAAAGTAGTGTCTAGTCTAATGCATGATATACAACACATACCCTTGACATGCAAGCACAAAATTTTGAGTACATATTCATGATTCCAGATAGTTAGCTTTGGTCCCTTTTGAAGCATCTAACATAATAAAGAAAAACTCTTGATATCAATGAACAAAATCAACTTTGTTTCAGGATACGTAACCGATGAAGAGATTGAGAAACGGGAGCAAGAACTAAGGCGAGCTCTTCAAAATGACAAGAAGTTTCGAGTGAGAGATGGATCTTCAGTTGAAGTTGCACAGGTTCATCAACAATCATGGCTAAATAGATTAGAATCCAATCTTGTTTCTTAGACTCTATACTTACACTCTGCAAATTCATTCCCTGCAGTACAATCCACCATTCACTCTCCCCTTTACCCGCCGCAACGAGATCTCTCTCGAAGTGGAAAGCAAAGAAGATTAGGTCCCTTCAGAGGTACATACAGAGGAAGGTACATACAGACAGTGCATATATATACACAGTTAAATAGTTGTTGTAAAGACAAAACGCGTTTACTTTAGTAGTTGAATTTGAGTAGTAAATGGTCTTGGAAAATAATTTCTTCACCCACCATTATGGAACTTTCACTTTACTTATAGGCCACTAGAGGTGCCTATTATAGGCTTTGAATGTAACCTAAACAAGCACTCACACTTGTACCTTTTGGAAAAATCAACATAACAAAATATTCACTTTTTAGGGTTTTTATACAAGCTTTATTTCATGTGTCACCATTGGAACAGTATTTCTGGGAATTACATGCTTTCTTCCCTTTCTTGAACAAGCTTTGAGTCTCTGTTATCTATGTATATATCTATGTATGTGTCATATATATGTAGATATGGACATGTATATTTGTGTGTGTGTGTGTGTAGATATGGACATATATGTAGATATGGACATGACTATAGGCTAAACAGATTCAGATATGCTGTGTAACAAAGGTTTCCAGCCTCTAAGACACTCATCATCATCATCATGACACAGATGTTGCTTAGCAAGACTCCTATAGACCATTTCACGAACTGAACCTCCTTGAAGCAGCTTCTCGAGCTCTTTCTTAGTCACAACCATCTTCACTCTCACCCTAAGAGTCTTCACCTTAGTGTTGTCACCACAGTCTGTTAATCTATCTCCTTCTTCTTCTTCTTTTGTTAATGGATTTGCAAACCTGACTTTCTTCTGCGTCTTCATCTCCTTATGCTTGACTGTGGTCGTCTGCTTGGGCACGAGATAGTAGAGACGACCACAGAGAAGTTTGGCTTGTGGATGAAGATGACAACTGTTGGACAGAGAATCATAGAGAGAATAGTGACCTGCTGAGAATTGGGTGAGGATGTCATGAACCTTCATGGGTCCTCTGTATTCAATTACTTCTCCATCATTTCTCATTATCTTTATCACTTTCTTCTCCATTACTATACAATTCCCCATCTCTTTTTATTAGTTTGTTTTGGATTTTTTTTCTCCCTTAACTAAGTTTGTGATCTCTGTGTTAATAATGTCTCTGGAGATTGTTTGGTCTGTTGAGTTTTGAAGATTTGTCTGTGTATATTTATAGAGTTTGGGTTACGTAAATGCCCTTGAGATTTCCAGAATATTATGAGGAGTGCCATTATCTCAGTTGGGCCCCTAATTGATCATTAAATCATTTTTATGAAAAAAAATTGTCGTGGTGGGATGTGGTCGGATGGTGCTCTCCTAATTGTATTTAAAAATGTGTTAATTTCGTTTCTAGAAAAACGAAAATAAAGATCTGGGAATAGTTAAATTGGTTGTGGTATAGTTGTGCTTAATCATTTAGTGAGATTAAAAAAAAAAAACAGGTCAAAGATTTGAAAGTAAACTAAAATGGTAAGAAAATTTATCTAAAAACAATTCATCTATTTTGGAAAACGTATAATCTAAATAGTTTTAGATTATTAAATTTAGATTATATGTGAATTATACTAAATATTATATAACTAATAATTTTGTTCCAAAATATATTCATAATATTTTTTAATATCTTTCTGTAAAAAATTAGATTTTTGAACTTTTACAAAAAATTATTGATTTCAAATTTATTATTAAATTTATAATAAAACAATTTTAATTATATTTAATATAAAGATTGTATAATTTATGATTTTATTCAAAAATATAATTTCACTGTATTTTTAATATATTTAGTTGAAATATAAATATATATAAGTTTATATTATAGCAAAATATTACCCAAAAAATTAATTCTTGATTTTTACTAAAATAATTTTAATTATATTTTGTTTTATTAAATTATAAAAATATTTATATTTAGACTATTATAAAACGTAAAATATATTGAAAATAGATTAACCGATTACAATACTATTATCTTTGAATATTGGAATACATGTTAAAAATATCTTAATCAATTTTAATTGATATATTTTTACTTCATAAAATATTAAAATTATTATGTATTTATGTCATTGGAGTATATGATCAGTTTAACTATAGTTGATGTTTTTACAATGACAATTTTTTTTAAAAAATTAGTTTATCAAATTTTCAAGATACTATTAATTTAAAATATATATATTAATTTATTTTATTATAAAATATTTAAAATATTTATTTTCAATGGAATACAAGTTTAAATATGAATTAATTAATTTTAATTATAGAAATATTAAATAAAATTAAATTAATCTAAAATATTAAATAAACGGATTATTATATTTTAGTTATATTTTTATATATAAAATAAATATAAAATTTGTATATTTAAACTATTATAATATGTGTTGAAAAATAAAATAATTAGTTTCAATTATTTATACTATTAAAAATATTTTTTTTACTGGAAGACTAATTAAAATGTATTAATAAATTTAAATGGATATATCTTAATTTTATAAAATATTTAAATTATTTATAAATTTATCATCACGTGTTAAAGTATACTAACTAAAACAAACAATTATATTCAATTGTCGTCAAAAAAAATAATATTCAATTAAATCGAATTTAACAACTTATATACTATTGAGATTGTATTTATGCAAATATTATTGATTTTAATAAATTTTTAGTAGTAAAATAATAAATTGAATTAAGTTAGAATTAATTTAAATAAAAATTGTTAAATAAAATATAAGTGCATTTGTACAGCTATAAAGTAAATTATGCTTCTATTAAAAATAATAATAAATCATAATATTAAAAATATAATAAAACATATGAAAACAAAAGAAAATTTATTTTTAAAAAATTATATTTAACACCACATCGTTCTTAAAAAAAATTAACACCACGTCATCTTATTTTCATTTAATAAGATTAAACTGAATAGTTAACAAAATAAATTTATAAAAAACATAAAAATATATATAAATTCGTATTTTTAACAAAAAAAAATATATCTAATTTTTGTTTTTAAAACAGCTAAACGTATAGTATGGCTGGTTGTGTTTGAATGTCCCTGAAAGATGGCAAGCTCCAAGTGCATGTGCATCACCGTTGCCTTTATTTTTTTTTTCATTTGTAAATTATTATTATTGTTTGCGTTCTTGGAAACATACTATTCGTATAACTAGTGATCTCTTGAAGATAAGATCTATTAATAATATCGTACCAAAAAACAAAAATCGTACCCAAAATGATTCGTTTTCATATAATATGTCTACACTTTTCGCAACTGGTCTCTTTTGCCAACGTTAAAACGATTTTTAAAATATTCAAGTTGTCCTTTTTATTCTTGCTTTTATTTTCCGCATCAATGTCTAGAGTTAAATATTAAAAAGTATTAGTTGTAAATATGATTGTTTTAAACAATTTATCCATTGTTGAAAACAAAACAAAAAATATCCTTAGAGTTTTGTTTCGATCGCTTTAACTAATCAAAAGTGAGAGTACGGTCAAAAATAAGATAACTCAAATGATATGTTTCTAGATCAACAAGTAAGATAAATATCAGTACAATAAAGCTAGTTACGCAGAACTTTCCTCTCTTTAAGAAAAGAGAAACAAAAATCTCATCAAAATTTTTATATTTTTCTATCCAAAATATAGGTTCTATCATATTCCACCAAAAACTAATAATTTGACAAATGGATGATCTTTACAGTAACTCAGTTTAATAACTAATTACGTTTGATTTTATTTCTCTAGAATGATAATCATTTGCATTCTTTCTATTGGATTTGTTTTATTGTGAGATTTTGTGTGTGATTTCATTACACCAGCCATATATTGATACTTTAACCACACTTGTTTCAACTGTTACTTTTTTGTTTTCAACTGTTACAACCATTTACAATCTAACAATTACAACCACACTTGCCTATGTCCAAGAGTATCTCCAATGGAGTATTTTTTATAGAGGTTTTAAGATTAAAAATTGAAAATTAATAAAAAGAGAAGAAAGAAAAATAAGATGAAATTCTCATTTTAGAACCTTTAAAAAATTCTATGATATATGTTTTCTTTTCATTGGTTCAATTTTTTAAAAAACTAAACTGTAATTATATAATTAAAATAAATAAATAAATAAATTATTATTATTATATTAGTGAAAACCTTAAATTGAAGTTGTCATAGATGCTCTAAAAATTGAGCCACTAGGAGAACCACAAAAGGAGTCGAATGGCTTTTTGATGAGTGGAGGATGTCACTTCCAAATGCGAATCACTACTTTGATTTCTATAATCATTCTTAAATTGAATATTTTTTCACTGGTTTCATCATGTTATCATTATTATTTTTTTGTTAAAATGGTTAGTAGAAATTCATTATCTTATTGATATTCTTTTTTTATAAAGAATCTTATTGATATTCACTGCCGGGAGAGTTGCATAATAATTTCCTTATTTGTTTGCATATGAATACACTTACGTTTTCTGAATTTGTTAGTTTTGAATTGTTGTTCTAAGTTGATGATTAAACTTAACTAAGCAGAAACAACATGCCACTTCAAATTCATGCTTACATCTTGAATTGTTTTGATATTTTTAAATCTATTATCACTTCTAGATCGCTTTAGTCAAATTTGTTTATTCTGTAATGTCGGATCATGCATTAACATGTTGATTGTAATAAATACAATTCTTAGAATCAATCTAGCTTATACTAATAAATAAAACCAAACGCATAAGATTCACCGTTCATGAGTAAAACAAAACCAAAATTTGGTTTGATAACGTGTGTATCCCCATCTTCCTAGGTATTTCCAAAAAGAAAACTAATCAAAAACAAATTTAACCTAATCTATAAAAAGAAAACCGAACACTCTTTACGACTTGATATTTTGCTACTTTCCTATAGCTTCACCAAACTTTCACTATCCATCACGATCTCACATTTATACATATATAAACCTATAGTGTTCAAGCTTTCAAGAGTGTATCGCTATTTTGGTTCTAATGCTACCAAGCAAAAGTTCCAAGAATACCGATTGATTTTGCTTCCATGTTTTTTATCCTTTTTTTTTGTCATGGGACCAATTATTTGTTGTTGCATTTTGGAAAATTCAATCTGTAACTTCAAACTTCATTTTATAATGATATTTACAATTTCGAAAAAAAATAAATATTTACGCTCCTTATTACGTAATAAACTTATGCAAAGTTGATATATTTTGGGGTAGTGTGTGGTCCATTTCATCAACTAAGCTTAAAGTGCTTACAATGATAATGGGGTTCGAATAAGTTCCACCAATGAAACATGTTGTTTCAAAATTCTGTATATTCCCCCCCCCCCCCCCCCCCCCCCCCCCCCCCCAGCTAACGAGGAATCTAAATTATGAATACTTAGAAGTTAGAACTTATTCTGATGTGGTCCATATGGCATTGAGTAGAAATAAAATTATTCTGATTCAAGTCCCTGACCACTTAGAATTCTTCTTTCACCCAATTTGGTTGTCGTAAATGGATTTAGATATTTTTGGTTCTTTTTTGCCGAGCGTGGGTTTTAACTTTTAATGTTATAGTTGACCATTGACTTAGAGACACTAGGAGATAATGAGTGTATAGGAAACTAAGAAGAAGATATAGAGGTAAAGATTGGTGGTAGAAATCAGTTTGGACAAAAGGTAAACCGTATTTTGATTCTGAGTTCAATGTCTGCTGAGAACTAAGTTGGTTTTGTTTGGCCAAACAAAATAGAGTTGTACTTTAGGTCTTATTAGAAAATCCAGAGTTAGATTAGTTGTTATTACTGTCTCTTTTGGAAATTAGTTGGGTCACTAGGAAATAATGAGTGTAGGAAACTAAGAAGAAAATATAGGGTCTAGCAGATAAACAAAAATGGAACAATAATTTTAGTGGTAAACAGTTAGAGAATAGTACAAATAGTTAAGAACAATAGTTAGAGAAAACTGTATAAGAACTTCAGAAAAAAATAGTTTTTTTTTTTTTTTTGACAACAAGAAAAACAAAATTAACTTAGTTTGGTGGTAGAAATCAGTTTTGACAAAACATAAATTTGTCGATTATGCGTTCCATTTCGTTTGATTATGTTTAGTCAGACAAAAATAGAATTATGCATGTCTTAGGTATTATTAGAAATCCCGGAACTAAATTAGTCATTATTATTTATTTATTTTTGGAATTAGTTGGGTTTTGGCTCATATACTCAAAGTTAATCAGAAAAGCTTATACAATGCATGGGTAAAGAAGAATTATTTTAGGGTTTTTTGGGTTAATGGTGGATGTTGATTCTCTAAGCAAAAGATAAAGTAAATAATTATTAAATAAACCATTAGTTTAATTTGCCTTTGCTTAAAATTCAGGGCATTGAGTGCAATCCCCACTTAGTGGTGGCGGCAGAAATTTTGCTAACGTGAAAGAGATGGAAATCTAATAAATTTTGCTGTTAAGATATGCTGAATTTTGTCCAAATGCATATATCAATATTATATATCCATATGTTCATATGAATTCACCAAGTTCAATATGATAGCTTTACAGTTCATAAACATAAAACAACCATGATATAACTTCTCATTCATTAAAGAATAATATAAGTATTAATTGTTATAACTGTAAATGCATGCATAGATCATATCATGCCATGTGTGATGAAGATCTATTCATATGCTTTTTCGTAATTTTTCATCACAAAGAACTTTCTGTATAGTGTTATAAGGCTATATGAACTTCTCCACACACGCGTATATGTATGGTTAGTGTAAACTGATTGCTGAAACTTTGAACATATGTGAGGACAAAACACGTTTTAACTTTGAATGTCTGTGTTAAAACAAAATGGGGCTACAACAAAACGTATCAAGTATTTTTTTTTTTCTAAATGACAAACATAACATATAGTCAGTGAGAAGAAAAAAAATCGAAGAGTACATATAATCATTTTTTTTAATGACAACAAATTTTATTAAAAGACCCAAAAGGTTACAAGATACAGAATAATAAACTGGTACGTAGGCTACTTAAACAAACGGAGAATAGCGGTCCATCAAAAAACCATTCATCTCGAGGGGAATCTGGAACGACCACGTAGGCGTGAGTTAGGGACACACGTCACACCCCAGAGTCACCGTCATGCAACATCGGGATCGGAAGAATCGCGGACGACCGGAGTCGATGGATAGCCGAATACCAATTTCATCACTCTGTCGATCGACCACCGAGGAAGATTCGCCAGAAACATATCTAAGAAGCACAAACCAACACACCTCTAACCCGTCATAGGATCATGGATGAAGAAACTTCACCGTCGGCTAAGTCCACTCTATTGACTTAGCAGTATGGAACCGAAGAATTTTGGCCTCGCCATCACACACCGCGAACATGCACTGAAACACAAACTTCGGGTAAAGCAATCTAGAAATCTAGACGAACCAGAAGCTTGAAGATATTTAGATCTAGCGTAATCCTCACCGAGAGTAGACCGAGACCCGAGACTAGACCGGACACAAAATCCGACAAGAGTCGGAAAGAAGAACCGAACATCGAGATTCAGATTTAATGAACTTAAAAACGATCAAAAGGATCGGAGACAACAAAAGAAAACGAAACGATGAATCTTCAAATATAGAACACAAAAGGAAGATTTGCCGAATAGAGGGACCAAAAGTAAACGTTCCGCCGGCACGGCTAAGCCGTCACCGGCGACCGGAACTGTATACTTGAAATGGGAGAACTAGAGAAAAGGAAGAGAAAAAGTAGAGAGAGAGAGAGTCTAGCTATGCAAATCATTTAATACAAAGAGATTATAAATGTTTTTTAATGAGACTGCACATAAAAATGGACTGGAAATACTTTTTAAAAAATTGAGCTAAAAATAATAAACAAAACTGGGCTAAAGAGAATAAATACTAAGTAAAAAAGAGGTTAAAAGCCCAAGAAGAAGGAAAGATTAAAAGCCCAACACGGCATGTGGTTATAAGTCTTGATGCGGTTATATTAAATGCGGTTTAGTAGTATAATTCCGTACCAGAATTTCCGGTTCGATAGATCTTCTATAAACTCGATATCCCTTCCCTCCACATTCACTACCTGACATGGACCAGCCCCGGCAAAACTCGACGGCGTCTCAGCCACCGGAAACACCGTCTCAAGCGTCGGAGACAGCTTCGAAACCTGCGGTTTTATCACAGATTCAGCAGCCACCTTCCAGCAATCCGAATTCCTCCTCCGTATCCTCTATTCCTCCTTCTCCAGCCTCGCCATCACCATCGCTCAATCCGAACCCTAATCCCCCTCAATACACACGTCCAGTGACACTGCCGGCGACGCAACAGCAGCAACACATCTCCCAGTCTTTGGGTCGGCCTCCTCCACCGTCATACTCGAGACCATGGCAACAACATTCCTCATACACTCACTTCTCCTCCCCATTGTTATCTTCTTCATCAGCTCCGGCCTCTTCTTCGCCGTCTTTACCTATTACTGGGCAGCAAAGAGGTGGGATGGCGATTGGGGTTCCAGCTTCCCCAATTCCGAGCCCCTCTCCTACACCTTCTCAGCCTTCGCCTTCTGCTTTCCCGGGCTCTTTTGGACAGCAATACGGCGGATTGGGTCGTGGAACTGTCGGAATGCAAGGAACGCAGGGAATTGGGATGATGGGGACGCTTGGCTCAGGTTCTCAAATGCGGCCAAGTGGAATGGCTCAGCACCAGCAGAGACCGACTCAATCGTCTCTAAGACCAGCTTCTTCTCCAACTAGTCCATCTCCTCTTCCCCAAGTAAGTATTTTTTGAATGTTCTTGTGATTCGTACAAGATTATGTATGTGTACCTTGAATATGTGGAACAGCTTTGTGACTGACTCATTGTGAAGAAGAAAATTTGCCTTGTGAGTTGGGAATGATTGTCACCCCATTAGATCAATTCTTTTCAAACACTAAGATATGAAGTTTCTAAGCGACTCAATAGCAAAAGAATCGTTTTTCATTCACATCTTTCTTTGATTTATTGATTATTCATGTGTTCTAATTGCTGAATAGAGTTTTTGGGTGACCATCACTTGGTGTTACAATTTACAAATACATCAGATCTTAACAGATGTAGCATTGTTGAGCCACTTTACTCTGTGAAAAAATTCCAGACTTTTCTTGATAATGGCCTTGTTGATAAGTTGAATTGGTTCCTTTACAGACGATCTTTTCTTTCTTGTTACTTTGGGTTCCTTTTAAAAAGTTCTTAATGAACTTTGTTTGCAAACTCTTAACTTCTAATATTCTTTTGACGGCAGAACTTTCAAGGTCATAGCTCTATGAGACCTTCAGCTATTGGTTCTCCTGGTGTCCAATCTACTAGTGCAGCACAGCAAAGTTTGCAAGCCATTAATCAACCGTGGTTATCATCTTCTGCCCAAGGGAAGCCGCCTTTAGCACCCCCTTCGTATAGACCACAAGTAAATAATCCATCCATGCAACAAAGATCTCATGTTCCTCAGCAACATCTTTCCACGTCACCAGCCACTTCACAGCCTCAGCAACAGCAATCTCAACAACAACACCAGCCTCAGCCTCAAGAGCAACAATTGAGATCTCCGCAGCAGCCTTTACCTCACGCACATCAACCGGCTCGGGTCCAAGGGTCGGTAAATCAGAAAGGTACTTCTCTAGTAACGCCGACCCAGCCTCCTGTGCCTCAACCAGGAAACCAATCTAAAACAGTTTCAGCAGAGAATGAGGAGTCTGATGATCGTATCCTGGGGAAAAGAAGTATCCATGAGCTACTTCAGCAGGTATCCACTGACCTCTCTTTATATTCTCAACTTTGGGTAATACATTTTGCATATTGTCCGTGGAATAGATTAGTATTCTCACTCTCACGGCTTGATTATCACAAATCAATAATTGATAGGTTTTCCTATTGAGTGTATATATGTTATGGAGAAAAAGAGAATCTATTTGGTAAAAAAAAAAAAAATAGAAGCTAGATTGTGATAGTAATCTGCCAATTGCCTCGCATAGAAATTCAAAAAGCATGCCATGGTGGCTTTGAACAGATTCAGCAATAACATATATCTTTTGTTCCTTTAATGTTATGCACTCAAACTCCCTGCATGATATCCATTGGTTTTTCCTTCTCTGAATTTAGTATGCCTTGCCTGTCCACAGATTGATCCGTCAGAGAAATTGGATCCAGAGGTTGAAGACATCCTTGCTGATATTGCTGAAGACTTTGTGGAGTCAGTAAGTAGCTCGCTCACTCTTTGTTTTCCAACACGTTTTATGTAAATACTGTGATTAAGAGTAAAAAAACTCTGTCTCTGATGGGTTATTTCTCTAACTCCAGCTCGTTGTCTTTTCATTTATCCAGATCACAACTTTTGGCTGTTCTTTAGCCAAGCATAGAAAGTCAGATACTCTAGAGGCTAAGGACATCTTACTCCATGTTGGTTAGTTGATTGATATTGTGTGCCCTTTTCTTTTGATTTCTGTTTCCAGTTACATTGTTTAATTTCGTTTTGGTATCTCTTTTCGTCAAATGCAGAAAGAAACTGGAATATCAAGCCTCCTGGTTTTAGCAGTGACGAGATCAAGACATTTCGAAAGCCAGTAAGAATCATTGACATATCTGTTTTGTAATCAATATGCCTACGATAACTTCTTAACTCTTTTGGTTCTTTTCTTTGATAATGATTTCCAGGTGACAACAGATGTACACAAAGAGAGACTTGTCTCTGTAAGTTCTTAAGTTAATGCACACATGACATGACGTAATAGCAACCTTGCAACTGAACTGTGTTTTCCTTGTTAACTTTGTATATATGCTGTGGGCTTTGTGAAGATAAAGAAGTCTGTGACGGTAACGGAAGCAGCAAACGCCAGGAATCCGTTCGGACACGGGACGGCTAATGCAAGAGGCGGTCAGGCAAAGACCACTGGTAACAATCCCTTGGCCTCTACAACTTTCAATCACTGATGTATTAAGATTAACCCTCCAATCTTGTTTGGTAAGAAATTTTCCACTAAAGTTTCGAACTTTGTAACACCCATTTGTAATTTTATCTTAGATCTCAGTCCAAGATAACTTCAAGCATAGCCTAGATCTTAATTTTGAACCCAAAGTGAAGTATTTTATCAACTGGTATTACTCATTAAACAGAGTCTTCTGGTACTTTTGAATCTTCCATAGCACTGATCAAATTTTACACTGATATCTGAACATTTAAATGGATTGCACAAATACAGTCTTGGATTCAATTTTTGCTTCTCATTAATATCTTAGCCCTCAACGATCTTCACTGGCGTCCTGCAGAGTAAAACCGACAAGATTACTGTTTTGTGGACAAGAGTATACTGTGTTTTAGACAATTGATCTCACATACCCGAAGGGACTCTGCTTGATTGATAAAAGTTCAATGTCAAGCTGCAAAAGGAAGGTACCAGAACATGAAACACCATTTTAGGAGCAAGCAAAAATCGAAAACCGATATAGCTTGATTACCTCGATTGTTGCATTTGGAGGAATCTCTTGCACTCCTTTCTTCCCATAAGCAAGCTCAGGAGGAACAATCACCAATCTCTGTATACAAAATCTCAAGTTGTCATCAAACTAAGACGTCTAAGTTTGAGCCATCTGACTCTATGAAGCCTTTTGGTTTCAAGAACTAACCTGACCGCCTACACGCATCCCTTCAACACCAAGGTCAAGTCCTTTCAGAACATTCCCTTTCTCTGATTGTCCAACGTCAAACCCGTATGGCTGCAAAAACCTCTACGTTTATCAATAAAGAATCCTCGTATATTCAAGTACACAGTAATGGATCGTCTTAATACCGACCGTTCCACCTCCAACGCCAAGTCCTTGTCGGCTTGTCATGAACGTTATCCCTTTCCATTTTGCAACATAGTGAACCTACAACACAATCCCTTGCAAGTTGAGCATCAAAGCTTGTTATACCCGTAAGCTTTTTTACATGGCAGGAAACGTATTCACAACCGTACTGCGACCCGAGATCCTTTCACAGCCTCTGCTCCATTGCCAACTTTTATATCATAGTACCTGCAACAAAAGAAACAGAATCCAAAACCATACTTATTCTTCTTTGCCATAAAGACTCCATCTTTCAATCTGTTTTGCAAGTATTTATGAATGCATCATGATCTTGGTGTACAATAAAGAGGAAATGTACGGACTTTAGACCATTGGGGAGAGTTGTGAATTCGCTGTCTGGTATCTTAGATGCACGTAGCTGCAGAGAATTTTATGTAAGAGAGTGATTTGAGTCAAGAACAAGCATAATGTATTCTATTCTTACAGCTCTTCTGCTGGTGCTTACAGCCTCAGATGGATCAGTTAACAGAATCCCAGAAGCTGTTTTGAATTCAGACAACAACATTTTGAGGATTTATGATACACTGATCGAAAGCTAGCTTAAGAACTGATTAGTAGTAAAGGAAAAGAATCTAACCGGTGGAGATGAGACATCCAAGTAAAACCCTTCTTCCTTCGTAGCTCACCGGCGCCGGAGAAACGATGGTCTCTGAACTGATGACCCTTTTGCCGCCGGGAGACGGTAACGAGCACCGGTACGGTTTAGATTGCCTTCTTCCTGCAAATTTGGACAATAAAAGACTATGTTGTAATGGTGTATAGAGAGAAACAGAGTGTACTTACTTGATGGAAAGGGAATGGAGGAAGGGAGAGAGTGATGGAGAGGGTGAAGAAGTTTCATTGTTAAGATCATTCTTTCTGCTCCGATGTTTTTTTGTGACAGATTTGTTGTGTCTGAGTCAAAGAAACATTCTCATTCTGAGTTTGAGCTCAATTGTGTGTGGGAGAGAGGAAGGGGGGGGGGGGGGGGGGGGGGGGGGGGGGGGGGGGGGGGGGGGAAGGGATAGAATTGGAATTCTCATCCACAAGTTTTGGATTTCAGATACACCCACATTTGACGCCGTTAGACACGTTATACATCTATACAAAACAAATTATTCTTTAAAAAAAAATCATTTGTAGAATTCAAATTCAGTATTGGCTTTTTCTTTTTTCAAAGCTTTCATATTAAAATATTTTTAGGTTTTCTTTTACAAGACAACTTAAAAAAACAAACAGAAAGAAAAAAATTTGGCCCCATGTTAAATTCTTTTTTTTTTTTTTCACTGATGGGATTATATTTATAAAAGTGAAATACAAGAGTCTAATACAAATCCTAAACATAGGATACAAAAGCCCAAACATCGGGCAACCAAAGCCCAAAGAACAGGTAACTAAAGTCCAACCAACAGGCAACTTCGAATCTCCCACTAAACAAACACAAACGATAAAATCCAAACTTAGAAATAACAAAATAAACTTGCGAGTCCAAATCCTTGCGAAGATCTTGAGCGAGAGTTACCGAAGCAGTCCACGGCCCACCTAACGGTAACACCAACTTCCCGAAACAGAACTGAGAACCACACTCCCAGACCTAAAGAACCTAGACTTCATAACCCGACAAGACGGAACCTAAGAAAGTTCCACTAACTCTTCCGGATACGGCAGAGACGCACTCCTAGCGCTCGAATAACCCTTAAATAGAAGCCCAAACCAATCCCAAATCTTACCAGAAAAGAGAAAACGAAGCCAAACCACCCAAGAAACCCCGAACCCAAAAGACACCGAAAAAAACTTGACTAGAAAGCACTCACAGATAACTTCGCAACGAACCATAAACCACAAGCTACCATGCCAATCTAAACTTTGAACCATCGATCTAAGAACTTAGAAGCCTAGAAACTATTAACAACAGGCAACTTTATCTAGACAAAACCAACAGGAAATAAAATAAAACCATACTGCAACTAAACCACGAAACCCGATCACTCAAAACCACACGAACCAGACAAATCTGAGCGGAGGAAAAATGGAAGATGAGCCGGCTTTTCTGAGATTCATTCACCGGCAAACCGGAGAACCAGCCGAATCTCAGACCCACCGGCGATTCACAGCACACCGACCACCGCGACGTCACAGGACCAACGTCTCGGGTCCACCTTTTCACAGATCTGAATCCCACCGTCTCCACCTCTAAGCAAGTTACGAACCACGCAAGCCGGATTATGGGGAGCACGCCTCACAAGAAAGCGCCACCGCAGCACCAGCCGGAGCACCAACCACTGTCGGCGGGAGAGGAACATTGAAGACGGAGAGTGTTCGCCGGAGAAGAAACAAGGTCAGGCGGCACCTAGAAAGACAACAAAACGAAAGCAGGGGAGGTGGGCCGTCGATACGCGCCGGGGGTGACGCCAACGGCCGACGACGGCCACCTCAGACAGCGGCTCTGACTTTGCAAACTAGGGCGAACTTCAAAAAATGAGAGAGATAAATTTTTCGATGCGACTTACAGGTGCGGCCCCATGTTAAATTCTATCTAGCTAAATCAGAGTCCAATACATATGGAAACATAAAAACATCTCAAAAAACGCGAAAACCTTAAGCAAATAGAATGCACTGCCGCCACCATTTTGCTCCAAAGAGAATCGAAGACTTTGCCACCGCGATATTCGCCACCATTAAGAGAAGACACCATGACCACTTAAAAAAACTAAAAGCAGCTTGTTGGGTAG
This sequence comes from Orychophragmus violaceus, assembly GCA_030180135.1. NCBI lineage: Eukaryota > Viridiplantae > Streptophyta > Magnoliopsida > Brassicales > Brassicaceae > Orychophragmus > Orychophragmus violaceus. Next base: position 97,009,571 of record CM058234.1, read on the forward strand.
AAAACCGGAAAATAGAAGCTGAATACTAGGGGAACAAAGACGAGATGCCTAAACAGGTAAGAGGTGAAGAGTCTACTTTCTGTCACCATTGTCGGTCCACACCGGATGTGATACTTACGCAAACGGCAAGTTTTCCTTGTTATTTTCGGTCTACCTCACCCATCATGAATACCTCACCACCACATTGTAACTGTCCTCTAACAAGCAAGAAGAAGGGAGAAAATCCCAACAAAACATGCAGCCACCAACTCCGACAAAACCGCAAGCCGACAAACCAACACCCACCGTGCAAAGATCTGCCACTGAGAAGAAGCGGACAGCCATCGACCATGAGGGCAAAGAACGGAGACAAACCTGAAACGACATAAAAAGAAACGCCAAACTCCGAATTTGATCCCCACAAATCCTAGAAGCAAGCGCACCCTCACAGAAGAACTGTTGTTTCCGACCACTGCGAACCACCGAGGAAAATTCATGCCACCAAACCATGCGAAGAGGAGGCACATATGAGAACTAGCCTGAAAAAAGAGAAAAAAAGAAAGAGAAGAGAGAACCCTTTTCGACGAAGCGAATGGTGGAGAAGCGAAGGAAAATCGACGAGAAGGGTTAAGAGAAAAAGTGTTTTTAGGAAAAAGAAATGACGTTCCTCTTTATAATTAATAGTTTGTTTTCTAATTCAGCATTATAACATATGTAAGTATAAGAGCAAGTTCACCCGTAAACCTTTTTCTGGAGGTTCTTAAATAATTTTCTAATATGTTTTTTATAGATGGGAAAAAATCAAAAAAAGAATCAATCAGAACGCGACACGTCTGCGTTACACTGACGAACCCAAACTCTTACATGCTCTTATTTAAGAGCCGGTTCTTAACTTTTCCTCAAAATATTATTATTTTATTTTACTGTTTTTAAAAAACTATGCCAAAAATCTTTTAAAAACCCCCAATGTACGTGCTCTAAGAGCTCCAACCACTGCATCACAAATAATTTTCTAAAACTTTATAATATATTTTTGACCTTTAAAGCATAAGATTTAATAGCTTTAGTCCATGATCCACCTTAATTTCACAATAGTAGATGTTATCCGTAACCTTTTTCTTGTTCATTGATGAATTCTCTTGTTAGTTTCATTCTATTGTCGTGTGAATTCATTAGACTCAAGTCTCTTATCTTTGTTACCACTCAAAACATTTTGATAGCAGTTTTCACTTTCTTTTTTTACTTGAACTGTGGGTTTGATTGTAGGGAGAAGGACACACTGCAGAGTATAAACCAGAAGAGAGTTGTATCATGTTCCAAAGGTGGATCAGTGGCCAACCTCTTTAGTAACAAAATATTTATTTTATTAATGCTTGTGTATATAATAATCACGCCTTCTCGATAAGAAATCTTTACTTTTTTTCAGTGTTCAAAAAAGCGTAGGCATTAGTCGAGCGGTGATCTAATGCCTAGTGCCTAGAACGCTTAATTGAAAGTCTAAATTATAATTAGCCAGACTAAATATTTATACGATTAAACAATATATTGAATATATACAATAAAATATATAAAATATAATAATTTATAAATAATAAAATTTATGTTAATTTATTATCATAACATTATATACTGTAATCTATGAATTATCATAATTTATAAATAATAAATAATATATTAATTTATTATTGTAATATTATGATTTTTAAGCGGATTAAAAAGTAATTGCCACAGTTCATAGGAGTTTAGCGTCTAGATGAGACGTAAGCAGCCGCCTAAAATCCTTTTTGGAACAATGACTTTTTTACAGTCTCAGCGACTTTTAACTAAACCGAGGTAATAGAACAAAATCAAATTTTTGGTTTTTGGTTTTGGTTTGTTTCCTTTGATTCAATTATAATACATTAAATTTTTTGAACTTAGATAATTGAATTCATCCGAATTTAACAGAATTTGCATAAAAAGAAAACAACATTCCGTTAATTTCAAATTTAAAATTGATAACTAAAATTAACCAGTAACCAAGCAGGATTTTTATTCGGTTAGTTTTGTTAATTTTTTAAAAAACTTCGGTTACATGATAACCGAAAACGCATACCTAACTTTTTATGTGAAACTTTTAATGTTCTATATGAAGTACTTTTAGTTTGCAGTTTGATGTAACAAAATCTATATATCATAAGACATTTTTTTTCTCTGTCTCTACAGCACTAATATTTAAAGTAAATTTTAAAAAAATCAATATATTTTCCATTTAATGTCAATTATTTTTTATTTTTTTCTAAAAACTATTAAACCCAAAATCCATAAAATCTAATGTTCTATCAAATATGCATAAATTATTCTATTTAGTGAAATCTATAACAATAATATATATATATATATCAATTATGAAAAGATAAAAATTGTCAAAATTACCACGTATAACAAACTATATGATCTTTTATATCACATCGAATTTTTTTTTGAGATTTGAAGATAAATAAATTAGAAAATAGAAATAGAAATAATTAAATTAATTAAATGGCAATTAAATTTCAATAAGTCGTTGTTTTTTTAAAAAAATATACAGACGGATCTATGAAAAAATAAGATAAATTCTAGAGGTGAAACAGAAAATTAATTAAAAATAATTCATCACTAAAAATGAATTTAGTAAACATAATAACTGTGCTAAAAAAAGATATTATAAATATGGCTTCAACATAAAAAAACAAAACAAAAATAGAATCAAGTCTATATAACAAACATAAAAATAAATATTTACACTATATTAAAGAGACTTCTCAAGTATAGACCAACAACAAAAACCTGTAATTTAATATAATAGAAAACCGAAAACATATATAAATACGATAATTAAAAATTACTCGATGAAACATAAAAGGGAAAACGAAATACACAATTATATTTAAAACACAAAAGAGTACAATCCCTAGTCATATATATAATGGGAGACATATTTTCTCTCCTCTCAGCGCGCCACGTCAGCAATCTATGTGGCATTTTTTAAATTTTAATTCATTTAATTCTAAAATAATTTTCAAACTTATTCCCATAAAAAAAACAGAAAAAATCAAAACAATACAAACCGTAACTAAGGCTTTTAAATCAACCTAACAAATGGATATATCTGGAAATCTCTCATTACTCTTACCTTCTCCAACCTCTCTCTAACCGAGCCACTCTCTAGATCTTCTACTTCCAAATTCTCTTCTTCACCCTAATGCATCCACTCAGCTTTCTTCGTTTGCAAAGCTCATCCACTTTCACCTCACGACAATTCTGGCTATCCAATGTAACCGTCGCCATTAAATTCAGAAAATCTCTCTTCGGCTCCCTTAATGCCTTAAACTCTCGCTCTCAACCTCATTCAATTTTCCTTGACCTCTCGCTTACCCATCCCCTTAAGTTGTTCTGATTCTCGGCACTATAAAGGCCCATCATCCAGAAATTGTGCACGGAAAAATCTAATGGTTGTTCTACACCGATTGTTTTGGGCAGGTCGAGCATGGCGCGGATCTCCCTTTCATCCTATATCCATGGTTCCGTCGAGCTCGCCGGGACAAGAGTTTTGTGGATGTTTCCATCCCGGTATTTTACCATTTACTCTATTTTGATTCATAATCTGCGAATTTCTTATGAATTTGGTGATGCTCTTTAATATCTTGATGGGTTTCGATCGAATCCATTTAATTGGTTTAAAAATGGGGACTTTAAAAAAAATTAAGAACATGAGAAGCAGATTTTGCTTATGATCCTCCCTTACATACAAAAAACAACTTCCTATGCTCTTATCTACTCATTTAGTATACTCTTAGCACAATATTGATTTGTATATCAGTGTATGTTTGTTTTCAGAGACTTTGCAATACTCACATGTGTGTAAGTTTGCATGCTCTGAATAAGTACCCGAGCTATAAGACAAGGGAGGTCCAGTGGAAGGTCGTTCATAAGAAATTAACTTCACATTTCCCCTTCCTAAACTCCGCATAAATGGTTATAAAAAATCGATGAAATTGTTTTAGGACAGGTTGATCCATTGGCTGGATCGAGCATTGTGGATATAAATTTCGCTGTGGGAACCATATTTGGGGTTTGGCATGGAGATAAGTTAACCGGAGTAACGGGAGGAGATCAAATGGCAGCAGCTATGGGAATTTATGGTCCACGAACCACGTATGTTCTGGCTGTTAAAAGATTTCCATGAACTCATGAGTTCTTTCTTCTTGATGAAGGTATTCCTCTGCTTTTGGTCCAATCAAGATTCAATCTTTGGTAGCTTTAGACTAAGCTCAAATTTTATCTCAGGGAAATGGCGGCATGTTAAGGAGACAACAGAGATCAATGAATGAGAAATGTTCTCACCAAGAAACTTGAGAGGCACATTTGACAATTCCGAATACAACAAGGTTCTTGCTTTTGATCAATCTGACTTTAAATTTGCTTGAATCTAATCCCCAATCTATTAATCTCTGAACACCTTTCTTCTTCTTCTTTTACATTAATTAGACTCTGAAAATCAGCTGATTGATTACTATGTGAAAGAGAAGTACACTCTTAGATGCGCAGGAAGAATGGTTCCTTACGTTAACTAGGTTCTCTTTTTTTACTGACATTTTAAACCGAATTTCATCTTCTGAATGAAACTTATTTGTTTGTGTATGGCATTGTACATTATTGTGAACGGGAAATGAATCTTCACGAAGGTGACTTCTCATACGGCTAAGGCAAAGTTAAGACTATGGTTCGAAGTGGCTCTTAGACTGCTCATTGAGAATACTGGTGGATTCAGCAGTGATGGATATAAGTCTGTGCTCGACAAGACCGACGTCAACCTCGACGATAGAAATCAAGTTGCTTTTAGCTCAAAAAACGATATCATCCGCTTTGAAGAAACCCTTTACGGAACATCAAGACTCATGAGTGTTCCAATTGAAGTTACTGCTTAGAAACCCTTTAAAACCAAGAAGCATGTATTTTCATATGGGATAATTTACCTTTTCTATTGGGTTATATGAAAAGCAACAAAATTATTATCAAACTCTATTGTGCTTAGCCTCAAAAACAAAAATAATCCTTTGCTCTGAATATTTATCAGTTTCATGTTTCAAGATTAGTAAAATTTTGGAATGAGTATCATTTGCTAATTTTGGGTTTAATGTTTTGTCTTTGAGTCTGTTCTAATTTATTTAATGTAAAACTGTTTTATATGCTAAATTTGTATTTTTACTATTTTTATAGTTTTTATCTTAACTTCACTTTGCATATATTAAAGTTTTATTATAGTTTTCCAAATAGACCAAATCTTTATTTTCTTATTAAAATGTATATTTTAGATTATTTAAATAAATAATTATTATCATACTGTTCATGATTATTTTAAATAAATATGACTGTTTTGTTAATAAATATATATTATTTTATGAAATTGTAAATTAGATTCTATGTTATAATACGAATATGTCAAATTTTATGATATACTGTATATCTAAATATTTGATGTGAAAATATTAAAAGTTTTGTTTAAAGTTATAGAAATATATTTATTTAAATTTATTCTCACCATAGTAATTAAAATATATTAAATGAGAAAACTTATAAATACTTTTGCTTTTTAAATTAAAGTATATTTCTATTTAAAGTTACAGTATATTGTTACTACCAAAAAAATCATTTAACTATTGCGGGATATGATACAGAGCACGAAAGACATTTTTCACATAAATTGAGTTCAGTTAATTTGTAATTGTTTTCAAGCGCATTTAACAGCCTAAAAATCAACTTAGAAAATTTTGCTACAGCTGGGCTTAACAATAAGTTATCTTATTAGCGGTCACATTATAGGAGGGATGACAAATAAAATACATGCTGATTAGAGACAAATAAATAAAACTTAAGCAAACACCAAGAAAGACAACAAAGAGCAAGGGAAAATACTTAATGACATTAACTAATACATATTTCACAGTCACAAAGAAATATTATTAGAAAGAAGGTTAAAAAAGTTTAAAACAAAAAATTAACCCATAAATTACATTTCAAAGACACTGGGGAGAGAAGAAATTATATTTAGATGAAGAAGCATAGTTTTCAAAAATTTTATTTAAAAGAAAACACAAGAAATTATAATTAATTTTCATATAATTTTTTTTTAAAAAAAAAATCAAAAAAAATTCATAAGTTAAAAATAACATCTGCTTAATATATATTAATTTAATGAAGAATAAGATGCACAAAAAAAGAATGCAGACATGTTTTTTTTTGTGTGTCTATACATGAAATATCTAGAAATAAATATATAAATCAAAATATGCACTCAATAAAAATCTTCAAAATGTCAATATCACTCCGCGCATCGCGCGGGGGTACGATCCTAGTTTTCCTAATAGCACACTTATATTTGAATCTTTTAGAATAGGAACATACTTAAGTACGTTCAAACCGTTTGGTTTAATCTTATTGGCAAGCCTAACTTTCTGGCATTGAATGCTCTACGGCAAGAGTTTATTGGTTGGTTCACGTTTATGTTCTAATTTTTGCATGGCCTTTAGACTATTTTTAATCTATTTTTGCATGGCCTTTAGACTATTTTTAATCTATTCACGTCTATTAAATTAATTCCTTTTAATGTTCTTAGATTCACAAAAAAAATATTTCCACGGTCGTCTGGAAACCTTAGCAGTTTCCATATTATACCTAAAAAATGAATAACCTTATAGCAATTTTGTTAATTGTTCTTTTGTACTTTGGGTCAAATGAAGCTTGCAAAACAAACGTCCTATTACTTCGAAACCGCCATCCTAGCAATCGTCCTGTGAGATTTAGATGCAACTCTACCATTCAGGAACCACACATTTGGACATATATCCGTGGTCGTCTGGAACCCTTAGGTCTTCCAATTGATATTCAAATCAATGAGTCTTGGGGTGGCTTGCAGTGCGTATTCCGACAAGATGATGGTCATTCATCATATTTTAGCGCATACAAAGGACCTTTTGTTCCTCGATGTGGGGAGGTACGAACTTATACTGCAAGAGCCGAGGGAATTTACTTTTTCAAATTTGGTAATCCTAGAAAATTCATCCAGCGTTGGATCAAAAACTAATGTTTCATCTTTAAATTTGGGTTCGATTGGGGTTGACCATCGAAGCTTTCACATGGGTTCTCCAGCCCAAAAACTAATTTGCTAAACCGACTAATCTTTTTATTTTTTTTACCAAAAATATGATCGTGTCTGAGTATGTAAACTGGTATGTTCTATATACCAGTGAATAGTTTTTCTTTTACTTTAAGAATTGGCTTATGTCTATCTTGGTCTGGCCTATAAAACTCCCAATTGTACAGTGTTTTACAGTTAACAAAAATGTATTTATTTATTTGTATTATATCAAAGCTATTGAAATTTTATCTTATATACATGCAACGATGAAAGCGGTTAAGGGCACGAGATCAAGAGGAAAGACACCACACACCACTCATTTCACGGATCTCTCTCTCTCTCTCTCTCTCTCTCTCTCTCTCTCTCTCTCTCTCTCTCTCTCTCTCTCTCTCTCTCTCTCTCTCTCTCTCTCTCTCTCTCTCTCTCTCTCTCTCATAAGAAAATGGTGGATTTAAAAAAAAAATCAAGATATCTATAATTTAATCAAAGGCGGTTCTTGTTCTAAAATGTGGTTGTCTATAATTTGTAAAGATGGTACATGCGGTAGATGCCAACAAAACAGTGAATCAGTTAATCACTTGTTGTTCAAATGTCCTTACGCGAGATTCACTTGGGCTATCTCCCCACTGCCAGCCCCCCCCCCCCCCCCGAAAGGTATCATGAGCGATTCTCTCTTAGCCAACTTTCATAGAGTAATGACATCTACACCGAAGCATCTTTCTGAGAACGATACAAGAAAATTAACTCGTGGATAATGTGGAGGTTGTGGAAAAACCGTAATGATTTCCTTATTAAAGAAATGAAGTACGATGCCTTAGCTACTTTAGAAAAGGCAAGAGATGACATGGAGGAGTGGCGAAGCAGGTTGGATAAACAAGAAGTGGAAAAAAGAGCTAAGCCGGTGATACAGAAGAAAGTGAAATGGACACCACCACCGACCGGATGGGTGAAATGTAACGTAGACGGTGCTTGGAAATCCCAAGAAGAAAACTGCGGTATCGGGTGGATTCTTCGTGATCACACAGGCAAAACCCTTTGGATGGGTGTAAAAAAGGCTACCTCTTCTAAAGACTCTGCTTGAAACTGAAATGGAAGCTATCAGATGGGCTGCATTCTGCTTACAAAGATTCAACTATGGCAGGATCATATTTGAATCAGATTCTCAAACTCTGGTGAGCGCTTTAACTTCAAATTAATCCTGGCCTATTTTAGATGTTGGTCAACAGGACTGCAGACATCTCCTGGATAGATTTACAGACTATAAGGTATTCTTTAATGGAAGACTTGGTAATGGTGTGGCGGACAGAATAGCGAATGAAGCTATCTCATTCGAGAACAATGTTCCTAAGTTATATTCTCTGATGCCAATTTGATTAAATCCTTACATTGAAAAGGATGTTTCAAAGTTGTAAAACAATTTGGTTAATGTTATGATTTGATGTTGAGGAAAGAGAAGAGTATATAAGATTATCTCTTCTATTTTGGTTCTATATGGATATCCATAAGTGTTCGGTTCGGTTCTAAATATCCACGGATACCGAGATTAAGATCCATAGGATAATTTTGTAGTATCCATGGGTCATTCGGTTTGGTTATTTTTGGTTCGGTTCGGTTTTTCGGTTCTGATTTTTATGTCCAAGCCTGGTTCACCTTATCGACTCTTGGGGACATAAATGGAAGAGATGTACGCAAACCCTTATGCCCATCCATCACCACAACGGCAGTTCCTCTTGTTACTTCTTGCAGATTTTTGTTGATTATTCATTTTCGTAGTATATAGTCATAGAAAGCACTTGCTACAAGTATATATGTCAATACAAAGCAACGTTGGATACACAAAAATAATTTAATAAGGGCATAGTTTCAACATATAGAGAGATTATTACGCCAAAGAACACCTTCTAAGAGGTTTATTACGCCAAAGGACACTTGTGTTACTATTTACGTTTTGGGGAGCTTTTATGCTCAATTTAACCTTGAACTGAAACTTTTCCATTTGATTTGTCTAACTAAAAGGTAAAAGTGTCTTGTGGACCATTAGATCTAAAGTGAGATTTAATGTAGGCGGTTGGACTAAAGTGTTTTTTTCTTCTCTTTTTCTTCTTTTTTCTCTCTCTCTTCTCTCAACTTCTCTCACGATCCTTCTCATCCTTTTTCAATTTTTTTTCTTTTTTTCCTCACCTCTCTTATCTCTCTTTAAAATTATAGGTTATATCAGAAATGAAAATAAATTTTTGTTTGTACTATAAATTATAATTTTTTTTCTCTATACAATGATATCTATTTTGATATATTTCAGTTAATTTTAGATTAAATCTTGTGGGCGTTTTAAAAAACTCGTCTAATGGTGGATATAATCTAATGGATATCGTACACAAAGTGGCATGTCCATAAAATATGTATACACAAAGTGACATGTCCCATTGATGATATTGTACGTGGCTTATGGACATTATGCATTTTGGATATAGATTGATGGACGCGGAGGATACATAGACTTGAATTTGTGGACACTGATTGTGGATGATCATGTGACTAATATATCAGGTTGATGTGTACATTGTTGTTGTTTAATTAAGCAGTGAAATTGTTATTTCAAGCGTCAAGACAAAGAAAGCTTAAAGTCTAAATTGTTATTACAAATTAGTTTTGACCTCTAAGTATCAAGACCTTCAGTACAAGACAACAACAACAACAAGGTGGGTATTACAAGGTGGGTATTACAAAATATTTGTCCACAAATATATATCCACACCTTTTTTTAATTTTAACTTTAATTTTATGTTAAACTTTATGGACGAAACGTTAATACAGATGATATAATAAAATATTGTCCATAAACAAATGTACAAATAAACGTGTCGAGATGGATGATGAAGGCTTGTCTTAGTGGATATCCATGAAAATGTTTTAGTGTACACATCGAATCATAATGTTATTCATATGGTTGTCCACGAAAATTCGTATTTTATTTTAAAACTCGAAATTTAAGTGAAGAAAACATTTCAAACAAGGAGCATCCAAATATAATAAAAGACAAATTTTATGTCCACCAAGCAATGCCCACAAGTTTGTGGATATCGTTTAGTGGACATTGACATAGTCTATGGTTCATTGGCATAGACATATCCACGACATTATTTTGAGATGATGCAAGATAGAAAACATGATTTAATGTACACATAAATAATATTCATGAACTCTATTATAGAACAATGTATCAATGATAGCATATCCACGTATTATAGTAACCAGTGATAGTGGTTTCATTCAAAATGCTTCCACAAATGAGCTTGTCCACGATTGAGCATGTCCATTCAATATCCATGAACTTTATTATGCAACAATGTATCAATGATAGCATATCCACGTATTATAATAACTAGTGATAGTGGTTTCATTCAAAATGCTTCCACAAATGAGCATGTCTATAAAATCATAAGATAATTGGGGTGTAAAAAGTATGAGTATCCATGAGAGTGATAAAAATACCTATAGACAAAAACATATTCACGGCACATGTACACTTACTAAAAAGAGGTTCATGAGAGTGTATGCATGTTTTACGAGTGTGTTTTTTTCATCATCCACCTGACACGTTTATGTTTGATGTGTACTCTAAATCATTTCTGTAGATATCCACTAAGCCAAACGTCCATTAATTCATATTCAAGCATGTAGCATCCACAAATCACTAAATCATCCACTCCAATATATTTATTTCGACATTTTTGTGTACATTTGTACGTGGATATTATTTCGTTGAATGATTTTTCATATACCATTTTCCACTATTTCTATGTACATTTGTTCGTACGTTCATCATATTACAAGTTTTTAATGTCCACAAGGTTTGATGAAAAATTAATTGAAATATACCAAAATGGATGTATGTAGAGAACAAAAAATTATAATTTATGATAATAGAAAAAAATATAATTTACGTTTTTTTAAAACCTATAAAATTGAATAAAGATGAAAGGGGTGAGCATAGTATGATGCACGTTAGGCACGTTATACATCTATACAAAACAAATTATTCTTAAAAAAAATCATTTGTAGAATTCAAATTCAGTATTGGCTTTTTCTTTTTTTCAAAGCTTTCATATTAAAATATTTTTGGGTTTTTTTTACAAGACAACTTAAAAAAAAAACAGAAAAAAAAATCCAGCCCCACGTTAAATTCTAACGGGCCTAGCTAAAACATAGTCTAATACATATGGAAACCCAAAAGCAGCTCAAAAAGACGCAAAAACCTTAAGAAAATTGAATCGACTGCCGCCTCCGCTTTGCTCCAAAGAGAATCGAAGACTTTGCCACCGCAATAATCGCCACCATTGAGAGAAGACACCGTGACCACTTGAGAAAAACCAAAAGCAGCTTGTTGGGGTAGAAGACTGGAAAATAGAAGCCGAATACTAGGGGAACAAAGACGAGATGCCTAAACAGGTAAGAGGAGAAGACTTTGCTTTCCGTCACCATTGTCGGTCCACCACCGGATGTGATACTTAGGCACACAGCGAGTTTTCCTTGTTATTTTCGGTCCACCTCACACACCACACTGTAACCGTTCTCTAACAAGCATGAGAAGAAGGGAGAAAATCCCAACAAAACATGCAACCACCAACTCCGACAAAACCGCAAGCCGACAAACCAACACCCACCGTGCAAAGATCTGGCACCGAGAAGAAGCGGACAACCATCGACCATGAGGGCAAAGAGCGGAGACCAACCTGAAACGACATAAAAGGGAACACCAAGCTCCGAATTTGATCCCCACAAATCCCAAAAGCAAGCGCACCGTCACAGAAGAACTGTCGTTTCCGACCACATATGTGAAACTAGCCTAGAAAAAAAAGAGAAAAAAAAAGAAAGAGAAGAGGGAATTCTTTTCGACGAGGCGAATGGTGGAGAAACGAAGGAAAATCGACGAGAAGGGTTAAGAGAAAAAAGTGTTTTTAGGAGAAAGAAATGACTGTTCCTCCTTATAATTAATAGTTTGTTTTCTAATTCAGCATTAGAACATATGTAAGTATAAGAGCTCCAACCACTACATCACAAATAATTTTCTAATACTTTATAATATATTTTTGACCTTTAAAGCATAAGATTTAATAGCTTTAGTCCATGATCCACCTTAATTTCACAACAGTAGATGTTATCTGTAACCTTCTTCTTTTTCATTGATGAGTTCTCTTGTTAGTTTCATTCTATTGTCGTATGAACTCATTAGACTCAAGTCTCTTATCTTTGTTACCACTCAAAACTGTTTGATAGCAGTTTTCACTTATTTTTTTACTTGAATTGTGGGTTTGATTGTAGGGAGGAGGACACACTGCAGAGGAGGACACACTGCAGAGTATAAACCAAAGAGTTATATCATGTTCCAAAGGTGGATCAGTGGCCAACCTCTTTAGTAACAAAATATTTATTCTATTAATGCTTGTGTATATAATAATCACGCCTTCTCAATAAGAAACCTTTACTTTTTTCAGTGTTCAAGAAAGCATTAGCCATTAGTCTGACGGTGATTCAACGCCTAGCACCTAGAATACTTAATTGGAAGTCTAGATTATAATTAGACGGGCTAAATGTTTATAAGATTAAACAATATATCGAATATATACCATAAAATATATGAAATATCATAATTTATAAATAATAAAATTTATTAATTTATGTTAATTTATTATCATAACATTACATAATGTAATCTATGAATTATCATAATTTATAAATATTAAATATTATATTAATTTATTATTGTAATATTATGATTTTTTAAACGGATTAGAAAGTAATCACCACGGTTCATGGGAGCTTAGCGTTTAGACGGGGCGTAAACGCCCGTCTAGAATCCTTTTTGGAACAATGACTTTTTTACAGTCTCATCGATTTTTAACTAAACCGAGGTAACCGAACAAAATCAAATTTTTGGTTTTTGGTTTTGGTTCGGTTCCTTTGGTTCAATTATAATACATTAAAATTTTTGAACTTAGATAATTGAATTCATCCGAATTTAACAGAATTTGCATAAAAAGAAAACAACATTCGGTTAGTTTCAAATTTAAAATTGATAACCAAAATTAACTAGTAACCAAGCTGGATTTTTATTAGGTTAGTTTTGTTAAATTTTTGAAAAACTTTGGTTAAGTGATAACCGAAAACGCATACCTTTTTTGACAAAAAAAAATACTTTTAATGTGAAACTTTTAATGTTCTATATGAAGTACTTTTAGTTTGCAGTTTGATGTAACAAAATCTTACAAATTTTACAAAAAATCAAGACATTTTTTTCTCTGTCTCTACAGCACTAATATTTAAAGTAAATTTTACAAAAATCAATACTATCCATTTAATGTCAATTAGTTTTTGTTTTATTTTTCTAAAAACTATTAAATCCAAAATCCATAAAATCTAATGATCTATCAAATATGCATAAATTATTCTCATTAGTGAAAATCTATAACAATTATATATATATATATATATATATATATATATATATATATATATATATCAATTATGAAAAGATAAAAACTGTCAAAATTACCACGTATAACAAACTATATGATCTTTTATATCACATCGAATTTTTTTTTGAGATTTGAAGATAAATAAATTAGAAAATAGAAATAGAAATAATTAAATTAATTAAATGGAAATTAAATTTCAATAAGTCGTTGTTTTTTTAAAAAAAAATATATAGACGGATCTATGAAAAAATAAGATAAATTCTAAAGGTGAAACAGAAAATTAATTAAAAATAATTCACCACTAAAAATGAATTTAGTAAACATAATAACTGTGCTAAAAAAAGATATTATAAATATGGCTTCAACATAAAAAAACAAAACAAAAATAGAATCAAGTCTATATAACAAACATAAAATAAATATTTACACTATATTAAAGAGACTTCTCAAGTATAGACCAACAACAAAAACCTGTAATTTAATATAATAGAAAACCGAAAACATATATAAATACGATAATTAAAAATTACTCGATGAAGCAGAAAAGGGAAAACGAAATACACAATTATATTTAAAACACAAAAGAGTACAATCCCTAGTTTTCCTAATAGCACACTTATATTTGAATCTTTTAGAATAGGAACATACTTAAGTACGTTCAAACCGTTTGGTTTAATCTTATTGGCAAGCCTAACTTTCTGGCATTGAATGCTCTACGGCAAGAGTTTATTGGTTGGTTCACGTTTATGTTCTAATTTTTGCATGGCCTTTAGACTATTTTTAATCTATTTTTGCATGGCCTTTAGACTATTTTTAATCTATTCACGTCTATTAAATTAATTCCTTTTAATGTTCTTAGATTCACAAAAAGAATATTTCCACGGTCGTCTGGAAACCTTAGTAGTTTCCATATTATACCTAAAAAATGAATAACCTTATAGTAATTTTGTTAATTGTTCTTTTGTACTTTGGGTCAAATGAAGCTTGCAAAACAAACGTCCTATTACTTCGAAACCGCCTTTCTAACAATCGTCTTGTGAGATTTAGATGCAACTCTACCATTCAGGAACCACACAATTGGGCATATACCCGCGGTCGTCTGGAACCCTTAGGTCGTCCAATTGATATTCAAATCAATGAGTCTTGGGGTGGCTTGCAGTGCGTATTCCGACAAGATGATGGTCATTCATCATATTTTAGCGCATACAAAGGACCTTCTGTTCCTAGATGTGGGGAGGTACGAACTTATACTGCAAGAGACGAGGGAATTTACTTTTTCAAATTTGGTTATCCTAGAAAATTCATCCAGCGTTGGATCAAAAACTAATGTTTCATCTTTAAATTTGGGTTCGATTGGGGTTGACCATCGAAGCTTTCACATGTGTTCTCCAGCCCAAAAACTAATTTGCTAAACCGACTAATCTTTTTAATTTTTTTTTACCAAAAATATGATCGTGTCTAAATATGTAAACTGGTATGTTCTATAAACCAGTGAATAGTTTTTCTTTTAGTTTAAGACTTGGCTTATGTCTATCTTGGTCTGATCTATAAAACTCCCAATTGTACAGTGTTTTACAGTTAACAAAAATGTATTTATTTATTTGTATGATATCAAAGCTATTGAAATTTTATCTTTTATTCTTGCTAATATGGTATTAGAGCTGTTGAAAATATCTCGTTTTTTCTCTATCGAAAGTTTTTCTTCATCGTGTTCTTTGTATTTTCTGGATAAATTTTATGTACAGACTATATATGCATTTATATCAATGTTTGTTGTTACAGAAATATGAAGTCATATATATATATATATATAATTATATACATGCAACGATGAAGATGAAAGCGGTTAAGGGCACGAGATCAAGAGGAAAGACACCACACACCACTCACTTCACGGATCTCTCTCTCTCCCTCTCTCTCTCTCTCTCTCTCTCTCTCATAAGAAAATGGTGGATTTAAAAAAAATCAAGATATCTATAATTTAATCAAAGGCGGTTCTTGTTCTAAAATGTGGTTGTCTATAATTTGTAAAGATGGTACATGCGGTAGATGCCAACAAAACAGTGAATCAGTTAATCACTTGTTGTTCAAATGTCCTTACGAAAGGTATCATGAGCGATTCTCTCTTAGCCAACTTTCATAGAGTAATGACATCTACACCGAAGCATCCTTCTGAGAACGATACAAGAAAATTAAGCTCGTGGATAATGTGGAGGTTGTGGAAAAAACGTAATGATTTCCTTATTAAAGAAATAGAGTACGATGCCTTAGCTACTCTAGAAAAGGCAAGAGAGGACATGGAGGAGTGGCGAAGCAGGTTGGATAAACAGGAGGTGGAAAAAAGAGCTAAGCCGGTGATACAGAAGGAAGTGAAATGGACACCACCACCGACCGGATGGGTGAAATGTAACGTGGACGGTGCGTGGAAATCCCAAGAAGAAAACTGCGGTATCAGGTGGATTATTCGTGATCACACAGACAAGACCCTTTGAATGTATGCAAGAAAGCTACCTCTTCTAAAGTCTCCGCTTGAAAATGAAATGGAAGCTATCAGATGGGCTGCACTCTGCTTACAAAGATTCAACTATGGCAGGATCATATTTGAATCAGATTCTCAAACTCTGGTGAGCGCTTTAACTTCAAATGAATCCTGGCCTATTTTAGATGCTTTTTTTTTTTTTTGATAATCCAGGGAGGATCCCAGACCGAGTTCCAGACTAATCTCCCTGGGCCCAGTCAGGCCGCAGGCCAGCTTCACCTGGGAGGGTTTTCCCTGGGCCTTAGGCCCAGTACCCGCGTTGTGAGCAGAAGAGGCATTTTTGTTTCCGCCTGGAGTCGAACCCGGATGGTGAATCGAACCCGGATGGTGGTTGCCACCTCGGACCCTTCCACCACTTGGACTACCTCAACCACTCCTATTTTAGATGTTGGCCGAGAGGATTGCAGACATCTCTTGGATAGATTTACAGACTATAAGGTATGCTTTAATGGAAGACTTGGTAATGGTGTGGCGGACAGAATAGCCAAAGAAGCTATCTCATTCGAGAACAATGTTCCTAAGTTATATTTTCTGATGCCAATTTAATTAAATCCTTACATTGAAAAGGATGTTTCAAAGTTGTCAAACAATTTGGTCAATGTTATGAGTTGATGTTGAGGAAAGAGAAGAGTATATAAGATTATTTCATCTATTTCGGTTCTATATGGATATCCATGGGTATTCGGTTCGGTTCGGTTCGGTTCCAAATATCCATGGATACCGAGATTAAGATCCATAGGATAATTTTGTAATATCCATGGGTCATTCGGTTCGGTTATTTTCGGTTCGGTTCGGTTCTCCGGTTCTGATTTTTATGTCCATGCCTAGTTCACCTTATTGACTCTTGGGGACATAAATGGAAGAGATATACGCAAACCCTTGTGCCCATCCATCACCACAACAGCAGTTCCTCTTGTTACTTCTTGCAGATTTTTGTTGATTATCGATTTTCTTAGTATATAGTCATAGAAAGCACTTGCTACAAGCATATATGTCAATACAAAGCAACTTTGGATACGCAAAAATAATTTAATAAGGGCATAGTTTCAGCATATAGAATAAAAAATATATCAAATTCATCTTCTGGTGACCGAATAGAAGGACAATCTCATTATTTTTATAGGGAAGTAAAGGTTGAGCGTTTTATTTTCATAAATTTAGTAAAATAAAAATAAATGTAATTGATTTTCATTTAAAATCCATATGAAACATATGAGTATATCCGAATATCATATATATTGTTCCATAAGTAAATTTTCAAATTAATTAGGCTTTTCATTTTTTGAATATTTTCATAAGTATTGAAAATAAAGTTGAGAATAACACGGCATGCTTTGACCAGACATAAGTTTCTCTTTGAAGGAGTCATCTATCGACCTAATGAGTCTTTTGAGAAGGTGAAGAAAGACTCATCCCAGTGGTTCCATGCGCATGAAGAGGATCGCTCTTCCATCCCACAAAAACCTAACAATTTGGGCTTGCGTCAGAAGGTTTGGGAACCACCACCTCGTTTCCGGGTAAAGTGCAACATTGGTGTTGCCTGGAACAAGAACACACACATTGCAGGAGCATCCTGGGTTTTACGAAACTATACCGGTAAGGTTCTACTCCATAGTAGACACGCCTTTGTTTCTCTGGACTCACTGTTGGATGCTCAGTTGACTACGTGGCTTTGGGCTATTGATAGCTTACAATCTCTTGGGATTCAATATTTTATTTTTGGTGTTGAAGCCACTGATCTTATTGGAGCAATTACGCGTCCGCCTGCTTGGCCTTCCTTCCGATATCACTCAGCTCGACTTCGTTCACGGTTAAGTGGTTTCCTCGAATGGAAGCTAGTTCATGATGGCAGGGCTCAAAACTTGGGAGCGTTTCGAATAGCTCAGAGCGTTTGGCGGGCGAATCTCTTGCAATCTTATGTCACTGTCGGCGCTCCAGCATGGTTAAGAGACATTTTTGAAAGTGATGCAAGCAGAATTACCTCTGTGTAATCCTATACTCATTGTATAGTTAGTTTGTAACGATCCTTTTGTATTGCTCGTAAACATTTCCATCAATGGATTTCAGATGACAAAAAAAAAAAAACACGGCATGCACCATTAAAAGCAGAATAAGTTGTGGAGAATTTCTGCATGAATAGGTTGTGGAGAATCTCGGCATAATTGTCTTAACTATGTTTAAAATCGGTGTTAAAATACACTTTTTAAAAATTTAGGTTTTTAAAGAACAAGATCGGTTTTAGGTTAAAGCTGGTAAATCTATTCATGCCAAAAAAAAATATATATATATATATATGTTAAATATTTAAAGAGCATCCGATTCATTAAATTTGATCATGGTGTAGTAGTTATAACTCATGTTTCACTTCTTTAAGACCATCTCCAACCCCACTCCATTTCTTACTCCAAACTCCATTTTGCAGTAATTTTGCTCCAACCCCACTCTATTTTCAACTGCAAAATGGAGTAAAAAATGAGATTACTCCATATTTGGAGTAATCTCATTTTTGTTTGTTCATGACTCCATTTTCCACTCCAAAATGGAGTAGGGTTGGAGCAAAACACAACTGCATTTTGGAGTTACTCCATTTTGAAGTAGAAAATGGAGTTGTACATTGGAGATGCCCTAAGTGCCGGATTCAAGCTTTTCTTGTGACATTTTTTTTTTTATTAGGACTAGTTTTAGGTGTCAAAAAGTGTTGGGCTGAGTCTGTTAAAAAACAACCAAAAATATGTTAGATATTTATATGCCAACTAAAATAAATAATGTATTTTTTTGGTAAATAAAATTAAAGTTGTGTATTTTTAGAGGTTTTTTCTTAATAATTAAATTGTATATTGAAATAAAATTTCCGCTGACAAGATAGTTTTGTTGCCGCCGCCGCCACCACCTACTCCTTCCTCCACAATCTCTCTCTAAACAGAGCCGCCATGGATTCCGTCAGGCTTCCAACGGCTCCTTCGTCCCTCGGTATCCAAATGTTAGGTCACCCCGTACCCCATCGCCTGCGCCACATTCCGCTACCTCCTTGTAATCGCCACTGCGAAGACCGCTGCAACCTCCGTTCAAAACCGATCATCGGAATCACTCGATCTCGGAATCACGTCTCTCCGATAGCTGTTATCTTAGGAGACGAAACGTCTATGGCTCCGCCTCCTCCACTGGATCTTCCTCCGCCACGTCTCAAGGTCTCTCCGAATTCGCTGCGATACCCGGCCGGTTATCTTGGTGCGGTTCCAGAGCGTACGAGCGATCCCGAGAACGGAAGCATCGCTGAGGCTATGGAGTATTTGACGGGTATACTGTCCACGAAGGTTTACGACATCGCGATTGAGTCACCATTGCACTTGGCGAAGAAGCTCTCGGAGAGGCTAGGTGTTCGCATGTTTCTCAAAAGAGAAGACTTGCAACCTGTAAACATTTGGTTTATCTTTGCTGAATCATTTGCTGAATCCTGTATATGAAATTGAGGCTACATTTAAGTGTGTGTCTGTGTGGTTTATGATGGTTCAGGTCTTCTCGTTTAAGCTCCGTGGAGCTTACAATATGATGGCTAAACTTCCAGCAGAGCAATTAGCAAAAGGGGTCATCTGCTCCTCAGCTGGAAACCATGCTCAAGGAGTTGCTATGTCTGCTGCTAAACTCGGCTGCACCGCCGTGATTGTTATGCCTCGTACAACCCCAGAAATCAAGGTATTTGCATTAGGCTTGATGATGTTTTTGAATCCTCAAGTTAGGATCTGACTGGTCTTCTGGGATATAAACAAATAAACAGTGGAAATCTGTGGAGGACTTAGGTGCGACAGTTGTTCTTATTGGGGATTCATATGATGAAGCACAAGCATTTGCTAAGCAACGAGCTGAAGAAGAAGGTTTGACGTTTATACCTCCTTTTGATCATCCGGATGTTATTGCCGGACAAGGGACTGTCGGGATGGAGATCACGCGGCAAGCTAAGGGTCCATTACATGCTATATTTGTCCCCGTTGGTGGTGGTGGTTTGATAGCTGGTATTGCTGCATATGTGAAGAGAGTTTCTCCCGAGGTACTTTGATTGCTTTAGCATTGTCACATAGCTCTCTGTTCTTATACTGATAGCTACTTATGACAAAATCCTCCATTTTTCTTGATAGGTTATTCCTTTTTTTAATCTAGATTTGCAGCTTCTGTCACCTTATTGTGGCTTTGGGGTTATGCAGGTGAAGATCATTGGTGTAGAACCAGCTGACGCAAATGCAATGGCGTTGTCGCTGCATCACGGCGAGAGAGTGATACTAAACCAAGTTGGGGGTTTTGCAGATGGTGTAGCAGTTAAAGAAGTTGGCGAAGAGACTTTTCGTATATGCAGAAAGCTTATGGATGGTGTTGTTCTTGTTACTCGTGATGCTATGTGTGCATCAATAAAGGTAACATCACTTGTGATACCATTTTTAGCATCTGCACATTGCATTGTTGTAGGTAATCATATACACTTGTCTCTACAGGATATGTTTGAGGAGAAACGGAACATATTAGAACCAGCAGGTGCTCTTGCGCTCGCTGGAGCTGAAGCATACTGTAAATATTATGGCCTAAAGGACGTGAACATTGTAGCCATAACAAGTGGTGCAAACATGAACTTTGACAAGCTCAGGATTGTGACAGAACTCGCTAATGTCGGTAGGCAACAGGAGGCTGTTCTTGCTACTCTCTTGCCGGAAAAACCTGGAAGCTTTAAGCAATTCTGTGAATTGGTTCGTTTTTTGGTATTACATCATTTAGAAGTTAGTCCCGTTACTGAGCGCATCTAATACAACACATTTGATCGATGCAGGTTGGACCAATGAACATAACTGAGTTCAAGTATAGATGTGGCTCGGAAAAGGAAGCTGTTGTACTATACAGGTAAAATCTTCACAGTTTTGAGTTGTTGTTATTCATCCTCTAATCCGCACAGTTTTGTGAATTGCTGCTTAGTGTTGGAGTGCACACAGCCGGCGAGCTTAAAGCACTAGAGAAGAGAATGGAATCTTCTCAACTCAGAACTACGAACCTTACAACCAGTGACTTAGTAAAAGATCACCTGCGTTACTTGGTGCGTCCTATAGTCGATTTCTATCTGTGTTTAAGATTTACTACAGTTCCGATAAAATTCTTATTGATTGATACAAGTTTGATATGTGAATCACACTTTTGTATATTTCAGATGGGTGGAAGATCAAGTGTTGAAGACGAGGTTCTATGCCAATTCACCTTCCCGGAGAGACCCGGTGCTCTGATGAACTTCTTGGACTGTTTCAGTCCACGGTGGAACATTAGCCTTTTCCATTACCGTGCTGAGGTTTATTTCTGAACTCACCATAAGTAAAACTTTGTTGTAACCATAAGTAAAACTTTCCATTACCGTACTATACAATGGTTCTTTATTTCAAAACAGGGTGGGGAAGGAGCGAACGTGCTGGTCGGGATCCAAGTCCCGGAGCAAGAAATGGAGGAATTTCGAAACCGAGCTCAAGTTCTTGGATACGAGTATGTCTTGGTAAGTGACGACATCAATTTCAAGCTTTTGATGCAGTGATTTCAGAGCTGTGATGAAGAAACCAAAACCGAGGAAGTATAAGAACCCATCATAGCCTTCCCTGTGTCCATGCTAGTTTTGTTCCTGAGCGTCTTGAGCTCTGGTTTCTGTTGGAAACAAATCTGTGTTACACTGGCCCAATGTGCAACCTTTACTGCGTTTCTGACCGCTATGTTGTAGACTTTGGATACCTTGCAGCAAATAATTTAAGACTAGCCTCCAATCAAACTGTCCATTTTGATACAGCTTCATATATGAAAAAGTTAGTTTCCTTTATTTCGTACGAGCTCTCTCCAGCTTTTGCCTCCAGGGCTTAGGATAAACATTTAACAAATTTATCGGAAAATATGGAAGGATCAAAACAAAGCAAATAAACGTAGCACACCCGGTGGGACTCGAACCCACAATCGTTTGATTAGAAGTCAAACGCCTTATCCATTAGGCCACGGGTGCTTTTGTTTAATTGCTCAACATTAAGTTTTATAACACCTGATTTCATAATAGAGTTTTTTTTATAGAAAGTTCGATGGTATATATATAAACCGAAGATAAGTTTTGTGGTTGCTCCACTAAAGTTCAATGTATAGTTGAGAAGAAAAATAAATTTTTTAACAATCAAGTCATTTTCTTTCTAAATCTTTGACCTTCATTGTTAAATTTTTTAAGTTCAACCTCTTTATTATCATAAAGTTTATACTTCATTTTTAGAATCGATTTTGGATAACAAATATATGATTTTTAGAAAATTTTGAGTGTGTTCTTGTATTAGTTTTATTTTCTGTATCCTATTTGCTTGATTAAATAATATGAAAACAAACCGTTTGTGAGAGAGTTGAGATTGAAAAAAAAAATCGAATTTGAGATAAAAATGGAAATGTACCAGTCACACATACTTAAGCACAATTTTTGTTGTTGTGTAAATGTTAAGAAACTGCACAAATAATGTGAAACAAATTGGAGAAGATAATACTGAGTGGCAGACCCTTAAGAAAGGTGGGGGGTCACATGACACTAAATTTAATTTGGTTTATTTCAAACTATTTTAGAAATAAAAAGTGTAATACTCTTTGTCAAAAAAATAAAAAGTGTAATACTAAAATAAATTTACGTTTTTTAATATTAAAATTTAGTAATAAATATTTTTATTAAAACATATATATAATTAAAAAACTTATTTGTTATTTTAATATTTATGGGTTATATGCGGATGGAGTATATTAAATAAAACAAGTGCATATTAACTAATTTTGTTTTACTGGTTTAACGAGTCGAATTTCAGATAGAAAATTTGCTAAATCTGTTGTGAGGTGGGTTACAAGTTACTGCTCTTAGTCGCCGTGAACGTAAACCTAACGGCATCTTTAATAGCGTGTAACCCTAATGACATCTTTGAGAAGAAAAATAAATTTTTGAACAATTAAGTCATTTTCTTCCTAAATCTTTGACCTTCATTCTTAAGCTTTTTAAACTCAAACTCTTAACATAAAGTTTATACTTCATTTTTGGAATCGATTTTAGATAACAAATATATGGTTTTTAGAAAATTTTGAGTGTGTTCTTATTAGTTTTATTTTCTACATCCTATTTGTTTGATCAAATAATATGAAAACAAAATGTTTGTGTGAGAATTGAAATTAAAAAAAAAACGAATTTAAGATAATAAAAAATGGAAATGTATCAGTCACACATACTTAAACACAATTTTTTTGGGTCTAAATGTTAAAAAAACTGCACAAATAATGTGACAAGAAATTGGAGAAGATAATACCAAAAGACAGACCCCTAAAGAGAGATGAGGTCACATGACACGTTAAGCTTAGTTTGGGTCATTAACCAAAAATAACTTAGTTTGGGTCAAAGAAAGGAAAGATTTGAAAACAAAATGTTTGGATCGAACATTAAAATAATCAAAATGAATTTCGCTAACCAGAAAATATAATTCTAATCGAGTTAATCCTAAAGGAAATATTTGCAAAATATCAACCATATGGGTTTTAATAACCAAAACCGGATGAAATCACCTAATTTATGTTTGGTTTGATTCGGTTTTCCTAATTAAGCTTTTATTTCCACCCAATTACCTAACGGAGCCGTTGTGACGCTCATTCCCTTTGCATTAGTTCACGCATTCCCCTTCTGTTTCTTTTGTCCTCTTATCACTAATTAATGTTGCCTCTAGTGTTACTTCTATTTTAGATCATTTTTAATGTAAAACTCTATATTTCGAGAACATATGTGTTCCTCAACCTGTACCACCTGTTTAAATGCAGTTCCAAACGCAAAATCTCGGCAAATCTCCGGTTGGCCTTCCCATGGATCTTATAGAAAATTTGAAAATCCAGAAATTTCTTTATCTTTGAAAGAACAAGACTGGAGCCTGCAGTGATCGGTTTAAGAGCCATAGAGGAAGCCGAGATTTGGCTTCACCTCAACAATGTGATACCAAGACCAAAAACAGCTCTGTCGGATTAAAGCATCATCAACACAGGTTGGTCTAAACCCTCAACCTTAGCAGTGAAATGTATTATTGGTGTTACATGGTCTGAATCTGACATGGTATGCGGAGCGGCTTGGATTGTCAGAGATTACAGTGGCAAAGCCCTTCTTTACAGTCGCTGCTCATTCTCTGGTGTATCCTCTCATATGGAAGCTGAACTCCTATGTCTGTTATGGGCAGTAGAATCAATGCAGAGCTTAAAACAGAACAAAGTCATTTTTGAGCCATCGATGGTATTTGCTCGCGCAACATTGTTGAACTCATCCATGTATCCACGCATATCTCAACTTACCTCCTTAATCTCTACTCTCTTACAAAAGATTCCCATTTGGTCGCTAGACCATACTTTGGAACAGAACAACAGGGTAGCATCGCTCATTGCGAGAAGTGTAACTCAAGAAGAAAGGTTCATCTCGTTTGTAGCCAGAGGGGGACCGATTTGGTTACGGAGCACCCTGGATGTTGAAGCTGGTATTCCATAAGTTAATCACCCAGCTCTCTCTTGCCAAAACACAATTGAGTCGCTTACCTTCTGCTCTTTGAGCTAGCGCCTTCTGTCGTTGTTCATGTCTCTGTTTACACCTAATGGTGCTCTGTTTTAATTTTATTTCTCTCTGAAACTTGGTTACTGTTGTACCCAACATTCTTTTTTGGATTATTGAATTGCAAGTGTTAAAAAAATAGAGTGACACTAAAATAAAGTTAGATTTCTCTTTAATATACTATTCAATTTTCTACAATAAAATAGAATATTTTAAATATATTCTATTTTTTGTTTTACAAATAATATTTTTTTTTTATAAAGTTTACAATTTTATTATTTACAACTTTTTCATAAATTATAATATTATAATTTTAAACATTACAAAATAGCGAAATGTGATTGGTGAATTCCAAATGCACATTCTACATCTTTCATACATGCTTCTTATTGTGTAGAAAAAAAAATCTTTCGATCTATTGGCTCGTGAATAGTTTGCACTATGGAGAAATTAAAAATTACAAGTGTATAAAGGCAACATAAAGATATTAAAAATAGGAATTATTTTTTAAAGAGCGCTCAAGGAGGAAAATAAAATTTTATTTTGTGACTTGAATTCTATACAAGATCCAAATATTCGTGTATATATTCAAGTTGAGTAAACACAAATTTTACAAAAGCGGCTTGATTTCAACGACGAGATCAACAAGGATATCAACAAGTTTGTCCTCTATTTACTTCGTTTGAACACTACTTTAACGATCTTGAAGAATCTAGAAGGGGCTTACCGGGTTTTTAATTTATAGCATTTGGTGTGTTATATTTATTTTATGTTTTTTATCTAAATTTCGGTACTTTTATGTTGTTTAATTAAAATTTTGGCATTTTGTATTTTAGAATTTTAAAATTTTTAATAATGATTTTATAATAGATAATTATTAAACTTACTATTTAATATAGATATAAATAACATATTTTAAATTTTAAGTACCATTTTAGGAATAAAAAGTTTAATATTAAAAAGAGTAAAAAATAGGTTTACTCTAAATATAGAGTAAAAAATAGGTTTACACTATTTTAGAGTGGGAAATATAGTAGATTGAAAAAAAATTATTCTAAAATAGAGTTTAGAGTAAAAAATAGAGTGAGGTTCGAGATGCTCTTAAACCATTTCCAATGTACCACTCCATTTTTACTACAAAATAGAAAAAGTGTTTTATTCTAATGTATTATTCTATTTTTTCTCCATAAATGGAATATTTTTTATAAATTATTTTCTTTTTTATAACATCTATTTTATTTATATAAAAATCAAGAATACATGAAAAATACAGAAAATAATAAAATTACAATCAAATGCATAAATAAACATTTGAAAGGACAATAAATTAAAAGAAGTAAACGCTAAGAGAGTATCATCTATGTTATTTTGCTTTTTTGTCTTCACATTCGATCTGATGTGATCTTTATCTTTGAATATTATCCACTTCTCCTGTTGTATTACATTTGTCAATTCCCAATTTGGATCTAAAGATTTTCTTCGATTAGCAACCAATTTATTGATTCTATCGATAGAAATAATATTTGGGACTGCCAATTTTTAACGATTGTAAAAATATAACCATACAACAAGAATAATATATCAATGGTGCTTCCGAACTGTCTTTTTTCATGGTGGTTTCTATGGTGATTCTTTCCAAAGCAAAGCGGTTAAGAGGCGAATCCATAAACCGCTGAAAAATGTAAATTGTAAAACTAATATAGTAAAAAATAATGGAAAAGAGTAGAAATTTTTTGGAGATGGCCAGAGTAATGTCAATGGAAACCATCAGAGAAAAACTGCTAGTGTAGATGAAAGAGATCAATTCATCATGAATCCAAAAGAAAAAAAATCTCCTTTATACACACTAATTTTTCATCGCAGTGGGCCATAACTCCTACAACGGAAATGAATGATGTAATAGTAGAAACGTCATGAATCCGCTTCACTCCGATATCGAATTTGGAATCAACTATCTTCAACATGGAAAAGATGATGATCGAAAGTAATAACAAGTAGTCATTTGAAAAATAGGAAAAACAATCGTATAAGAGAGGAATGTGACTGAAAATGATATTTACTAAGATGGTTTTATATAAATTATTTTCTATTTTATTTTAATATATTTTAGTTATAAAATTTATAAATGAATCCTATTTATTTAATTTTTATAATTTTTCGTAAATTTTTCGTAAATTATAAAATAATTTTACTTTATAATTTTATATGAATAAAAATTGTATTAAAGTAATAATTTGTTATTTTATATGTTTTAAAAATAGTTATAATTGTTGAAAAATATAAACATTTATATTTATATAATAATAATTATTATATTTATAAAAAATGAAATTACTAGATTTAATATTTGAAAAACTAATATAGAATATTCTGATTTATTATTTTATTTTAGAGTAAAAAATAAAAGGGCAAATCGCATTAATAGCACAAAAAATATGACTTGTCAAAAATATAGCACCAAGGAAGAAAAATCATAAAAATAGCACAAAAACATGTTTTGTCACTAAATTAGCCATAACCCTAAATTCTGAATACTAAACCCTAAACCCTAAATACTAAACCCTAACCTTGAATAATAAACCCTAAACCTAAATACTAAACCCTAAACCCTAAATAATAAACCCTAAACCCTAAATAATTAACCCTAAACTTTAAATTATATAATGTTATAAAAGTCTTTGTAATTAAAATAATGCTAAAAATATGAATTATTTTTCTTCTTGCTATATTTATGATAAGGTATGTTTTTTTGTATTATTTTATGACTTTTTTCATAATAAAATTAAAATGAAATTGGAGACGATTTAACTCCAAATTCCATTTTGGACGAATATGATTTCACGCCGTGAACGGAACCTAACGGCATCATCTTTAATGGCGTCGTGTGATGACGACTTCTCTCTCCTTGGCGATGATCAGTCAAACCCTAACCACCACCAGGTTCTTCATCACGCGCCGTACGCTCATAGACGATTCACCCCGAAGCTCTCGAACCAGATCCATGTGCAGCATCACCAAAGGAACGGCGACGAGGACGACGAGAACGATGTCGTTGTCGAGGCCTCTTCTGCCTTTCACTGTGTAAATCCTTTCTCGGCGGACGAGAATTCGAATCCCTTTGACAATAACGCAGCTGTCGACGAAGACGAGGATCTGAATGGGAATAGATCCAGAATCGGGGGTGTTCGTTTGGAGAAGAGGCAGAGTCAGGAGGAGCTTAGTGACGGAGGGACAACGAATGGCGGCGAGACCACACCGTACGGTAGCTTCAAGAGGCCGAGGACATTGTCTTCCTCTGCCGGTGAGTACAGGAAGGACAGGGAAGAGTGGAGCGATGCGGCGATCACGTGTTTGTTAGATGCGTACTCAGACAAGTTCACTCAGCTCAACCGAGGGAATCTGCGGGGAAGGGATTGGGAAGACGTTGCTTCAACGGTGAGTGAGAGGTGTGAAAAGCTGATTAAGAGTGTAGAACAGTGTAAGAACAAGATTGATAATCTCAAAAAGAGGTATAAGCTAGAAATGCACAGGATGAGCAGTGGTGGAACATCAGCTAGCCATTGGCCTTGGTTCAAGAGGATGGAAGATATTGTCGGCAATTGCTTGACCACAAAAGGTGCGTCTGATGAAGATAGAAGTGGCAGCTCACTGGGGAATGCTGCCAAACCAGCGAGGAGGTAATGCAAAGACCACTTTGGACTGTTATAGTGTTCTTTGCACTCTCCCTCTGGAGTGAAAGTTTTGGTTTTGTAATCCTTGTTTCAGGTATCCCTTGGTAACATATAACCCTGGAGTTCAAATAAATAACGTCAAGTCCAAGGCTACATCAAACCCTAGATGGCGAAGAGTGGTTCTGAAAATCAGTGGTGCAGCTCTTGCCTGCACGGGTCCTAATAACATTGATCCGAAGGTTTGTTACTGAATTCATAATCTTTTATTGTTGTACTTGCACTGTCTAGGCCAGACATCACATTCTCGTCTTGATTTGTTAGGTCGTCAATCTGATTGCTAGAGAAGTTGCAATGGCTTGTCGTCTTGGTGTAGAGGTAACACTCAGTTCCAGATTGTTATTGTTTCTCAGTTGCCCTTTTGTTCAGTTTAATGATACTTCATAGTTTTTTATCTTCCAGGTAGCAATAGTTGTTGGTAGTCGGAACTTTTTCTGCGGTGGCACATGGATAACTGCTACTGGTTTGGACCGAACCACTGCATATCAAATCAGGTTGTGTTTTCTACTTCCATTTTGTCAATTACATCAAGTAGCTTGGCTTTCAGATTGTATTGTACTTTTTCTAAAGCTATACACGTAGACACTGTGAGAGCACTTGATCTGCTTTCATGATGTATCTATATAGGTTCATCATACTCCGGAATTTTAACATATTTGTTTGTATTTTCATCAATACAAATGTCCACACATATCATTATTCCCAAAACATCTATGCACTTAGCACCAGATTTTTATTTCTTGCTATATTTATCGACATGTTAAGGTCTTAAAGATAGGTTGTTCAAATCAACAAGTCTCTGCTCTGTTTTTTCTGTCTTTCCTATATCGACATTTTGGAGATGTGTTGTTCCGCTCACCAACTCTCTGTTGTGTAACAGTATGATGGCGTCTGTGATGAATTCTGTTTTACTTCAATCATCTCTGGAGGAAATGGGAGTTCAAACACGATTACAAACTGCAATTGCGGTTCAGGGGCTCGGAGAGCCTTACAATCGTCATCGAGTCACCCGACATCTAGATAAAGGCAGAGTTGTAATATTTGGTGGCATAGGTGCAACGCTTGGAAATCCACTTTTATCATCCGATGCAGCTGCAGCCCTTCGAGCTCTAGATAGTATAACTCCTTTGCCTCCATATTAGAATTACTTCTTACAGTAACCTGAACACTAACTGGTCTTAACTTAAGATCTCTTGCACACATGATCAGTTAATGCAGAGGCAATGGTGAAAGGAACAAATGTGGACGGTGTATATGACTGCCATTCACAAGATAGTAACGTGACATTTGAGCATATAACATTTAACGATTTGGCTTCTAGAGGTCTTACAACAATGGATACAATGGCCCTTAACTTCTGTGAAGAGAACAACATTCCAGGTCTAGAATTCTTCCTCTACTTTCCAGGCTCATGTATTCTATCCAATACTTGGATCAGACCAAGATCAGTGGTTAAAGCTATTGCTTTGCGCATTTTGGGGTCCAGTTGTAAACATATAGGTTTTGATTTCACCTTCACTTTCTCAATAGCTTACTGGAGATAGCACCTTTAGAAAACGATAACATTTTACTTAGCGAGTGTATATTGCGTAGCGCATGATGGATAGAATCAAACCCTTTAATGTAGTGTGACTGATTCTTCTTCTCCTCTGGGTGGTAAAAACAGTTGTGGTATTTAACTTTCTGGAAGCTGGGAACATCACAAAGGCGTTATGCGGAGAACAAGTGGGTACTCTGATCGACAGAACCGGGAGGGGTGTGAGTTAAGTCTGTCTGTGTCTTCATTCAGAAAGGCTTCCTCTGCCCTGTAACTTTATTTACTCTTTTTTTCTTCCAAGTAATTACATTCCATAGAAGAAGATGACAGAAAAAGAAGGAGAATGTCTTGCTCTCCATTCACCAAGTTTTTTTTTTTTTTTTTGCATTTTCTTACATCTGTTTTATCTGTTAGTTACATCTGAGTTGAGTTAACCTGCACTTGTATATTATATACTTCTTAGTATCATCTTTATGTAAGTTAAAAAGTACTGATTTCATATAGCTGTAGATTCTTCTTTTCTGTTTCGATAAAACAGAAAAATTTGAAGGACGAAAATTATGAAAATAGAATAAATCTCTACATATTATCAATACTAGAGTATTTTCTCTATTAATCAATTTAAAATTTCACAACTTAATCTTTGACCATTCGTGGGTGGGTCGAGCTGAGTAAAAGCTCACAAGGAGTCCAATTATTACTGTTCTCCGCTTCGAACGGATAATTACGAGATTATGTTAGGAGGATAAAAGCAAAATGTAGAAACTAAAATAAAATAGTGACGTTTCTGTAATGTCCGAGAAGGACACCGAACGTGCTGGAATCTTCATCAGACATGTGTCCCCTCCCTTCTTATCCTCATTCCTCACTATATATAAATATACTCTTCTTCTACGCTCCAAACGCTGAGAAACGCACGCAGATATAGTGAAGTATTGTGATTTGATTTGTATTCCAAACGCAGCTTTGAGAGCTAACAATAAGATGCAGACGGTATCGGTGGATGAAACCAAAAACACGGTGGTGCTACGGGCTGAGCACCCAGACGAGGAAGGACGTAAAGCTGTCGATAAATTCGAAATGAAGACTCGAAACCCGGAGACGATCAAGCAAGTTGAGAAGAAGCTCATGGAGAAAGGCGTCCAACGGATGGAGAGGCACCCATCCGACGGTATTCCGCTCAAACGACCGCCGCCGAAGTCCGGTCACGGTGGGAAGTACACGTGGGAGGGGCCCGATCGGGTGGAGGATTACGAGATGCAGCCAGATCCACCGGCGATGGATGAAGGTGATCCGAATTACGACGAGGAGCAGACGAAGAAGAAGGTTGGTGACGGTGGTGATGACGTGGCGGTTGAGCTTGTGAAAGGAGAGGTTGAGGTGGCGAAGGAAGCTCCAACAGGTGTGGCTAGGGTCGAGGTTGATCCTCGCTTGATCAGTCCTCCTTGAGTGGTTTTTAAAAAAGGAAGAAAGTGGTGGGGGCAAATGCGAGAAGGAACGGAAACTTACGGGGTTTTATTTTAAATTTCGAGTTGTGATGTTTTAATGTATTATTGACGTTGGAACGCTATTTGTGTAAAGAAATAAAATGTTGCATTGAAATGCCTAACTTGGTTGACTTCTTCTCATTAATATTATCCATCGTAACAATCACTTGTCGATTAGTTTTTGGCAGTGTTCTAAAAATCGGTCTAGGCGGCCGTCT
This sequence comes from Orychophragmus violaceus, assembly GCA_030180135.1. NCBI lineage: Eukaryota > Viridiplantae > Streptophyta > Magnoliopsida > Brassicales > Brassicaceae > Orychophragmus > Orychophragmus violaceus. The sequence continues at coordinate 97,041,290 of CM058234.1, forward strand.
AGGCGGGGCCTATGCGCTAGGCGGTCCTTGACCGTGGCGATTTCCTCCTATGCGTTTGAATTAGGCGTTTATGTTATTAAGCGGATTTAAACGGTCCTAGGCGGTCCTAGGCGGGTCTAGGCGGGTTTAGGCGGTCCTAGGCGGCTACACATAATCTTTAACCAATTATCATTTGATTTTTAATTTTCATGTTTGTTTCGGTATAACTTTAAAAATTTATTACATATAACTAAATTTATAAATTCTTACTTTATAAATTAATGGTTATCAATAAAAAATATTGTAAATTTAACAGTTTTGATAGTAAATGTCGTGTGCTGATAAATTTAGCTAATATTCTTTTTGTTATTTCGATATACTTTGAGTTTTAATCTATTTTTTAGACTAAGAATATTTGAATTATATGACATATATTATATAATATATCTAATATATATCGTTTTCTTTTATAAATACATATACCGCCTAGGCGCCGACTAGGCCCCGACTAGGCGTTCTAGGCGCTAGGCGGTGAGTCACCGCCCGACTAGCGCCTAGCGCTTTCTTGAACACTGGTTTTTGGAAAAACAAAAAGAAAAAAATGCAGGCTGTGGGGTTCGAACCCACGCGCACTTATGTGCAGAAGAACTTAAGTCTTCCCCCTTAACCTCTCGGGCAAACCTGCGCTTGCGTAAATGAAATCTTCATTCATTTATATATCTATATATAATATCATTGGGGATGGTAATCAAAAATGAAATAAAGGCAGAACAAAATATGATTGTTCTTTATATCTTCTCCTATGATGATGTTTTCTCTGTTTCCCATTGTAGTTTTGACATCATCATTGGTCATTAATGTCTCATTTGCACCCTCACATATATATGTATATATTTTATGTTTGTCAAAGCCCTGCCTAAAATAATGAAATAAGCACCTGTAGTATTTTATATTGCTATGCAAAATATCAAAACGTGGCTGGAACCACTAGTTTAGAATATATTATTTCATTTTTGTTTGATCTCATTCGAATTTATTGCTAAATTTAAATGAACGATGATCATATGAGATGAAACGGTTATGTTTTGTACGTTTTTGTCGCCTTTATGGTGAGTACATTTTATGCTGCAAGAATCTATTAACATTAGTTTCGAAGACAGAAATGTAAACCAACTAGAAAGGCACAAACAAAAAATAGAAGAGAAAGTGTTTAGTTACAACCCTGTATCTTTTGAAGTTACTTCCTAAAAACATTATAAATTCTTCAGGAAACCCTAACAGAAGATGATAATTGTAGTAATATAACACACGACGATTATAAAAAATATAAATTACATTCACCATCACAAAACCTAAACGTAGAGTTAAAACACTCAGAGAATGATCTCTGCCCCCACCCAAGAAGGTTTTTTTGTTCCGTCTTGGATTCAAAGTCAGTGTATAGAATCTATGTTATTGCTTAGCTCTTCCAGCTTCTTCATTCTCATCTTTTCGCTTTCTCCCACCAACTGTGCATCATTCGTTACAAAGACCCGTTAAGTCAAGAGTACAAATCAGAGTGATCACATAATCAACAAAGATCAGAGCGGACTTGTTTGATGAATATGTTCAGTTTGCAGACAATATATGTGACAAAAAGGCACGAATGGTCGAAATAACATAGTTATTTAATCTAATAACTAAAATCAAGACTAACAGTTATTAAATTCTATAGGCTTTTAAACCTAAAACCAACTGGTGGTAAGTGGAGTGGTCCATATCCTTATATATTACTATTGATCTCTTCTAACTACCGATGTTGGACTTATATCCCTAATAACAATATCCTTAAACTAGAGATTGGTCAAAGAAATGAATTGGAAAACCTAAAGATACAAAACTGAATCCACAAGATCACACATGCAAGTTTAATGTGATAAAAAACCTGACAATACAGAACCATAAGCCAGAACAGTTGAACCAAGCGTTCAAACACGAGCTGCGATTACTATATCCAAAGAAAAAAAGAAGGATCTGATTATGTGTTGACTAACCTCCATTAGCTTGGTGATTAGCTGCACTTTCTCCCTGTTCTTTTCGTTGAATGCTTCAAGAGCTTCTTTGTACTCTCGTTCCTGCACATTGTGTTAGTACACCAGCTTAGCATCTTATATAAGTCAACCAAACATATATTCTGGATTTGATTATATGTATTGGCCTTACCTTCTTCTGAACTGTATGACCCAATGGTTTTAATTCTTTGTTGACAGAATCAATCTTCTTCCTCACCAAAGCAACTTCTTTCCTCATGGGGTCAGCTAAACCTTCAAGTTCCTGATATGTAACCATTGAGCTTCTTATTAGTTATCAAAAATAACATCACCCAAATGGTTCTTTTCATAAAAAGGAAAGAGCTTTGATCCACAAATCTCATCTTTACCAAATGGGTTTTACACTTAGTGCTACAAATGTGGAAACACCCAAAAACAGGGGGAAAAAAAACTAAAACCCAGATTCCTGATCCTGAAAATCATAAAAACTTAATCGATAGAGCTATTTTTAACAAATGGGTTTAACAATTTGATCTAAAAATATACAAACTTTCACTGTTTCATGACCTAGAAATTAAAAAATCCCCAGAAAACCAGACTAAATCCAGCTCTTCGTGCTATTGATCACTTCACTCCTAAGCCCAACACAAAAGTCTCAATCTTTTCTTCCCTTACGGAACAAATCATAAACCCAAAAGAAAAGAAAAAATTCTTTTTGTTCAATGCAATTGTCAGATCTTGAAATTTTCAATAATTGGGTCCAACAATTTCCCCTTAAACATGAATTAAAACCACATACTTCACTCTTTATCTATATAAGAAACCAAAATTCAAGCAAAATTCTCAACAATAAAAAGAGATTATGATGATGATGATGATGATGATAAGTATATATACCTCACGGATCAAAGCGAGACGTTTAGTCTCTTCTTCAACACGACCAAGCTGAGCTTGAACCCTCTCTCTAATCTCCATCTTCTTCTTCTCGATCTCCTCTTCTTTCGCCCTGAAAGTCGATAAAGCCGTCCTCGACATCTCTTCGTCTTCCTTAGACATTTGGCTGCTGAAACTCATACTTAACGACAGCTGAGATCCTAACTGTCGGCTGTGCATCGCCGGAGCCACCGTCGGCTGAGACGTCTCTATTGCCTGTGTCTCCTTCATCTCTACTCTTCTCTCCTTCTAAACTAAAATCCCTTTAGCTCGAAATATCTCTCTCTGATTCTCTCTCTCTCTCTGGTTCTAGGTTCTTCTGTGGTAGAGAAAAATGGAAACTGAGCTTTCTTTTTGAACCCAGAAATAGTGCTGTGTGATATATAATATTAACGTATGATAAAATTAAAAAGTGTTAGCAGGCAAAAAAAAAACATTAGGTGAAATTACCTAACTACCACCAACAACCGATAAAGATACAGAAAGGATTTTTGATTTTTGGATTCGATTTTGTTAAAGATTTTAAAATAAAAAAATAAAAAGGTATAATAAAATATTAAAAAAGCGAGGAGAATATTAATAACCGTTGATGATCTTCAAACTTGCTATGCTGACCGTTGGATATATGATCCGACGAAGGAAGCAAAACGGGTGACCCGGACCCGGAGACAACTCCCTTCAACTCAAGTTGTCGCTTCTAAACCGTAAATACCAAACCAAACTTAACCGGTATCTTTATTCTAGTTTTACATTGGTCCATACCAAATTATGAATATCGTATGATGTGATTTTGTCTTGCTGTAAGTATACCATTGTGTAATATTTTCACTAAACTCGTTTATTGAAAAACTTAAAACTATAATTTTTTCATCGCCATAATAGGTAACGGAAATTTTTTTTTGGGGTCAAACTTAAAAACAGTTGTGCTAATTGTGGTCAAACGGAAACAAAATGGAAAATAAAACGGGATTTTCTAACGTGTATCTTGGGGATGGAAGTTAAATATATTTGGTCAACTTCAAGTACTTAATTATATAATCTTCTGTTAATTAACTTGCTATACTAATTTGATCAATATATATTAATAGGAAAAAAGCCAGGAGAAACGTGAATACGAAGGCAAAGGGCAGTAGCCAACTCAGCCAACGGCTTCAACTACGGGCCTTCGAAGCAAGAATCCTTCTTTTAATTTCTTTTTTCTTCACTCTTTTTCTTTTTCCTTAATGGAATTTACTTTTATTTCAATCTTATAATGTCATCCATTATAAACTATTCCTCTTAAGCTAGCCATCATCTCAAGATATAGGTAGTCACACATGTATTAATGGTGGGGTTTTCAATCTTGTTCTCATTACGAAAATTGAAAATTTGTTAGTCCCACAAAATTAATATGAAAAGATATTACTTAGTAGATAGTTCAATTTTCAATAATTAACTAATGGATAATTACCCTTTTTTTTTTACATCAGTAATGGATAATTACCTTTTGCAAGGTTTTGTTGTTTCTATATATAGTTCGAAAGATAGCTTACCTACTAATTGACATAAAACCTATATATATATATATATATATATATATATATATATATATATATATATATATATATATATACCATTTCAAATATTGTTTACCTTATGATGTTTTTCGTTTTTATCTGTTTGATACGCTGTTTAAGATATCTAACCAAAAATTTGTGTTACCCCCAAGAATTTTCAACTGTACCGGCCCTCAAAAAGATAGGGTTACACGGTTTGGTGGTTGAGGTTGAACTGAGAAATAAAATGTTGAGGTGACACTGAATTTTAGTTTTGATCGAGTTCAGTTTGCTGTAGGGTGAGGATAGAGTCGATCGAAAAAACATAGAAAGAGGCTGCTGATCCATTAGTCGACGTGTGCTTCTCTGCCATCGAGGACCCACGACACGACACCGGTGTTTTTGTTAGCGCATGCATCAGATTATCATTTGGCACCCATATATACTTTTTCTTTTCTAATGATTAAATATTCTTTATGGATCCCAACATGTTTTTGTTTAGTAATAAAACAAAACAAACTATAAAATATGTAACATTCTGAATATCCACAACGTAAGACCATGTCCATCGGGAAATGTTAGCAGGTTTTAGACGGGGTATCCTAGGAAGTTTGGATTAAAAAAATGAAAAACAAATATATTTCTAAGAATCGATCACTAAATAAGAAGTTTAAGAACCCGTTTCTTAAGAAACGTGGCACTCTCCCATTTATTAATTTTTTTTTTCGCTTCATTCATCTTCCTTGTAGAATTTGAGAAAGAGAGAGATAGAGAACAAGATGATGGGGTTCATCCGAATTCGATCTCCAGATTTGTTGGCTCACCTTGATTCGATTCAACATCCTTCGATCTTGCCTCACCTTGATTCGATTCGATCTCACGCATGCAACAACATCGAAGTTCATAGATGGCAACCTCTGGTGCGATTTCAGGAGCTACTGTCTCTTGCTTCTTCACCAAAACCGCTTCAACTTCAAACCCATCTCCCAAACTCCATTCCGCGTCTTCTCTCTTTCCCTAGGTCCATCTCTCTTCTTTTCAATTTCTCCATGTGAATTTTAGCATCGCGTTTGATTTCTCTTGTTTTGATCTGCTAGGGTTCGTTGATCTGGATTTGGATTTAGAATTACGAGCTTCTTGTTCAATTTTTGTTAGTGGTCTTGATGAATACACTGTTACTAGAGCTTAATTCTATTGGAAATATACGTTTTGGAGAATTTGATCTCCTTTTGCAAAGATCTGGGATCCGTTCTCTTTCTATCTTAGCTTGGAAGCTTGCTTTTTATGTGTTGTTAGTTCGATTTCACTAGGATCTGATTTTGTTTGCCGATCTTCATCTTGTTCATGAATGTTTCCACCGACTTTATTTAAGTTTTCCGTTTGTGAATGAACACAGAGGACCAACCTGCTAATCTGGACATCATGAAGGAGCAGGTAATTGATCTTGTTGTCTCTGGTTATTATAATGAAGATTTTCACAGATGATTCGGCGTCCACAAGTTATAAGGTCGATTACAGTTTTCCATGTCAAGTGTCACACGTCAAGCAATAACTTGATGAATGTCCTTACAAAAAAAGTTCGACGTTGTCTTCATAAATTGTATGTATTAACTATTAACTATTAAGTGATAAGAGCGACAAAACCATAAAGAGTTTGTGTCCCTACCCATTCATGGCTGCTAAAACTTTGTATGTATTGACTTTGATGCTTCTTTTGTCTCAGGAATCTTGTGTATAGAACCTATGATGAAGATATCAGCCTCTTTTAAGCCCTCTCAGGAATCTGCAGTTGTAGTTCAGCCAGCAAAAGTTGCTCCACTGTCTGGACCTTATGGTTTAACAGGTGATTTTGCTCCACAAGGCTTTTACTACAGAGGTTGGTTTGTTACTACAGAGGTTGGAGAGAAAAAGTAGATCTGGGCTCCTCCTGGGCGGAAGTCGTCGCGAAGAATTGGTGGGTTGGAGCTGCGTGAAGAGGAAGATTAGCGGTGGTCCTCCAAAGCTCGTCTGAAGACGGCGAACGACGATTGGTGCTAGCCCTCTCGTCCGGTGGCGTCGTCAGATTGTTGCTTCCTTATCCGGCGATGCGAGATCTAGCGACGGATCGACGGAGATAGCTTGTTGCGTCGATGGAGAGAGACGAGACCGGCGTCGCCGTACTCGCAACCATTGCGTATCGGAGGCGGCGTCGCCGGAGGCGTTGACGAAGGATCCTTGCTCCGGCAAGGGTTACCGGTTCGGTCCGTGGCCGGAGACACCGTACTCGTAACCACTGTGTATCGGAGGCGGTGTCTCCGGAGAGTCCCTCAACATATCGCCGACGTGTTCTCCGATCTCGTCCTCGGCGACGAGTCTCTGTAGATTAGGTTTGGTTTTTTGCCTCCTGGTTCTGTTTGGTTGTAATGTCGGTTATTCCCGGTTTAATCCGGTTTTTAATTAAATATAATATATATTAAAAAAAAACAAAAAAAAAAGAAGTTATTCATGTACTGGTAGAGATGTTTCATATCTTAGCGGTTGTTTAAGTGGCAATAGCTTAAGCCCTTCTTTTACCCATGAATTACTACACTAGTTCTTGATCTGATCTATGGGATGATAGAAGCTAATGCGGATTCGTTTGTATGTTGGGGAGCCAGGTTATGAAAACCCCAACATGTAGTTACCTTTGCAATATTACCCATCTTCTTCTCTAAAACAACATGTAGTTACCTTTGCAATATTTACCAAAACTCCATATCTTCATTTCTTGTTTTTAAAAAATTGACAAACATGTCATCATCTTCAACTAATAATGTTTGAAAAAAAAAAAAAATTAAGAACCCCAACTTAGAGTTCACCAATGGAAAATTAAAACTAACAAAGATTCTTAACTATGCAATAATAACCAAAATATTATTAAAATAATGCTAAGAACCCCAAAGTAAGTTTCACCAATGTACATGCTCTAATAAACATTGCAGATATCGACCAATGTTTGATGTGTATGTGTTCATCAAATAAACAAGACAAAACTTAAAAGTTGAATAGTTAGAAAATATTATACATTTGCGTTGAAAGAGTTTGCAACTCATTGAATAAGTACGTATACATGTTCCACCATTCAAAACTTCAACACTACAATTAAGAATTTGTTTTGTGCAAAAATTTCATTGGTTATATATCTTAATACTCCTAAATGCGATGATTATGAATTTGATTGAGCAAGAGGATATCGACTTTATACCTAATTGCCAGCATCAGCACTAGTTAGAATTTAATGGTGTCACGAAATATGATTTGCTGTCTCTTATCAACCTCATATTTCACTTTAAATCAACGACATGTCATATGTCTGTCTCTCCCCTGTCCATGCCAGATGGTTTTATTACCAAACATTCTAGTTAATTGTAATTATTACGATATCTTATTACTTTATGACGCAATATTTTGATTTTATTACGTTTGCAATTGTGTTTATGGTACTTGTTTGAACCTTAACTGTAACATAGAAAGTTTACGACGGTATGCATGCTACTATGACCTATAACAACATTAGTGTAGCATCATAAATTACCATCATCGTAATGAACAAATAAAAATAATCAAAACAATGATAGCTAGGTCTCACATGGGCCTCATCGTTGAAGAAGAAAGATGGGAAGTATCTCGCATTTTGGCAGCTACGCTAATCCTACCGACGTCCCCAAAGATTCTGGTCCCTACGAAACCATTCTTGTCCTTGTATTCTGATCATTATCTTTGCCAATCAGATATTGCATTCATGTTTACAAGATAACTGAACTTAAGATGTTAGTCTGGCAGTCTTTTTTAAAGTTGACTATATATAAATTCGGTTTCTATAGGACTCGAAGATCCTAAAAATCAATGGGAGCTTCCACGATCCAAAATTTTTTTTTGAACGTCTTTCTATAATGATTTGTATTTGTTAAAATACGCATAATGGATAATATATAAAATGGTCAAATGATTTAGTCTAGTTTAGATGCTGTCTGAAACTTTTATGGTTTTGTACCAAAAGAATCTAGACGTATAGTCGTACTCGTATATTAGGAAAATCTTGAGGCAAATTATTTTATATATATATATATATATATATATACACACACACACATAAACACACTCCTTCAGGCTCGGCTGAACAACTAGTTAGATTGTGTGTCAAACAACCATATTTTAACTTATATGCACACAGCATCAAATTTCTCCAATTATCACGTAAAAATAAAATAAAATAATAATAATAACATTTTTTCTATAATTCCTTGAAAATGAAATCCTTATTTTGTCAAGTTGGATGGTACCAATTTGTTGTTGTTGTTGTTGTTGTTGTTGTTGTTGTTTTTCCTCAAGTTGGATTTTCTTTTCTTTGTTTTGTTCTTATTGTTGCTTTATTTTTGTTGATTGTCAAATTTATATTGTCAATGCAAATACAAATATTTAAGTTGGTTTTCCTGAAACTAAGTGATTTTTAAATATTTATTTTGTTGAAATTAATTTGAAACCAGTTACATAATATAAATTTTTTGACAAATAAGTATAGAGAAAATTACCAGTATTTTTCATATTAAAAATTAAATCAAGATAAACATGTTTGATGACATATACCGATATCATAAAGGTTTTATTTCGATTACTAGATACATTTTAGTGATTAACAGAGCTGTTAGAATGTTAGTGATTAAATTGATTAAATATGAAGTTACAAAAATATTTAATTATATTTAACTATAATTATTTTTAAGTTTTATATATGCTTATATTATATTTCAAACATAAATTTTTATTTCGATTTAAAACAAACAATTATATGTTTTATAAACACAATAGCTAGCAAGCTTTTTAAACATTTTACGAAAACACAACAACAATTTTAATAATTTAATGCAAAGCAGATATTTGCTTAGAGAAGAACTAATTTTCTTTAAAAAAACAAAGAAACAATGTAAAATAACTTATTTTCCACTAAAGAAAAATACAAATGAACAAAGATTTATTTTTTCCTTTCGACTGAAACGAAATCATGGTGAATCCAAAAAACAGTAATCATTTTGATTTTTTCATACTTCCATCGCTGATTGATATTTTTTTGGGGTCAATAAATTGATATTAAGAAACAAAAAATGAGTCGAATTTGTTATACGCTTAGACCTTGGCAAATTTTCATATCAAATTTCGGTTCACGTGAACCAACCGAAGTAAACAGACAAGTGTCATTATTAGAGATACTGAAAATGAAGTAAGCATGTGTTTGCACATTTCTGACAACTCCTTTTCTTATCTGTCTGTCTTTTTTTCCTAACCTTTAATTGGGTCCATTTCTTCCTTCCTGATTACTCTGGATCCAAGACATGTAAAGAAAGGAACCATAAACTTGATTAAAAAAATAAATTCACAATCTTCACATATTTATCTTGTTAAAGCGGTAAATTGTTTTTTTTTTTTAAATGACAAAGAAGTTTCAAATCACATAATTGTTCTAAAATTGAAAATTAAAATATTTAATTTTCTGTAACAAATGCTCCAATTTAAAGTGGTGGTATGTATATATTTCTTCCAAAAGTTACATGATGGGTTCAAGACCACAAGAACAGATCACCCACCAGGCCTAAAGTAGAAATAAGTTTATAAGAATTGGGCTTTTGAATGTTCTAAGGCCCATTATATTGTTTCCTTTCCTCCGTGACCTGTTGCGACTAGCGAGTCTGTCACTACATTGACAACTCTTCTTTGTAAAGGTTAACGTTCTAACCTGTATTATTTTTGTTTTGGCATGAAAATATACTCTGATACAAAGGATCGAAGAAAAGAAACTCAACTAGAAATATTATCAGTGTCGCGGATAATCTTCTTAGAAGGAAGAACAATCGCAGCCACTGGTTTTTCCGGGTATCCACCACCTTCATCGATGATCATTCTCAGGCCATCGATGTGAAGTTTCCCATGGTGCCCACTAACTAAAACAGTAGATTTACCATCCAGCTCCTGAATAAAAAGTTTCAGAAAAAACAAAAAACATACAAATAGATTTCAAAACTGGAGCAAAGATCTTTAACACCAAAGTTTGGTTTCTTATTTCGATATTTTTACCTGTGGGATGTCCCAAACGTTTTTCCGACCGCTTAGATGTTGTACTTTTGAAATGCTTGTGTCTTTAGCTCTCAAAATCTTTAGTTGTTCTTCTACGCTATTCCCTTTCTCCAAACCAGCATGTACAGCAATCAACTTACAATGCTTTAGCCCTTCCTCGGTTTCTATACAAACATCATCCTGCAATAAAGCCAACACAATGGGACGCATGATAGCTATTACTACACATTTGACCTCTGAAATAAGCTTATACCAGCTAAAAAGATTGTGCTTTGTCAGAACTAGCATGACTGTAACTTCCTAATGGGTTGCAAAGATTGATCAATAAGTCCAAAGTTCGAGTTTTTATACTGTTTTATGACCACTCGATGACTGTTCATACAAACCAATTCACAGGATAAAGTGGTAGGAGAAAGAGCCCTTACCTCTTCATGGACCCATACCATATTGGCCAAGAACTTCTTGTGACTCTCTGGTACTGCCTTCATCAAATCTATCAAGTACAAGAAAACAAACAAGTTTCAAAACCAATGCCATACTACAGTTCTAACCAAAATTCAACGACTAATTATAAACTACAACATGGGATAAGAGAGGAGCCTAGAACACATTGATTAAGGACATTACCAGAAGATCCATGAGGAACGCCATACGATTCAAAAGTCGAGCCAGCATCGTAAATCGATCCTTTATACGGCATCCCTTTCACCGAATTGAATAAAGCCTTAATCTTACCAGCCCATCTCCTACCTTGGAGATGCATATCCTCGAACCCTTCACCTCTATACCATCCTTCTCTCTCCTCATTATCCTCGTACTCCTTCCACGTATCCTTCATATCTGATCCATCTGAAGGAGGGGACAACAAACCCAAGAACCCAGCGAAGGCGAAGTCGTGATTTCCGGCGAGAAAGACGTGGGTTTGGTCGGGATGTTTCTCCGGTAGAGAGATTAAAAAGTCGATGACTTTACGGGTCTCCGGTCCACGATCGCAGTAGTCTCCGAGGAAGATGACGAGAGCTGAGCTGAAATCTGATGGGTCGATGGCGGATTGGAGATTAAGCCAGAGATTATTGAGCTTCGAAATGTATCCATGGATGTCTCCGACGCAAATCACCGTCCGTGGTTTTTGCGCCATTAGTATCGTGATTATGTATTTGTGGCCTAGTAGCTGTGGGGGCTACATGATACAAACTAAAAGAGTTTTAAAAATATAACAAAAAAGAGTTTTAAAATAAAATAAAAGAAATAAATCCTCTTGTTTAAAATTAATCTCATGGAACTTCAGATAGTTTTCAAATTTTCAAGCTTCTCTTTGGTACACTCCCATTCCTCCACCTTGCTCCATATCTCAGTCTCTACAGGTTTGGTCTCTGTAACCTTTTGGTTCTCAAAACTGATTGATTTTGGTCTTAGCTTGGATTGCGCTTTCCTTAGCTTAAGGTTTCAATTTGTCCAATTAACTCATTATGAGTATATGGAGTTTACGTCAACCCTTCATTGCTGTAAGATCTCAATTCTGCATATCCGAAGATAGCAAGAATTTTAGGGTTTAAATTAGGGATTCTTCAAAGTCTCTTAACCTAGCTCGGCGGAGATGATGAGATTAGGGCTAAATTGGCGTTCCGGTGAATCGGAATAAAGGTAATTAGGTTTTATAGCTGAACCTTGTAAAAGGCTGCCTACGTACCCTTAATAAGGGATCAAGCCATTCGTAGTTCTTTTTAGGAGTTAAGTCGTCTCTTAACGACTTATTGTATTGTGTGTGTTTCGATCTCTTTTAGCCTGAAGACCCTCATTCTCTCATGTCGAGGTTTAGGTCGGCTTACAGAGTCGTCTATAAATCGATCTCTTGTAGCTTGAATACCCTCATCCTCTCATGTAGAGATTTAAGTCGGCTTTTAAGAGTCGTCTGTATTCTTTTTAGATGTGTTTTTCATATATCTTTAGCATGAATGCCCCCACTCTCTTATATAGAGTTTTTGGCCGGCATAAAAGTCATATTTCTTAAAAAGAAATAGATATCTTCCACAAAGGAAAATAGATATTTTCCTTTTGTGATTATCTTCGAAGATTGCCATTTATCTTCATCGACATAGTAATTATCCATAATAAATGTCTTCTATTTCGGGCCGATCTTATTATATGAATGGGCCATTTGGAGGGGTGCTAAAACCGACTCCAACAATAAGTCCCTCCCCAAGTCGGCGATTCGAGCGTTTGGCGTGATGATCGGTGATAGAAAACATTTCGGTTCGTGAAGTATAAAAGATCGGCATGAATCTCCGGTATTCCTTTGGATGTTTGTCGTGGAAGAATAACATTTTCTGTAGTTAAGTTAATCGGGTCGTTCTGTCATTTGGTCCGTTTGTATGGATCTTTGGCGAACGACGATTAAAACGTAGATCGGCGTTGAACTGCTTTACTTTAAGGCTTACGCCCCACCGTATCTATAATTGCGAGACGGATCTCGGCTTTATTCTAAGGGTGGGCGAATGTGCGATGTTGTGCTCGACTTATTTGTTATCACCCACCGCGAAGAATTTGCGGGACGGATCCCGGCTTTTCCTTACCACGATGTGCACCTCGTGCGCAAGGAAGACCACACTCCTGGCCAGAGAGCATGATGCTAGTGCGAGTTCTTAGACCCGGCTTTTGCGAACTATGGAGCTCGGCTTTTTGCGAGTTACTTAGACCCGACTTTTGCGAACTAAGAAGCTCGGATTTTTGCGAGTTACTTAGACCCGACTTTTGCGAACTAAGGAGCTCGGCTTTTTGCGAGTTACTTAGACCCGACTTTTGCGAGCTGAGAAACTCGGCTTTAATTTGCGAGTGAGAACTCGGCTTTGATTTGCGAATGCGAGCTCGGCTTTAATTAATTAGATTGGGTATAATTATAAATGAAATACTTACTTGATTTGATGAGCTCAATGTTTGAAGTGGTCGTGTGATGAGTTCAAGACCTGATATATTTGATGAGCCGATAATTTCAAACAAATAAATAGAAGACTTACTAGTGTGTCCAATTTTTTGGTGATTGAGGACTAGTGACGTTTGCCGGAAGAACTTTGTTTCATCATCCGTGCAAACTTTTACGAGATGTTTCCGTCCTCAGATTTTCCGACGTCGTCTTTGCGAGACGAAGTGCCGCGTCACATACGTCAGAAGCATTCTCGTCAAATAACAAAGAGGTTATGAATTAGAGTCAAATATAGATTTAAGATCAGTAAGATTAGGTCGGTTCATCAAAGAAACATCATATATTTTTTATAATAATGAGCCATGCTTTCGTGAAAAGTAGTCGGTGTGTGATATTATATATCAGCTCGTGCGATCATCTCTAAAAATCATGTAAATGAGCCGATTATATTGCATTGTGACGTGATTATCTTAAGAGAGCAAGCGTTACTTATCTGAACGACGTGCAGGTCGTCATGGTTATGCTGAAGCGTTGGATTTACTGCTCGGTGACTGAGATGAACTCTAAAATTCTTGAGCATCTACCATCATTCTTAGAGTTGATGTCGCTGACATCTGTTAGGTTGTTGGTGTGTCGTAGGCTTGGGCTAAACATCTATGGAGTTGCTTTATACCGAGCTGCCGTACGTAACCGTTGTCGATATTAATGTTGTTGACGAGCTGATCAGCTTCCAAATTGGTGCGTTTTAGAGTCAAGTGCAGGAGGAGAAGTGTTTTGAGGTGTCGACGAAAACTTATCTCGGTAAGTGTTATCAATCTTGGATGTTTCCCCCTTTTATGACGAAGTCCTGTGGTAAAGTTAGCGAGACGATCTCCCTGCTGCGAGCTCGGCGGTAAATCTTCTTTTGTAAGGGATATCTTTGCGAGCGTGAACCGGTCAGCGATGTATGCCATTGATGTTGATAAGCTCGGCACATTTGCATGGTTTGATTGATTTCTTGCTCAGGAAGTAACTGAGTTTACCTCACTAAGAAGCTATATGGCTTTCCTTTGCCGTGGTGTTTTCATGCTTCTTCTTCTTCATTGTGACGAAGTCTAAGAGCTTTAAATCAGAGCAAAGATAACGAGCTCGAGCTGCTGAACTATGATGGGACTTGTTCGCGGCGAGTTTGTTGAACTGAGAGCTCTCCTTTTTGGCTCTAAGCCGTGGAGGGTCAGAAGATGGCCATTCAAGTTTTCTTTGATCGCCTAACTCGGTATGACGAGCTTTTGTACTCGGTCTTTGGTCGTATGCCGATGTCGCTACTCTTCTTTGTACGTGTAAATAGCTTCTTGCTACATCATGTTACAGGAGCAAGAGATTAGTACGTGTAAATGAGAGATTTGATAATTTGAAGAAGCAAAAGGACTCTAATTTAACTTTTGATCAAAGGTTTTGACCAAGCGATAATCTTAATAGTAAAGTTAGCAGTAAAGTTGATGATAATAATTAATTAACTAAGAAAACTTAGCTTTAGTCGGTGAAGGTAATTGGAGATGTCGGTTCTTCAAGGTGAGCTCGTTACATCTTTTAGCCGAGCTTGTGAATCGTCGTTGAGTGAAAACGAAAAGCTTGTTTCCTTTCAGCTTTTCGAAACTGATCAATGCTTTTTTGCTACTTCTCTTTTTTTTTTTTTTTTTTTTTTTAGTGTTGTCATGAGCGTTTGCTCGGCTCGTTGTACATCTTGAGCTGGTGAGCTATGACAAACTCAGAGTTTGTCAATTGAGCTGGTGAGATGATTGATTCGACCGTAGCTTGGGAACTTTGAGAGTTCGAGCTGGAAATCAGAATCTGGAGGTTCTATTTTGACGATGACGGGCAGAAGAATTGGTTTTATGACGAGCCGCCAAACTCGAGTCACGGTTGATGATAATATCGGAGAAACGCGGCTTGACGTAACTCGTAAAAAGTAATATATCCGACTTGGGCATTTATTACTGAAAAATATTTGGGCTTTTTTGGGCCCAATTGATGTATTCTTTCTTCCTTGTTCGAGTAAGACTGGAAACTTGCTATTGCTTGAAGCGGTGGCCAATAAGAGGTATGAAAACCATATGGCGGCAGCCACTTGTGTTCAGGTCGGCGAGATAGTAGAGAAGCTTATTGAAGTATATTCTAGCCCCTACTCCCAGCTGGCTTTTGAAATTTGTATTTTGACTTTTCTTCTTCTTGCTTCGAATGGTGAGTAGCAGGGATCACATGAAGGGTGGTGATGGAGCAGAGTTGCCGAGCTAGTGTTTTGTTGCAGTGAATCTTGAGAATTTGTTTGCGAGCTCGTATTGAATTTTTTACGGACTGAGGAAGATAATCTCAATCAAAGATGACGAGGTAAGACTCTATGAGCTTGGGCAACGATGAGCCGAGGACGATGATGATTGAATTGGAGAGACCAAAAGAGATGGAAGAAGGGTCGGTGACGACCTCGTGACGAGCTTTGCCGTGATGACGAGTAGTGACGCGTTTGATGTGAAGGTCGGCGAAGGCCTTTTCTAATGATGCCGTGCGAGTTTTAACTATTAAGAGGGATAAATGGGCTTCTTTAAGCCCAACTCTTTCTTAATCTTGAATAGAGTAGGGTTGTTGTCGTTGAGCGTAGTCGAAGATATTTGAAGAAATCCCCACAGTCGGCGCCAATTGTAAGATCTCAATTCTGCATATCCGAAGATAGCAAGAATTTTAGGGTTTAAATTAGGGATTCTTCAAAGTCTCTTAACCTAGCTCGGCGGAGATGATGAGATTAGGGCTAAATTGGCGTTCCGGTGAATCGGAATAAAGGTAATTAGGTTTTATAGCTGAACCTTGTAAAAGGCTGCCTACGTACCCTTAATAAGGGATCAAGCCATTCGTAGTTCTTTTTAGGAGTTAAGTCGTCTCTTAACGACTTATTGTATTGTGTGTGTTCCGATCTCTTTTAGCCTGAAGACCCTCATTCTCTCATGTCGAGGTTTAGGTCGGCTTACAGAGTCGTCTATAAATCGATCTCTTGTAGCTTGAATACCCTCATCCTCTCATGTAGAGATTTAAGTCGGCTTTTAAGAGTCGTCTGTATTCTTTTTAGATGTGTTTTTCATATATCTTTAGCATGAATGCCCCCACTCTCTTATATAGAGTTTTTGGCCGGCATAAAAGTCATATTTCTTAAAAAGAAATAGATATCTTCCACAAAGGAAAATAGATATTTTCCTTTTGTGATTATCTTCGAAGATTGCCATTTATCTTCATCGACATAGTAATTATCCATAATAAATGTCTTCTATTTCGGGCCGATCTTATTATATGAATGGGCCATTTGGAGGGGTGCTAAAACCGACTCCAACAATTGCCCTGTTTTGCCACTATTATCTTTTCTTTGGAACATCTTGTTTCAGTTGGAACATTATCTCATGTTGGGTTCTAGTTATGACTTGGGTATAAGATCTCTTTTGTCTCTGGATTTTTCACGTTTGTGGAGTTTATGTTTGAAGCTCACTCTACCTCTGAACGAAGATGGTAAGCTATATGATACACTTTTGTTATCTTGTTTTGTGGCTCACTTATCTCATTATAATATTACTTTGCCTCTTTACGAAGATGTTACATAACTTCATTTTGAGGTTCTTTTGCCTCTTTGGATGTTATCCAACTTCAATTTTAAGTGTCTTTGTCTCTTTATGAGGATGTTATCCAACTTCAATATGAGGTATCTTTTCCTCTTTATGAGGATGTCATCATCTTTCTAGCCATTTTGAAGATGGAAAATAGTGCACTTGTTGTTGTTACAATCTGAGTGTTCGATCCAGTACCAAATACTTCATCTTATTTAACAACTCCATTGTTGATGAGATTCGACGACTTCTCCGTAACTTTAAATATTTTAAGTGTTTTATAGTCAATATTCCTTTAAGATTTTGTTTTTATCTTGTTGTAATTTCTACCCTTTATGCATATATGGCTATGTTTTCTATGAACACTACTCTTTTTATGGAAATTATAATTTAATGGAAAAAGTTGCTGACAAAAAATATATATTGAATTTCCGTTTGCAACCTTAATAAATCTCGGCGTTTGGTGTATCTATCTTTTTTCGGGGCCGCTCTCTCTCTTTTTAGAGAGAGATGTTTCTCTCTCGATTCTCCCTCTTCTTTCCTGATCTTACTTTTCAGAAGAGCTTTGGAGATTGATCTGCGGCTCAGTTATCCTTTTTGGATCTGTAAATTTCTTTGTTCTGGGGTTTTTTTTTCTGAGAATCGTTTGTTCTTCATCTCCTTCGATCTTCGACCGAGCTCTTTTCCCCAGATTTTATGGCTTTTCCTGTTTTTCTCCCAATAACCGCAGAAGTAGCTTTCTGTGGCTGGCTTCCTCTTCCGATTCATCGGATCTCGCCGGGATTTCCCGGTTTCTATTGTTTCGATCGGGCTTCTCCTCTCTGTTCTCTCCATATGGTATCTGATTTCTCTCTGCTTTGCGCCGGTTCCTCCGTTTCGTCGGGATTAATATCGTTTTCGTGCCACTGCGTTAGAGGACACGCTTCCGGTGAATCATGTTATGTATTTGACCTAACGGCGACGGCGTCTCCATGGCTTCAGTGGTTTCCGGTAGTTTAGTAGTGACATTTTGTTTTTTGATGCATGTGATTTCAAGTGGTGGTTTCGGGATGTTCGATCAGCAGGTGGACCTTGGTAGATGCAGTGATGTAGTCCGGCGAGGATCGGCTTCATTTTCTTCCACGATCGACCGTTGTCTCTTGGCGGTTCGTCGGATGAGTGACGCGTGTGATGCATGCCATCTTCGAGGTGGAGCTGCCACATGTTGGTCTGATCTTCAATCTGGTTTCTGTCAAACGAGTTATTCGGATATTTTCACTGTTTTGGGCTTCGGCCCACTTGTATAATTTCGTCTTGGCCCATGAATAATACTTATGTTGACAAGAAAAAAGAAGATGTATCTATCTTTTTGATATTTCGGCCCGCAATGCTCATATCTCTTTTTGGCCTTAGCTTGTATAGTCTTTCTGGTCATTTTCGATTTACATTAGATTTTGTTGTTTCGATTTATTTTGAGTATAGTTTATCAATTCGTCGGCTTTTGATTTTGGAGACTTTTTTTTTTTTTGCCGTTGGCTTTTGCCTTTTTCGGAGATTATGTGTAAATGGGATTCACTTTCAAATTGTGTAACATCACATTTGAATGAATGATGAATACAAGTTTTATGTGAAAATAAAAGGTATAAAGTCCATTGATGTATAAATTATATGATTTATCATTATATATTTTTTTTAAACGAATCTATACCACTATATTCTATGAAGGCCCTTCAAAATACTACATGCATGAGTGTTACTTAAAACATATGATATAATTTTGGATTGTAAGGAATATATATTCCGATCCTATAATATGGTCTTATAGTTATGTGTTTTTTTTCATGATTGCTATTTTTAAACCCGTAAAACTATCTTTATCATTAAATTTACTTAATTAAGAAGTACATATTAACGGTTGCGATCTCTATCTTGATGGACGGTTGAGGTTAAAACTGTTAGATAATACTATCAATGTTATCCATTAGGATATTTATATAATATCAAACATGTTTATCCATTAGGATATTTGAATGATGTTTATTTTATTAGGATATTTGGATAATATCAAACATGTTTATCCATTAAGATATTTGGATAATGTTTATTCATTAAGATATTTGGATAATATCAAACATGTTTATTCATTATGATATTTAGATAATATTTATCTATTAGAAAATTTTGATGAATTATTGAGATTAAAACTTAACGATTAAGTAAAAAATAGACGGTTGAGATCCATTCTTAGCAATGAAATAAGGTTCTCTTCCCGTCTCTATAAATAGATGATTTCATTTCATCAGAAATCATTATCAGAGAAATAAAAATAACACATAAGGAAAAGTGAGAGGAAAGGGGAGATAAACTATACCTCATCTGAAGATTGATCTTTCGTTTTACGGTTTGGAAATCCGCTACAAGATCCGCTTTTGGAAATCCGTTCAAAAAGATCTCTTCATTACAATAAACAGAGGTATCCCTAATACTCTTCTTATTATGTGATTAATCTACATGTTTAAAGATGTTAGAGATCATATAAGTAAAGCTAACATGGATGAGCCAAAGCCTTCTCGCCAAATTCACTAAATATTACTTGAAATTAATTTTATGCATGTGGTATACAATCGGATTGATATTGATCCCCAGGAGACACTAAAGATCGCGGAAACAGAGTATATGACTTGGGAAGGAGCACAAAGAACTGTAATGGATAAGACCCCAAGGATCACGGGTGATAACATGACTATCCAAAAGGGTCAATGGTGTTATGTCGATGGAGCTTGGAAGGAAGGGAATGTTTTTACGGGACAAGGATGGTATAGTTGTTATGAGGGAGGAGTGAATGTGATGATGGGCTCGATGAATATTAGACAAAGTTTATCACCCTTGCATGCGGAATTCGAAGCACTAGTATGGGCTATGGAATGCATGAAGTTTTTCAATCAGAAGCACATTACATTCGCTACAGACTGTTTGGAAGTGGTGCAAATAGTTTCGGAACCAGAGAATTGGCCGGCCTTTACAGTTCACCTTGAGGAGTTTGAAAAGAGGAAGACGTTCTTTACGTCTTTTGAGCTCAAGCATATCTCACGTACAATTAACCAGATGGCAGATAGATTAGCACGCAGTGCTCACATTAGGCAGTCTTTGTGCGTTCATATTGGACCGGAGCCACCAATATGGATGTTAGAGAAATAAAGTTTTAATTTTCATTTGTTGTCAAAAAAAAAAAATGCATGTGCACATTAATTATTGGGAATTCGGCCAAAAAAAATCCTAAACTTTATACAAATTGCCAAAACAGACACAAATTCATGGGCTGATCAAAAAAACATCAAACTTTTGGTTGACTTTTATAGTAAATCACGAACATTGCATTGACTGGCCATTTTAGACACACCGTTAACATTTTAACAGAAAAAATAAACAGTGTTAAATTCCTCCGTTAACATAAAACGACGTCGTTTTGTTTATATTAATAAATAAAAAATAATGCAAAACTGGGTTTCGAAACTAAGACCTCTCAGACAAAGCAGATCATTGTCATTGTGCCACAACAACATTTAATGTATTCACAAATAGTTTAATATATAAAGACTTCCCAAATATTAAATACAGTTTTTGAAAATAAAGGTTCTTAAAGATATGTAAAATATTTTATTATATAAAACACGTTTAATATTTTAAAATCTACATAATAATATTGTTGAGATAGCAAAAGAAAATTTCTAAAAGAAAAATAAAATTCAAAATATATATTCACAAATATAATTAAAAAATAAAAAATGTTTTTATACATCTAATTTTTAATTAATGCAGTTTAAAAAGAATTTTAAAAGCTTATAAAAATTAAAAAAACGTTTTTATATTTTTCAACTAATTCAGTTTTAAAAACTTTAAAACATTTTATACATCTAAATACTTTAATTAATACAGCTTTAAATTTTTTTTTACAAAAACGTTTAAGTTATATTTACGAATATATTTTATTTTGATATATATATATATATATATATATATATATATATACCTAATAAAAAATTTAAAACATATTTTTATAAATATGTTTACAATTGGAGAGTCTTTATATATTAAATTGTTTTTATGTATACTAAAGGTTGTTGTGGCACAATTGTAAGAAACTGTTTTGACTTAGAGGTTTTGGGTTCAAATCCCCGTCTCACATTATTTTTGTTTGTTAATAAATAAAACGACGTCGTATTGACTCAAATCAAAATGATGTCGTTTCGTTTAACACCAACAGTAACGTCATGTTAAAGTTGTCTAATTATTCCGTCAAATTTTTTTAACGGTGTACTTAATTATCGAGTCAACGAAAACATTGGTAATTAAGTTTAAAATCAAAGAAAAGTTCAGTGTTTTTTTGGGTCTAAAGTTCGTATCTATTTTAACAATTCGTGCAAAGTTGAGAATTTTTTTTGGCCGAATTCACATGAATTCCTTATAATATAAAAGCGCTTAATTGAGGCTCGAGAGTAGTGACACGTCAGCTTCTAAGAAAACTTTCTCTTCTTGCCACGTGGTATAAGACAAACTCGATTACATTC
Source organism: Orychophragmus violaceus (assembly GCA_030180135.1). Classification (NCBI taxonomy): domain Eukaryota; kingdom Viridiplantae; phylum Streptophyta; class Magnoliopsida; order Brassicales; family Brassicaceae; genus Orychophragmus; species Orychophragmus violaceus. Next base: position 97,062,944 of record CM058234.1, read on the forward strand.
TTCTCCACTTCATCGTCAAAGAATTATAATAAGAATCAATTATTAATTGCCACGTGTAAAACCAAAGTAATCAGTTTGCCATCTCTGTATACAACGAATCATCTTCTACCCTCTTTGAAACAACGATGATTAGGTTTACCTTTTCTAAAAGCATGTTTAACTCCAATAATGAACATTTACAACGCTTTAACATACCGCTACATATAACTACGGTTACGTACGATTAAAACTTCAGGTGGAATCAGAAGAGACGAGAGTGCAAGCTATATAAGCAACCCAACCTCCAGAAGTCGCGTCGGCTGGTTCGATCAAGGAAAAGTCAAAGAAAAAATCGAGCGACAAGAGGAATACAAGACTGCTTCAAAGTACGGCGAGGAAACATAGAGAATCAGTGACAACGGTATCAGTTATCGAAGGTAGGTTCTGTAGTTCGATACACGAAATCATAAGAGGTGAATACTTTCAAGGGTTTATCCAATCATGTAGTGAAATTGTGTGGCCGATGGATATAATGCTTCAACACAGGTGTTTGTATATGATTTTAAGCGAATAATGACAGGTAGTCAATTTCCTTAATGTTCTAATTTGGACTTTTGTTTCTGCGTAGCTTGTGTTATTGGCTCGAGTACTCGCATTTGAAGAGGTTTTCCTTACACTACTCATTACCTGGTCGCCGGAAGAGCTCTCTACCGGACGTCAAAAAAGATTATGTACTTTAAGATTAACCATGTGAAGCTTGCGGCCACGTATGAGGTCCGTCAGAATTGTGGTTTGTAATTGTCTTCTCTCATCTAAATTATATGCTTGATGTAGGATTAGAACTCTGAATTTCTATTTGAAAAGTTATATGTATGTGTTGCATTTTGGTACTTTTTGAGCCATCTGAATACTAAGAAGAGAAACTGCATACAAATGATAGCTACCAACGAGGCATTTCATCTTCTCCATTCTCATCGATTTGTTAATGTGATTTTACTATTATAAATCTCCAAGTTGCAACTAATAACTCTCCAAGTTGCAACAAACAACTCTGAAAAGAGTATCTTGAATAATCAAAGAACCAAAAAGTCGTTCACTCTTTCACACCTCACCAAACTTATGGTGTTTCACATGGTACACACTGATAGTGTTAAAAAAAAAGTTACAATGTTTATGGTCCAGTATAAGAAGCAAGGCAAAGAGAAAGTCAAGCAATACAGAGAAGATACCAAGGAAAAGGCAAACAAATGGAAGGAGAGAGAGGAAAACATATGGCTCAAGCAAAAGCATAGCGAAAGAAAGCTAAGTGGCATCACGAGTTCGTTAAGAATTTGTTTGGTAATTTCCAGTGTTCTTAGGAGTAACAAATGGTACTGGTTATTATTTTCGGAAAAAAATAAATTAAGATAAGCATTGGTATGAATGAAATCTTAAATAGATAACACTGATTTATGAAATGTTGTTTGTTTTATTATGTGTCCATGTAATGTGTATGAAGGATGGTTATCTAATTTGTTCAAAGACAATCTCACGAGTTCTCTATTTATCGTTCAACACCCCCAATTTTCATGGAATATTAGTCGTACAAGCACATCCTCTGGAAGGCTTGATACGAAACATATATAAATGGTCAACCAATCTGACAACCTGGTTATTAGCAAATATATTTGATATTATGCATTGTCTATATTTTTAAGAAACCCATTTATCGTACTTATGTTCTACTTTGATTATGTATGTGAAGTTGGTGTTAAATTAAATTTACTATTTCCTTCAAAACCGGCAACAAAATTTTACTATGACAAATTGTTATTTTATTTTTCATAGAGACATATGATACATATCAAAATAATAAAATACTTATAGGACATCATTCACTCTCTCCACAAATATATCAATTATATTCACATAAAAAATAGCGAAAATAAAAACAAAACATATTTACCAAATAGTAAAAGTTATTAAAAAACAGCAACAAATTATACAGCCTGGAAATAAAAAAACAACAACACATTATATACGATAGAATGCCAAAATAAGTAATATATGATCAATATCAATATGATTACAACATACTAGAATACAAAACCCGCGCGTAGCGCGGGATAAGTTCTAGTTATTACTTGAAATAGTATTCACGCGTTTAGAGGCTACTTATCATAATTTATTTATTTGATTACTTTGATTATTAAACTACAATATACATCTTTTGTAAACGTTATAGGCGTGAATAATATTTTATACGACAGTCGATATATCTTCAAGAATTTCAACAAGTCCAGTCAGAACAGTCTAATACCTACAACATCCAATCCTTTTTATATTTGTAGCTTTAACATTTTAAAAGACCTTAAATAATAAAATCATTTGTGAAGTAACCGTGGCCTAGTGGTCAAGTGGTTAAAGCTTTACACTGGTAGGTACTGGGTTCGAATCCCCGAAGGCGCAGTTTTACAAGATTAATGGAGGCAAGCTTATAAGGAAGTTTTCAGAAGCAGGTGGAGCCGTTGATCGTGACCGTTGATGGATTCTCGTAGAACGGATGTAGTATTATCTGTAAAATTGTCCTTATAATAGTTCTCATAATTTGTATCAGCGTTAAAAAAAATAAAAATAAAATCATTTACTATTAGACCCGCCTTGTGGAACATGCTAAAAAAATATAAACAAAAGAAATATATAGCACTACTTGTAATAAAGTCTAATGCATATCCAGTGGCGGAGCTGAGCAAAGACATTTGAGGCAATGGTCTAGGGCCCCCGTTTTTTAAATGATCCGTTTTGCGGTAATAGTAGAGATAAAATCAACTTAATAAGCTCAAAAACAAAGCATAACCAATTTAAAAACAGAACTGAATATATGTTATAAAAACCTAAAAGACCACAACAATAAAAGAAATAAATGGATCAAAGTATAAGGCCACATTTATAAATCAGTTGTTTATTATCAATTTTTTTTTTCGAAAAAATTGTTTTCATATTATTTTAGATAGTTGAAATCATTTGATTTTAAAAAAATTTATTATGTCTTTATAATATAAAGTAGAAGGCCCCCATTTTTCTTCTGCCGCCTATAACTTCCGTTACCTCAGCTCTACCCCTGTGCATATCCATTAATTTTGTCAAAAATGAGAACCTATTGGGGACCGGGAATAGATCGGTCGGCACGGTGTAGTTGACATTGTTTAGGGGCAAACAAGTTCAACGGTCAGAAATGGTCAACTTTACATGATGAACGGTCCAAAGTGAAAACTTGACTTGTGCCTTAGTGTCTCCTCTATATAAACCTCTGCTCAATCACTCTCTCCTAGGAAGAGAAAAACTGAGTAAGTTAATGGCGGAAGAGAAGAGCTTCAAGTACGTAATCATTGGTGCTAGTGTCTCTGCCGTAAGCCTTTCCTCTTCTTCTCAATCTTTGACTTTTTATTGATCGATCTTTTCAAATTTTTCATTATATTTGTGTTCCCTCTCTTCACTTACGAATCATTGTTTTTCATTCTCTTTCTGAATTCTATACTTGCTTAGCTTCAGACTACGTTGGAAGTTCACTAAAGGGTTTTGGGTTGTTTCTCTAGATATGTTCGATTTGTTCATTTTAAGGCTTTTTTTTAATATCGTGGAAGTTCCAAACCATAAACGGAGTAAAATTTGGAAATTCCGATTTTTTTTTTTTTTTTTTGCAAATGGTTAATATTTCATTAGAATGAAAGAGGCTGTACAACCTAAAGCAGAGGTACCTTGGCAAAAATAAAGGAAAAACAAGGTAGCCCTAAAGGACCCAACGGGAAAGATAAACAGAGCTATCGGATCCACAGACCAAGGAGGTTTCGGAATTTCTTCCTATTCATCCTGGCAAATATGATCAAACGAACATCACGGTCAATGAAGGTGAAGATTCTTTCCGGCGTTAAAGAAGTCTGGTTGAAAAGGACGTTGTTCCTCTGCTTCCAAATGTGGTACACAATTGTCTGAGAGACAAGCTTTCTTAACGTCGTAGGTGCTCTGGTTGAGGAGTGAGCAGACCATCGCATGATGTCATCCCAACTGTGGAATGATTGTTGTACCGGGTTCAGCCTAGCCATCATAAGTCTCCATAGCTTTGTGCTAAACTCGCAAGTAATGAGTAGGTGGTCTCTAGTCTCAGAATGGGCTGAGCATAAGCAGCAACTGTCAACAATTGGCATTCCCCAACTAACCAAACGCGATCTAGTCGGGAGTCTATTTAGCTGCGCAATCCACATATTGAAACCCAGTTTCGGTATTACACCTTTATACCACACAATCTTTGCCCAAGGTTTCTTCTCAGCTCTTGGTCTCAATGCTTGCCATGTCTTAGACGAGGAGAAGCCATTACAGTCATAGTGGTCCACAATCCAAGCGGGAGTGTCGTGGTGGGAGCTTAGCGCTGGAAGAATAAGACTCGTGAGATGGATATGCAGTTGTAAAGCCTGGTCAGATCTTGGTGAAGGAAGTAGCCAACCTTGCGCATTGCAAGCATCGGCCACCTTGGCATTTATTGGCAGTCTTAAGTCACGAGGCCCGTCACTACCCAGAAGCTTCAGTAGAGGACCAAAAGGAGTCCAAGGATCATGCCAAAAACTTGTAGTTGCTCCATTCCCTATTACCACTTTAAGGAAGCGCTGTGCTAGAGGTCTCAGATTCAGGATTGACTTCCACGTCCATGAATCCTGCGCTTTAACCTCTAATTCCCAGAAAGAAGCAGTCTGAAGATGAACAGCTTTCTGCCAATTCGCACACAGTGAGTCATTTTCGCAGTGGAGCAGCCAAATCAATCTCAGACATAAGGTTTTGTTCCAATCTTCAAAACGCCTTAGACCTATACCGCCCTCTTGCTTAGGCAAGCACACTGTTGACCATGCGACCTTTGAACCCTTCTTTTTTTCAATATCTCCTGTCCATAGGAATCTTGAGCATAAGGCCTCAATCTTCCTTATACAACCCTTAAGGAGCATAAAAGTTGAGATCCAGAAAGTCACTTTCCCATTTATCACCGAGGCAATTAAATGTGCTCTGCCTGCAAACGACAGTGTTTGAACAGCCCAGCCTTTGAAGAACTTTGTGAGGCTGTGGAGCAGTGGATCATACTCGGAGATCTTAAGCTTACGACTCATAAGCGGGAGTCCCAAATAACGTATAGGGAGCGAGGCAGAGGCGAATCCGTAGTTTGTCAAACCCGCAGATTCGATCTGACTCAACCCTGCATGGAAGAGCTGTGTTTTGCTTTTGTTCATTTCAAGACCAGACCAAAGAGCAAAGTCTTCTAGAGTCTCAGATATGCCGTGAAGGGATGAGGCACTTCCGTCAAAGAAAACCATGACATCGTCGGCAAACATCAAGTGAGTGATGTCTAAAGCAGCAGCATGTGGGTGATACGAGATATAACCCGATCTATATCTTGACTTGAGAAGCTGGGAGAAGATTTCCATAGACAACACAAACAGATAAGGCGACATTGGGTCTCCTTGGCGAAGGCCCTTGCTGCTCTTGAAGTAACCGCAACTATTGCAATTGACCACAATCGAAAAAGTTGGTGAAGTTACGCACTCTTTGATCCAACAGATAAGATTTTCAGGTAGTCCGATGGCTTTCAAGGAGGCTACCATGAAGTCCCAACGTATTGAGTCGAAAGCCTTCCTTAGATCAACCTTGAGCATGCCGCTAGAAGCCACATTAGCTTTATTATAACCCTGGACTAGTTCAGTAGCCAGCAACACATTTTCAGACAGGAGACGACCAGGAATGAAAGCCGTTTGAGAGTTGGTGACAGCTTGTTCAACAATCTGCTTGAGCCGCGATGCTAAAAGCTTTGCGATCACCTTATAAACCGTGTTGAGACAGGATATTGGACGGAAATCAGTTGTCTTAGATGCGTTTGATACCTTTGGAATGAGTACCAGCGAAGTTGCGTTCCATTCTTTCAGCAGAGATCCACTAGAGAAGAACTCGAGAACTGCGTCCGTAACCTCCGGTCCAATTACACTCCATGTTCCAGTGAAGAACTCCGCGGAAAAACCATCGGGACCACAAGTTTTGTTTGTTGGCAGTGAGAAAAACGCCTGTTTAACATCGTTTCTAGAGAAGTCCTTTCCAAGCTCCACGGCTTGTTGAGAGGAGCATTTGAAAGGGAGCATCAAATTTAGGTCTTCTTGTTCAAACAATTTAGGAGGGACCTCGCCTCCCATGAGGTTTGAGAAGTAGTCAAGGCAGAGATCTTGAATCCCTCTTTGCGTTTCGTGCCTCATACCATTATCCTCTTCTAAGTAATGGATAAAGTTTGCCGCGTTTCTAGTTGAGGTCATACGGTGGTAGTATTTGGTACCACAGTCCCCGTCCCTGAATGAAGTTATCCTTGATCTTTGGAGAAAGTACCTTTCCTCTGCCTTTGCTAACACGCTCCACTTGTTCTCTGCTTCTATCTCTGTCGCAGCATTAAGAAGAGAAGGGTCCCTGAGAGTCGCATTTTGACAAGAGAGGAGAGCCGAGTGAGCTTCAGAGACTCTTTTCTCCAGATTAGAGAAGTTTGATTTGCCAAATTCCTTTATAGGCTTCTTGAGGCTATGGAGCTTTTTTGACGTTCTGAACATTGCCGAGCCTGTAATGTTTAAACTAAACCATTGCTCTGCAACCAACGGGAGGAAGGTCTCGTTTTGCAGGAAATGGTTGAAGAACTTGAAAGATTTCTTCACCCTGTTCTGGTTAGACAACATTATGGAGCAACAAGCATGGTCTGAGAAAGAAGGATCACCAAAGAAAGCCACTGATGAGGGAAAGACTGTCAACCATTCATCATTCACAAGGACCCTGTCCAACTTTTTAGCTATAGGGTTGCTCTTCCGTTTATTCCACCAGGTAAAAGTTGAACCTCTGAAATTAAGGTCTGAAATCGAAGCTTCAAGGAGACAGTTCCGAAACTCCCTTGTTCTGAGGTCCACATTAGCCGTTGGGGAAGAGGAATGCTCATCCGGACTGAGCGTTTGGTTGAAATCTCCTAATATAAGCCACGGCTTACCAGTCAAATTTGGGTTCCTAGAGATATCCATTAGCTCCTGCCACAGAGCACTTCTAGTAACAGCTTCATTCGAGGCATAGACCACAGAAATAATCACCGGGAAGCTCTGATCAGGTAAGAGAACCTCACTTGTGATCATCTGAAGAGAGGTATACAAAACAGAGACTTTGACACTAGGGTGCCACAAAAGCCAGATCTTGCCAAGGTCTGAGAAAGTGTAGTTGTCGGCATGAAACCAGCCAGGGAGGAGATTACTAATTATCTTACTCGCCTTCTGATGCCTAACATGGGTTTCAATAAGCCCGCCAAAAAGAGGTCTATTGACCTTAAACCATTTCTTGAAGCCAACACGATGACTTAGAATATTAAATCCTCTAACATTCCATCCAAAAAAGTCTGTACACATATGGAATGATTTTAGTTGAGGCTCTTGCCTCTAGCCACCTTTCTTTGTCTCTGGTGGACTACTTCTATGAATTTTGGGCTCTCATAATCTGAGACATCTGACTCGGAGGACGAAACATCCGATGAATCAGCTTCTACCTCAGTGGAACTCTCCTTGTGTTCCTTTCCCCGAGTTACGTTGCTCTGTTGATTACTAGCAGGAGCTTTGTTTTTGGATTTACTGGCTTCACCATGCTCCATAGCCGTGTTGGTCTTGGCTGATTTGATAATCTCTACGGTTGGAGACTTAGCAGCTAGAGAAGCGGCTGGGACAGACTTCTCAACTGTTGCAGGGGTATTAGTTTTGGGAACCTCAACCTCAAGATTCTCAACCGGAGGATTGGATCGATTTTTCCGAGATCTACTCCTTCTTGACCTCTTCTTCTTTCCATCGCTTTGTTTCATCCGTGGACACTCAGCAGATGCGTGGCCTGAGGACTTGCACAACTCACAAGTAATTGGTGCAGACTTACAACGTTTCATGGTGTGGCCTATCTCATTGCAGTGACCACACACCGGTGGCATCCAAGGACTAGAAACAAGAACTCTGCACCGTTCACCGGATTGGAATTCCACATTTACTGCCTCAGGGAGTGGTTTACGGGGGTCTATCATAGTGAAAACCTTTGCCACCTCCAGATTTGTTTTGTTTGCAGTTGCAGGGTGTAAGTGATCTGGTTCACCAACCATACCAGCAATTCGTTCCAGACCGTCTTCATGGAAAAACTGTAATGGCACGTTACGGAATTCAAGCCAGATAGGGGCTGAACTAAGCTCTGGTTTCTCTTGCTTTATTCCGGGTTCCCATTTGTCAACAAACATCGTTTGGCCTTCAATCTGCCAAAGTTTCTGATTAATGACACGGGCTCGCGTTGCAGCATTAGGAATCCTGAATAGGTAGGAGAATCCTTCCATTTTTGTGACTGAGATGTCTCGGTATTGTTTACTCCATATTCCGTTGACAACGTTGTGGACAAGGCCTTGAGTGGGGGGTTCAGAATAGAACTGGCCCAGAACAAAGAGGTCCCAAGCGCGTCTGTTCTTCTCTATCACAGAATTAGGGATTTTAACACAAGCTTCACCTGAAGGAAGTGTGAAAACCTCACCCTTCTTTCCCAACTTTCTAGCCTTTCCTTTCACCAAATCACTCCATGAGGTGGTTTTGGTGTTGGTTGCATTTGGCGACGGACCTGATGAGTCGGTTGCGACTGTATTGACCGTCTGAACCTTTGGTTGTTGAGCCCGACCTTCATCCTTTGCAGGTGGGGGTACTGACTCTGATTGCTGTGGTTCGACAGTTAGCGGCGAGGCCTTTACTGTCGGAGGACTCTGGGTATTAGTATCTGAGGTAGTAGCTAAGGCCACTGGTTCAGTAACTGTTTGGATGGCTAGATCTGACCCTGGTATGGGGATCTGGGCATCAGTGTTTGCCGTAGCTGGTGAGGACGGAGTTGGAGTACCATTTATCGGTTCCGGACAAGTTGAGGAGTCAACTATCACAGAAGCGAGATGAGAGTCAATGGTGATTTCAACCTCGTGAAACGGAGGACCTGCCGGCTCGGTCTTTGGACTTACAGAAGCCGGAGCTCCTATTGCCTTGGACCGAGTCTGCGAGGGGCTTAGACATCCTGACTCGCCTGCGGGAGGGCTTACAGAAGCGAGAGCTTCTATTGCCGCGGCGCAAGGGAGAGAGGGGTCTACTCTTGCCTTTATCTCCATGGGTGGATGCCAAGGCTGATCCTGGGCACTCGACGCCGGAGAAGGGGGGGCGGAATCAGCAGACGAAGAGTTACTCGGAGAGGGAGGAGCAACTCGCTTGGGTGGACTTCGTTGAGGTTTCTTGGGTTTCTTCTTCGCCATCTGGAGAGGCCTCCAGAGCCTTTGTTGTCGGAGACCGGGAGCGCACCTACGGAGGAGCGGTGGGTGAGCGGCTGGGGATCTCCAATTAGGTCGCCAGGGAAATCGCCAATTTTGTCGCCGTGGGGCCCGCCTTTGAAATTCCGATTTAAAGAGTAACATTCCGTAGTAAAGAAAGTTTGAACCTGAAGCATACAAAACTAATTTTCTTGCATTATTACTAGGCCACCAACACTTTGGTGATTCTGAGTTGGAAGTTCATTCTAGGGTTTTGTATTGTTTCTCTAGACCCCTTCGATTGTTCTTCATTCTAGCTTTAGGCTACTTTGGAAGTCAATCATAGGGTTTTATGTTGTTTCTCTATATCACATTGAATATAATGACTAATGGAAAACACAGGGTTACGCGGCTAGAGAGTTTGCCAACCAGGGCCTAGAGCATGGCGAGCTAGCAATTATTTCCAACGAACCGGCGGTAAGTTTTTCTTTTTGCTGTGTCTATGTGATTCTCAACTCTCAATTGTGGCCTAAGAAATTTTATTCGGTGTTGGCAGAGTAACAAAATATTTGGACTTCGAGTTACTAACTTGGACAGTAAGCCTCTAACCTCTACAACTTCTCTGTCAATAGATAGTATTCAATTCCTCTCAGGTTTTACATAACTTGAAGCTGGCTTTTTAAGAGCATCGTTCTCAACTCTCATTGTATGCAGCCCATATGAATCTTTCAAAGGACTATGTATGTGGTGGAATTGTGGAACAGAGGCAATGCCATCAATGGTACAAAGACAAAGGTAATGGTCCTACTTTGAAATATAATAACACAATATTCAAATGATTTCACTCGTCCATGTTGGTTCGGAGCCACCAACTCGGACGACTAATAGTATGTTTCATCATATTGTTGACAAAACAAAAGATTTCTCTCAAAAACATTGTGGTTCTTAGATGTTTACACACCTCACAATGTTCCAAATTTCTCCTTAATTTATAGGTATCGAGTTGATTTTAAGCACAGAAATCGTCAAAGCAGATCTTGCTGCCAAGTTTCTTGTCAGTAATGATGAAAAAATCTTCAAATACAAAACTTTGCTAGTTGCAACTGGCTCTACTGTGAGCACCATCTCTTCCTCTGTTGTTTGATCTTCTTGCTGTCTAAAATTATTCTTGAAACTCATATCAAGAATACATTTATATTTTGTAGTGTGTAAGGTTGTCAGAGTTTGATGTCCAAGATGCAAATGCTAAGAATATCTTCTACCTAAGAAATATCAATGATGTTGATCAGCTCGCTTTAACAATGGAAACAACGAAGAAGAAGAGAACCGTCGTGGTTATTGGCGGCGGATATATAGCGTTTGAAATCAGTGCTTCACTAACAGTTAACAACTACGATGTCATAATGGTTTTTCCAGAACCTTGGATTAGTAAGTAGAAGCTTGACCTTCAAGCAACCATATTACAGAGAACTAACTCCTCTGTATTCCCCTGTTTTCATGGTTGTAGTGCATCAGCTTTTCACCGCTGAGATCGCTTCGTTCTACGAGGGTTACTATGCGGACAAGGGAATCAAAATCATCAAGAGTACTAAAGCTACTGGATTCAGTACCAACTCAAACGGAGAGGTAACGGAGGTGAAACTAGATGATGGAAGAACCCTAAAAGCTGATATCGTGATCGTTGATATCGGTGGTAGACCGATGACATCGCTATTTAAAGGTCAGGTGGAAGAGGAGAAGGGTGGAATAAAGGTTTGTGGTTTATGCATCCATTTTCTCAAGATTGCCCTCTTTTGAATCTAACATTCTGATCTTCCTTTTGATATTTTAGACTGATGGGTTTTTCAAAACAAGTATCTCGGATGTATACGCCATTGGAGATGTAGCTACATTCCCAATGAAACTCTATGGCGAGATGAGACGTGTAGAACACGTTATCCATGCTTGCAAATCGGCTGAACATGCCGTCAAGGTACCAATCATATGATGTTACAATCATCTTATCGTTTGAGCGATGATATGATTCATATTCTATTCAGACAATCAAGGCGGCAGAGGAAGGGAGATCGATCCTAGAGTATGATTATCTCCCTTTCTTATACTCGCGAGCCTTTGATCTCTCGTGGCAATTCTATGGAGACAACGTTGGACAATCCGTATTGTTCGGAGACAACGATCCGAAATCTCCAAAGGCAAAGTTTGGGACTTATTGGGTTAAAGACGGGAAAGTGGTGGGAGCATTTCTAGAAGGAGGAGTTGTGGAAGAGAACAAGGCCATTGCTAGAGTTGCACGGATACAACCTTCAGTTGGTAGTCTTGAGGTGTTGTCCAATGTTGGGGAGTTGCTTATTGGATCAAGGGTAAATAGAAATAGGGTCTTCGTTTCCTGCCCGATTTAATATAATATTGTACAATAATATTCTCAAAATCTCTCAAAAGATTTATAATCTTGTTTGTCCAAAAAATGTATAGCATGTGTAGGATACAACACGATATATCTTTGCATGCTACTTACCACTAATAATAGAATGGGATATTACTATATTAGGATGAATAATACAAAAGTTCAGCATTATACATCTTCATTGTTTGTGACATAACAGTTCGCCCTAGCGGAGAAGCTCTCTGAAGCGCTTATTGAGGTCCGCTGCCGTCTGTTTTTCCGAACCTCCGGCTTTTGCGGCTTCTTTCCCCTCCTCTTCCTGCCATATTCGCCGGTGTATCGACTCTTCCTTGCGGATCTTGCCTACAGCGCTTCTCCTCCTCTGTTGTTTTCGTCTGCAGCCTCTGATTTCTCGATTGTGGCCATATTCGTTTCGCAATCGCTAGCGGCTAGCGACAACGACAGTCGCTATGTTGTTCGTTTTAGAGTCGTTGCGATTGTCGCTGAATTTTTTTTTTTAAATCACTGTTAAAATCAGCGACCAAATTTTGAGTCGCTAATCGCTAATCTGGAGTCGATGTCGCCAGTAAATATCAAACGAAAAAGGCATGTATAGTTCTCAGCAGATTCAAGATTGTGGTTGGTCTGATTTTGCGGCTGCCGGTCGTTGTCCATGGCCTGTTGATGTGTGTTACTCGTGGGTTGTGGTGTCGGAGTAGTTTCGCCGATTTGGTCTTTATGCCGGTTTGGGTCTTTGTTTTTCTTGCCAGCGGGTTTGGTTTAGGTTAGGTTGGTTAGTCTAGTTTAGTCCAGTTCCTTTTGGTTGGTTCTGGTTTAGTTAGTAAGCAAGTTGTGGTTGTGAATTGGTTTGAGTTTGTGCGGGCTTTTCGTTTGGTCGGGCTAGAATTTTTCTTGTTTAGTTTCTTTTTTTTTTCCGGTGAATCTATAAATTAGACTCTCTTTATCGCCTATAGATTAGCCGAATAAACAATTTTCTCCTAGGTCTCCATAGTAAATTTTTGTAAGCCTAAGTTTTTGTTTATTTTGTGGCGAGGCAAAGTTCATGATTTAAACCATTTAAGTTGAAGATTAAGTGTTTGAAAGTATATATTCTCGTGTGTATTTCATAGTCTTTGCTTCTCATGGATTTGGTTTCTTTTATCGCGGTTACATCTAGTTTTTGTCTTCTCGTTAGCGGTGTAGTTCATATCGGCAATGATTTTGTGGGTTATGATGTTCTGCGTCTTCGGTTCTTTCTTGCTATTTCCTATTTTGGCGAAGTTTCAGTCTCTTCTCGGAATTGTTGTTGTTTACTTTCTTGTTTAAGCCTTGTATTTTATAGGCTTAGTTTTGTTTGATTTTGGATGAGTTTTTCTAACCGGCTTTTGTTTTTAAAAAAAAAAAAATTCGAAGGCTATCGTCTCCCGTAAAACTTTTGGATTTTGTTCCTAGTTTATCCTTTTTTCTTTTTTTAAAAGGTTCCTAATTTATCCGATTTTATAATATTTCTCGTATCGATTGAATAAATATAAATTCTAGTGGAAAAAAAACTACAAAAGCTAATGAAATAACATAAAAATGTAGATAAGATATTTTGTATATATTCTATATTATATACCATTCCACGTGCAAAAGATACATGATTTCTGATTTTGTTTTAATGAAAATACTATTTATTGTGTTAATGGAAACATATAGTGTTATATATAGAAATACTATTTCTTAGATATTATTTTGATGTATTGAATATCTTTTTCTTTTGAATCGCCACCACCCATATATAACAGTAATACTATTTCTTTATATTATTTCTCTCGGTCACATATAGTAATGGTATATAAAATAGATGGAATGTCTCTGTCACTCATGTTTATTGTTTTTTGTTTTTTTCTAAATTTTAAATTTTATTTAAAGAACAACTCGTTGTTTTGAATTCGGAGTATAAAGAAATCAACATTTTGTATTACTACTAAACTATCGACAATTTGGTATTATTTCTATTCTTTATTTTATGTTTTGTTTTATTTAAACGATGTTTTTAGTCTATATAGAATTGTTCGATATAAATATAAACAGAATAGAAATACCTTATATCTGGAAATTGAACACGTGAAAGGAAAAAAAAAGGTTAAATAATAGTATGTCTTATAACAATTTATCTATGACAACCAAAGAAAAAACAGAAGGCTAAATAAAAAAACAAGTGGAATGTAAATCACATGCATTAAATTTATTTTTGTCCATCTATGATTGAATTGTTACTTGCTAAAGTACACTTTATGTTCTATTTTATTCGAAGTTTTGACTAAAAACACAAATATTAAAAAAACTATTAATATTTTTACCTTTTTATATAAAAATTATTATTTAACATTTAATTAAAATATTATAACCAAAATAAAAAATATTATAGAATATTAATAGTCATACTATATTAATAACTATAAATTTACATATAAACTTAAAAACTATCAAATAAATAAAATAAATAAGAACTTATTAAACATCTTATATAATAGGACAAGAAGAAATATATCTTATATGACTACATCTTAATTATGTTGTCACTTTTGGTAGTTAGGCAAATTTTCACCCTAATAAAACAGTCGTAATAATTTGTTTATTTAACATGGTATACAGCCAAAAACATGATTGTAAATTTGTAATTAAGTATCAAATTAATAATTACGTACATCTCACTCTTTATTAACTACACACGCAATTCCAGTCGTTAGTGAATATATGCTATTTTTACGGGACTCTTCACCAAACGCTACTTGTTATAAGAAAAAAATAATATACAGTATATATATACTCACACAATAGGGAATGTATAAATCTGTGTCATGATTAATCCACATAAATCTATGTCTTACCATTTAAAACGTTTACAATTAATCAAATAAAACAATTAGATAATTTCATCAATCCATGATCTAAATTAACATGATAAATCCTTAACAAATGAAAACACATTAAACTACAATCATTTGATTTTTTTTATTGTATAAATTTTATATGATTTTTCTTTTTCCGCATTGTTTTTGTTTTGGTATTATTCGATATTATTTAAGAATATGATTATTAATCTCTTCAATTATGACATCCAAATCACCTATTCTTTCCTTAATCAAACTGGTGAGGTGGCATAGATATATACTGTATAATGATATTTAAAATAAAAAGTAAAAACATCTACATTGGGTGAGAAACCCTCAACTACAACAAAAATAATAAATATTCAATATTAATATAAATGAGAAATTATGGGTAAAAGTTCTAAAAATTATAATATAATATTAGTATTTAATATTTTGTTATTTTACAAGAAATTGAGCGTTTCTCCTGAAAAACCCAATACCCATCCATGTAAATTGTAACGTGTCCTATCTTTCTCTTCACGTAAGCTCGCAGATCTCTATATATATAAACACACAAGCAACACAAAATCAATCATAAAACCAAAGTAAGAAAGAGAAAAATATGGGAAAGGTGGGGTGGGTTCTTAACTTTCTAATTACCCACGCCAACAAGCAAGAAGAAAACGGTGTCGGAGAAGCCTCAGGCAGTGGGTTTAAGATGCCGTTGCATTACCCTAAATACACAAGGGATGATTACGAGAAGATGGAAGAGTGGAGACTTGATTTGCTTCTCTCAGACTACGGACTGCTTGCCTTCCACGACGCTACGACTCTCCAGGAGAAGCGACGTATTGCAATCGAAACTTTTCTATGGCCTCATCAGTAAGAAAGGCTCGGAGAATGTAGTGATGATGGGAAGAGATGAACTAGAGACCAGGGTTTCAATCTACCGAATATATCATGAGAAGATCTTGATGTATCTTTAATTTAGTTTTCATAAGATCTATTTATGTTTAATAAAGTAAGTTTGATTATGTATGAATTTTCAACTCAGATAAATTGTAGTTCCACCGCTTGTCGTTGTATTAAAAGCCTTCACCTAAATCTTCCGTGAATAAGATTGAGTTTTGTTCTGTTTCTTATATTGTGTGTTCTTTTGTTGGAATAGAACAAAAGAAGGTGGTTTTACTTTGACCCCGAGTTCGTCCTAAAGAAAGCTTACATGCACGTTTATCGAGACGCCGTATCGTTGGATTTTGCCGCCTCTCCGGCGGTCTGCAACAGCTGTTGTTATCGCAGAAGGAGGCTTGTTCGTCTGTTGCCGGTGTTCTAGTGATAGGTCCAATCTTAATCCATATTTTTTAATTGCAAGTGTACAATGTCGAACGATGTAATATCTAGGGTATCGAATCCACAGAGACTCAAGTTCCACGCGATAGATTGTATGAAGTCGAATTAAGCTAAGCAAATCAATAAATAAGCAGTAAACAAAGCAAATAAAGTAAACGGTGTGTGATCAATAAACGAAGGCGCTAGACCTAGGGAAGTTCTCAGGAAATCAAGAATACAAATCAAACAATCAACCAGGATTCAAATATCGATGTTCTAGAACTAGAATCACTAATATATAACAAACCAACTCTCGCTGTGAATGCTAACTATGTCTAACAACCTAGAAATTCAAATCTCTTTGTGAATTCTATAGTTCTAAACATGCATTTAATTCATGTTCTTTCGTTCATAAATTCTCTAAACCAAATCTTTTTGCGAATAGATAATTTGTTCAACTAGGTTATTTTCTAATTAATTTACCAACTCTCGCTGCGCAAATCAATCTGATATCAATAATCTAAATAGCTAATTTAGATTAAGCACTAAAAACAACCTAGATGAATAACTAGATGTTTAAATCCCAATTAATCAATCAATCTATAATTCTAAGAAATCTCTAATGAGAATCCCTAAATCTAACATATATGATGAATAGAAAATCAAATAGCATAAATAAGATAGAAAACAGGGGTTCGAAATCTCTTCTCTCTCGAGTACAAGACCATCCCCAATTTCCTAATCTCTGATAGAATAAAGCGTAACCTAACAAGTGGTTGAAAACCCTAATTAAATATTCTAAACACGTTTTGGAGTTAAATTAGAAATAATAGAAACTTTTGGACTTCTGTGTAAATTTTCAAAACTTGTCCAAAACGATGCGTATAACTTGCCATCGAACTGGATGTCGACCGACACTAATGCACTGTCGATCGACACTAACACCAAATATCGACTCCAAAGTATCTTTCACGTACAAGTGTTCTAAAAGCTCTCCAGAATACTCCAAAGCTCCCAATTAACTTCAAACGTATAGCAACTTGTAAATGACTCAAAAGACTCCAGAAACAGTCAAGAGCCTCGAGATAAAGACTTATATCATGGTCTGGAAACCTGTAAAACCCATGATATTTCAATTCTCTCATACTTAGCTTTTGCTTGCCTCCAAGCAAACAGAAAACCAAAATATGAAATTTTTTTTTGAAAACATAGAAACTCATTTCGTCATAAGAACATCACATTCAAATTCACTAATCTTCACATCTTATAACATTGCTTTTATCCATGAATCTGATCACGGTCCTTATTAGACCAGCTGCTCTTGTTGAGACATGAACCAGTGAGCGTGACTTGAAACTCTCAATAATACAAACACAAGCAGAGACTAATGTTATAAAAACACAAGTGAGTGAAGAATTGAAACGCCAATAAGAAGAACATCAAGTCTCACTCTTACATCAAAACGTCTTTGAGATTTTTCATGTAAAACCGAGTAAACGGATCTCCACCCTTCTTCGGTCGGATGAAAGACATCCCAAAAGAATGAATTCTTTGGATCTTTACAAATTGTATACTTCTTCTCGCCCTTCTCGTCCACGTCTTGAGCACGAGTTATTGCTTGTAACCCCGACACAACACGGCTTCAACGGGTTCACAAACCTGGTAACCCCTGAACGATTCAAAAACCTTGTTAACATATAGGCTCAAATCTTTGAGCTTTTCTATTCAGTTTTTACCAGGTTTCGCTCTTTTATTCTTGAGAATAGTCAAGAATGCATTGTAGAGATCAAGAATGATGAAAGTGGAAGGCTTGGTCTCATTGTTGAGCTTGGCCACGGCTTTATGCAACAAGTTGTTGTGAAGACTCACTAATGCGTTATCTGATGCGTTGCAACGTTGGAATGAAGTAAAGGTGGTGCTACTAGGGAGGCATCCGAGTGGCTGCAGTGAAGCTGTTGCTATCTTCTTTACTCCCAACTTGTGGATACGTCTCAAGTTTATCTCCGTTTGATCAACAACCTTCTTAATAAATCTCGGGAACTCCTGCAGAACCGGATCTGAGTACATTCTTGTAAAACTTTTGAATGGGACTCACTATATAAAAGCTCCCAAAATTTGTAGAAAATTTATGTAAATATATATATATATATATATATATATATATATATATATCACAGAAAACATAATTTTAAGAAATATATTAAAAATAAAATAAGTTGTTAGTGTATAAAATTATATTTTAAAGTTTTTGTTATTATTTTCTGTTTTTATTTTGTTTAGATTTTTTTTTTGTATTTTTTTAGATATAGTTTTTAATCGTATAAAAATAAAATTTTATTTTTATTTTTTGAATTGGATTCCCAATATCTCTCAGGTACGGCTGTCTGCAAGATACAATTTGATATAGTGTTTGTTTTGACTAGTAAATACAAACGCAGATATTTTAATTTTAAATCGAAAATATGTGATGTTTTTCTTACGGTCGTGGGACGTTTTTGGGACATGAAAGTGGCGTAGTCGTTGCCGGCGGCGCTGACGAGAGCTAGCGAGGAGGGGAGGTCGGAGGGAGAGTAGATGTTTCCGGCGGCAAGGATTTTTTTGGAAATAATCAATTTGAGTTGTCATGTTTGGCAATGGATTATTGAAAGTCTTGAACACTCCTGTCCCTCCGTACGCATAATTCATTCCGTACAATAGCCGTTCCTTTCGCGCGTAATTCTTCCACGTGTACGGAATCGGTGACTTTATCCCCAAGTATCTTGCTGCACACAAAGGATTGGTGTATTATAATTTGAGCAAATCTTAAGAATATGGATTCTACCACCATATTTGTATAATTCATTGTTGCATCTGATCTTTGATAGGCTTGTTTATAAAGAGTAATTTCTTATTTTCATTGCCATTTTAATTTTAAAATGTGATTCAAATATGAAACTAATCACTGAATCCATAAAAAACGATGTTATTGCATTTGGTTTGGTTGTAATTTATTATTATATCATGTTACTCAATAAGTACAAAACTACACTAGAATATACTAATATTTAACATTTACATTGTTTCTAAATGATAACTTTATATATGTTTTTTAGATGATAACATGATATGTTAAAATCATATCTGAAAAAAAAAATATGACATCCTTTTAAAAGTTACTCATAAAATTCCCGGCTTGGTTATAATAATAACTTTCCTTTTTGGGTAATTAGAAAGTTAATATAACTAACCAAACAAAACCGTATGGCCAGAGCCCATAATGAAGTGTTTGTTAGTGTTGAATCTGGCCGGTGGCCGACCACAATGTCCATTCCACAATATAATGAGTGAGAGAGAGAGAGAGAGACCTAGAAAATCTGTGGAGACCCGGCCGTCGGAGAAACGACCGGACGGTTTCCCAGGAAAACTGACGCCGTAAGGACTTTTCCAGGAGTCGGAGAGAGACTTCCTTATGTTTCCCGTGTCTGCATAGGAATCTCCAAAGACGAACAACCTATTCGGTCTCATCAAACGCTTCAAGTTGTTATGCTGAAAATGGTCCGATTCAACACCTTCAAAACATTAAAATTATAGTAATGGGTTTCAGGGAATCAATCTATTTATGTGATCAAGAGCTTTACGTATAAACCTAAGTATAAATGTATAATTTACCTAAGGAGAAAGATGAGAATGAGAAGAAAAAGAGAGAGATGAATAGCTTTAGAGACTCCATTCTTTTTTTTGTGTGTGTATTTAGGGTATCAGATTCAGACCTAGCGAGGCTTCTTTCTTTGTGTGTGTGTGTGTGTCTTTCGTTGTGTTAAAGGACATAATGTGGAGAGAAAAGAGGAGGGAGAAGTACTTATGTGGTGGGGATAAGTTGAAGGAGGAGAGACCTTTGTGAATTTAGTAGTTTTACCTTCTTCACAATGTCTTGTATGCTTTATATAGTGATTAATAAAAAGGTTGATAAAGGAAAAAAAAGATTTGGTCAACTTAAATTTACCTCTTTGATATTACTTGAAAAGTATTTTTTATACGCTCAAGTTAATTTTCACAAAAGCCAATTACATAAGTGAGTAAAATATTTTTTATATATTCGTTAGACCCTAAAAGTTTTTTCTATGTCCAAAAACTAATTACATGAAGCTTTACATTCTAGTATGCGTTTGGAAATTTTTCTAAACTTCAATCGCGGTAAAATAGCTAAGAGAATTCAATATGAGTGATGAAAGGGTACTATCACTACTTTTACTACTAGGATACAAACTATTGGTTAAGATACTAGCTCTTGGTTGTGACCAAAAATTATTATGGTCAATTTGTGACTGATATTATTTTATGTTTGTTGTATTATTACTATTTTTAGTTTCCTTTTATTTAATTAATAATGTTTATTATATATTTTTATGAAAATTATAATAAAAAAAAATAAAAAGATATTTAAATTATTTATCATATTTCTTTTTACATATTACTTTAATTTTCACAAATCTAATTCTATAATTATTCTTAACAAATTAAAATTAATTTAACTAATTTCATTTTATAAGTATTTCGATTTAAAATAATAATAACTAGATTTTGACCCGCGCTAAAGAAGCGCGGGTTTATGTTTTCATTCTTAGAATATATACTTTTATCTTAAATTTATATTTTTATAAATTAATTTCGTTACCTATTTCGTCTAATCTATATGAAATGAAAATAAGATGATATAGTGCTAAATGTGAGAAGAAATATAATAAATTTTGTTTTTGTTTTGATATTATTAACTTGTATATTATATATTAGTAGTTGTATTTTATTGTTATTTTTAGTATATGATTAGTCATGCTTGAATTTGGTTAATCTATTTTTCAACACGTGTTGTAATGATATATAATTTGAAAATTTGATGGAACAACCCGTTAAAAATTGCATTCAAACATGAACTATAATTTGACGCATCATATATTTGAATAATATAAATATTAAATAATTTAAATATTTATATTAAATTTAAAATATATCAATTGGAATTAGTTACTCGTGCAAATTTTATTTTTAGAAATCGAAATTGGTTAATTTATTTTAGCCCATTTATTATAATTTAAATATTTTAAAATTTGATGAAACAACCCGTTAAGAAGTACAATCGTAAAAAATGTTTCTTACAAAATAAATAAATTATACCCGCACGCTAGTACAATATTATATACTACTTTCTTATTTTAATAATAATTTATTAATTTAATGATTATATAATTTATAAAATAATTATGTATTAAATTATATAATTATATGTACCAATTGATTTAGTAACTTAATTATGCTTGATTTTATTTCTTTAAGTTAAATTTTAGTTAAGAATAATTTATAATATTTGTTTTAATATTAATTTCGAAATTAATTATTATTTTTATTAAATTTTTGAAAAAGATTTTTCGTTAGATATGATTATGATAGAAAAAAAGAAAACAAAAGATATTATAAGATATTATGAATAAATCAAATATAAATTGTTTTACAGTTTTACCCTTAATGAAAATTAGAAATCCTAATAATATCAAGGGTAAATTCCGGAAACAACATTTATGTATCATGGCAAACCTTCCTGTTTTAATAGATTAGATACACGCATATACATATGATTTCTTTTAACCAATTACGTATGTTAAACATTTCCTGATTAACAATATAAGGTTTTTAATTAAAAATGATTGAAATCATAATACTAATGGACCGCACGTCTAGAGGTGGTGCCCTTCCACACATATAACATTCCCTCCTCCTCCTTAACCAAAAAGTCTCAATTTATATTATACGATACGAATATTATATATACCAAGTCTTTCTTACATCAAACAAATATAATCTCAAACATCAAAAAGAGTCGAGAGAGGTTGCCATGGCGCAGAAGATCACGACACTGGTTCTGCTCATAGAGATATTGTTTCTATTGAATTATGTGAGTCAAATCGCCACGACCGCAGCGGATAACGCCGGAGATGTGATTCACGTCGCCGGGAAAGTGATGTGCCAAGACTGCTCTCTTAGCTACCACAAATGGATCAACGGCTCTGATCCCATCAAAGGTATTAATTGTTTAACCGACCGGTTAATTCATACCAAGGTCTGAAGATACTCAACCGGATTTAGTTAACCAAAACCGTTCCACTTTGTATCTTTCAGGGGCTGTGGTATCAATCACTTGTATGGACGAGAGGGGAAGAGTGAGATACTATGGCAGTGACAAGACCGATGAAAGAGGCCAGTTCGATCTTATTGTCGACAAAGTCCTCTACGGCGGCAAGAATCTCAAGCCTCATCTTTGTAATGTCCGGCTCGTGTCTTCTCCTGACCAGTCGTGTAATATCCCGACCGATTTTGGTAATGGACAAACCGGAGTGAAGCTAGTTCAACCGTTCATGGTTTTCAAGGATCTGGTAAAGTATGTGGTCGGACCATTTTATTATACCACACCAATGTGTGAGACCCCTAAATATGAAAACAACTACTAGACTTGGATGATTTTGACTTTTGATTAAGGTCATTTGAATTTTAGTAATCCTTAAATATACATATATCCCAATTATGTGTAATCTGACATGTTTTTTTTTGTTGCTGTCTTAATTTGGTTGATTCTTGTAAATGTAAAACTACTATACTCTTCTTTTACAGATCATAAACTTCAATTCTATAATATGTTTTCTATTAACGAAATGAAATGTTTCTCATTGAGTTTAAATAGTGTAAATAAGCTGTACAATATTCTTATATATATATATATATGTTCAAGTAAATACGGTTAAGCTAATGGAAACTTAACCGAGACTCAGTTTATATATTAAACCAACATTAACATTTATATATTCTTCTTCTTCTTCTTCTTTTTTTTTTATCAAAGCACCATTCAGCTCATTCAATTATCAATGTTTTAGTTTTGAATTATGATAAAAATAGTTAAGGATGATTTTTATCATAATAATAGAAAATGGTTAAATATGGTATTGGATATCTCAAATCCGAATATACTTTTATTCCTCACACAAAGAACATAGTCAACATACCATGGGATCCAGTGGATACAATACAAACATAATGAAGGTAAAACAAAACATAGAGAAGGGAGAGAGTAGCAGTGAGAGTATTACAAAGTAAAATCATAATCTGCTGATTCCGAGGGGAACCGAAGCTTGCCAAAGGATAGAAGTTGCCCAATTTCTATGAGGGAGATAAAAGAAAACTCACCGTCTCTCCATCATCAACCTTCTGCAAAATCTTCATTGCTCCAAATCTTAAAACATACACTTTCCTTACAAGAACACAAAATCATCACTAATTAGACATATAGGCCATCCCCTAAAGATATAAAACCTCTAGATAAATCAGAGGTTTTTCTCGTCTTCACCTTAGGGGATGGCCATTCTCCTTTGATTTGTGGTGTTGTGCCAAATTTAGAGAAGGTTTTTCAACAATGGAGGCTTTCTAGGGGTTTTTATAGCTCTTTTTTTTTTTCATTTGTGTTTTTTTGTTTGTCTATGGTCATGAAGACATTTTAAAAAGATACACCGAAAACTAATCTTACATAAGCTGCTATACTGTTATTTCCACTTTTTCTCATTTCTTTTTCATTTTTAAAATAACAACTTTTTGCAACATTCAACCAATATATTTCATGTTTGTTAATGTTCTTTTATAAAGGATATTCCTTTTTGTATAATAGATCGATGCAAGATGTCATGTTTTGGTATCATATGCATGTATTGATTTTGTATTTATAAAATATTGTATGCTGAATTACACAATACATGATATGAAAATTCTCCAATGAACAAGTTTAGAGCTAGGCTAAAGACTCCTCCAGTATAAGGCCCTGGAATGAATTTATTTTAAGGATTTTACAATTAGAAAAAAGAGAAAAAAGGCGAAATATATTAATGGTGTAAAGGGGAATAAATATATGGTGTAAAGAGAATGTGAAAGTAATTTATAAAAAAAAATCATACTCCCTCTGTTTCAAAATGTAAGTAGTTTTGGTTAAAATCACAAAGATTAAGAAATTTACTTTCTGATTTAAAAATAATAATAAAGATATAATTAAAAACAGTTTAACCAATCATAAAAAGAAACCATAAATTATGATTGGGTGCACAGTTTTTGATAAAGCTAAAAGTTGTCTAGATATATGAAAACAACTTATAATATGAAACAAACAAAAATAGCTAAAACTACTTACATTTTGAAACAGAGGGAGTATAAGAATATCAGTGGAAGCAGATGATGATGGAAACGAGGGGAGTCTTACGTGAATATGCTTTGGAATTTTGGATCATCTCTTCGAATATGCCATCACCCAAATTACCTTTTCATTAATATACTGTCATGACTCATGTGATGACATACACACAAAAAGTCAGGTTATTTCTTTATTAAATACCTAATCAGGCATGTAACCTGATCTGTCAGGAATGTATACATTTTTGTTTTGTAACAAAGCATTATTGTTTGAGATACACTAATTATAAGGCTGTTTCTTTGCTTGCCCATCAGATTTTTGTTCGTTTATCTATTATTATTGATAACGGCTAGCGAATGAAGGCAAATTTTTGTTCGTTTATATACCGTTACCGTTCAATCGCATTATAAATTTCTGATGCTAATTTTTTTAACGTCAAATGTAAGAATTAATGATTGCTGCAAATAACCGAACAAAAGCCTACCATCGGTGGCATGCAAAACAAACAGTTTTATATTTTTAAAAATCGTACACTAGTATATGAAATCCAAGTTATAGTTGCATGAGTTGTGCTCGTAAAATGATTCACGTGTAGTTTGACCCAGAAGGAAAAAGTAGATCCACATTTAGAGAATTGATGGGCTTCTATTTAAAGCCCAAACTTATTTCAGGCCCATTAAAGCTGAGTAAGAGTTGTGACTTCATCTGCTGCTTTTGCTACTTTACTAATCGAACCGTTACAAGCTTAGAATTTGGAAACCATATGAGCCTCAAAGTCTCTAAAATTGGCAAACATGTTGGGTTTCATAAGCCCAAAATTGTGAATCTACAAAAGATCAATAATCTACCAACCCCCCCCCCCCCCCCAAAAAAAATCAATTATTACGGGGCCAATATATGTTTATGTATATATGTTTGGTGAGGATTGTGGAACAAGCGAAAGTGACAGGACAACACATGCATGATCAAATGTTTTGTACGACATGTTTTGAAATCAAACAAGAGAATGATGTTCTCTGTCTCTTTAATAATACTCCTCATTTGTCTTCCGAATCTCGACAGGTTGGGGTTTTGCTATTTGTTTATTTTAGCCATTATATACCAAACATATAAAACCATTCCTCAAACTCACATAATTATATAGATAATGACTTCTCTATGAATGGAATATACATGATCTTTTAGATATTTCTTATGACTAATAATGCTAGTGTTTGTATATGTACGTTCTATTTCTGAGGGATTCATTAGCTCACGATGGGGCATCCTTTTAAGCTTTATATAAATGAAAATTTTCCATACATTTAGTTTTATTCAAGAAAAATATATATACATTTGTATTATAATCGAAACTGCTACCATGATGTATGATACATTGATACATATACTTATATAGCCATAGATATGGTGAATGACTGAATGGGCCAATCATGCGCGCAACCATTAGTTAGAATTTAGAAGAAGTCATTGACTCATTAGGACTGGCCTTAGAAATGTTATATTAAGGTCCCTCACTAGTATTAATTAGGACATTAAACAAGATTATCACAAAGCACTTTGGTCATGATCCATATGATAATCTAACGCTATGATATTGTAATCTATAGTTAAACTAAGTTATCATCTACTAATACTGGAATATGATTAGATATTGATGTTTCATTTATATAATTAATATATATGATCTCTCAGAAATTAAATCTATATAGAATATGTGTGCTAGATTGCAATCCACGAAAAGAGTTCAAAACATTTCTAACCGATAAATGATTTTGTAATCAATTATACATGCAAAACAAAAAGGAGGCATCTGTAAAGATGCAATTTCCCACTAATATTAATTAACCATAACAATATGAGCTGTCACACATAACTAAAAGTAAATTTTGGAAAGTAAGATTGTGTATCAGATTCAAAATACGATTCCAAATGCGTAAGTCCACATGGATTTTAACTTTTTAATCGGTCTGCATGAAACTGTAATCATTTTCAATACATGGTAGCTTTTCGTGGGCTCATTGAGTTAGGGCACACAACATGCAATATGATCGAGACTACTCATCAGCATGGTATATTATCAACAATATATAAAAACCGTCAGTGGAAACCATTCTTGTAATTAAGCAATGAAAGTGATTAGACCCAAACACTAAAGGTGCAAATGGTTAACTTATTAGAGGAACAAAATCCAGCAAAATAGGTAATTATGCTAAGTTCCTCTAACAACCATTTATTTAATATTTTTTAAAGATTTAGTGGAATATTGTAGGACTCACTTTTTAGTGAAAAATTGAAAGTTCCACTAAATTTTGTTCTTCTCTTAGTTAGTAGAGTAAAAAATGAGCGTAACTCCCCACAATTCGACCAAACTAATTCCACTAATTCCTATTCTATTTATTCCACTAATGATTTACTATTTGCACCATAAATTAATTACCCATTAATATTTCTTAGTGTCAAAAGAATATTCTAATTATACGTTATGCATACAAATGTGCACATCAATCATGGGGGTCAACAAATCTATATCAGATTAACTTTGTAAAAGTAATGGTACTAAAGGTTGATTTACATGAACATATATATAATAAACACATCAAGACTGTTATGTTATATGAGATTTCAACCTAAAATCAAATGGTGATAAAATGAAGTGACCCATATCACTTATATATTGCTAATGATCTCTTTCAACTATTATTGATGTGAGACTTATGTTCTTTAATAAAGACAAAGGGTGATTATGGTTTAAAATTATAATAATTATATGTCAAGTAAATGTATGAAACAACTTTGGACGGCATTTAGAGAAGAAATATCCACCTTTTAAGAAGACCTCCCACTGCCAACAGTATATGAATTCAATTTACACTATATTATATGTTTTTATTATAATTATTTCCCCACTATATTATATGGATACGTCGTTCTCTAATGAATAGCTGAAAATTGATGTTCCAACATGGTTCATGTTAAAGATTTCCGTGGTATTCACGTCCACGTGTATTGAGAAAATATGTTACCAAATCCTCTAACTAATTGACTTTATGCAATATGCTATAAAACTATTTGTTACTAGTAGTATCAAATAAAATAAGTAGAGGGAAATATCTTACAGATCTGCGCCTAATATCAAGCATCTACAATATATGATTATAATGAATTAGAACTTCGACTTGCTGTAAAATTAATAGATTAGAACTCCAACTTGATGTACGCTTAAATCACTCTCTTGGACGCATAGCGGCCATAGTTTGGTACGTGGTATTTGATGCATAACACTACAAAAAAAACAAAGGAAAAAACTGACGGAAAAACTGACGGATGAAAATTCGTCGGTTTTTATGACGGAAAATCGACGGAAAAGTGACGGATAATATTCTGTCGGTTTTTCGTCATAAAACCGTCATTTCCTTTTAGCTGTTGAAAAATCGACGGAACGAACCGTTCCATTGATTTTCCGTCAATTTTTATTTTTTATATATATCTTCTTCCTCATTTTTCACATTTCACAAATCTCTAACTTATTTCTCTTTTCTCTAACTCAAAACAGAAAACCGTTGACTTTTTTATATATATCTCTTTTTTTATTTTACACAATTCCGTTGGTAATTCTAACAGAAAATCGACCGATTTTAAAAATCGACGTGATAGAATTGACGGAATTTTTCTGTCTTTTTCCGTTATTTTTCATTTTTTTCTTGTAGTGTAAACACATTTATTCCCCTCTAGTTCGATTATACGTTTGATTTTTGAGCTTCAACTCGAATATCTTACATGGTGTGATTGATGATGAAGAATGTTTTTTTTGGTCAGGCAGAGTTAAATAAATTGGTGGAATCTGGGAATAACAACCACGAGAGAAAGCGACAATAATATATTGTATTTTTCTTTTAATAATTAAGTGGTAGCCAACCCCACTATACTTGCATCGGTGGCTTTGTGTGAATTGAAGGGTTTGCTTATTGGTTCTTATTGGTAACCTCTAACCGCTCTTTTACAGATCTTAGATGCTACACTTTGTAATTTCATAAGACTTAGCTAGGGTGGATCAATGTTTGGTACATGAATTGTTTTTACTCTTTTTTTTTTTCAAACTCAACTGGTAAGCAGAAGTTGACTTTGAAATATTGGATTGCACGTGGATAAATGTAAGAAAAACACAATTGTTCCCCTTCACCGGCCATGCACAAGTCAATATCTCTACCTTCTAAACACACATAATTTTTTTTGTTGAATATTATTTTCTACAATAGTACAATACAACAAATATTTGTTATTAACAATTACTATAGACCATAATTAAAAGATCTAAGAATTGGTAATTAATCTATCTTAACTTTTCTAAGAGATATATATATCTATATATATAGCCAAGGCATAAACCACTTGCAATTGAAGACATAACGCGAAGGGCTAAATTGCGAGTATAATTTTAAGTCGACTAGATCAGAAAATATCTAAAATTAAGTTCAGACACGCGAAGGTTATATTCGTCTTTTGATGGCGAAGTAGAAGCTTGATTTTTTTAAATGGAAAAAGAGTTTCTGAAATAAGAAGCTGTTATTGTGGCGCTTATACTGCTTTGGCTTCGGGATTTGGTCCAATCGTCTTTTTTGGAAAAGATTGACCAAATAAGTCCCAGAAGAAGAAGCTCTGAAGAAGAAAGAGAGGAGCTTTGAGTTTTGTCCGTACGGTTTGTGCTACTCTTACTTTGGTTTTCCGGATCCGGTTTGGCATTTTATCGGGTTTTGCTTCTTCTCTATTTGGGTTCTCTTTAGATTGAAGGCTTTAAACCGGGATTTTCGATTTTGTTTGCTTTCATTTTTATCTTTGCTGAAGATTGAAGTTTGAAATGCAGTTGCTTTCGTGATTCTGATAAACCAAGTTTTAATCTTTGCATTCAATATGGCTATTGGGTTTTGAAGAGATGTTGAGCAGTTTCATTTTGAACTATTATGAGTAGAGATTTCAAAATTTAGATTGAACATTTTGGATTCCTTTGATCAATTCCCAATAAGTAGGATTCTTTCCACCTTTTTTTGTGTGGTAACTTTCAAATACTCTGCCTTTATTTGGAGACGTGGGAGGAATCTCTTCTTGATGATTTGATATAAAAGTTAAGAGTTTTTTATAAAGACTTTATGATTGTAAATTCGTCTTCTACCTTTAAAGGCTTTCTTTTTGAGCAAAACAAAAAGGAGTTTGTGTTTGCTCCTCTCATTCTCTCTGCCTCTCTTTGTGAAAATTGATGAGTTCTTTGTTCCTTTCAAGTGGGGGGACCAAGAATCAGATGCGTGTCTTAGTTTTCTTATTTGATAGAGATTTGAGTAACTCTTTGCTTTTGTGACCATACCTTACTATATTATACATGTTTTCCTCATCAGTTTTTAGTTAGTTTCATTCATCAAAAAGTTTGTTAATTTCATTTCCTTTTGATTCTGATTCTAGATTCATTCATCGTGACTTGGAACCTGATTCTTGCATCTGCTTCTCTTTGGACCGAGTGTATCTGAGCACATTCTATAGACTCATGTTTTGTTGAAAGAGTTTTCTCCGGTTTGTCTGAGCGTTTGTGCTTTGCTTCTCTGAGGGTTTACATGTCTGCTCCTGAAGTGGGAGGACCAGTTACTTATGCAGAAAGAACAAAATCTGTTGATGCACTTACTAAGAAAGAGATACTCTCAGCTCTAACCAATGGAGAGATTTCCGAAGCTTCTGATGATGCTAGGTTCAGAACTAGAGAGCTGTTTCTCCCCAATGGAGAATCCTACGACGGTACTTTACTTGGAAATGTTCCAGAAGGATCAGGGAAGTACGTGTGGTCAGATGGTTGCGTTTACGATGGAGAATGGAGACGTGGGATGAGACATGGCAATGGGAAGATGAGATGGGCTTCCGGTTCATCTTACGAAGGTGAATTCTCAGGTGGTTATATGCACGGCACAGGGACTTACACGGATGCTAACAAGTTAACATATAGAGGAAGATGGCGGCTTAATCTAAGACACGGACTTGGATATCAAGTGTACCCAAATGGAGATGTCTTTGAAGGTTCTTGGCTTCAGGGGTTGGGTGAAGGGCCAGGGAAGTACACTTGGGCTAATGGAAACATCTATCTTGGGGATATGAAAGCCGGGAAGATGTCGGGTAAGGGTACACTGACTTGGATCACCGGAGACTCATATGAAGGAAGTTGGTTGAATGGTATGATGCATGGTTTTGGTGTATATACATGGAGTGATGGTGGTTGCTATGTTGGGACATGGACAAGAGGTTTGAAAGATGGTAAAGGCTCTTTCTATTCAGCTGGGACTCGAGTTCCCGCTGTGCAAGAGAACTATTTAAACGCTCTTAGGAAAAGAGGCGTGTTACCGGATTTGAGAAGACAGAACCAAGTTGATTCTTCGGACAACCTTAGAGTTGGTAAGCTCTCGAAAGGGAGCTTAATGAACTTAGAACAATCCCGCAATGGAAAGGTTTCTTTGGAAAGACGTTGGAGTCTTGAAGTATCTATTGAGAAAGTGATTGGACATGATTACTCGGATATGTCTGAAGCAGTTTTAGATAGTGGAAGTAGTGTGCAGTATAATGCAAATAGACCGATCTTGGAACGGGAATATATGCAAGGTGTTCTGATTAGTGAGCTTGTGGTTAACAATGGGTTTACACGTACATCAAGAAGAGCCAAAAGGAAACACAAAAGACTTGTTAAAGAAGCTAAGAAGCCTGGTGAAGTTGTTATCAAAGGTCATAGGAGTTATGATTTGATGCTCAGTTTGCAGCTTGGAATCAGGTATGCTTGCTCCTTCTAATCCTGTGTCCTGTGAGATAAACTTAGCTCTATTGTGTTACTGAACTTGTTCAAACGTTAGATACACAGTGGGGAAAATTACGCCTATACAAAGGCGGGAAGTAAGGACAGCAGACTTTGGACCTCGGGCTAGCTTTTGGATGAATTTTCCTCGAGGTGGCTCCACGATGACTCCTCCTCACCGTTCAGAAGATTTCAAATGGAAGGACTATTGCCCAATGGTGTTCAGGTTAGTATTTATGGGTACTCAAAAGCTTTGCGCATAAAGTTTGTCTTCATGGTGTTTACATTCATTCTAAACGTTTTAGGAATCTGAGGGAGATGTTCAAGATGGATGCAGCTGATTATATGATGTCTATTTGTGGAAATGATACCTTAAGGGAACTTTCTTCTCCAGGAAAGAGTGGGAGTGTCTTCTTCTTGTCTCAGGATGATCGGTTCATGATTAAAACACTCAGGAAATCTGAAGTCAAGGTTTGTGACTACTAGACTCTTTGTTCTGCTGGTCAGAGCTTGTGTGTGATCTATGTAATGTGTAGGTTCTCCTGAGGATGCTTCCAGATTACCATCATCATGTGAAGACGTATGATAACACACTCATTACTAAATTCTTTGGCCTTCACAGAATCAAACCTACAAGTGGACAAAAGGTCCTGATCCAATGAGTCTTATCCTTTTATGAGATTGCAACATTTGGAAATACTAACTTTAAAAATGTCTCTTGCATTGCAGTTCCGGTTTGTGGTGATGGGTAACATGTTCTTTACAGATCTAAGAATCCATCGAAGATATGACCTTAAAGGTTCCTCACTAGGACGGTCTGCAAACAAAGTGGAGATAGACGAGAACACTATACTTAAAGATTTGGATCTGAACTACAACTTCTTCTTGGAACCTTCTTGGCGAGACGGTTTACTAAGGTATTCAATTGTCAGATATATGCATTTGTCAAATTCATATTTAAAATCTCTTCACTGGTGGTGTAACTAGGCAACTGGAGATCGACAGCAAGTTCTTGGAAGACCAGAATATAATGGATTACAGCCTTTTGCTTGGCGTGCATCATCGAGCTCCGGAGCATTTAAAGTCACAGTTGGTTCGTTCACGAAGTATAACAACTGATGCCTTAGAAACTGTAGCTGAAGATGGTGAGATTCTTTTTTCATCGCCTTTAGAATGAATGTTAAGCTTATTATTTAGATTCTTCAATGATGATGATGATGAAACAGATACAATCGAGGACGACATGTTGTCTTACCACCAGGGATTGGTTCTTGTTCCTGGCGGAAGTGACAATATTGTAACTGGCCCTCACATCAGAGGCAGTAGATTACGAGCATCAGCTGCTGGAGATGAAGAAGTTGATCTCCTTCTTCCTGGAACAGCCAGGTAACTAACTAACTAACTCTCAACTCATTGGCAAATGAGAAACTAAGACTTATCTTAACATAGAAGGATCAATGGTGCTCAATGTCACATCAAAAGCTTATAAGCTTGTCCTATAAAACCAATTGGTGATAAATAAATTGACCTATATTCTTCATATATTACATAAGATCCCTTTCAACTTCCAATGTGGGACATTATGTCGTAGAATTGTAGCAGTCGTGGGCATTCGGGTATCCATTCGGGTTCGGATCGAGTTTTTCGGGTTTTCGGGTTTAGGGCTAGAGAACCCATTCGGGTATTTCTAAATATCGGGTCGGATTCGGTTCGGGACGTATCGCGTTCGGGTCGGGTTCGGTTACCCAAAATCATCATAAAATTTCTAAAAACTCGGAAAATACTTGAAAATATTCAGAAATATTTGAATTACCCAAAAATCCCGTAAAAACATATATTCAAATTATCTAAAAGTATTCGAAATTACTCGAAAATATATGTATTACCCAAAATATAAAAACAAAAACTACACAAACTATCTAAAAATATTCGAAAGTATCAGAACTAACCAAAATTAGATTAAACTTTGGATTACTTCGGGTACCCGTTCGGGTTTAGTTCGGGTTCGGGTATTACCCGATATCCGAAATACTTTAACTTAAGCCCCATTCGGATATTTTTTAAAAAATCGGTTCGGATCGGAATCGTGTTATTTGGGTCGGGTTTGGATTCGGATTCGGGTTAAATACCTAGCCCTAAATTGTAGTAACGCTTCTAGCTTGTTCCTGATGAGTCTTGTCTAGAATTCATCCGGGGTTAGGATTCAGTTTTGGTATTTTTCTTTGCTTATATCCTATGATTAGAAAACCAAAGTCTCAGAAACAAACAAATGATGATGACAATGAAGTGGAACACCTATGATCCAGACGACATGGAACTTATTATGTATGCGGTTTTTTTTCACTCCCGGTCCGAGGTTCGGTTATAAACTTGATCCAGTTCTTGAAAAAAATACTCTCTTGAAATGCAGGCTGCAGATACAGCAAGGAGTGAACATGCCGGCAAGAGCAGAGCTGATACCTGGAAGAGAAGAGAAAGATAAGCAGATTTTACATGATTGCCGTGACGTTGTGCTTTACCTTGGCATTATAGACATCTTACAAGAGTATAACATGACCAAGAAGATCGAACATGCTTACAAATCTCTTCATTTTGATTCTGTTTCGATCTCAGCCGTTGATCCTACTTTCTACTCTCAACGTTTTCTTGAGTTCATCAAGAAGGTGTTTCCTCAGAACAACTCATAGAGAAAAGAGTGTAATCGCAATCGCCACAACCGCAAAACGTAAATCGCAACCGTAAACGCACTTCTTGGTTTGCATGAGATATTTGGCGTCATTATCAAACGCACCAGCAATAGACACGTGGACACATGACGGACTTTGGAAGAAAAGTGAGACAGTAACAGAGATACGTGTCGTGAAGCAAAATGTCGGATAAATTGACGTTTTCAGTTTGTATTGTTCAATTTTTCATAGACGTTTTGATTTTTCTCTCTCTGTAAAGAATAAAGTTTCCTTTTTTAATTTGTATATGAATCATAGATTTATCTGCACAGACAAAGTTTTCTCCTTTACAATTCAGACAGAGAGATATTGATATAAACAAGAAGCATCTCTAATTGCACACAGTGAATGAAGTCAAAATAGATTTTTTTGTTTGTTTATTGAGTAGGGTCTGGTGTAATTTGATTTGATCTCTCCTGGGTTTTTGTCGTTTGGGTTCATTTCTTTAGTATTTCTACAGTATTAGATCGACAAAAGAGAAAAGGAAAAGAAAAAGAAAAAGAAATCGAGTATTTTGGAGTGTAGAAGATGGGATCTTCGTCTGGGCAAAGTGGATACGATCTGTCTTTCAAGATCTTGTTGATTGGAGATTCTGGTGTTGGTAAAAGTAGCTTGCTTCTCAGCTTCATTTCCAGCTCTATCCAAGATCTTGCTCCCACCATCGGTATTACTTTATTTTCTGTTTGATTTCCCTGGAAAATGAACTGAGAAAAATATCATTTCTTGCTGTGACATTGTCTTGTAAGTTACAAATTGAGACTTGAAGATAAGTCACTTCTTTAGGGTTACTAGTTTCCATAAGTAGGAGGAAGCTCATGAATCTCTCAAAGTGGTTGAGACTTGTTTCTGTTTCTATAAGAGTCTCATAGCAAATCTGTGCTTGAAGATAAGATCTGTCTGAGAAAATTTGTGAAACCGAACATTGCTAGCTTAGCTTCTTCCCTATCCCTCTGGCATTGTTTTAATTTGTCTGGTCTGGTGGTATAACATTCTCAGGTGTTGATTTTAAGATCAAACAGCTGAAAGTAAGAGGGAAAAGAGTAAAACTTACAATCTGGGACACAGGTAAGCAAAATCCTATCCGGAAAACCGTAAAAGTGATTTGAGATAATGGAAAGTGTAGTTAAGTTACTACAGAACTCACTGTTCAATGTGATTTCTTGATTTTATGTTGTGTAGCTGGACAAGAGAAGTTCAGAACATTGACAAGTTCTTATTTCAGAGGCTCCCAAGGAATCATACTCGGTAATGATATGATCATAGAATCGTTGGTAGCTTTTTTTTGTAAAAACTTTTCTTAAGACTTCTTGGTGATGGTGCAGTTTATGATGTGTCAAAAAGAGAGACATTTCTGAACTTAGCAGATGTTTGGGCCAAAGAGATTGAGCTCTACTCGACTAACCATGACTGCATTAAGATGCTTGTGGGCAACAAAGTCGATAGGGTGAGTAGTAATAGTATCACTACTTGTAATCAAATCAACTTGAACTCGGTTTCACTGATAGTTGTGGTTACAGGAATCTGAGAGGAGGGTAAGCCGAGAAGAAGGAATGTCTCTCGCAAAAGAACTCAACTGTTTGTTTCATGAATGTAGCGCAAGAACCCGAGAAAATGTGAAGCAAAGCTTTGAAGAGCTTGCTCTGAAGGTAATAATCAATCTTGATGATTACTTTTCACTTTCATACTGGTCGGAAATGAGGAAAGTGAATCATATGAAATGGAACAGATAATGGAGGTACCTAGTCTTTTGGAAGAAGGATCTAGCTCTGTGAAGAGAAAACCGGAGTGCCGAACTCATCAAAGCCAGTGTTGCGCGTGAGCTGATTAATTGAACCGGCCTTTTCCAGTTGGAAGTAGGTTCTTTTGTGTGTAAATTTCTCAAGAAGATGAAGTTTGACTTCTCTGTAAATTTCTCTACAACATTCTTATCAGTCTTTACTTTTGATCAGAGTATGTATAATTAGCCCTACGAGTTCGGTTTTTTGGGTCGGTTTGGTTATTCGTAAAAAAAATACAAAATGAACCGAATAAAAATTTGGTTTGATATCGGTTAATTTTGATTATCAAATTCAAAATACCAAAGTTAACCGATTTTTAGTTGAATATTCGGTTAAATTCAGTCAAATTCAAATATTTTCGGTTTATTTGGTTCAGAAATTTTAGTGTAATTTGGTGGGTTAAAATCGATTTATTTGGTTCATTTGATGTTTGTATATAAAAAACTTCAGTTAGCAAACCGGCTGGGTAACCGATTTTTTTTTTTTACCAAAGTAACCAAATTAGATAACCAAATTAACCAAAGAACCGGAATAATTGGTTCAGTTCGGTTTAAACCAGGCCTCATGTGAAAGTAGAAATCTCTTATTTCCAACTTTTGAAACCGTATCTTACACACAGACACTACAACACCTGCATTGCATTAATTCAAGGTCTTTGAACACTTGAACATTGTCTACCATTTCCAGTGTTTGGCTATAACAAAATAGACATAAGATCACACAGCTCATCAATGAAGTCTCTCTCCTACTCGTTCTAAATGACAATAACAATAAGAACTTGGAAAGATCTCTGAATGATAAGGAGAAGATTGAGGACGGACGACAGGCTTCTAAACATAACTGCAGCAAGCTGATTTCTCAGTTGTTGAAGACGATGAGGCTTTGTTAGCATCTTGTTTAGTGATCTTGATCCCTTGAGGCTGCAAAGTAACAAAGACAGGAGACATTTTCCTCAGTAATATGTAGTCAGTTTCATAATCCTAGCATCGAGTAAGTAGTAGATTTCATGTGCTACTTTACCTCAGCTTTTGTATCACTTTCTGTGAGTCTTTGTTTTATGTCTTTCGCAATAGAAAGGAAAACCTGCTCGACATTTAGGTTTGTTTTCGCACTCTGCAATAGTTCCAAACACATCGGTTTAAGAAAACGAAAAAATGAACGGAGAGACAAACAAATTATATATTTTGTTGCTCACCGTCTCAAAGAATTTGATTCCATACTCATCAGCCAGAGCTTGTCCCTTTGATGTTGGGACGGCCTGTCGAAGAAGATGCAGCGTTAGTATACTACGAAATGTTAAGGAAGACACTGTCAAGATTGTGAAAGGAATACACAGAAAAGAAAGTTACCCTTTTGCTTTCGTCCATATCAGCTTTGTTACCAACCAATATTTTGTTGACACTATCTGAAGCATGTTGCTCAATGTTCTTCATCCAGTTCCTAATATCTAGAGAAACAATTTGTGTTAGTTCCCACAAGGTCGTTCCTCACACAAAGAAGAGCCAGAAGACATACTGTTGAAGGATGACTCATCTGTTACATCATAGACGAGTAGTATACCCATTGCTCCTCTGTAATATGCTGCAAGAGAAAAATGGACCAAAGAGTAGGTATCTGAACGTTAACAACAAGTAGGAAATAAAATGCATAGACTTTTTCCATCTTCAAAAAGTATGTCATTTTCTGGAATGTTGAGTAATCTTCTACAGAGAAATCGACAGACGCATACAAATGATCAAGTAACTTTCAGTTCATAGTTAAATTCAGAGCATAAACTGGTTGTTTACCTGTAGTTATTGTTCTAAAACGTTCTTGTCCAGCGGTATCCCATATCTGCAATTTGATACGCTTCCCATCAAGTTCGATTGTTCTTATCTTGAAATCGATTCTGAGAAAAAGAAAGAATTTAGACAAAGGTTTCCAACAATCTTCAAGACCAAAACACAAGTATACATACCCAATGGTAGTAATGAAACTTGTGGTGAAAGTATCATCCGAGAAACGCAGTAGCAAGCAACTTTTCCCCACACCTGCTTATACACACACATACATAATTTGACTTAGAAAATGAAAAAGTCTACACTTTTTATATGCCTACTTGTATCATCAAGTTATAAAATTTATCATCAGTTCTTCACAATCTCAGCATGAGATTTTAATTGTAAGGTTTCCAATTAAGTCAAAATTTTCCAAATAGGAACTACATCGATAATTAATCAACAGAGACTGTGTAGTTCTCCTCATCTACTCGGTCGACTAAATAAGAAAAATTGTAAGAGAAACAAAAATCACAAACCCTAATTCAGATCGCAAAAACAGGCACGAAAGAAGATTCTCAGATAAAAATCAAACAGTTTATGAACCCACGTTTGCTCATTACTTCTTAAGACGGGGATAGAGAGAGAGGCGGAGACTTACCGCTATCGCCGATGAGGAGGAGCTTGACGAGGTAATCATAGTCTGAACGAGCTCTTGCAGGCGCAACCGCCATCGGAGAAGATAATAGGAATCAACTTATTAATCCTAACAGAAACTAAAACCAAGCTCTGCTACTTTTCCCTGGAAAATCACAAGAATTTTCCCTGGAGACGGACAGCCAGAAGAGAAAGCGAAAGCAGAGAAATTGATTCTTTCTAGTGCTGCTATCAAGTCGATAGCTGCTAATTGGTGGATCATATTTTATTTTTATTGTTTTTGTTGTTTTAGTCCTTCATTTCTTGTTTCATTACACTTTAACCCACCAACTTATTAAAATCGTTTACTTTCGTTCTTATTGAATGTTTGATGTATAAATAAAATATCTCATTTATGAATTGTTCAACAAACTTCACTGACAGGCCAAAACTGGCTCAAGAATTTTGCAAAACCACTAGGAAATTATTGAGTCGCCAATCGCAGCGTCGAGGATCCTCCTAGCATCAGTGTTTATATCAGCTAATTCACCTGGTGTCTGCATAACCACAACCTTGTTATCATTCACTAATCAATACTTACGAAAGCAAAAGATGTTAATGTTTTCAAATCTTACCTTCCCATACGAGTTTTTAATTGTTGGTGAAGCCCCTGAACCGAGCAAAAACCTAATCACATCGACATGTTCACCTCTCGCTGCATGATGCAGAGGCTATGAACAAGAAACATTTTGTCATTAATCATAGTTTAGAGGATCCAGAGAGAAAGAATTGAGTCATTTGATGATGGAGAATACTTACAGTGTCACCTTCTACATCGACTGTTTCAATCATTCTCTTCACACATTCCTGACCACTAGCTCGGCTAAAAAGAAGCTCTATTATTTCCAAGTATCCTGCGAGCCCAAGTTCAACCAAAATTAAGAAGTATAAGCTATGGAACGTGACAATGCCTTGAGAAAGAAATAACGAAAGAATGATACCAAATTTACCTCCAGCACAAGCATCATGTAGAGGAATTGCTTCATCTTCATCCCTGACCTCCATATTAGCTCCTCTTTCCAGGAGAAGCTGCAGCAAATAATTCAATTAGGTGATTAATAAGTAGTTTACAAATAAACACATCAGCTATCAAAAGTTCGGTGTAAGAACAAAGCAGCGAGCAGCAAAAGCAAAAGTAACCTGAACACAAGGGAGGTGACCATATAGACACACCAGGTGAAGTGCCGAGTCATTATCCTCAAGTGGCTCATCAACTCTCCCATTCAAATTGTCTATCAAATTCAAATTGTCTATCAAATCATCAGATAAAAGGAAGCATATTGTCTTATCAGCAGAGTCCTATAAGAAAATTGCAGACAATTACAATGCAAATCTGATAACTTTACTTGTCTACCAGTAGAAATTATCGAAGTTTTCATCAGTTGATAAGAGAATCAAGATCTTTTGTCATCTCCATCATAGCCTCAAGCAACAAACCACTCAAACAAAATAAAGATAGACAGGAGAGATATACATTACGCAGAAACTAAAAGTTCTCTATATCTCTTCTGCTTCCTAAGTGAAGCTTAACTAAAAGCGCACACAACAAACAGACCAGTGAGATTATCAAATGGAAGAAGAAGCCCTTGAGGAGGCTTGAGAGGAAGAGAAGAAACATGAGTCAGAGATCTAAGTAGAGGTATCTTTTGCAATGGTGTGGGAAGATAGATTATGTCTTAATTTTGGGTTAAATTCTGTCAAGACAACTACACTCTTTTAGAGCTTTGGTTTCGAAGATGGAAAATCTATTGGTACAATTAAAAAGCTTGAGGCTTTACATCCTGGTCAGCTAATCAAGCAAAAACGCAATTGAAGTTGAAATTGAAATTAAAAGCTTGAGACTTTACATCCTGGTCAGCTAAATCAAGCAATAACGCAATTGAAGGTAAAACTGAAATTAAAGTTTGACCAAACACCCTAAGCGTCGGCACCAGAGCATTAAGAAATTAGTTTCATAGCAACAGAAGAAGAAAGGAAGTACCAATAGCGGTGCGCAAGGCGACGACGTCACCGGATTGAGCTGCGGCGGCTAAGTCACGGAGGTGCGAGGAAAGCTCGGGATCGCTTTCGTAGTCAACACCATTTTCCTCGAGAAGAGCGATACCTTCGTCAACCTCGCCTTCTTCCATCAAACCATTGCCTCCACTCGGAACCGCCATTATCGTAGTCAACCTCTGTCTCTTCTGCTTTTTTTCTTCACCGCCCTGTATTTTAATTACTAATCACCGCCGTGCAGCTTCGCTCCATTAAATTAGGTTTTCTCGTGTTGTATAGTAATGACTATAGTCCATGTATTAAAATATAACCTTGGTTATGAGCCGTTTTAAATAAGAAATTCTTGACATAAATAATACTATTAATTATATTTAATTTAATTTTTGTGTTTAATTTTTACAGTTAGTTTTTTTCTTTTCAAGTTTATAATTTTGTTTCGCATAGAAACGGTGGAACAAGTATATAAAAGAATGTACAATGATTAATTTTAGTTTTCTCTTGTTTCTCATTCTTATTTTCTCAATCTTAGTTTTTTTTTCGACGTTTGTCGGATTTCGCCGGCGCTTCACCTATTTATATCGGTTTCATTTTTTTGTTTTCCGATTTTATATCGGACTTAGTATCATTTTTGTTTTAGGTTTCTTTTTTTTATGATTTTTGCCCAATAAACTGAGGCGGTATTTTTATAGTTGGCTTCTCTCTTTCGAATTATCGGACTTCGTCGGGAGGATTCCCGGTGTCTGTGACATCCTTATCTTTATTGCGGGCTTTTGATAAATCACGTTTTACGTTGTTCACCGTTCTATTTTTGGTCCGTCTGTAATTTCAAGCTTTGGTCGATTAAATATATTCACAAAAAAAAAAAGAATTGTCAACAAAAATAAAGTATATAAAAGAATAAAGAATAGAAAATCTATCGGCACTCAAATGATAATTTTTTTTAATGTA
Organism: Orychophragmus violaceus; assembly: GCA_030180135.1. Classification (NCBI taxonomy): domain Eukaryota; kingdom Viridiplantae; phylum Streptophyta; class Magnoliopsida; order Brassicales; family Brassicaceae; genus Orychophragmus; species Orychophragmus violaceus. Next base: position 97,103,738 of record CM058234.1, read on the forward strand.
ATCTAATTTGATTTTTTTTTTTGAGCAGAAAATCTAATTTGATTCGAGTCCCTTTTTCCTCTTTAGCCATCTCTCTCCTCTCTCTATCCCTCTCTCGCTCTCTTCTTCCTGATTTGATCGCCGGGAAACCATAGCCGTCCGATTACCCACCATATACTCGCGAGAAGATCTCTTCGATCACATCAATGTTCTGATTTTCGCCACCTCAGATCTCCGACAACATTCCGGTACTATTTCTAGCTTTTGTTATCCTCGCAGGATTGGGGAAATGAAGAGCCTGATCCAAGGGAGTCATAGTAGAAGCTCTCTTTGAAATCTGAGAATTTGAATTTGAAGGGTTTTGATTCGTCCTCCGTTGCATACTGACCCATATTTAAGCTCCTCACACAGTGAATCTCCTAGGGTTTCTTAGTTAGCTAGGTGGGGAAAGTGTGTTTCTTTTGCTTTTAGCTGCGTAGCCATGTTTAAGAAAATCATGAAAGGTGGGCACCGGAAGACCTCTAAATCCGAGGCTAATGAACCGTCAAGTTATGCTCCTGGTTCCAATGTGGTCGTTAGCCACGCCTCTCGTGGCGCACTGGTTCCTTCTTCTCCGTCTCCAGTGACGGCTACTCCACCACCTCCGCCGATGAGCTCAGTTGAGCCACTCCCGTTGTTCAGGGATGTTCCAGTTTCAGAGAGGCAAGCTTTGTTCTTGAGGAAAATCCAGAACTGCTGTTTCCAATTTGATTTCACAGATACCATCAAGAACGCGACAGAGAAGGAGATTAAGAAGCAAACGCTGTTGGAGCTGGTGGATTTTATACAGTCTGGATCTAGTAAGATCTCAGAGTCGTGTCAGGAAGAAATGATTAAGATGGTTTCTGTCAATATATTCAGGTGTCTACCTCCTGCTTCGCACGAGAATACGGGTCAAGAGCCTGCAGATCCTGAGGAAGAGGAACCTTATCTGGAACCTTCTTGGCCTCATTTACAGCTAGTTTACGAGTTGCTACTGAGATACGTTGTTTCGACTGACACTGATACCAAAGTGGCCAAACGGTATATTGACCATTCTTTTGTGTTGAAGTTGCTTGACTTGTTTGATTCTGAAGACCCGAGAGAGAGGGAGTATTTGAAGACGATTCTTCATAGAATCTATGGGAAGTTTATGGTACACAGGCCCTTTATTAGGAAAGCAATTAACAACATTTTCTATAGGTTTATTTATGAGACAGAGAGACACAGTGGGATCGGAGAACTCTTGGAGATTCTAGGCAGTATCGTAAACGGATTTGCCTTGCCTATGAAGGAGGAACACAAGCTATTTCTCATCAGGGTGTTGATACCATTGCATAAGCCAAAACCAATAGCTATATATCATCAGCAGTTATCTTATTGCATCGTTCAGTTTGTGGAAAAAGATTATAAGCTCGCAGACACAGTTATCAGGGGATTGTTAAAGTATTGGCCTGTGACAAACTGCACCAAGGAGAATCTGTTTCTTGGGGAACTTGAAGAAGTTCTTGAGGCTACACAGCCTGTTGAGTTCCAGCGTTGCATGGTTCCATTATTCCAACAGATTGGTCGCTGCCTCAATAGCTCTCACTTTCAGGTTAGTAATATACATATCACCTTAAACCTGGAGATTACGTTTCGAAATAAATTTAGCATATCGAGGTATTGAATTGTAGATATTTTGCGCTAATATGTCCTCTATGCATATCACCTTCAAGTCAACATTTTTTTATTCTTCCACCTGAAAAGAGTATGCAACTTAAGTGCTTCACAGAATTTATGTTACAATTTTCTTTGTATGACTTGCTTTTTTATCCCTTCATTTCACAAAATGATCATGATGATACTGTTTGTACTACACTCATTTGGTTGATGTGGTTATCTCATGCTGTCGATAGATACTACTCTTGAAAAGGAATCCTTGGATTCTTAGATCACCTTTATGTACCTTAAATCACTCCAACTCTCTGAATGCATCGGTACTATTGCGTTTTCTTTATTCATGAGTCATGGATTTCATCGCACAATGCCTTTAATCAGAGACTAGCCCCCCCAAAAAAAAGAAGATATGAGCATCTTTCTCTATGTGGTATCCATTTGTGTTTTAGACTGGAGCAGGTTTGATCTCATTGGTTTCAGTCACGAGCCTGTCATTAATTTCACTGGATGCTAGCAAATTACACAAGTTTCCTGTTATATCTTTGTACAGTCGCTCAAACTTTTGCATAATTCTACGTGGGTTTTGCCTTTTACTTGCATTCATATCTCACAAATATCCAATATAGGTTGCAGAACGAGCACTGTTCTTGTGGAACAACGAACACATCGTGGGACTTATCGCACAGAACAGAAGCGTAATCCTTCCGATCATATACCCCGCACTGGAGAAGAACATTCAGTCTCACTGGAACCAAGCAGTTCATGGTCTAACCTCAAATATCAAGAAGATGTTCATGGAAATGGATCCTGAGCTCTTTGAAGAATGCCAGAGACAGTTTGAAGAGAAACAAGCCAAATCAAAAGAAGTGGAAGAACAACGCCAATTTACATGGAAGAGATTAGCTGAAGCAGCAGCAGAGCGCGACGGAGTTGGAGGAGAAGGAGAAGATCATATGATCACTTCCTAGATTGATTAAAGATGGTATTATTCTTTCACTTTTTTGTTGTTTTCTCTCATTTGATCAAATCGTTTACTATTAATTTTGTTTCCAATTTATAAACATCGATTTGTTTTTGTTTTGAGAATCATTGATTCTGATTCTGGTTTTGCTCAGAGAATAGTAGAGAGAAGTGAGCTAATCACTATCAGAGAATGTGTATTTTGTCTGTACGGATCGGGCTTTAGTACTAAGCTGATGTGTTTGTGATCGAGCTCTGACCTTTGTTTTAGCTATAAAAAAAGTATGCCCTATAATACTGAGATAAAACTAAGTTTTTATAGTTCATTCTGACCACCTTTAAGATTCAGACAAGAAGTGATCTTTAAACAGACTCAGACACACGATTCAGATCCTTGTAAAGAATCACTTGGAAAATCGGAATAACAAAAATATTCGGTAGCCTTGATACAAATGGTGTAAATTTACACAACTATTATTGGAGTGAAACATCAAGCGGGAATAGCTCAATTGGGAGAGCGTCAGACTGAAGATCTGAAGGCCGCGTGTTCGATCCACCCTCAATTTGGGTTTTACAAACTCCGCTTAATCTGTTAAGATGAAAATTTCCTCTAATTATACTCTCAAAAGCCATGGTTCAATGCATGATCAGTCGGTGTCGACCAGCGGCAGCATTGACTCATCGGCCATAGCAATGAAAACACCCAGCAGAGACGATGTAGACAACACCCAAGGAGCTTTTGGGTAGGTTTTAAAATTAGAAGTGTTTTTTTGCTTCTGGTTTCGTGATTTTTGTGGCTTCTGAATCTTGTTTCCCATTGATTGCATTTATCTGATTGAAGCTAATTGATGAAACTATTTACTTAATGAATTCTAGCTATTTGATGTAATGTGCTTAACTGTTCCTGTTGTCTCTTAAGTTAACTCCAACTTGTTGTGTCTCTCTGTTTATGCCATTGTTGTCTAAAGCTCACCGCGCTAGTTAATTAACAGTGGTAAGAAAGAAGAATAAGGCTACGTCAATTTATCTTGAAAGGTGTTTATAACTTATCTTCCTTGTGATGAATAATGACTTGCTGCTATTGGTTTCTCAATTCTCATTGACTTGATATATGGAACTATTGATTTTGAGGACCTATAATTTTATATAGGTCCCTTTAGGCCTGCATGCTTTGAATCCATTTTAACATCACTAGGGACAAGGTTTCTGAAAGTGCAGATCTTTTCTTTCCGGGGTTAGAAAAATCCTTAGATTTATTCAATAGAATATCGAAACCAGAACCGTACGGAGAACTGGTTTAGTCAATATGCTATTAGCTTATTTAGATTCCTAAGAAATAACCCAGAAAAAAAACTCTTAAAAAGAATCTCGTAAACCCTTTTCTACAAAAGAGGTATATTATTTAGTAACTAGTATGATTCGCTCGCACCATGTGCAAGCACAAACATTATTACCGCATAAATATTTTTTTTTAAAAAAAATCAATTTAATTTAAAAACAATAATATTATAAATATATATATATATAATTTGTAATTAAATATATATATAAATAAACATTATTATACTTAACTTGTTATTAAAATATTTTACAATTTATTCTAAAATAAAACTAACAATAAAATAAATTATAATTATATATTTATATGTATTAACATCAATATATAATTTTTCTTCTTAAATTTTTCATTTATATATATATATAAATTCAAAATTTATACAAATAATACAAATTTACTATATAAAATTATGATAAATATAACAAACATATTTATTAATATTTAAAAATATTAATAAATATTTCGAATTTATCATTTTACTTTTTAATCCAAGATTATCTAAATCTCATAAAAATTAAAATAAAATATAATAATAAAACATCTATAAATAATATAACTTTTTATTTTTTTATATTTATCAAAATTTCCTAACAGTCATAGTTATCAATATTAAAAACTCATAATTCAGAAATATTTTCGTATTTATCGTTTTATTTTTTATCCGAATGATGTATATCTCTAAAATAAAATAATATATTTTTTATGTGATGATGTATATCTCTAAGTAAATAAAACTAACTTTTTAAAACTAATGTAATAATAACAAAATTATAAATATAAACTAAAGTTACTATTGTAAAAAACATAATTTCATTAATGGCAAATTAGTAATCTACCATTTTGAGAACGAATATAAAGCCAAAAGCACTTCCCAATTAATATAAAGATTTGCGTGAGGCATTTAAATAAGTATATACAATACTTTGCGTCAAATGTTTTGATATTCTTTGATTACCCACAAGTGTAAGTTATGAATTTTGTTTAGCCACCTATATATATGTATATAAGATGTGAGTCGTTGATTATGCAAAAACTCAAATTAAACCACTCTTCAAATCTCTTACGTACAGCCTCAACTTCTTTTGTACTAGCCATGAACTCCGATCACTCTTCTTCTTCTTCTTCTTCTTCTTCTTCTTCTTCTTCTTCTTCAACTTTCTTATGCCCTGGGTTACGACGCTTACAACAAATGGACCCAGAAACCCATTCCACTGAAAATCGAAATGATATGTCTCACCATCTTTACCACTTTGATGGTCAATTAAACCAATATTCAAATCTCTTACGTGCAGCCTCAACTTTCTTTTATACTAGCCATGGAATCGACGGTTTGTGCGGCGCTTGCAAGCATACTACACCAGTCTCCGACCTTGACTTTGTTTGCTTAGATTGTGCCTTACCCTACCACAAAGAATGTGTTAAATCTCCACCTGAGATCAAAGTCCTTTATCATCCCAAACATCCACTCCAACTTCTTTTTACATCTCCGAATACAAGTCACGCAGGAAGCAGCCATTACAACAAGTGTAACTGTTGTGGAGAAGACACTAAAGGTTTCTATTACTTTTGTTCTATATGTGATTTTAGTTTACATCCTCTTTGTGCATTAAGTTTGAACATCCTTTCTATAAACTACCCAAAAAGGGATAACCATACCCTCACCTACTTCCCTAGAATAAACTCCCTAACTTGTGATGTTTGTATTAAGACATATTGTCCCACATCGGAAGTTGGAAAGGATCTCACTTAATATATAAGGAATATGGGTCAATCCACTTATCACCAATTGGTTTTAGGTTGGAAGCCCATACAACTTAATATGGTATCAGAGCCCAGATCCATGCAGTCCAACCCGATCCGACCCAAAGTTGGTCCAATCATCGACAACCCAGACCCATATAGGTGCCGTCGACCCAAGCCTGAACATTCCGAGATTAATGGCCAAAGAACCATTATCTCGAGGGGGCGTATTAGGGACATAAGTCCCACATCGGTAGTTGGAAGGGATCATTAGCAATATATAAGTGATATGGGCCACTCCACTTATAACCAATTGGTTTTAGGTTGGAAGCCCATACAACTTAATATGGTATCAGAGCCCATATCCATGCAGTCCAACCCGATCCGACCCAAAGTTGGTCCAATCATCGACAACCCATGCCCATATAGGTGCCGTCGACCCAAGTCCGAACATTCCGAGATTAATGGCCAAAGAACCGTCACTCCACTTATCACCAATTGGTTTTAGGTTGGAAGCTCATACAACTTAATTGTTTGTGCATTGGGTGATACACGTTTCATCTACGTTTGTTACAAATGCGATTTTGTTGTTCATAAGACGTGTATCTACTTACCAACCACAATCAGAATATCACGTCACGACCACTGTCTCGTGACAAAAGCTATGGGGAGTACTCATGTGTGAAGGATTGCGTTTATGTTGTTCATCCTAAATGTGCAACACGAAAGGATTTGTGGGACGGAAAAGAACTTGAAGGAGAACCAGAAACCGAGTATGAAGATATTAAGGCATTCAAAGAGATAAGTGATGGAGTCATAGAACATTTCAGTCATCCATATCATTACATGAGACTTGACAAGAAGGAGGATGATAAAGTGGACGACCGAATAAGATGTCAAGCTTGCATCCTTCCTATCTACGAAGGTAACATTTATAACTGCATAAGATGTGATTTTATCCTCCATGAAACATGTGCAAATCTTCCTCGTAAAAAATGGCATCAACTGCATCCCCATATACTTACTCTGCGAGTGGTTCAGAAATCTATATTCCGGTGCGAAGCTTGTATAAACTATTGTGGTGGTTTTGCATACACGTGCACGCCTTGTTATTTCGCTCTAGATGTACGATGCGCTATGGTTTCCGAGCCATTCACTCATGAGTTGCATCCACACCCCTTGTTCTTAACATCTGAAGAAGGCATATTGAGAAGATGTTCCATATTAGGGACAAAGTCCCACATCGGTAGTTGGAAGGGATCATTAGTAGTATATAAGACCATCTCCAATGTATTTCTCTATTTTTATCTCTAAAATAGAGGAACTCTATAATAGAGGTGGGTTTTGCTCCAATGTATTCCTCTATATTTTCCTCTAAAAAGGAATATTCTCTCTAATATTCTTTTTTATTTTACTACTAATACTTTTTATTTATAAAAGTTACAATTTAGTCCATTTATTTTATTTTTACAATTATAAAATTATAATATTATTTAAATTATATATTAGTTATTAAAATATTATAATTTATAATTGATTAATTTTATATTGTTAGTTATTAAAATATTAATATTTAATTATTTTGGTCATAAATAAAAGTATTTGAAAGTTAATGGATTGATTTGTAAATTAAAAAGTTCACCTCTATTATAGAGGAAAAAATAGAGTTCCTCTATATATAGAGGAAAAAATAGAGATCTCTATTTTAGAGGTGAAAATAGAGGTGGGTTGGAGTAGATTTGCCTCTAAAATAGAGTTTAGAGGCAAATATAGAGGTGGGTTGGAGATGCCCTAAGGGATATGAACCACTCCACTTATCACCAATTGGTTTTAGGTTGGAAGCCCATAGAACTTAACATGGTATCAGAGCCCAGATCCATGCAACCCAACCCGATCCGACCCATAGTTGGTCCACCCATCGACAAGCCAGGCCCAAAATTGGTGCCGTCGATCCAAGCCCGAACATTCCGAGATTAATGGCCAAACGACCATTATCTCGAGGGGGCGTATTAGGGACAAAGTCCCACATCGGTAGTTGGAAGGGATCATTAGTAGTATATAAGGGATATGAACCACTCCACTTATCACCAATTGGTTTTAGGTTGGAAGCCTATAGAACTTAACATTCCATGTGTGGAAAACAAAAGAAACATTTGAACTGTATAGAATGTTCATTTGTTTTCTGTTTCTGTTGTGCCACTTTACCATATAAGGTGAAGTACAAACATGATGAACATTATCTCACTTTATCCTACAAAGAAGACGCAGGAGGATGCAATTGGTGTGAGATATGCGAAAAGGAAACAGATCCACATGTTGGGTTCTATACATGCAAGGTGTTGTGTAGCATCACACTTCACATTGAATGTCTATTGGGGGTAGATCCATTTATGAACCCTTGTCAAAGTATCGACATATTGGACTTCACGTATTCGATAATTCCCAACGATGGTCTTACTCGAAAACGTTGCCAGGAGTGTGGAAAGTATTGCCCTTACAGAATAGCTTATAAATATCGTAGATGGCTATCTTGTTCCTTAGAGTGTGCAACTAGTTAGTAGAATGTGTGTTGTGTGATCAAATGTTTAAAGAATCAAGTTATATTACCCATTCGCCTAAATCATAATCTATATATATATATAAGTATCTTAGATTTGTTTATTTTGTAGTTTGAGGTTTGGTTTTGTCTTTTTCAATAGTAAACTTCTTATTCTTCTCTTCATGTCGGCGGCAAGACAGGGGTGACCATAAGGGTAAGGTACGGAACCGTGTTGAGAAAGTTTGAACAAACATTTAATGATACCGTACAGTACCAGACCAGAGCACAAGGTGGTTGACAAAAATATATGACTCTTACTCAAATTCTCTAGATATTGACAATATCTTCACTTCTTTTCATATGTACAGTACGGTATGTCTTTTATTATAATAAGATATTACAACTACAAGTATTATCTGTAACTGTAATACAAAACCAGCATGTACTTCAAGTCTTCAACATGTCAGAATTTCAGTGAAAACAAAAATTATACACATCCAAACCTTTTGTAATGGTAACTTTACTTGTTCCATTATAGATTTTGTACATTATTTGATGAATTAAATGTATTAGAGTTTTAACAAAGTACATTGAAGCAGAGATCAATTATATTAATTGATTTAAAGAGAGCCTTAAAAAGGAAGTTACAGAGAAAGAGAGCTTCATTTTTGGGCTGCAGAACCGTGTTCTTAAGAGGCCCCACTATTCTCAGGAGAGCTAAGAAAGAGAACACAGATGAGGAATTGCATTAAATGTAATCAAGAAATATCTTGGAAACCTCCTAACCATGATGAGCTAGCGTATCTAAAATCCAGACTCTTTAATCCAAACCAATGCAACAAACTCGTCCCAAGAAGAAGAAGAAGCAGAGAAAACCAACCAGAGCTTCTTACTTCTACCATTGCTTCCTCCTCTTCACACGTTTTGAGAATGTGCAAAAAGTTGAATCTTTTCATTAGAAAGCTACAAACTTGCTGCTTATTCACTGGATTCTCCAAAAGGGTTGAGAATTGTGGTGAGTTTGATGAAGAGTGTAATGCTGCAACAACGATTCCCAGCGATGTGAAAGAAGGGCATGTGGCAGTGATTGCGGTTAAAGGAGAGATAGCTATGAGGTTTGTTTTGGAGCTTCAAGAGTTGAACAAACCTGAGTTCAAGAAACTGCTCGAACAGGCGAAAGAGGAGTTCGGGTTTCAACCCACTGGACCTCTGACCATTCCGTGCCAGCCTGAAGAAGTAGAGAAGATTCTACAAGGAAATCATAAAGGAGAGGAGTCTTGATTTTTTTTTTTTTTTTTATTGTAGAGAAACCTATTGTTTAACTGATATTCTTTTCTTACAAGAATTTACTGTTCTTATTCTTCTTTCTCTAATTACAGAAACATGTGATCACATTTACAGATTATTACATTGTGCTGCTGGTAATTCAATCTCCTTGTTATTGCTGTGATTGCTGCGTTGAGCAATTTGCTAGGTAACACCCACAGATCTGTCAAAACACTTGCCTACCTTCTCCCAGAAGCTACGAGGAATGTCCAATCAACTTTAGTATCAACACTGAAAACTCAATGTACTATCCAGTTCAAAAGACAGTTTGTCAGGAGGATTCTATAATGTGTTGTTGCACAATCATAGATTCATGCCAATCCGACAGATTCTGCTTCTGTACTTTTTTTAGAGTGTTTCAATTCTGCCATAAGAGTTTCTCAACCAGACGAGAATAATAAAACAGAGAAAAGTTGAGTAATTGATACAAACAGAAACTTGAAATCCAACAGAAGTAAAAGGACCATAACAAGAAGCAATATAGTTGAATTCTTGAGAAAATTCCACAAGTTTTTCTAAGTTGTTTCTCTTCTGGTCACAAGGCAGCCGAAACGATTGCTTCTATGGGAAGTAGACAGGCCAGTTGTAATAATACGAGTCTCTGACTTCTTTTGGTATCTTATTCCACTGATTAAACAAAGACAAGACCAAATAAACTTGTTGTAAGCAAATGTTATGTTTCAAGGGGAAAAAATTAGATATTCAGATGTTGTGCTAAAGTCTGAACCTTGAACTCGTAAGGCTGCTTCTTTGCCCTTGCTTTTTTCCAGTGGTGCTGCTCAAAGAGCATCCACTTATCATGATAACTGCAGATTAGAGCAGAAGAGCGGAATCATACCAACTATGGTGAATCCAATCATGCTATTATACAAGTGAAGAAAACGAAGGAGAGAGACTACTATGAAATTACAGCCTCAACAATCAAAAGACATGAAACCTGAGGTTTTAGCTATGCCTATGGTAACAACTAACAACAACTCCAATCCCCTTTCATCTAAAAGAAACCAAAGTCTCAACCTTGTAGACATAAACAAGTGAAACTGTTTTGTAACCGATCTAAGGCAGAAGCAACAGAAGAAAACTTAAAACAGTTAAAACCAAAGAGTAAGTCAGAGAAGCAAGCAAATGAACCAGTATCCAATTAAGACCCACCAAAACAGTCGCATTCAAAGAGAAATCAAACACAAAAACCAAAAAAAAAGCCACAAACTTTTCGAATCCATAGGACCAAACACTGCCTCAACAATCAAATGACATGAAACCTGAGGTTTTAGATTTGCCTATGGTAACAACAAACAACAACTCGTCTAAAAGAAACCAAAGTCTCAGCCTTCTATGCATACACAAGTTCTGTAACCGATCTAAAAGCAGAAGCAACAGAAGAAAACTTCAAACAGTTTCACTTGAGTAAGTCAGGGAAGCAAGCACATGAATCAGAATCAAATTCGGACCCACCAAAGCACTCGCATTCAAAGAGAAATCAAACACACACAAAAACAAAAAGCCACAAACTTTGGAATCCGATTATTCAAGAGAGGTATAAAATAGTTTACTTGAACTGGTTGGAGAGCTGCCACATGTAAGGATTGAACCATGTGAGAACGGAGAAGGCAGCCGAACCAATCCATATGTTCACGAATCGATCCGCATCAGCGTGCGGCACTCCTGGATCTCCCCTGTATGCATTTCCAAAGTACTTCTCCATTTCTTCTTCCCCCTCTCTCACTCAGTCTCTCCGTCGCTCTTATTATCCTTTCACCGGCAATTTCTGGATAATAAAAGAAAACCTTTTTTTTTCTTTACTAACCTTGTGTTTGGTAACAGATATTGTAATAACCTCGACGAGAGGAGGAAGCAAAACGCTACGAAACTCATCGTTTTGTTTACGTGGCCCAGCAGTTTTGGGAAGGCATAGCGAATAATAAAAAGATCTGATTTTTCTCTCTTTTTTTTTTCTTCATCTTCCCCGAAGTAGGGTTTTCTGGAATTAGGTCATTAAATTATGAAAGGCTGTGGCAAGAGACGATCAAACGGTGGTGGTTCTGGGAAAAGCAAGTCTAGATCTCCGGGACAGAGCACGAGAACGAGCTTTAACTCTGCGACAGGATCTTCGTCCCGAGGTCGTCGCCGACGTACTAGCACTCTGTTTGTAGAAGGTGGTATTCTCTCCGATTTCCGGCGTGATCCTACTTTTTCAACGCCATCTCGAGGAGGAAGCTCTACTGGAAAGGGATCGAAACCCGGAAGATCAGATCGTGCAAAAGCTTCTGCTCTCACGAGTGGTCCAAGTGGTCAAAGTTATGGTTATCAGTATCCTTCAGAGGAGAGGTTGGAGCGAAAATCAGGCGTTAATGGTGATCAAATGGTTGGACTTGGATCAAATCAAATACTGCTGGGTAAGACAGATACGACCCAGATTGTTGCATTTCTGGATCAGACGCCTTCTTCATCGAAAGCTATTCCTGTAAATTATGATTACGGATACGAACCGAGTTTTGTTTTGGGTGATGACTCTCATAAAGGATTGGGATTTTGTGATGATTCTGATGCTGCACCAAGTGGTAGCCTTTCCGTTTCAAAGGCATTGGGAGATCAAAAAGATTCGACTTTTGGTTCATTTCCTTATGAGGAAGTTAATGCTGAAGATGAAACTGGTGGAGATGAAGCGATGCCTGATGTTGTGAAACCATCAAAGAGGAATTCAGGCTTCATTTCTATAGGAGGGATGAAGCTTTACACTGAAGATATATCTGATGAAGAGAGTGGTGGAGAAGATGGAGGAAATGATGAATATGTGTCTGGAGATGAAGACAGCACTGGATCTTCTGAGCAAGGCGAAGAGACAGAATCATCTGAGAGCGACAGCTGGGAAGACATGTATGTAAGTGATATTGATGACGCTGTTGCAAAGGATTACTTGGAAGGTATTGGTGGCAGTGAGAATATGTTGGATGCTCACTGGTTGGCAGAACAGTCATTAGATAATCTGGATTTGTCATGTGATGACAGTTCTTCAAGTGATTCTTCTGATGAGAAGACAAGAAAGTTGACTGGTAAAAAGAAGTTGACAAGAAGTCGTTCCTCAGGCCATGGCAAGGCTACTCATCCATTGCTAATGGATGATCTTATGTTTATGAAGGATCCAAGAAGTCTTTCGGGGAAGAAGAATAAGAAGAAACCGGTGGCAAAGTTTCTTCCACAGTCATGGCCTTCAGGATCACAAAAGAGCAAGAATTCCCGTTACTTTCCTGGTGAGAAGAAGAAGCATCGCAAAGAACATATTGCTTTAAAGCGTCGTGAGAGAATGTTGCAGCGTGGTGTTGATCTTGCTGATATAAACTCTCAGTTAGAGCGTTTTGTTCTAGAAAACATGGACATGCACTGTTTCCAGCGTATGCATAATCGAGATTGCTCTCAGGTAAGAAGATTAGCAGATGTATACCGTTTATCAAGTAGCTGCACTGGTTCTGGAAAGAAAAGCTTTGTGATGGTAACTCGAACATATCAGACATGTATGCCATCTGCTAGTGATAAACTTCGCATTGAGAAGCTAATAGGAGCAGGAGATGAGGAACATGATTTTGCTGTAAAGGTGAAATCTGGAGGTTTAGAGAGGAAGAAAGTAAAAGACTCAGCCAAGAAGCGAGTTACTAGAGAAGAACGGGAGAGAAACAGAAGCAGCGGGAAGAAGAGTTCATATGCTGAGCAACCTGTATCATTTGTGTCAAGTGGTGTTATCGGTTCTGATGTCAGCGAAGCAAAACAAGTGGCTGAAACTACTCCGGAAACCTCTAATGGAGCAGATATTGGAGCATTCGAGGTACACACCAGAGGCTTTGGATCTAAAATGATGGCGAAAATGGGATTCATAGAAGGTGGCGGGCTAGGAAAAGATGGTAAGGGGATTGCACAGCCAATAGAAGCTGTTCAACGCCCGAAATCACTTGGACTAGGTCTGGAATTCTCCATTGACATTGAAGAGCCGAGTCCATCAAGCAATAACGTTAAAAGGAATAGATCTTCTTCCTCTGGGAAACATGTGAAACGTGTCTCACATGACAATGGTGGCTCTGGTTCAGCAAGAATTAGAGACAAAAGATTGGGAGCATTTGAGCAGCACACAAGAGGTTTTGGTTCGAGGATGATGGCGAGAATGGGTTTTGTTGATGGCTCAGGTTTGGGAAGAGACTCACAAGGCATAGTCAATCCGCTGATGGCTGTGAGACGTCCTAGAGCTCGTGGATTAGGCGCCGAAGGCTAAAGATTGAACGGTCAAGATTTGAATAAGAACAGTAATACATTTTATGTACCATCTTTAATCGTTTAGTATGTGGCTGGTACTTTCAATTCTGCATTGAGACTTGTTATCTTAACCTCACTTCTGCTTTAATACTTGCACCAATTGCTGATCCAAAATATTGCATATTTTCCTTTTAGAATTAGATCAAGAAGAAAATGGGATTGTAAAAAAGGGAGAAAATTAATAGCTAGTAAATCACTTCACTTTGAGAAAGAATGACATTAAATTCCTCGAATCCTATATATAAGAGTACTTTTGTTTTCTTTTTAAAATGAATGAACAAGAGTGACGCGAAAGTCAAGAACATTGATTAAAACATCGAACATAAAACGATTCTGATTAACTTAAAAAAACAAAAGGAAAAGGATCAGATCACTTTCCCAATCATCCAAAAGTAGAAAATTCGATTAAGAACTTGAAAATAAATAAATAAAAGGGATGATAAATGTGGATCATTAATTGTAGAGATCATCATCGTCCGCGGCAGCAGCTCCAGACGTAGCAAAAGGATCAGCAACTCCAGTTGTTGCACCTGTACCAGCATTAGTCTCGAACCTAAACTCGGAACCGAACCCTCTAGACTGCTGCAACGTCTGAGCAAAGGCTTGGTATTTCCTGATGTCTGCGTCACTCACACTCCTGCGTGCATACTTCATCGACTCCTCAAAGTGTGCAGCTTTGATCTCTGATACTTCATCCACTCCATCTTCCTCCATCGCTTCTGGGTTCTCGCTCCTCCTCTTCTCCTTTTCAATATCCTGAAACAGAAAGAGCTATGAGTTTAGTGATTCGAGACTTCCATTTTAGAAATTTACAAGGCTAATATAATAATGCTCTGACCTTCTCGATGTTTTCTCTGATGGCGTATTTGCAAGCCCTCTGGCAAATCTCAGTGATATCAGCACCACTGAAACCCTGTGTGTACTTAGCTAGAGCACTGATGTCTACATCTTTGGCAATGGGAGATTTCCTCAAGGCGGCCTTGAAGATGTTGAGGCGGGAATCCTCGTCTGGTAGTGGAATGTAAATGAGCTGGTCGAGCCTTCCTGGACGGAGAAGAGCCGAGTCGATAATGTCTGGTCTGTTGGTTGCTCCGATGATGAAGACGGTTTTCTTGGCGTTCATGCCGTCCATCTCAGTCAAAAGCTGGTTCAGGACTCTATCAGCTGCACCGCCACCATCGCCTCCACTTCCACCTCCTCTCTGAGTCGCAATGGAGTCGAGCTCATCAAAGAAGAGAACACATGGAGCAGACTGCCGGGCCTTGTCAAAGATTTCACGGACATTCGCCTCACTCTCTCCAAACCACATAGTGAGAAGCTCGGGACCTTTGACACTGATGAAGTTTGCTTGGCATTCGTTGGCTATAGCCTTGGCCAAAAGGGTTTTACCACATCCAGGAGGACCGTAGAAAAGGACTCCCTTTGATGGAGACATACCGAATTTCTCAAACTTCTCTGGGTGCTCAACCGGGTATTGAACAGTCTGCATTTAAAAAATCACAGAGATTAAGGCTTATCTTACACTTATTAGATTAATGGACAGATACAAGCAAGAATGGAAAGAACACTGTACCTCCTGGAGCTCTCTCTTGACATTCTCAAGACCTCCAATGTCATCCCAAGAAACATTGGGAACCTCCACAACCTGCAAAGCCAAGAAATTATGGAATGAGATTTAAGTAGAATTACAGGTTTTGATCTCGTTCTTAATGCAGCAATGTCAATACTCACAGTTTCACGAAGAGCAGATGGGTTGCTGTTCCCTAGAGCAGTGTGGAAGTGTTCATTGGTCACTGCCATGGAATTGAGGATTTCAGCATCTATGGAGTCATCTTCCAAATCAATTACATCCATCTTCTCCCTGATGCATTGCAGGGCAGCTTCTGTGCACAGAGCTGCAAGATCAGCACCGACATAACCGTGTGTGTCCTTCGAGATCCTTTCTAGATCCACCTGAAACAAAAACAAAAGAAGAATTTAGCTTCAATAGTATTACAGTTAACCAAAGCAGGCAAAGCTAGAATCAGAAATTTACATCTTCCGCAAGCTTCATGTTCTTCGTGTGGATCCTGAGAACCTCAAGACGTCCAATTTCGTCAGGAACACCGATATCAATCTCCCTATCAAATCTTCCAAACCTTCTCAAAGCTGGGTCAATACTGTTGGGGCGATTGGTTGCTCCCATGACAATAACATGAGCACGCGATTTCAGACCATCCATTAGCGTAAGGAGCTGAGATACAATCCTCCTTTCAACCTCTCCATTTGTCTTCTCTCTCTTTGGTGCAATAGAGTCAATCTCATCAATGAAAATGATTGAAGGAGCGTTTTTCTCAGCCTCCTCAAATGCTTTCCTGAGGTTGCTCTCACTCTCACCAGCCAGCTTGGACATGATCTCAGGTCCATTAATACAGAAGAAAAAGGCACCAGTTTCATTAGCCACAGCACGAGCAATCAAAGTTTTGCCAGACCCAGGTGGTCCATAAAGCAGAATTCCCTTCGGTGGCTTAACACCAATTGACTTGAATAGTTGTGGATGCCTCAAGGGAAGCTCAACAAGTTCCCTAATCTGAGCCATCTGCTTCCTGACACCACCAACATCATCATAACCTACTTCATCAAGCCTTTCTTCATCCTCTCTCTTCACTGGCTCACCCTCACAGAAAATCTCAGTGTCCGGAGCAACCACACAGTACTCAGCAGGATCAGTTTCTATAACTTTGAACTCCACACTCCTCATTCCTCCTCTGACTAGGAAGAGATCGCCTTTCCTCACCGGGCGGTATGCCTCCAGGAAATAAGCTGTTGAAACAAAATCAAATTTTGTTCAGAAAATCACTCTAAAACCTATAAACAATGTCGCAAAGCAAAGAGGAAAAACAAAAGACAACTTACGTTTCAGGTAAGCATCAAAGAGGTTTCCAGTCACTCCTTCAACGGTATCATCAACTGGCAAGATGTGGACACGCTTTCCGTACTTGACATCTGGGCATTGGTGAACAGAGATAACATCTCCAAGTCTAACCCTCAAGTTAGATCTAACTACTTTGTTCATCCTGATCTTTGGCTCCTCACATGATTCATCAGCAAGAGCAATGCAGACAGTGTCCTTCCTTTTCTTACCCTGGAAAACAAAAAAGCCACAACCAAATAAGAATTCACAAAGACCAAAAACAAAACAAAAAACAATCATCGAGACAGCATCGGTACAATACTATAAGAGATATAATTCTATAATTAAAAAAAAAGCACGTCTCTTCATATTCATAAAACCTAAGATCATATAAACCATTGGTTTTCAAAAGTATACAAAACCCTAGATTATGTAGAACCACAGAAGAATCCATCAGTCGACCGTAAAGAGAAACAAAAAGGAAAAGAACCAACCTTGATGAGAATGGTATCACCACGGAAGAGCTGGAGCTTCTCCATGGTGGCAGGGTGGAGAGATACGACGGAGTTATCATCGTTGATGGCCTCATCGACGACAAGTCTGTTCGGAGACTTCTTCCTCTCCAGAATAGCAGTACTGAAATCTTTCTTCGATTTCCTGAGAATAAACAAAGAAAGTTGAGATTAGATCAACCATAGATCAACCAAAACCCTAACCCCGAAATCGAAAACCTAGGCTTAAATAGATCCCAGAATTTCCGATCGGAAAACCAAAATCGGAGATCTGGGTACTTACGAGTCTGAAGATTCAGCTGGGTTTGACATAATGGAATTTGAGATTAGCGAGAGAGTTCCCTCAGAAATCGAAGAAAGTTGAGAGCTTTTGGTATTCGCTTGGGTTCTCTGAGAGATCGATTGTGATAATGTGATCTGAAAGAGCAGAGATTTTCGCTTATATCTCTATGTTTCTTGTTGGAAAAGAGAACTATACTTTATTTTCCTTTTCCTTTTTCTAATCTTTTTAGGAATATCAAAACCGACCCTTAGTGTTTCCTTTTTTCTCAAACTTGTACCCTTATTGTGTTCTGTGAGTAATCAGGTAATCACTCCAATTCTCTTCAAAATTCCTCATGGAATCTCCGAATAGAAACTAAGCATGGACATAAAAGTCGAAATTGAAGAATCAAACCGGAATCGATCCAAAATAACCGGTTTGGTTCGGTTTGAGTTATAGCATAATTATCCATTAAATCTTAAGGTTGGAGAACCATATATCGGTTCGGTTCTGATTCATATGCATGAACCGATATAAAGGAACCGAAATATATAGTCTAGTAATAACATAACAGTATGTTTTAAGTATTTTACAGTTATTTAGGATAATTTTTAACATTTCGGATAAATTATTGCTATTTCAAATATTAATATTCCAAACGGTTGAAAACTAATTTTTTTGGGTATCTTATGGTTCCTCAATATTTATACCTGAACCAATCCGGAATTATTATGAACTGAAATGGAATCGAACCAAAACCAAATCAAAAAAGTTGAGCACTCACTAAATCATAAATTTTTAAATCTGAAATCTCCAAAACCGAACTGAATACCCAATAGTGAGCCCTAATAGAAACATTCAATGCTAAGAAACTCTTTGGAACAAAACATCCTGATAAGCTATATACATACAATCTTCATAATTCAGCTGTGGTTACAACCATACAAACCTCAAATTATAACATTTAGCATCTTTCACAATCTACATTTAAATATATATGTATATGAACTTGATCTTGATCTTGATATCACCCAAATCTTCAAGCTTTTCAGTCTCCATCTCGAATATTTTCTCTTTTGTAAAAAGAAGTTGAATCTTAAGCAATCAACAAGCTCTTATTGTCTTTGTGTTCCATAACTTGCCAAACCAACCTCCTTCACTCGTCTGTAAAGCCTTCTTTCTTTTCCCTCCCGCATCTCTAGAAGTCTCTAAACTCTTCAGCGGAACTAGCTGCGGGCTAGAACCACTCCCTGAAGGTGCTTCCACAATCTTGGTCACCATCTCCAACACTTCACTCATCTTAGGACGTGCCTTTGGGTTCCTAACTAAACATCTGTTAGCCACAACTGCTAGCTTTTGAACTGATTTGATAGGGTACTTCCCTTCGAGCCTCGGGTCTAATATGAGCTTGAACTTCCTTGTGTCGGATAGATAAGGTCTCACCCATTCTAAAAGCTTCTGCTCTCCCTTAGGTTTGTTCCTGTCAACTGGTCGTCTCCCTGTGATAAGCTCATATATGAACACTCCATAACCCCACACATCGCTTTTGGATGTGAGACGGCCAGTGTGAATATACTCAGGAGCTGCATAACCCATTGTACCTACAACCTAATAAAGCAGAAGAAACCAATTAAGAATCAAGAAATCTTGCAGCCGAAAAGAAGTGAATGCAGAACTTACATCAGTTGAAACATGTGTTAGTCCTTCAGATGGACCTAAACGAGCCAAACCGAAGTCAGAGAGCTTTGCTTTCCAGTCCTCATCCAAAAGAATGTTCGAGGACTTAAAATCTCTGAATATTATCTGTAAAACAATAGATCAAAGCCACTAAAAGAGAGAAAAATGAGATCAGTTCAGAGTCATGATCAATTACCTGAAACTCCATTTGTTCATGAAGGTATGTTAAACCACGAGCTGCATCTTGGGCGATTCTCAACCTTAGATCCCAAGTAAGGATTGTGAGTGACCGCGGGGATAAGTGGAACTCAACGCTTCGGTTTGGCATGTATTCATAAACCAATAGCCGTTGGATCCCACGTTCATCATCCTCTGCACAATAACCAATCAACTTCACCAAGTTTGAATGCTCAACCACTCCAAGAAAGTTCACTTCCGTAACCCATTCCTTATGCCCCTGCAAGAAATGAGATAATCGAAAGTTAGACATATATATATAGCTGACAAATCTTGAGAACAAGACTGTAAAGACTTGCCTGTAGCCCTCTTTTACCGAGCTGTTTAACAGCGACTTCGATTTTGATAGACGAGTCTTCTAAGTCCCTCACTGTCCCTCTGTAGACACAACCGAAACCACCTTCTCCAATCATAACAGATCGGCTAAAGTTCTTTGTAGCAGACTTGAGATCAGTAATGCTGAACTCTCTCAGATTACTTGCTCTAGTAGACATTGTAGGGTACAAGTTTTTCCTCCCGGTGGATGATTCCGTGCTCGTGCCAGAGACATCTCGAGAGTTGAACTCTGAACCGCTTCGGTTTATGTCCCGGTCAGAGAAGTTAGAGGTTAATGAGACCGAGTTAGGGGTCTTCTGTTCGTCTTTCTTGTCCCCGCTAGAGAACATGAAACACTTCATTATCGAGAAGAGATTATACCACCGAGGTTTCTCCACTGCAGAACATAAAACAAAACTCTTGTCATGTAACATAAACGCAACCAAAACATTAAAACCATTTCAGTTCGTTGGAGCATTTTATCAAACAATTAATCTGCAAAGTTAAATCATTTCCACAATTGAGTACTTAACAGAAGAATTGTTTTACAATTTCATTCAAATTATGAACTTTAGATTCAAAAGATCAAACTTTACTCGTAGGGAAGATGAATGTCTTTTCACCCAACAGATCTAAGTTGAACACGAACCCAACAGCGACTTAGTGAGCAATCAAAAAAGCCAGAAGATGATTACAACTCACCTTTGAAATTATTTTATACTCATAAAAAAATCAAAACTTTATCAGAAGAAGATGTAAATTCAATCACTAGAAGGGAAAAGATGAGTAGGATGATTATTTGAAATGGGTCATGATAGAAAGAGATCCTGGATTTGAAAGATATGCAGATGAGGGGTTTTAAATGGGTTTATGGAATGGATTTTAAAGAAGCAAAGCTTGGAAGAAGAGAAGGAGCTGAGAATTCTTCACACGAAGAAGATGAAAGAAGTCGTCACACGGCAAACAACAACAACAACAACAAAAAGTCTTTGCAGAGAGCAGCCAAGTCAGCAAGAGAACAAGGGACTAGGAATTTAAACTGGGGACAAACAAAAATAAATTAGTTGTAAATAAAAGATTATCTTTTTACAGAAAAAGATTTGTGGAAAAAAATAAAACGTTTTTTCTCTTCTTTTGACATTTTCAACGATTAGGTGCTTGCAAAAAGTAGCCTATCACTGAATCCGATCGCTTTTGTTTTTGTATAATAATTTTGTTAAGTATCAGTAAAAAGTAGCCTACCGGTGAATCAGATCGATTTTCTCTCCGGTCTCTCTAGAGCCTTCGATAGAAATTTTCTTCCTTTTCTGACCACCGGTTTCGGCTTCGCCGCCGGTGGTTCGACTGTATATACTTTTAGTTTGGTTCTCATCCCGCTACGGTTCGGCCGCGAATAAATTTCCGGCTTCTTGCTGGACTCGGTCTCCCGGTTCCTCTATTGGGTTTTTGTTCCCATATCTTTGTCGGTTTTTTGCCAACTTATGAATCGATTTGTCTCTTATATATCTTTTAATCGATTCATACTTTGGCTCTTATGATTCCTGTTGAAATTGCTCGATATGAATCAATGGTGCGGTTATGTCAAGGATACGATGATCTCTTCCTCTCTTCACTCCTCGATGTCGAGCGTTTATGGCCAGTTGGTTATCTGCCCGATCAAGATGAACAGTTCTGGCGGTTCATCAGCTTCATGTGGTGGCTCTGATGGTGAGTATGCATATATGTGTCGTGTTATAGTGATGCTGGTTGTGTCGATGGAAGTGTGGTTAACTAGATGTGGTCGTCCTTGTTCATTTTATGAATTTCTGATCGGTAGGATGACAGAGTAGCAGTGATCAACGGAAACAGCCAGTCGGGAATCCTCGATGGCGATTTGCATGTCCGTCTTCACGAATTGATGACACGTGGCATTTTAGAAACCCAAGAAGAGATGACTAATCTCTATTCAATAAAATCGGATCTGCTGTTTTGGGTCTGCGTAGCCCGTTTTGTTGTAATCCATTTTATTATGTTTTCTCTGTATCGGTAAACGTAGCCCATTGAACCTTTATCTAATATACCAAACTTGCCGACGAAAAAAAATCACTCATTAGAAAATAGTTAAATAAATGAACATAGAATAAGATTATAAGATTAGGGCTAAGCGTTCCGATAAGGATTGGTTCTTTTTAACTTTTGAGTTTACATTATTAAATCTAGTTAGATATTATAAGTTTTAGGTCCAATTCCATTTAGTTTTTATTAATTCGGTTAGTTTGGATATCCAAAACAAAACAAAACAAAAATGAAAACTTCAAAAAATTATTCAAAAAATCAAAAAAATACTTAAAAATATTTGAATCCCATCAAAAAAAAATTAAATATACTACTTAAAAGTATCTGAAACTATTTAAAATATGTGATATTCAAAGTATTAGAATTATCTGAAACCATATACAATTATGAATTACTAATTTGATTCGCTCGCACTATATGCAAGCATAAATATTATCAAAAATAAATTTTTTAAAAATAAAAATTTATCAAATAAATTTAATATACATTATATATATTATATTTAATAAGATATTTTATAATTTATTATAAAATAATAAAATAAGGCGTAACTAAATATTTTTATGTATAAAAATCAATACATAAATATATTATTTAAAATGTTTATATTCAAAATTTATATAAATACTATGAATTTACTATATAAAATTCTGAGCAATATTTATTAATATTTAAAAATATTCATAAATGTTTTTATACTTATCAATGTTTTATTGAAGTTTATTTATATCTCTAAATAAAAGTAAAAAAAATATTTATCATATTATCTTTATTTTTATTTTTTATTCAATGTTATGTATATTTCTAAAATAAAAATTTAATTTTTTTTACAAATATTTCATATTTATCATCTTAATTTTTTTTTTATCTAAGGTTATGTATATCTGCATAATAAAATAAAAACATAATAAAATTATCAATATAAATTAAGGTTAACACAATAATTAACATAATTTTATTAATGGTAAATTAGTAATTAGTTATTTACAAAGTGAATATAAGGCAAAAATACTTCTCAATTAATATAAAGATTTTAGATACCCTTAAGATTTTGGTTTGAATAGGAACATTCATAATACTTTAGTTTAATCCCCATTCATATATATATTTTTTAAAAATCAAATTGGAACGGAGTCAGATTTTTAGGATCCGATTTTATATTTAGTTAGTAACACACAATCCTAACGAGGACGATGGTAAAGGACTCGTAAACCATAATTGGACTCAAAATGTATTTGATTTTATGACAGAAGACAACTCAACATGTTGGAGTAAAAATGTTTTCAAAATTACCATTTCCTTAATACGTTCTAGAATAAGCATTTGTTACATAAATTGTGTATTGTAGTAATATTGACGACGTGGATAATGTAGAACTGGTCCTGGATAAAATCAGTAAATCATAATTAGTTTTTTGGATTAGGTTTTATAATTTAAGTATTCATCAGTGTTGTATAATTTTGCATAGATATGCCAGCAAGCATGATTCTAATCCTATTTTAGCATAATATTTATAAATGATCATGAGATTTGCAATGGAGGAAATCAGTGAAAGTGAACTTGGGGAGTCACCAATGAGATTTTCCCAAATCTTTCTGGAACCTTGATTACCTAAATTTAACTACAAAGTTTAGCATTTTCACACAAAAATAACAATTAAAGAATTCCTTGGTTTTGGTTTCCGATTGATTGATCTATCGGTTTCTCAAAAAAATGGTTTGGTATTGTACCTTAAAACTTGGTAACTTAACCTATTTTACACTAATATACTAACATGACGTTGTCGTCTTGCATACACTAAGTGGGTTTTGCGTTTTGATCGTGGTTTTATATAATCTATAAAAATAATGTGAACATTGAACTATACGTTAGATATACTTTGGTCGACATTCCTTTGATTAACCATTGAATTAAGCTTGACAAATTTAACTTTGCCAATAAAAAAAATATTGCTAAAATGAGCAACATATAAAATTCACTGAAAAATGAAATATAAATTCATGTGACCAACTCAAATGAAAAATTAGTAACATTAAATGAAAAACGCATATTAGTGATTGAAAGAGTTGTATTTATCTTACCCTTGCTGAGTTGGTCGAGCCTTGATAGTTCATCATCTACTACAACAGTTGGTAGTTCGTCATCTTCTAAATCATCTAAGTCTTGAAACCAAGGTTTTTCAGTCCGTTCATCAAGTTCTTGGGCTTCAACTTCTTGGACTTCTTCTTGCGCTTCATTCTGAATCCTACGGATGTCAGATCTCAAGATATCAGTAGAAATGGCAACGGAATTACTATCCCTAGTCCAAGGAACGACGAGAGCCTCCCAATGCTCTGTGCCTCTAAACGTCTCCTCTATCTCATTTAACACTCTTCTTTGGAACCTTAACCTATTAGCCCGGTCAGCAATTGACTTATCGAAAATCTTAGTCATTTTCCCAGAAAGCTCATTTAGTTTGTAATAAGCAGACAGAGTGAGTTAGAAGTTTGACATATAAGATTATCAAAAATGCCTAGGTTTGTAAGATGCAGTTATATTATGCAAATCATATTTGACTCATGAGACGTGATCCTTGCCAATTTGAGCTCTCACTAATTAGGGGTAATTTCCAAGTTTATATTATGATTTTTCAATTTAATATCCACATAATCGATTTATATATTTGTTGAAAGTTGGTTTATCACCTCTTTTTAATTTGGTACAATAGTTGAACGGCCCATAAAAATTGAGTTCATTGGAGAATAAGTCGATCCAACGCGGTGTAGTTCGGCGATTACGCCTCGGCCGACCTACATCAAATATAGAAAATATGTTATTAGCAAATTAATATATTTACGAAATACAAAAGGATAAACAAATATCCTAAATGGAAAAAAAATTTATGTTGTTTGGATTTTACTGTATTCTATCCGGAAAAAAAAAATCAAAGAAAAAAACCTTAATTATCATGATATAAATATCATTCCCACTGTACAAAAGACTAAGTTTGTACATTGTAACTAATACTAGAAAGAGATCAATTCGATTTCACTTATAAGAATAAAAACTAGATTTTTCAGTCATTTCGTTATTGCTTTTAGTTCTTTGATTTGAACTATTCAAAAGAATAAAAACTAGATTTAATTTCTTTTTAAGTTTTGATTTGAATTGGATACAAAATTTTCTAGTTTGATTGTATACGAGAAAAAAAAAGAGGAATGATAGACAGAGAAGTAGGAGTCAAAGTTATTAGATTCCTTATTGATCAAAGTCAATAGATATTGCCATACTGATCTTACCCTACATTATGTGAAACATCCCTAACGAGACAAAGTTGTAGCATCAAAAACTCTTCTAGGTACCAACATATGTGAGGTTCTACGAACTTTGTATTGCATAGTAGTGTAGTGTACAAAAAGATTCGTTTAACCGAGGCAAATAAAACTCGAGCAGATAATCAACTTGTAAAATGGTGTGAACTTACAAAACAAAAACAAAACAGTGTACATTGAATGGGACTAGGTTATGTTTATTTAGGAGAATAAATTGGAATTCAGAAGACTAAAAGCGTAGTTGACAAAAAAAAAATTGGAATTCAGAAGTTATTTAGCTTTGGATATGGTGTGTAAAACTTGAAAATTTATGAAACTAATCATGTAATAAGACTAAGCAAGAAGACTTATATTATACAACATGGAAACTTCTCTCTAAAGGACGACAACATAGACGATTAGTGTTTAATCTCTTTTCTACCACGGTCACCCACACTGGCGATAAGCTCTTCCATTGTAGGCCCGGCCCTGGCCTAAAATAGTGAAGCATGGGCTCGTGATCGCTAACTTTATTAACTATTCAACCGGCCGTCAAATTAACAAGATATGGCTTTACTCAAGTGGTCAGCTATCACCATCTAAAGACTCAGGATTCAAATCCCCTGTGCAAAATTTTCTTCAGTGATTTTTACTTTTTTGACTTGTGGCCTCAAAAATTGTAGGGCCGAGGGCTGGCTTGCCCCTTTGGTCTGTCCCTTCTCTCCTCCCCTGGCGTGATGTAACAAGACTTGAACATTTTTGCTACAACAAGTGGTTTTGGTAGTACTTGAATATGGAAACAAGTTGTACAAATCTAGTATGAAGATGTAACAAGCCTGAACTTCTTGTTATATTTATAGTAATTTTCTCTAAATTTTATTAACTATAAGAAATATTGATAAATTAGGGTAATAACAGAAACAAACCAAAAAGAATCCTTAATAGCTCAAATCCTCAAAAGGTGATACAAGCAAACAACAATGATGTTTATTTGAGGCGTATATATATCACCAAAATCTAAATAGGGGATAAGGTCTCAAGGAAGTTTTGAGAGACTTTTAGCTCTAGTTGAAGTCTGGTTTCTCAGGGTAAGTACAGCCAGACCTCTGGATCACTACGTTTGAAGCATAGCATCCTGCCCTCACGCATTCCTCAATCGCTTTTCCGTGCACCAGCTGAGAAAGAAACCCTCCCACAAACGCATCACCTATGAACATCAGAAAAAGGCGGTCAACCCATCAGGTACTGGTTTACTTGAGACTGACACCAAACTTATGATGATCTTGTTATTACAATCTGGCAAAGGCAAACGGTTTGGTGAAGCCAGGGTTTGGATATGGGTCCGTGGTGTTTAGGCTAACTAAATGGGTGGTTAATGTCATAAAACCTTAATGCTTTTTTGGAGATAAACTCAGGGGCTCAAACTCTTAGGCTATAAGTCTATTGTATCAAATTAGAGCTCTTGTGAGTTAGTTGGAGAGCAGTTAATGAGAGTTATGTTCTTATCAAATACCTGCGCCGTTTGTGTCAACGAGCTTCTCCTTGGGGAGATGGATGACTGGGTATTTCTTCACCTTTCCATCCTGGGCGACAACCACGGGATCTGCGCCTTGTGTAATCACAGTAGTCCTCTTGTATGTTCCAGTGGCTTTAGGCAACTGGGAGATTTTGATAGCTATTTGCTCAACATCATCGGTCTGTATAAGATATAACCAAACATATTAATAACAAACCGTCTTTCTTAAAACCAAAAACCAGGGTGAAACTATGGCAGTTACCTCCCAGCCGTGAACCCTGGAGAAGGTTCTTGCCTCCGTCTCGTTGCCAAAAACATAGTCCATGTACCTGGTCCGACCAACATATTAGATGCATGCATGAGTCTTGTTTTTCAGTAAATCGCCAATGATTACTTTAGGAGACTATAAGATTGAATAAAATTAAAATTTGCTTACGGCAGGCACTTCTCCTGAACATCTTTGAAGAATTCACAGATGAATGGAGCTGAGAGGTTCATCGTGAACACCTGCCAGATATGTGAGCATCATCAGGGACCTTCCATAATAAAGATACACTGTACATGATTTTCGTGGAGGATCATATCTTTGTTACCTTGTTGTTTGCAGCGGCATGTTCACGTACCAACTGAATGGATTCTGGTGATACCGTAAGGAAGAATCCAGCAATGTAATAGAACTTGGCCTTCTCAACTGCCAAAGAAAGGATACATGTTTCAAAATATCTTAGATAATTTAGAAATATGAGACTATCCAATCTCAGAGATCAAACTCAGATAAAAGGTCAGAAATGTGAGTTTTTTTACCCAGAGCCCAGTTCTCAGGCTTCTTTAGGTGTTCAACCTTGTAGCAATTTGCAGCAGAAAGATTTGCGATAAGAGACCTGAAAAAAAGTGAAACATGCCTCTATACAACTCAGCAGAAGATTTTTTTCGAATTAAATGATCATAAGAAAACATAGAGACTGATTCTAGACTGACCTTTCTCCACCCATGACACAGACACCGCAAGTTCCGGTAGGTGTTGACTCATCTTCGTAATAGTGGACCTGGATACAGAACAACAGCAAATTAACAGTCTATTTCCTTATGATTTGGACTTAGAACAGAACCAAACACCAACATTTTCAAAACATTAAAAGCAGACTCACATTGACACCAGCAGCTGTGGCATCCTTCTTCATTGCCTCTCCGTATTTGTCTTTTCCAATGGATCCCATGTAACTGGTTGCCCCAGGGATTTGAAGCATCCACTGCAGTAATCAAACATATCATTCGTTTATAAATTAAGTAGTAACTTCAAAACAAGTATGCAAATAAGGGGTAGCGATATTTTACTTGTGCCACTTTGATTGAGTTCTGAGTAGCACCTGAACAAAAAGTAAATGAATCAAGCAGCTTTCGAGAATCTGCTGTTGCACATAAACACCAATGTAGTGTAATTTAATGTGCAAAATATGAATTAATTACCTCCAGCAATGTATTCGACATTGAACTTCTGGCTCATTTCATCGTACCTAGGAAAAATGTTTATTTTTTCATTTAAATTCCCAGTAACAAAGATATCTAGAAAACAAAGATCGTTTCTTTTTATAGTGTTTGAGATATCCATAGAAGCTGTCACATTAAATCCAAATCCTACATGACTTAATACCAGATTCCATTTACACACACACACAACGATTACAGAACAACTTGAAGAGTAAGATAAACACTATTCAAGACTCCTTTTCCACCATATATATATTTGAAAACGGAAGCTATTTGGGAATACTTGAGTGCAGCTTAATCAAACAAAGGCTACAAAATCCAATTATATTGAGAAGGAAAGTGATCTTTACATGGGCAAATGTTTGTCCTCTGCGAGAATCGCATTGTTCAACTTGATGTCGTACCTGTCACGATTCAAGATGAAAAACATTAAAAATCAGAGAAAGCCAGAAGAACATCTTACGAAAAAACAATACGGAAGAGATGGATCTGAGCTTACTTACTTGTTGAGAAACTCTTGGTCGACGACGGCTGAGACGTCGAGGAGTGGGTTTCCCATACCCAAGAGGATTCCATCGAAATCAGAGGAAGCCATGATGATGATGATGTGAAAGATTTCGAGAAATAAGGGAAGAGATTCAGATCTGGCAATGGAGACGCTTAAGTGGGTTTGGTCATATATATTTTTATTTATTTATAGCTTTCGGTCTAAACCAAACCCAACCAAACCAATTTTTCTACAGGTTATTCGATATGTAGAGCTAGAATTTATAATTGTAATCAAAACATTAATGAACTAAACGAAACTTGGTTTCCCTTTTGATTACTGAAAAGAAAGTTAATACGTTATTTTAAAAGCAAATATATATCTAAGTAACAAAACAAAATAATCGACTGTTATAGTAGTTATGGTGTACTATACGTCCCAATCCCACCAACCCTCTTGAGGAAACTGTCCAACACATGTTGGAAAGACTATTGGATCGCTGAAAAACAATATTCAAACAAATTTTATTTTAAAAGAGACCTCAACTGGATTCCTCCATGATGCAGTGACCATCTTATTAGTGTTGAAGAAGATTCACAGAGGATATGAGTACATAATACCCTTACAATTCAGGCCCCAAAACAATATATATAATGTGTTAAACAAAACCTTTTCATGGATTCTTCAAACATACTTTGTATATCTTTCCTGTGTTTATGAAATCTTACCCCTTTAGGCAGAAGTAAATAGCTGTGCAAGAACTCAAAATGTAAACAAAAACATGAGAAAAGCCAATGGCGGCTTTTGTTTCTTCTCATATGAAGATGTCAGAAGGAGAGGAAAAAAAACAAAGAAAAACGTGTAAGAACTGCAAGAATTTTCTGGGGTAAAGGTCCAATGGGGAATGAGTAAGTAGAAAAAGATTACGGTTTTATGGGTCTTTTAGAGATGATGGCAGATGGCTTTAGTGAACTCTGTTGTGGTTGAGGTACCTCCGAGATCAGCGGTTCTATACTTTCCCTCGGCTATTGTGTTTATGATGGCGCTGTGTATTTGCTCTGCTTGTTTGTTGAGCTTCAGATGCCTCAACATCATCACTCCACTCAGAAGCAAAGCTGTCGGGTTTGCCAAGTTCTATATACAAAGAAGAGCAAATATAAAAATCATAAGCTAAGAATTGAATCAACTTCTGATCTTGAACATTGAGCTGATAATATCTAAACTCATTGTGCAGATATGTTTGCAGAGGATGTATAGATTAAACTCGTTCACCAAATTCCTAGTTTGGGTAGTTATTAACATTGTTCAATAAGTGCTACAAGCGCTATGATACAAACAACACCCATTCTACAATAGAAACTAGACCAAGATCCAGTCTACATTGAAACTCTAAGTTTCTAAACATTCTACAACGAAAACACATGGAAGAGGGAGATGAATAATATTCTCTAAGGAGCAGCTTATATCATACTTGGTTTTAGGCTAAGACTCAGATTTGAGTTCACTTCAATTTTAAATGCGTCATACAAATTTAGAATAATGATAACATCCGAGAATGATGCTGCTTCGAGGACTAACCTTTCCGGCAATATCTGGTGCAGAGCCATGCACAGCTTCAGCAAGGGCAATACCATCCTCACCGATATTACAACTGCAGCAAAACATAATAAGTGCTTAATAAACTTGCCTCATTGTCTATACTATAAAATATTATGTGAGATGAAAGAACAAATGTTACCTTGGAGTCAATCCTAGTCCCCCAACTAGTCCGGCACACAAATCGCTGATAATATCTCCATAGAGATTTGGCATCACCAAGACATCAAACAGTGCTGGGTTTTTCACAAGCTGCCATGTTAAGAATATCAATCACATACTCTACAATACAAAAATGCATTTCGTTCCCTACGTAAAATTAATGGAAAATCTGACTCAAGTACAAGTTGCTGGAAACTCTGAAATCAGCAATATTTTCCCAACCACTGACTTAATTAAATATGAGATTTGACCTTTACACAATTCAGAAAAAAATGGTAAGGAAGGAACATGTAGGATATAGCGGCTTACCATCATACAGCAATTGTCAATAACAACCTTCTCGTATTCTATCTCAGGATACTTCTCAGCAACCTCATCACAACACTGAAAAACAGGAAGCAAATGAAACCTTCTTCCAGAACAAAGAGTTAAATAAAGAAGCCAACTAAGTATCTCTTTGTTCCCCTTATAAATAAGTGCTAATGTATTTTAGATTATTAAAATGAGCAGACCTGCAGAAATAGACCATCGGTTTTCTGCATAATGTTGGCTTTATGAATAGCAGAAACTTTCTTCCTTCCGTGAGTCTTAGCATAAAGAAAAGCATACTCCGCAACTCTCATACTCGCCTTACGGGTAATAATTTTGATACTTTCCACAACACCCTTAACAACCTAACAAATCAAAATGACAAATCATCAGCAAGGTTCTTAAAAAAGATACTAAATATAGATTTACTCAAATGACAGAGAAACTTACTAACCTGGTGTTCAAGCCCACTGTACTCTCCTTCAGTGTTTTCACGGATGGTAATGAGATTAACGTCATCATAACGGGTTTTGTACCCAGGAAGGCTGTAGCAAGGTCTAACATTGGCATACAGATTCAGCTCTTTCCTAAGAGTAAGGTTCAAGGAACGGTGACCCTTCCCAATTGGAGTTGCCATAGGTCCTTTCAAGCCAACCTTGTTATCAAGCACAGATTGAAGACTTTCCCATGTCAAGAAACTATTGGTTCTAGGATCTACTTCAGTACTAACATAGTGCTCGTCCCATTCAATGGCTACATCAGCGGCAGTAAACACCTGGATCATATAGGGCACAAAATTCCGAATTCGAGATATCAAAATCATCACACCAAAGTACTAAGCATCAATGCACAGGATCAAACTCGTAAATCCTATAACAAAGCAATGAAGGCATCTTCTGTTTTTACGATATACTTGAACGAAAAAGGTAGAAATCAGGTTAGAATAAAGGACCTGTTTGACAGATTCAGCGATCTCGGGGCCGATGCCATCGCCGGGGAAGAGAGTTGCTTTGATCGGAGTGGTGAAGGAGGAGAAAGCCCTAGCAGCGGGAATGAGCGCACCGGAGCTAGAGCTCGAAGTCCCGAGAATCTGGCTGGATTGGTTACCGATAAGCCGTCTTGCGAGAAATGCTGCCATGGTCATCGCTTCCAGCCTGACAAGGGACGAAAATGGGAAAGAGAGAGGAAGAGACAGAGGCGACTTTTTTGCTGCGTTGGACCAGAGAGGTTGTATTTATACTTTACTAGTATTCTGGTCCGTGCGTTGCACGGGCTAATGTTTATATATTTGACATTGGTTGTTGTTTGATAATGAAATATATGGTAAAGTTTGTTTAAATAAACGATGGAAGAATATAGTTACTAATTTTAATTGTTTTTGTTTTAAATACACAATTACTCAAAAAGAGTTTTTTCTTCTTAATATAATTTTGGTTTAGATCTGTTTTAAAAAGACATAAGTATCTATAAACTCAAACCTTCTAATCATTCTATTTATTCAACTAAACATTTACGTTGGTAATTTAGGTGATCAATACCAAAAGGCTCAATGTTTAATCAAATTAATTATGGTTTGTGACATTGTTGCGTACAGCACGGGAATAACATGTGTTTACAAATTAAATCAAGTTTCATTTATATAAAACGTACATGTATAAAATAACTTGTATTATTTCACTTGTAAATTATATTTTATGTTTTCTAGTAATATAATAATTTATTTTCCATTCTTTTTGTGGTGATTCTTAACTATTTTATTTATATTTTTTAGTTTTTTCTATCTAAAAGTTACATATTTTAGATTTGTGTGGTTCATTCATATTTGATATTCATAATTAATATAATTTTAACATATATTCATCTTTGTTAATTATTTTGTATTTCTGAGTTTTCTATTTTAGTTTCAGAGTTATTTTGTTTTTAGATTATATTCTTTGTATTTTTCATCAATACTATAATACTGTTCATCTTTTTTTTTCTCATTCCTTTCTCGTAAAATTTGTAATTATTTTATTTGTATCCATTTTTGTTTTTTAAATAAAATTTATATTTTAAATAGTCACGAATTTAATTGTACTCTTACATATAGCTTAAATTTGTATAGTTTTTATAATATGAGTTTGGTTTTATTTACGAAAATAAAATTTTGAGCCAATTTTATACAAAATAATGTAGGGCAATTAATATTTTTATTCGTTTTCATTTTTGCCGCAATTTTTTTTTTCCTGGTTCCACTTCTAAACTTTGCCTCTTATTTTTTCTATTTCTTTTATTCTACGACTACATTTTTTGTTCAATCTAATTTAAAATATTAATAATTGCGTTGCGTAATGAATCTCGTTATTTTATTTTTCAGAATTCAAATATATGATTATTATTATATTTTTGTAGTAGTAGTGAAAAGAACGGCGACTTATTTAGGTAAATATTTTGATTTTTGATTTTTTTTGATATAATAGTCCTATTTCTAAAAATTAGTGATTTTAAATTGATATTGAATATTGATATGAATGTATTTTTGTATGGTTCACTTTAAATTTTTCTTTCTTTCCATACATAGAAAGCCTTATATCTATTTAGAGAGAAAAAGTGTTTCACGTAGAAATTCATCTTATACTTGTAAGTTTTATCTGGCGATATGTATAAACAAATATTGGAGGATTAAAACAAACAAAATGAGGTGGATTCATGTTTTATTTTATTGTAAGATTGCAAATTGTTTCATTTTATTTAAAGGTAAAACAAATAAAGTTTCAATATTCCTATAAAATAATTAAGTCTTTACAAATTTACAGAGGAAAGTTTTTCTCCTCTATGCAATGAACAGAAACTTTATTGATTTGATTTGGAACAGTCATCAGGGATCAGCTTTTCAAGCAATTTCTAGTTGTCATCAGAGTACGAACCATGTGCTCATGCTGTCATCATCGTCATCACTCAGCTGCTCCTATGTCCTCTGGTTTAGCAAATGTCTTGCACTACTTTTCAAATGTCAAAATGTTTTTTTTGTTATGTGTTGTCAAGAGGTTGAATAGAGAAGGAAATTGGAAGAAGAGTGAATTTATTACCTTTAACTTTCTGTTCGTAGGCTGCGCGGTCTCGCATCAACAAAGAGGCAGTTTCTCGGATCAGACTTGTTTGGATATAGAAGCAGTTGCGGAAGGAATTACTCAGAAAACATTGATAAGATCTGATAAAACAAAAATAATCATAAGAGATATACTAAAAGGCATGGAAAACAAACAATATATTACCAAACATTGGGCTCCATGTCTGGTTTATTAACCTCACCAAGAAAATCCATTAGTTCTTTTTGCTTGTGTAATTACGCGATTAGATAACTACACTGGTTCTCGTTCAAGTCAGTTAATCCACTTTGGTTCTTCATAACCAAAGAAGAACCGTCCCCAGGAGAAGCATTGCCTCTTTCGAGAAACAGCTTCTCACGACCTTCTTTTCCTGCTTTTGACTGCTCGTAAGGAGCTTCACAGGTGTAACCTCCTCGTCCTCTGAACTATTCCCATTTGGCATATGAACGTTGCAAGCTTGTGAGCTGATTCCTTCACCACATATCGATTTCCCCAAAAGAAATCCAGGCAGCTCATGTTTGATGGCACTTTCCCGTGTATGTTCAGACTGGTTCATATGGTCAATAAAGTTCTTTCCTTGACTTCATCCATCAAACTTGTATGTGTTCTATACAAACGGTGAAGTTCATAAACCTACATAACACACAAGCAAGAAAAGTTCAAATCAAAACCAACCAATTTGAGTAAAGATGAAAAACCTCAAATACTTCCCGCTACGGCACTAAGGTGTTTATATCGTATGTCACTTCGTACGTATAAGCCTGATTTTTTTCACATTTTTAGCACTTTAACTCTGATCATTTTCTATTATCAGCCAACAAAATCAATTGAAAGATTAGCTCACCTTTGCGACCAGAAAATTCCCTACAACTCCATTCCCACCGAGTAATTCCCGACCTAACGAAACAGTTTCCATTGCCTTCGATAAAATCCATGCCTAGTGGAACCACATAATTGGTTATACAAATAATACCATTAAAATGATTAATCCTGAGATATGGTTGATTCCTCCACTTAATCGAGCTAATAGAATAACTCAATGAATGTATATCAAATAATCAGCAAAGAGGAATTTGAATGGTGTGTAAGCAAAAAAAGAAAACAAAGATTTGTTGTTATACCTTTCCTAAACTGGCTTGACCTGGAGTCATCTTACCCATCTCATATAGCTTCCAGAGGCGCCAACCCATTAGAATCGCTTGAACATTACCCAGCATCTGCACAAGATTCTGTTGGTTTAACTGGAATGCATCCAACGGTGCTCCAAACTGTTTCCTCTCCTTTAGATACCTTGAAACAATACACGTTAAAAGGGAATTTCTTTATAAGTAACGAAATGAATGCTCATACTATGGTTACTACTGAGATCTGGCTGTTTCCCTGGTAATACCTGTGACACATATCATAGACTCCCGTTGAAAAACAACCATCAAAGGAAGACAAATGAACAATTTGGACAAAAAATCATATTGTTTAAGGATATTCAGCCAATTCAACAGTCTCTGATGCGTGAGAACATGTTGTTCCCTCTAAACATTTACATCTAGGGGATATCTAGCCAAAATAAGTAAATGCGTCTCAGTAATCAGAACTGATAAACTCAAATTCAAGAGCTTACAAAAATGAGGAAGAAATTATGAAATTTAACAATCATTGGGTGAATATCCTCAAACAGTCTAGTATTGAAACAGGGAATCAAATCAAGTTCTTAAATTTGATGAGAAATAGATTTAGGTACATAAACAATTTTTTCCCATGTATCTGACATATCTGCTAGAGATAGAGGTCTACAAACCTTAATCAGACGGTTTGAAGCTTCTTTGGCATCAGATTTTGTTCTGGCTAGTTGAAGAACAGTCCACCGCTATAAACAAATAATTGATTGCAATTTCATATAGCGTAAATCCAATCGGGATAGTAGGAATCGAAAATCAAAGGAAAAAAAAATTGTAAGAGGAAGATGGAGAAGAAAGAAACTGGCCAGATCGTGAAAGGTTTGGAGATGATTTTTTCGAGAGAAAGAAAGAGAAGAAAAAAACTTTGGGAATAGACATCAAAAATGAATTTACAATAGTCACCAAAATGAGTGACATGTCAGCAAAATAGGATGTTCTGATTGGAGGAAGTGAGATTATTTCTCTCTCATGACTTCTCTTTTATAGTAGTAATTAGATTCTCTCCAGATTGAACCAATCCGGTTATCATAATTTTAAATAACCGGCCAGATCAAACTCCCAATTCAGATCTAGGATAACCGAAAAATTTGACCACGTTCTTCAACAACACTGAAACGACGAAGCGAAAGGGTCCAGTGTATCCATCCAGTTTCGAACGGAATTTGCTCACTCAAAAAGGTATTCCGATTTCTTCTATTTAGCTCTTATCTTTCGATCCTGCGGTTTTGATATTTGAATCTGATCCGTTCCTAAATCCTTCATTGCTTCTTCTCCGATCTAATCCGTTGATTGTTTGTGTGTTTATCACCCTCACTCTTGTATTACGACTATCGCCACGGTTTCTTTCTCAGATCTTTAATCGTAGTTCAACATTTTGTTAATGGGATCAGCTTAATTTTTCGCCGGTGGGTATGAGTGCATTGTAGAGATCTGTGCTGGGTTGTGTGATTTCCCCCACGAAATTAGTTTTTTTTTTCTCTGTTTCTTTTGTATGGAGCTTTTTCTAATTGATGTATGTATCGATCCATCCGTGATTCTTTAGTTTTTCTAATCAATCATTTTTACTCTCGATTTTTTCTGTGTGTGATCTCTGGTTGACATCTGTGGCTTTTTATAGGTGTTTTGTCCTGCAGCTCATCTATACTATATAGAAAAGAACAACAATGCATTTTTGTTTGTTGTGTATCCTAACTAGGACACTGAATTTGAGCTTATTACATGTTGTAAAGTTTTTAATATGTTGTCAAAGTCGGAGAATTGATTGGTTTAATCGCTCAAATTATTTGGTTTTGTGTTTGTAGTGACGATAACTCAGGTTTAACAACAATGTCAGGCATTCACGGGACTCATGTAAGTGCATAGGCATTATATCTCATTGAATATCTTAGCATATGATTTTATCTGCTAAAGCCGCCATTTTTATCACGGTCTTTGGATCTACTTATGTGTATCATGTCGCAAAATTTTCTTAGCATATGCACATATGGTGCTTTTTGAGCTGTAGATATTCGGTATCTGATCTAGCTTTTAGGAGTTTAACCGTCCATGGTCTTTTTTGGATTCCCTCCCCTGAAACTTGAATACTGACTGTCTATTTTACATTGAATAGGATTCATGTCCTTTAGTAAAGAACATTCTTCTTCTAGACTCTGAAGGGAAGCGTGTGGCTGTCAAGTATTACTCAGATGACTGGTCAACTAATGCTGCCAAGCTAAGTTTTGAAAAATATGTATTCTCGAAGACCTCCAAGACCAATGCTCGCACAGAAGGTAAGACCACATAGATGATTCATTTAAACAATTTCGTATATGAGCTGTGTATTGGGTTTCCTGACATTGTACATACATAATGTCTGTCTCAAATCGCTTATAGATGTGTATTATGCTTGGTTTAACATTTATGTGCAGCTGAGATCACACTTTTGGACAGTAATATTATTGTCTATAAGTTCGCCCAGGACCTTCACTTCTTTGTTACTGGAGGCGAAAATGAAAACGAGCTCGTCTTATCTTCTGTTCTTCAAGGCTTTTTTGATGCTGTTGCACTTCTTCTGAGGTATTTGCTCGACTTAACAACCGAATATTACCCTTATTGATTAACGTTCTCAACAGTTAATGTTTGCTGCATCCTCATTTTGTCACCAGGAACAATGTGGAAAAGATGGAAGCCCTTGAGAACTTGGATCTCATCTTTCTGTGCCTCGATGAAATGGTCGATCAGGGGTATGCAAGTCTAATATCTTTTTGAGTTTTATATGCGAGTCTTAGGCTTCTTAAAGATTTGCTTATGCTTTTTGAGTTTGTCATAGATATCTTAGCATGTAGCTATTGTTTGATTATGGTTTGTGAAAAATGTGTTCAGGGTGGTTCTTGAAACAGACCCGAACGTCATTGCAGGGAAAGTAGCAATGCAGAGCACAGAAGCTGGTGGTGGTTCACTCTCTGAACAGGTGATGATAATATGACTATTACATCTTCCTCAACAGTCGTTTTGATTTAGGTTTAGAATAGTTTTGGTTTTTGGTTTGGCTAAACTTGAAACGGGCATCCTTAATTTTGTTCTTACATGTTGGGATTGCAGACATTAACTCAAGCACTGGCAACAGCTCGGGAGCATCTGGCAAGAAGTCTGCTTACATGAGAGTCTTCCTACTCATATGCACTGCACTTCCCACACGTAATAGAATTGACTTCCAAACTTGTATGAAGAGCAATTTTTATGGAATTTGTCTCCTTTTATAACGTGTGAAAGTCTTCTAATAATTAACTATGGCTTTCATTGGTGCATTTGATCACTTGAGTCTTTCAATAGTTTTTCTTTCCCCATTTTTTTAATACTTTGGTCAGAGGTCTCCTATGTCGATTTTTGATGGGCTCATCAATGGTCTCCTATGAAATCTTATTGATAATGTTAATAACGCATTGAGAACGTCAAATAAGAAGTAAGAAAAGTCAAATAGACTAGAAGACATATAGGATTGGTAGTGGACTAGTAGTGGTCGTTATTGCGTTTATCACTCCGAGGCTGGTCCTTTTGGAATTATATGCATTTAAAACGCCGAACTTATAACCCCACACATCATTTCATCAATAATTTAAAGTCGTTGCATGAAAAAATAATATGGATTCAGTTATATTCATATTTTACTTTCGTAGCCTAATATTGCTGACTGACACAATGACGGTGAACTTAAAAAAACGAAATTTCTTTTGTAATAAAGTTCCAAAAAGTTGACATGGAATCGCCGGCGATTAGATCTTGCTGTCCCCTTATTAGATTTTTTTTTTGAAAATTCAGGAATTATGGATAATGTAGAGATTTGCATGCATGAATGTGTTATATGATTTAGTTACAGTTATCAGTCGGTCGTCACTGTAAAGCAAACAAATATTCTAGAGATCCAACGAATCCAAAATAAATAAAAATACACACTTTTTTATTTGTTTTTGCTCATCCATTAGGACGCCACCCACGTTCTCTGTTCGTCAGCAATCACCACTGTCAAATTGCAGCTTATGGCCAATCTTCTCCTTCAGTTCATGAACTTCACTTCCAATGGAAACCCATTCCTTTCTCCTCTTTCTCTCACTCATTCTCCCCTTCTTATCCAAACCCGGATCCGGATTCGGATCCTCCGGCCCTATTGCGGCCTCTTTTGGAGACTCTGCTTTCTTCTGCGCCATTGACGCTAGTGGCCGCCAAGAAGTTATCTGCTGGGGCAAAAACTATTCATCTCCTTCTTCTCCTTCACCTTCTTCTTCCACTTCCCAAAGCTACAACATTCCGTCCATGGCGGCTCTTTCAGGTGGAGACGGGTTTCTCTGCGGCATTTTGTCGAACACCTCTCAAGCATTTTGTTTCAGTTCTCTTGGATCTTCTTCAGGTATGGATCTTGTCCCGATTCCTTACCGGACTACTGCTTACTCTCAGATTGCTGCTGGAAACAGCCATGTCTGTGCAGTCAGAGGAGCTTACTATTCCGATCACGATTCCGGGACTGTTGATTGTTGGGAGATAACAAGAGCTAAAAACAACAGCTTGATTGCGAAAGAGAGTCCAAAGTTCTATGATCAGGATGTTAGTAATCTCGTCTTCAACAAGATTGTCTCTGGTGATGGGTTTAGCTGTGGTGGAATCAGAGATGGAGGGATGCTCTGTTTTGGCCCCAAGTCTTCTAATTTAGGGTTTAACAAAACTTCAGATAACTTCCAAGTCTTAGCCGCCGGAAAAACTTCAGTTTGTGCGATTCTAAACTCATCTCGAGAGGTTAAATGTTGGGGAGACGATGAATCTTTCGTTAATGATTCTCGATTCGTTGATTTAACCGCTGGTCCTCACCATTTCTGTGGGATCCGTGAGGATAATCACGAGGTTGAATGTTGGGGCAACGCTAGCTTCTCGTTGATTCCGAAAGGTTCTGGCTTTAAGGCCATTGCTTCATCTGATTCCATCGTTTGTGGTATAAGAGAAGAGGATCTTGTTCTTGATTGTTGGATGGTTGACGGATCATCTACATTAGCTTACGATCCTCCATTAGAGCTTTGCAGTCCAGGGATCTGTAAAGCTGGTCCATGTGAGGAAACAGAGTTTACTTTCAACGCAAGTATCCTCAACGAGCCTGACCTAACGAGTTTATGTGTAAGAAAAGAGTTGATGCTCTGTTCTCCTTGCGGCTCGGATTGCTCACATGGATTCTTCTTGTCTAGTTCATGCACCGAGAACTCAGACCGGATCTGCACGTCTTGCTCCCTCTGTCAAAACAGTTCTTGTTCAGACATTTGTAAGCTTCACAACCATAATTCTTCAGACAAGCATTGGCATCAACTACAAAGACTTGTTCTCATCATCGGCTCTTGCGCATCGGTTCTATTAATCGTCGTAATCGGTTGCTGTCTCGTGCCACGGATTGTCAATAGTTCTAATAAAGAAGACGGTACAACGAATCAATTCAAATCTTGCATAGGAAAATCAGATTTAGACACCGAGCCAGTTGAAATGATCTCCCCTGTTCCATCTGTAACACCTTTTGCTCAAGTGTTTAGACTCTCTGAGCTTAAAGACGCGACCAACGGGTTTAAAGAGTTCAACGAGTTAGGTAGAGGAAGCTACGGGTTTGTCTACAAAGCCGTGTTAGCAGACGGAAGACAAGTAGCGGTTAAGAGAGCAAACGCATCGACCATAATCCACACAAACACAAGAGAGTTCGAAACCGAATTAGAGATTCTCTGTAACATTAGGCATTGCAACATTGTAAATCTCATTGGTTACTCGACCGAGATGGGAGAGAGGCTTCTTGTTTACGAGTACATGCCTCACGGAACCCTTCACGATCATTTACACGGCGGATTTTCG
The DNA here is from genome assembly GCA_030180135.1 of Orychophragmus violaceus. Taxonomy (NCBI): domain Eukaryota; kingdom Viridiplantae; phylum Streptophyta; class Magnoliopsida; order Brassicales; family Brassicaceae; genus Orychophragmus; species Orychophragmus violaceus. The sequence goes on from CM058234.1 coordinate 97,144,516, forward strand.
CCTTTGAATTGGAGTTTAAGGATCAGAATCGCTATGCAAACAGCGAAAGGTCTTGAGTATCTTCACGTTGAAGCTGACCCAAGGATTGTTCATGGCGATGTGAAGTCTTCGAATGTGCTTTTGGACTCGGATTGGGTGGCGAGAGTTGCGGATTTCGGGCTCGTGACATCGTCGAATGAGAAGGGTTTGGATGTTAAAGGAGATGTTTATGACTTTGGGGTTGTGTTGTTGGAGATTTTAACTGGGAGGAAGCGTTATGATAGGGATTATGATGTGCCGGAGATTGTTGAATGGGCGGTTCCGGTGATCAGAGAAGGTAAAGCGGTGGCGATTGTGGATAAGTATATTGCGTTGCCAAGAAATGTGGAGCCGTTATTGAAACTTGCTGACGTGGCGGAATTGTGTGTACAGGAGGATCCGAGTCAACGACCAACCATGTCGGAAGTTGTGAACTTGTTGGAACAGTTTGCGAGAGATGGACTGATCTTGTAGTTTTTTTGGAAACTCTTTTTGTGTGAATGTTATCTTTTCTTTTTCTTTTTAAATTGTTGTTAAATTGTGTAATCAAATATTTATACACGATTTGTGGAAATAATTTTTCAACTGTAGAATATTGTTTTTCAAAAAGGTCACAAAGCTTGGAATTAAAGTGATTACATAAAGCTTCATTTATGCAGTGTTTGTATTAAACCATCTTTTAACTAATTAGTAATTCATGCACATAGTTTGTCTATTACGTTCGCCGAAACAAGTGGTATGGATTCCAAAACATTAGTTCATCTTTTGGACTAAATAAGAGTATTATGTTGGCACAAAGTTACATTATTATAGCTTTTTATAAAATAAACTTAAGTTTTACTTTGCTAATCGATTGCTATACATTTAGGCAGTATGAATCTAGAAGGGGAAAAGTTGACAATGTCTACTAGACATGATGGATAAAACACAAATAACTCAATCATGCAACTATGCAATGATAACTTCTTCACTTGTAAGATAACTGGATTTATTAATAATTGTTATATAAATATCGTCTCATAGCTTCATGTATATAACAAAAAAACATTCAAAAATCTTGATATATACATTTGCAATAAGATAAGTATGTTAAGATTTTCTTTATGACATCCAATTTTTACATTTAAAAGAAAAAACCTCAAAATCCTTCATGTTTTAAGAATTGGACATATTGAAATCCTAATCTATATTTATGGTTTTGATTGGTAATCTTGCATAATGGTGAAATGTGTTTAAAATGTAATTCCGCAAGTTTACATTTAAAAGCAATTCCGTCAATTCACATGTTACTAATTAAAATATTAAAAAATTCAATTCCGTAAATAATTCTTTAAAGTTTATTTTTTTGTTTAGTATAGTTTTATTTGTATTTTTAAGCGATAATGTATACTTTACACTTACATATTTTTTCTTTTATTCCGTCATTTTTTATGATTGGTAAATTTGTTTGCGGAATCGTGTTTTTTTTAACATCAAATGCGAACATTATAACTCTATTTCGGAACAATGGCACAAATGCCACTTTCTCAGAAATCACAATCCAACATGCCACTCCATAATCAGCATGCCACTAGCGTGTATTTTACAAATCTATACCAATTTAATGCTATTTAACCCTTACAAATCATTACTGGGATTCATTAAGGGTAAAATTGTAATTTTATTGAAAGTGGCATTTGTGATCATTTTTTTTATAGAAGTGGCAGTTAAGATTATTACTCCTCTATTTTTCTATCATCCATATCGGTGGCTCCGGGCCGATATGCACGCATGATGACTTTCTGCAGTGAGCACTCCGTGTTAACTTATCTGCCATCTTGTTGTTTGTGCGAGATATTTGCTTGAGATCAAATGATCTGAAGGACGTCTTCCTCTTTTCAAAATCCTCGGTGTAAATTGAGAAGGCTGGCCAACTCTCGGAATCGTGTTTTTAAACGCAATTTTACCATTATGCAGCTTAAGGCATCTCCAATGAGTTACTCCATTTTTTACTCCAAAATGGAGTCACTCCAAAATGGAGTTAAGTTTTACTCCAACCATACTCAATTTTGGAATAAAAAATGCAGTCATGAACAAACAAAAATGAAATTACTCCATATTTGGAGTAATCCTATTTTTTACTCCATTTTGGAGTGGAAAATGTAGTTCTATTGGAGATGGTCTTACTAATTAAAGTCTATATTTTGTTAGGGAACTAAAGAATGATTAACAATTTATATAATCAATTAATGGTAATAATGCATCAAAGCAAAAAGATAACACCTACTCTTAAAAGTCTTCAGACAATCAACGTTGTAATAAATTATTATTAGAAACAAATAAAAACAAAAATCCCTTGGTAACATAAAACACCATAGAAAGATGTTCAATGTTCATGGTGGAGTTTCTTGGCCAACCGACCCCATCATCATCATCATCTCAATTACCCACTTTCTCCCCAAATTATATTCTCTCTTATATCTCTCTCTTTTTTATTCTTAATTCATCGAAAACCTCTCTGCTTTTTTGCTTTTAATTCCTTACATTTCACTTCAATAATCCCCGGATCTCCGATCCACTCACCATAAACAAAAACTTCCTGAGATTTGATCATCTGGGTCGCCCAAAAATCACGTCTTTTCAATCTCTCAATTCATGGGAAACATCACCAGCGGAGTCGACGGTAGACGCCGTAGACGACGGAGCAGTATGCTTCCAACGGCTGCTCCACAACCTCCTTCTCTTCCTCCTCCACCACCACCACCACCTCCGGCTACAGAAATCCCAGCTAATCGCATCGTGTTTGCCGCCGCTACACCGTATCCAAACCCTAACCCTAATCCGCATTACCAGTACCCTGGTTACTACCCTCCTCCGCCGGGAACTATGCCGGTTCCTCTTCCTGCGCCGTACGATCACCACCATCAACATCCTCACTATCCCCCTCCTCCTCCTCCGCATCCTTATCACCACCCTCACCCTTGGACCGCTGGCGGGAGATACCCTTATGCTGGGCACATGATGCCCGCACCGCTTCCTTGCATCGAACATCAGAAAGCCGTCACGATTCGTAACGATGTTAATCTCAAGAAGGAGTCTTTGAAGCTTGAACCCGACCCGGACAATCCGGGTCGGTTTCTCGTCTCCTTCACGTTTGATGCAACTGTCTCCGGAAGGTAGATTTCAATCTCATTGATTTCGTGATTGATTTGAAAAAAAAAGTTAAAGCAAAACAGAGCCGAAACACGTGAACCTGTTATGTCTCTTATAGAAAAACTCAACCTTTGATCAAGTGTTCATTTTGTGTTGTTGTCTAAACCTAATCATCATCTCGGATTTGTTGAAAACAACAGGATTACAGTCATTTTCTTTGCTAAAGAATCCGAGAAATGTCTTCTCACAGCCACAAAGGAAGATGTTCTACCACCAATCACCATGGATTTCGAGATAGGACTTGGTCAGAAGTTTAAACAACCTTCTGGTTCAGGTATAGATTTCTCAGTCTTTGATGAAGCTGAGCTGTTCAAGGCGGCAGAGACAGATATCTATCCGTTGGCGGTAAAGGCAGAAGCATCAGCTCCTTCAGGTGATGATGAAGAAGAAAGTCTGGGAACGAAGAATGCTCAGATTACTCAAGCGGTTTATGAGAAAGATAAAGGAGAGATTAAGATAAGAGTGGTGAAGCAAATACTATGGGTTAATGGAACTAGATATGAGTTGCAGGAGATTTATGGGATTGGGAATACAGTTGATGATGGTGATGATTCTGCTGACGATGCTAATGATCCGGGGAAAGAATGTGTTATATGTTTGTCTGAACCACGAGACACTACTGTTCTTCCCTGTCGACACATGGTAAGATCAATGTTTGTAATATCAATTCCTCTTGTGTAATGGGACAGTACTGATGTGAAAAGTGTTTGGTTTTGTTGGTGGTGTAGTGTATGTGTAGCGGATGTGCTAAGGTATTGAGGTTTCAGACAAATCGATGCCCGATTTGCAGACAGCCTGTGGAAAGGCTTTTGGAGATTAAAGTTCATGGTAATAGCGGAAGTGGGAACAATACTGGACAAGGAGCAACAGCTGAGCAAGAGTAGTCAAAACACGGCTGAGTATGGATCGAATGTTACAACTTCCATCGACCATCGATCATATACATATGCAAGTTTGATGTTAACAATAAAATGTTTGATTGCTAATTATATAATATAGAGATTTCGAAAGTCATCACGATTCATGTTCACAATCCTTTAATATCATCAGATACAACGAGCAAACTCAGGTAGTTTATTGTTTAGCTAGTTGCTTAGCAGGGAAGCTGCAGTGGCAGAGGAACAACAGCAAACAAAGACAGTTGAAGCTCAAAGATCACCTACTTGACGATATCTCTAAGTCCAACAGTGGTGTTCTTAAGATCTGAGGTCCACCTGTGAGCGAGCTCAGAAAGTTCAGATCACAACTGACAAATTCAGAGAAAATGAAAGGAAATGGCAGGTGTTAATCTTCTACCCTCGTGTCAACTTCATGATCCATCAGAAGAACTTGCCTGTCCAGTTCCTGCAAGTATAAGAGTCGTGACATGGATCATCAGCTCAAGTACTGAGTAAGGGAAGTGAGCTGCACTTTGAACAATCTCACCTCTTTATATCAGACGCCATGCATGTTCTTCATACCCCTTTTCTTTAAACAGCAAAGCTGCCAAATCAGATACTTGATCAACATTTTTAAACTCATCAGGCATTTTCAACGAGCTTATCAAAGAGAAACTTGAAAGTTCCCCTAGATAATTCTTCGTCTCTGGCTCTGTCTCAGGCATTATCTCCATCAAAGGGACAACAGATAGAATCGAACTTAAGAGAGTGAAGCGAGAGGTTTCGATTCCTCTGCATGGGACAGAAGGTTCTACTTCTACCGCCATATGTATGTACTAGCTGACGTCAGAAAGCGGACTGATTTGAGGTTTTATCTTATGAAAACAGATTAACAGAGAGTTTTTTCTTAATCCCTAGATGTATTCATTGAATTAGATTAGTTAAGTCCTCATATTTTTTTATTTCGGATTAAACATTTTTCCCTCTAATTGTTTAGTTAAATATTGATATTATTCTATAGATTTTGCTTTCAAGTAAGTCGGAGGTTGTATTTGATATTGACATACAGTTGACAAAATATAGTTTAATATATTTACTCATAATAAAGCAATAATAGATCGGATCATATATGAAACGGCCATGTGCTAAAAAAATTCTTTAAAACAAGAAAAATGGAAATGGTGTCCCATGATAAGGCCATAACCAGAAGTTAATATATAAGTATACTATTAAAAATATATATTTTTTATTTTATAAGTAAATAGATTTTATTTTACAAAATGTTTTCGTTTTCATGGATTACTGCATGAAATGATAGATAGATATTGAATGACATATTGACATTGGACTTGTTTACATGTTAATCAGGAAAACACGACTAACCCAATGAGTTAATCATGTTTCATCTTTTGTACCAAATGAGATGCCACACAAGGTATTTTAGTACTACTGGATATGTGTTTGATATTCATCTTTGGTGTACCTAAAAAAAAAATTCTATTACTTTCAAGCTTCTCCGTACTTTATCTGAAATTTTTCAAAATGTAATTGGAATATTTTACATAAAAATATTTGTGATCTGGTTGTAATATAAGATATTTAATTATAACTTCTATGAATTAAAATTCAATAAATTAATATGTATAAATTAATAAAAATTTTAATTATAAATTAAATTGTCAATCTAATTAATTTCTCGATAAATTAATATATAATTAAACTAATAAAATATTATATTTCTAACATTTTTAATTTACAGAAATTTTACAGTAACTGCAACATCTAAATATATTAAATAAAATAAAATGCACACTACAGAATTTGCTCACATTAAATATGAATAATTTGTTTATGATTTTGTCCATTAAATTACTAAAAACAAAATGACAAAATACTAACCATAAACAAAAAATGTACTCCTCTGTCCAATTATATAAAATGTTTTAGAAAATTTTATTATTATTTTTTTTATGTTTTTCAAAATTTTATGTAAACTATATTTTTTTGACAACATATGCAAACTATAATAATTTAATATAATATGACTACTTATATCCTGCATATTTATTTCTATTAGTAAAATTCTTTTGACTAAATATTAAATAATATTTTTTATATAAAACTAAAAACATTTATAATTTTTTTAATTTTTGTGTGTTTTATCCAAAACATTAAATAAAATGGGACAAAAGAGTATATAGTTACAAATTTACCAGTGTGAGAGCCTTAAATTAACTACTACTAAACATATAATAAGATGATAAGGACAAAAGAAAATAGAAGAGCCGGACCAAGTGTAACCTTTTTTAGCCGAGAAACAGACAATGATATGTATCTAAAAGTGAATGAATGTAAATGTATGATCACATGTTCTCAATCTCAGGAACCCAGAAAAGAGGACTCGTCTTTACCTCGATAAAGGGTTCCTGATAATTCCTAGCTACAATCTTCTCCTGGGGAAAAAGTAATAAACTTTCTGATCTTGAATCTCTGTTTAAATTGATTCTTCTCTGCTCTGTTTCTATCTCCTGCGTTTCGTTTTCAGTTCGGTGATGGATGGAAGAGATAAAACTCGCAAAGATAATGATTCTCCACCACAAAGGGTAGATTTTTCAATACTATCGTTAGTTCAATTTCAAATTTTGTTCAATCTATCTTGAATCTTTATTGTTTAATTTCTCTCTCTCTCTCTCTCTTTTTTTTGTTTCTGGATTTGATGGGTACGTTGAAAATTTCTTCAATCTCCCCTGATTTTTAGGGTTCAGGGTTTAGCAGATCGTTCATTCTTCTGCTAATCGTTAAATCGTAATCTATAAATTGTTGACGTTCAAGTCTGTTTATGAAAGATTAAGCTTTTAAGGATCGAAGCTGTGGTTCATATCGAATCGAGGAAATGATATTGGATTTGAAATGATCTTGGTGTTGCAGGATGGAAACCCTGCTGAGATTGCAGAAGAAGAGCTATCACCTGGCAGAGAACTATGGATGCGAGGCATTGTGTCTGAAGATACCGGAGAGGATCTATTGAGACGTAATGCATCCTTAACATCAAGTCCTGTTGCCAAAAGAGTCAACTTTTCTCCAATGTCGAGTCCTAGAATCGGACAACGTGGTGCATCCCTGAGTCCTTCCTCTTCCTCTTCAAGAAACAGACCTAATAGCTTGAAGAATCTTATCCCAAAGCTAAGCTTTAAAAACAGGAACAGCAATAACATGGATATCGAGAAAGCTGCGGATTTGGCCTTTGCGTCATCTCCTTCTTCAGGGAATGGCAGGGACAGGTCCACATGGACTCTCACTAATATTTTAACTCCAAGGTTGAATAAAACTGAGTCCTTGCCTGTAACCCCTATAGCTCACTCGAATCCTGAGTCCATGCATGGGAGATATGTAGTTGATCCGGTTACTTCCATGGTGAGTAACTTGTTTGTGCTGTTATCTCGTTAGCAAGAGACGTTTGTTTCTCACGTACTTCGCCTTGGTCTCGTTAGAGTATGTTTAAGTAATGTTGTCTGCTTGTAAGATAACCTTAGCTGATCAGGTTAGCTTCTGTTTTACTTCACTGTTGGTTTGACCAGAAAAAAGGACCTCCCCTGCCTATTCACCGATCACGATCTGTTCCAGCATTCAACAAAGATGGAAGTCTAAGGCAACAAGGTGTTTTCCGGGTGATTCCCACTCCAAACATGACACCAACCAGAAATATTATCAAACTTAACGGTTAGAACCAACAGACATGAAAGTTTGATATTTTGTGGTTCTATCCGTGTAGTCTTACATAAGTGAAATGTTTCAGACACGAATGTTGATGGCGGAGAAGATGTTTCTGAAGAGGAAGCTGTGTGCAGAATATGTTTGGTTGAATTGGGAGAAGATTCAGAAGCCTTCAAGATGGAATGTATGTGTAAGGGTGAGTTAGCTCTTGCTCACAAAGAATGTACAATCAAATGGTTCACCATTAAAGGAAACAGAACCTGTGATGTGTGCAAGCAAGAGGTTCAGAATCTCCCTGTCACCCTTCTCCGCATGCAGACTTCTCAGGGTAATCTTGGAGCTGCGGATACAGAGGCTTCTCACTACAGGCAAGTGAAAATCCAAACAATACCCCTCTACAAAGATTCCATTTTTATGGATGTTATTGACTGGTACTCTTGTCCTTTTAGTGTATGGCAAGATGTTCCAATTCTTGTCATTGTAAGCATGCTTGCATACTTCTGTTTCCTCGAGCAGCTTCTGGTAAGATTTAGTGAATTTCTGATTCTTACACTTCTCTGTACCAAGCTTTTGTAACATCTTCTTGTCTTAATATCTTTAACAGCTTACACAAATGAAATCTGGCGCCATTGCAATATCTTTACCATTCTCTTGTGTACTTGGTCTTCTTGCCTCGATGACGTCAACAACAATGGGTAAGAGTTCCTTACAGTGAGCAGTTCCCAGCAGTTCATTTCGATTCTCAAAGTATATGTTTAATTGATCACTGTGGTCATCAATGTGCAGTGAAGAAGCAACACGTCTGGATTTACGCCACAATTCAGTTCGGTCTTGTAGTTTTTTTCTCACACATTTTCTTCTCATTGGTGAGAATCTTTATCACTCAAGAACAGAACAAGACACTGTGCTTCTTGTTCTATCTCCTAATCTATGTCGGGTTTATTTGTGAAGGTTCACATGCAGCCGGTTGTGTCCATTCTCTTAGCCACATTGGTTGGGTTCGGACTCACCATGAGCGGCACAACGGGTCTAGTCGAGTTTTCAAAATGGAGGAGAAGTCATAGGACAGCTGAACATTCAAGCAGTAATCAAGTGGATCCACCACCAGTTCAGACCACAGATCATAGCATCTCTGGATCATGAAACTGAAGCCTAAATGCTGAACATATGTTCCAGTAGCAGTGTATGGTATCAAATCAAACCATTTCGGGTCTGAGTTTTCGGGACATCTTGATGGAGATCCATCTATTTAGAGACGTGAGAACAGATTGATCATGTGGATTAAGTAATTATGATACCTGGAAGAGTTTAAAGGTTTTTAGTTTGGGTGGTCTCTTATCTGTGTGAATGTGTGTATATCATCTGGTCTGTTTTAAAAGGTTATTTTTGGTTACTTTCTTGTACAAAAAATAAAAATAAATACAGGAAATATTTTGGCCCAAATACTTTTGGCTCACAATTTTATATCATTCGAGGCAAAACTTAAGTACAAATTATTGGTTTATGCATTTGAGTGGATTTTTAAATCCAATCAAAATCATGTGTTATTTTGATCATTGATTTTAAATTTTTTATCAAAATTAGGTGTTATTGGTTCTATGATTTTATAATCTTGATTAAAATTTTATATTATTTCAAAATCTAAGTTAAAATCAAGTCTTATTCAATAGTCAAGATTTATATATAGATTTGATTTTATTATAGATTTGAATGAATTTTGGTAGATTTTAAGTTAAAAATACAAAGACTCAAATCCGAGTAAAAACCTATAGATTTCACAAATATTAATAAAATTTATCTATTAAATTTTTAAATCAACGAATTTTCAAATACGTGGAAATAAACAAACCAATAACACACTCTAAATCTCTGGTAGTACTTAGGGCACACTTTTGGGGAATATCTTTGATTTACTAATTCTATTATATAATGAGCATTTTCTATCTATTTAAAATGTTTACTTCAGCAAATGTATACTTCAGCATAATTAAATTTTTAAAATGATCTTTACAAATGAATCATAAGTATAATTTTATTTTCCATTTACCGTAAGACTTTTAAAATTTAAACTATATTAAAAATCTATAAATCTAATGATGATTAAATAAATCTATATGATTCTTATTGTCAGATAAAAACTGTCAAATTCATCATATATAACAAACTATATAAATTTTTTTATATTAGAGCAAAGAAAACAAATTAGCAAAGATGAATAAATTGGGAAAATTTTAAATATAAATAAAATGAAAATAAAATTATAAAGAAACATCATCTTAGCAAAAAGTAATTATATAAGTGAATATGTAATAACTAGAAGAAAAAAACCTATAAGAAAAAAAGAAACAAAATCTAAATATGGAACCGAAAAATTATTTAAAACGTATCACCACTACAAAATATAGATTAATGAACATAATAATTATGTCAACAACAAAAATATTATAAGTATGATCTAAACAAATGTATTTCCAACAAATATAACTAAATACAAACAACTTCAGCTGCGTTTCAAATGTTTCAACCCTAATAGTTTGAGACATTGAAAACTGTCCATTAAAAAAAAGTATGCGTGCAGATAATTTAAAACTGGTTTATCTATGGAAAAGCTTCATCATAGAGTTGAAATAAATATGTTGGTGCACAAATCAGAGTCTTCCTTAAACATCAAGATTACAAGGGGAAGTTAATATCTTAGTTAGCGAATTTATGTCACCGTTAATTGATACTCTATAGTTCTTGTTCTAATTTTGATAGTTTATGTTCTAATGCTAATCATTTTTTCTCGTTTTGTAAGTGAAAGTTAGATGAAGTAGGTAAGAGTAATTAGTCGGATTATGATTGAGTCAAAGTTAAATAATGGCTTTAGTTTTGTGTAGTATATGAGGCTTTAACAATTTAATTAGGGGCGAATCTAGAAGAATAATTTAGCGGATGCACTATTGGTAAAAATTATATATAATTGAGATCGGGAGCATCGAATTTATGCCGACGTAATTGAGAGTCTATGTGTTCTAACTTTGATAATTTGATAGTTTGTGTTCTAGTTTTGATAATTTGTTTTCTTTAATTTTAATACATTTTTTTTTCTTTTTATAGGTTAACCTTAGATAGACAAATTAATCATTTATATTGAATCAAACATTAATTTTGTAGTAAATGAGGCTTTAAAATTTTAATGTTGGTTTTTCCAATCAATACCGCTCAAGGACCGTACAGAAATTAAGACGAGTTTTACAAATTAAGTTCTACATATAAACATAAATTTAAAAACAAATCAATAAAAATATCTAAAAATGCAAAAATATTTTGATAAAAAATAAATATATACATCAATTTTTTTGAAAAGAAACATAGTTGTAGATACTCATTCTAATTTCGTTTATATTATTATCAAAATTAAAAAGAAATATCAATTTGTATGTATAAGCATTATTAAACACAAATCAATATTAAATAACAAAACCAAAATACAAATAGATTCAGAGAAAAATATGAAATAAATTTGTGAAAATAACAAATGTTAAATAAGATATATTGACGAAGAAATGACTTTGTGTTGTTGTAAAAAAGAATTGAAAATCGTTGTAAAAAGACAAAGTTTGGAAATGTAGGATTGGAACGTTACGACCATGAAAAAATTTATATTAAAGTTAGTTTAATTAAAAACACATAGTAATTAATAATAACTAGTGTAGCAGTACTTGACAAAAAAAATTTGACAAAAAAACTTGTGTAGCAGTAGCATTGCTAGTGGTGTTGCTTTAATGGCGGTTGTACACGAAAAAGTAAAGACGGAAGCTAGCATCAGGTTTCATGGGTTGGCCTTACATCGGAGAGACATTCCGCCTCTACACAAAAGAATCCCAATTCATTCTTTACCACCCGTCAAAACAAGTATTTTTTATTTTTACTCCTACATGAATTCTAGACATATCAAATTTAACGTGATTCTAAGGTTGCCATTGTTAATTGGAAAACCATAATATCCGCATATATGGAGAAATATTCAAGATGAACATATTGGAATGTCCATGTGTGATGATAAGCAGTTCAGAGGCCGCTCGAATGGTGTTAGTAAGCAAAGCACATATGTTCAAGTCAACTTATCCTCCTAGCCAAGAGTGTATGATTGGACCAAAGGCTCTTTTCTTCCATGTCCAAGGTCCCTATCATTCCACACTCAAGCGGCCCGTTCTGTCTTCATTCATGCATGCTGCTCTCGGACCAACCGTCTCTCATATCGAGCTCCTTGTCCTCCAAATCCTCTCTTCTTGGACATCCCAAAAGACCAGCAACACCCTTCTAGCACATGAAACGAATATGTCTCTTTGTTCTATTTTGGGTTATAACATTGACAAAAGATCTTCAATTTTTCTTTTGAACTTGGGTCTCCAATTTTTTTGAGGCCTCACTTTATGAAGAAAAAATAAATTAAATTACGAAAAACCTTGGGTTCTTATGGTTAAGAAAAGGGAGGAGATTTGGAATTGTTTGGGGTCTATTTTATTCATATATATTACGAGGAATTAATGTTTTTACTCTATCATAGCTAGTATGATTCGCTCGCATCATATGCGAACACAAATATTATTAAACATAATTTTATAAAAATAAAAATTATCAAATTAATTTAACAACAGTAATAATATTATAAAAGTCTATATAAGACTATTTATAATTAAACATACATACATTATTATATTTAATAAATATTTATAATTTATTATAAATAATAATAATAATAAATTGTAAATATAATTTATGTATAAAATAAATATATAAATACATTGTTTAAAACATTTAAACATTATATATAAATTCAATATTTAAATAAATAATATGAATTTACTAAATAAAATCCAAAATAATAGTTATTATTATTTAAAAAATATTAATAAATGTTTTATATTTATATTTATCATTTTATTTTTAATGAATATTATGTATATATTTTTATATTTATCATCTCATCTTACTTTTATATTTTTTTTTTATTCAAGGTTGGTTATATATATGTCCTATATTAAATTTTAACAAAATTTCATAAACATTTCAAAATATTTCATATTTATCAAAACACTTCTCAATCATATATATAATGAGGGAGTTTTTTACTCTCCTCTCAGCCCTCCATCTCAGCAAATTCATTAAATCTATGTGGCAATTTTCTTTAATTTTGTTTTCCTATTTAAAGATAATAAAAAACAGGCATGAAATCATAAAAAAGAAATTTGGGTTTCTATCTCTTCTTTTGTTATGGAGGCCCAAGTTCTCATTCTCAATTCCTTTATCATACACAGACAATCCCAAGACTATGGTGACCCAACCTAACTGTCGCCATTAACTTCTGATAATTTCTCTTCTGCTCCCTCATTGCTCGCTCTCAGTCTCATTCAATTTCGTACACTTTTCGATTTCTCATCTCTCTCGGATGTTCTGAATCTCGGCAATATGAATGTCCCTCTTCACCCCGACGCCTTACCCCTTTCATCTTCTTCCTCTTCGACCTTCTGGCTTATCTCCACAACCCTAAAAGCTTTTGATGTCTGGGAAACGTTTCAATCCGTTGGAAGATCCGCCGAATGCATTTGAAATCGACGAAGATGACGAACTGGAGATGACTTCACTCGGAGACGGTGAAGAAATCAGAGGAAACTCTTCGTCGTAAGAAGATGATGATGAGTTATCTCGAAACCCACCCGCGAAGAAACCATAGACTCTTCTCGCTACCCCGGAGAAGCAGCATGTTCCGATTCCGTATCTGGGTCTGATGAGGGTCAACTTCTCTTATAGCCTTATGGCTCTGGAAAAAATCTACACTACCCCCCAACTAATCTCACATACCCTTCCTTGTTTAATGAAATGTTGTTTGACCCTTTTATCCTTGGTTTACGGATCCTGGTTTAATTGAATTGGGTCTTGAATGGATTTAGTTGGTTGGGATTTAAATCCATTTAATTGGATTGATTTGGTTTATGAAAAAAAAAAAAATTCCGAGCCTCGCCTCCGAACCTCGCCTCGCCTCCGAGCCTTGCATCCTCGTCTCGCCTCAACCGGGTTTTGCTCGTCGGCGCCGTCGCCGTCGCCTCGCGTCTCCGACGACCATTTGCCGGGTCCGTCGCTTCTCGTCACCATTGGGACTACCAATTGAGTAGAATCAGAGGCAATATTGGCGGATGGCCGCGGAAATCGAATCAAATTGGAATTTGTGTTGAAGGTGAACTGACAACCAGTACAACTAGTATAACTGGTACAACCTGTAAAACTGGTATAACCGGTAAAACTAGTATAACTGGTAAAACTAAGAATCGTTGTGTGTAACTGGTACAACCTGTAAAACGCTGTAAAACTGGTATTTTTGGCACAACAAATCCGTAAAAGAAAACTAGTCATAAATCGATATGACGTTTACGCTTCTCTAAATTTTATCAAATCAAGTTAATGGAGGATCTGTTTAATTCCCTATTTGATGCATGCGCATTTGATGCATGCGCATGCAGGGGACAAATCGATATGACGTTTACGCACCTCGAGTCTCTTCAAAGCCGGCGAACAGTCACGTCTCATCATTACAAACCCTTTATGAACGCTACCCATCAAACGAGATTCCACTCTATAAATACAGAGTTATGCTTCTCTCTCTCACAAGAGTAATTCGTTAAAACAGTGAGAAGTTATAAAAAACAGAGAGAAGTTTGAGAAAAACAGAGACTCACCATGGCGAACAGGAAATCGATTGTCTCTCTTCAACAATTTCCGATTTCGATCCTCACCAAGATTGTTCAAATCACCGGCAAAGCTTCCTCCGCCGATTACTGCAATCTCAGAGCAACCTGCAAAATTATGCGACGAGCCTCAGAGAAACCTGAAGTCCTGCAATCTCTCTGTCTCTCTCCGCTGGTGAATAAGCCTATCCGTGCGATGCTGCACGACCGGATTCTCCGTAAATGCTTATATTGGAAGAACACCGCTGCATTCTTCATTGAAGGTATTCTCACTTACTTTGTAGAAAACAAGGTAGCAGACGGATTTCAGTATTTACGCATTGCAGCGCTTGGGGAGGGTGACGATGAGATTCTCGAAGCTTGTTATCTGTATGGTGTTCTGCGCTACCTCCACGGCGATCCTCTGACCTCTCCTTATGACGAAATGCCCTTCATGTACTGGCAGGAAGATGAGGAGGTTTTGGTAAACCGAGTTTGGAAGAACCTGAGGAAGATGCTGCATGGAATCCCTGTCGATAAGAAGAAGGTTTTTACGCAAACGATGCGGAACGAAAGGCCCACTAGATGTTGCCATCTTTACGATATGGAAATCGACTGTTCTAAGTGCTTCATGTACAAACGGGGCATGAAGTTGTCCTACATGACTTATTTTGTTCCTTATATGTATTAATTTACTTTCTCGTACTCTGTATTTGGTTTTAAATTTATCGGCTATGTACTACTCTTTTTGGAATGTTTATGTCTATATCATTTTTAATTTCTCTTCACTGTGTAAAATCGTGTAAAACTGTGTAAAACTAAGTGATCACTAAACATATGTTTCACGTTTTAAACATAAGTTACCATAGAACGACCAAACTCAATTATATGCTTATTTGCCTTAACAACCATTGTTCCCATCACAATGACAATGATAGTAACACAGATGAACCCAACACAACAACATTTGATCATCACTCTCCCCTTGTTAAGGTCTCTTTTTGTCACTAATGCGTCTTCCTCCAAGTCATGGATCCTACACTTTAAGGCTTCAATTTCGAAACCAATCTCGGATTTGGCTTTCTCAATCTCAATATCAATACTCGAAATTTTGTGCAACGCATCATTAACTTCCTCATACATGCTATCGTCCACCCATTTGAACAAATGTTTCTGGGTTTAAAAACAAAAGCAATATGTAATGAATCATAAACAAAAAAACAGAGCATAAAATCATTATCATCAAATTATTTGACAATATGCTTACATCTTTCATGGTTGAACATCTGAAGAATTGTCTTCCTGGGTTGTCTTTCGTCTTAGACGTGAGAATGACGACGCCTTTACCACAGTGACACTTCGCCGGAAACCCTCGGTATCCATATTCAACAGTCGACGAAGATGTATCGCAGCTCATGGAGGAACGAAATCAATTGAGAAGAGATGGAGAATTATTTTTCGATTTCTAGGGTTTTGAATGATTTGGGATTTTTTAATTGAAAGAATCCGTGTGGATCCGGGTCATGTATCCGGGAGGCCCGAAAGTTGATGGTTGATGGTTTAAATAATATTTTTCCCCAATTTTCCTCATAATTAATATCATTGGATAAAAAATATTTAACATATAACCTTATGAAATTTGAACTTGTAAAATCACTCTAATCATAACTATGGCCAATGGGTGACATTACATCAAATAAGATTGGGAAAATTCGATCGACTAAGTAATTCCACCAACAATGTTTATACACCAATTCCACCAACAATGTTCATACACTTTCAAGATCATTTTAATAATACGAGTATAAATTTACAATAATCGAAAGTTGTTACATAATAATATGCAAAAGCATTATATTCATAGATTAATTGAGTAAAATCAACTGTAAAACTATAAAATCGAATTTTAAGTTCCAGTAAAACTGATTATATTGAAAACAGCCAAAGTACAACTATTAAGAAAATTTGTACAACTAACAACTCCTGTAAAACTATGTCTTAAGTTTTGGCGCCAAAATTTAACACTCTCTTACATCTGTTTTCTCTGTATTAATAAATCGATATGACATGGACGTTTACCCATTTATGCCTTTAATGACCTAATTCATGTATTAATAAATCGATATGACGTTTACACTTCTCGAAACACTTCTCGATATGTTTTTGGCGCCAAAATTCTATTGTTTCGTATACTAGTATAACCGAGAAAAACTTGTGTAAAACTGTGTGATTCTCTGTTTTTCGAAGAGCGTTGTAATGATGAGCATCTTTCTTGCTTTTTTGTCCCCTGCATTAAACGGAGCATTATTACAAGCCGGCGAACCGTCACATCGCGTTCCCCTGCGTTAAACGGAGCATTATTAAACGGAGCATTATTACACGGATGACAACCCGTCGCTTGACAACCCCAAGAAAGATGCTCATTATTACAAGCTTGCGAACCGTCACATATCTGTCTGCGTCTTATGGACGCAACCCGTCACATATGGGTCTATAAATAGAGAGAACTTCTTCGTCTCTCTCATAACCGTTTTCCACACAAAACAAACAGAGAGAAGTTAGAGAAAAAACAGAGACTCACCATGGCCAACAGGAGGGTGATCCGATTTCAACAGTTTCCGATCTCGATCCTCACCAATGTCTTACTGAAAGCCGAGAAAAATTCGCCGGTCGATTACTTCAACTTGCGAAAAACATGCAAAATTATGAACGAAACATGCAAGAGTGAAGGAGTCCTCCGTTATCTCTCTCTATCAACCATGGTGAAGAATCCCCTCAGTGCGTATGAAAACATGGATTTTCTGGACGAATGCGTAGTTCATTCCAACTGCACGGCAAACTTCGTGAAAGGTACATCGATAGTTTTACTCAGTTTTATTTAGTTTTACGTAAATAATTTTACTAAGTTCTGCCGGTTTTACATCAGGTATCCTCACATACTTCCATCAGGGTGATGTGGAATTCGGATTGTTACATATACACAATTCCGCCATGGGAGAGGGGAAGGAAGAGATTCTGGAAGCTGCTTACCTCTGGGGTGTTCTGCGCTTCCTCCATGACGATCCTCTAGGTCCATATGATAATGTTGCTTTCCGTGACTGGCGGGAAGATGAGGAGGATTTGGTGGCCAGCGTTTGGAAGAACTTGAGGAGGATACTTCATGGAATCACTATAAATAAGATACCGGTTTATAGTGAAACATTGCGGAACCGAAAGCCCCCTTCATCTTGCCATCTTCTGGATATGGAAATCAATTGTCCGGAATGCTTCATGTACAAACGGTGCATGAAGTTATTATTCATGAATCAATTTGTTCCTTATCTCAATTAATTTTTTTCTCGTACTCTGTTTTTTTTTGTTTTTAATTTCTCGGTTATGTAGTAGGATCCCTATGTAGTACTCTTTTTTGTTTTAAATTTCTCGGCTATGTCTCCATCATTTTCCAAGTAAAAATCCAAAATTGTTCATATTAATATACTGAAGTATTAGTTTCATAGATTAATTGAGTATAACCAGCTGTACAACTGTAAAATCAAATTTAAAGTTCCAGTAAAACTGACTATACTGAAAACAGTTGTACTCAGTTTTACCAGTTTTACGACAATAGTTTTACTTAGTTTTACCCGTTTTTCATAGTTTTACCAGTTTTCATAGTTTTACCAGTTTAACATACCCTATTAATATATCCTATATCCGCGTTATTTTTAAAATTTTAAATAAAAACGGAACAGTTTAAAAACATAATAAAATATTGTTTTTGGTTTATTTATACAAAAAATAGATTTAATTTTGGGATACCCTTTTGTTTTGAATTGATCACTTCTCCCCAAATCACTTTATAAGTAATATAGCTTGAGTAAATTAACAATATAACACGATAGTTCAGTGGCTCTGGTCTGTTTTTATCAGTTTAGCCACCCGAGTTCGAATCCGATCGGTGTCACATTTTTCCCTCTTTGTGTTCAGTAAGGTTAAAATCGTAATTTCAAATATCTTTGAGTTGGGCGGATTATCCGATTTGTGGGTTACCCGACCCGGGTAAATCAGGTGAACCACCGATTTTTTGATTTCCTTGGTTTATTTACGGTTCAAAATTGGATTGCGGTTTGGTCGAGAAAACCGGCTGGTTTGCCATGTAATTCAACGAAAATCATAAGGTTTTTTGGTAACTTCACAAGTTTTCAATTAAAAGAAAATATTAATAAAAAGTCTAATAAATAGAGGGGTATACGGGATTTGTTTCCTGTACGGAGGGTCTCTGGAGACAATAATCCGTCTGATGAAGAAACCGAAGAAACATCCGGCTAAGAAGACTCATGGATCGTCCGTTTAGAAATTATTATATAGAAACATTGAGGTACAATGTTTTATAGTTCTTTACTTTGTTGATGAATTGGAAGCAATTGTTTTAAGAACAATTTTTTTATTTTATTTTAGTGTAAGTCGTGTGTCAATAGTATCGATTTGTATGTTTATAGGGAGCTGGAGACGAAGAAACTAATTGTGGGTCGAATTGAAAATCAATTCAGGTGTATAAGCAATTGTGTTGTAAGCAGAACTACTCATTCCAGGAGTTCAGAAGCTGCACACCTTCGTCCAGCTCCAACTTGAACGCTCCTCCCAGCAGATGAATGTTCTTCACGCTTATCTTGATTTTATCTATGGGTTCCTTTTCATGTGTTATCAAATGGTCTGATTATAATATGGTTTGTATGTAAATGAATTTTCAGATAGTTTTGGTGACCAAATGTTTCATGAACTTATGGTTTTGACATACTTTTCCTCTCATTTTTAGATGACTGCAATTATCAAGGAGCAGTGGATTCAGGTTCAGTATCTAGAGTAGGTCTTAAGAAGTTTATTGTTTAGTGCAGTTGAATATTGTGAGTTGTGATTAAATAGTGTATAGATTCACGTCACTGATGTTTGTATTTTTGTTTGTTACTATTGTATCTTGAAGGTGAGAGAATTCAGTGGCCCCTGGGACAGAAGGTCAATTCCAACTGTAATGGACGCTTACTCAGCTCAATTCTCCCTTTCTTTACCTCTTATGACATCACTTCTGTTTCTGTAAGTGGATTTTCCCAAATGGATACCCATTACATTCCCTTCCATTACATTACCTTTGTCACGGTTTTTTTAAAGAAGTTAAATTTTGGGCTAAATATTAAAGAAGACACTTATAGAGACTAACAATGTGAAAGCAACAGTTGTGAAAGCTTAGAGCTGAACTATTCTTCAGATACCATGCCCCTGCTAGAGGCATAAATAAACTCAGAACATAACATGCAGACTCTCTCACTCTTCCACTCCAAAGACATGAATGAATAAAAGATGTTTTGTGCAGTTGAGTTTGACTGTTTGACCATAGCGGATTTAATCTTGGAGTTGCTGCTTCGGATATAAGGTATGAGGGGTTTCTCCATTACGATAACAAAATTATATGTTTCTTATGTGGATTTTTTACTAATAAAATAACGTGTGTGTTATTTTTAGAGTATTCCAAACGATGAGAGGTGATTTCCATCGCTTGGCCAAGTATAAGAGGTGGAGACGGTGTCAGCAATGCCATATAATGATCGAGCTTGCTCAAGGCTGTAACCATATGACTTCCCGGTAAGACAAACGTCCATAAAATGATTCATATCTATACATTTTCATAACCACTACATTTTGTTTTTTTTGGTTTCCTATCTAATATAGTTATTCTTGAATGCTTTTATAAACTAACAGAATGACATTGAACATCAAACTCGCGGTATATGGTTATAATCATATGATTTTTATGGCTTAAATGGTGTCAATGCAGATTAGAACACTCCACTTATAATGTCGTCTATGTATCAATTTGATATTCTAGACAAATGTATTGTTTTCGATGTGGTTTCTCATGTCAATGTCGAAACCACTCTGTGTTTTTTTCGCAGGTGCGGGCACGAGTTTTCCTACTGTTGTGGAGCAGAGTACATGGAAGGTCAACAGAGTTGCACTAGCGCCTTTTGGGACGATGACGAAGAAGATCAAGAAAACTCAGAGTTGGAGAACACTGTACAAGAACTTGAACAATGGCCTTGGGACACATTCAACTTAATTCCAACTGTAATGGACACTTACTCAGAGTAAGAAAGATCTCAGCCACCTCTGATCCAATTGTTCTTAGCGGTGGTAGATTTAGTCTCAATGATCACCATACTTCTAATCAGTTGCGGCCGCCGCCATGTAGAGAGTCTTCATCTGTTGAGGCCGCCATGAAAGATCTTCACCAACTTCCTTGGCTTGAGAGGGTTGTGTCGGTAATAAGTGATGATTACTATGAAGAGTGTAATAGCCAGTGAAAGGGATGGAATGATAGTTTACAGCTTCCAGAATCTGGTTTGGTACGGTGTACTTGGGTTTGTTTAGAGAGGTTTAAAGAGAGCATATTGCTCTCGATTGTTGGGGTTTCAGATTCTTGGTGAACTAAAAAAAAATTGATTTTGTATGAAATTTGACATACATCCTCACCTCCGCGCACGCGCGGGGTTCAACATCTAGTTAATATAACGATAGGCACATCGAGATGGAGTAAAATGTACTTCCTAAGTTACTTAGATGCCCTTATTTTTTCACTTGTAAGTGTGTCAAAATATCCAACTTAATTTTTTCTCATCGCAGGTGGGTCTTTTTTCATATTCTCACACATAATGCAGACTCATCAATGTTGTTGGACTGGTATATGGATGAATAGAAGAATTACATAAATTTGGTAAATCTAACAAGATATATATTCATCATGTGTTGACAAAAAAAAAAAAAAAATTCATCATGTATGGACGGACACAAACAACATGGAAATAACTCAATAGGAGAAACAACTTGACACTTAAAATAAACACTCATAGATAGATCACACAACAGCCAGAAACAAGCGCACACACACTGACTCGGGGTAAGATTCTGTAATAGCAGAGGGCAAGAGAGAGTAGTGATGGTTCCTTTCGTGTTCATCTCATTACTTCAGTACACTGCAGAGGACAAAGGTTTGTTTTGTTAAAGGAAGCTTTTTTCTTCCAATGTATCTGCTGTGTCTCTTTTATGTATGTATAAGAAACTTACTTGTACAAGTATGCAGCGATACCCAGAACAATACACAACAAAACAATATCGATGCAGAAGTTCCGGCTTGACCTCAGCTGCAGTTAAAAAGACCATGTTTAGTTTTAATGTTATGAATCAAGAACAGGCCAATGTGGCAGAGAGTTTTGAGAAAAAAAGTGAAACTCAAGTCACCTGGTTCACGGTATCTTTAAGTCTAACATTGGTGTTCTTAAGATCTGAGGTTGCTCTGTCCACCTGTGAGCGAGCTCAGAAAGTTCAGATAATACAACTGATGAATTCAGAGAAAACGAAAGGAAATGTGCGGTGTCATCTACCTTTGTGTCGATTTCATCCATCAGAGGAACTTGTCGATCCAGCTCCTGTACGTATCAGTGTCGTGATATGGATCATCAGCTCAAATACTGAATAAGTGAAGTGTGTTAAGAGCTGGACTTCATACCTCATTCATGTCAGATGCCATGTTCTTCAGAGCATCTAAACCTTCAGAGATCATGTCCAGACCTTGTTCCTGATATATACTCATGTAGACAAGTCATATATATACCACCAGAGCTTAAGTAAACAAAAGATTAGAATGCAACGTGATGGAACATCACTTGCCTGCTTCATTTTCCGCATCTCATACTCCTGTCTGAATTGGCTGGATTCATGTGATTCTTGAAAGTAATCATCATCAAAACGCCCATCTAGTATCCACAATAGAGGTGACTTAGTGATCTTGAATTCCAGGTTGCTCAAAACGACAGAAAACAGATAAACAGTTCATATTATTCTGAGATACAGAACTATAAAATAAGGAACAAAGCTAGCTCGGTTGAATCACCTGAATCAAATTTGATATCAGGACGAGATGTTGTTGAGGGAGCCCAAGCACTAGTGCTTTTAGGACCACCTGCTGTCCCATCAGGTATAGCTTCAATCCTGGCCGGGAGCGCAAGTACCAAATCATTTCTCGCAGCAAGCTCTTCGGTTGTAAGGCCCTTAACCTAAACAATGCCACCGAGTTTATACAACAAGTTAATCCTTCAGACATGATTTAGTCAATCTCAGCCAATGGACTACCATCTGAATGTGGTTACTACCACAAATATACTAGATTGGCCAAAATCTTAAAACTACAGGAACAACTACCATTCTCTCTCTTTCTCGGCCAATGTTAGCAGATTGACAGCCATATTTACAAGCTTCTATGACATCCACTCACACTTATATGCTTAAACCGAAAACAAGAACCATATATGCTTATAACTAGACGCAAAATAGCTGATCCATGAGAAAGGAAGCTAACCCGCTTGACAGCAAGTCTCTGCAACTTAGGAACTTCCTCGGACAATCGAGCCTTGGTCCGGCGGATCTCAGCGTTCATTGCAACAGCAGAAGCCCTATTCTTCTCCTTGGTAACAAGTTCAGCTTTCTGAAAATCAAAATTACATGACAAACCTTATAGCACTTGCGATTCATTCTCAAATCACAATCAACCAGAGAACATAAATCACATTAAAAAAAAAAACTTAATTCCCATAGTAAAAATTCGGCCACCGTATACAATATTGAGACTAAATTTCGAATTTTTCACTGAATTAGACTCATGAATATTTTATATCAAATTCTATGTCCAACATTGTCAAGCACACAGCTTTAAACCAACGAGATTTATTGGAACCGAATCAAATCAAACAAAATCGCCAAAATGCAGAAAGAAAAGAGTGATAATTACCTCGAGAGCGGTCTCGATTTGGGTCTCGAAAGCGCCATAGAGGCGAGCAAAAGCATCATCACCGGAGATATTGGCCTCCCGCTGTTTGTCGACATCGTACTTGTCGTACTTCTTACAGATCGAGTCAACTCTGGTGAGAATGTCGATCACAGTCATCTTGCTCCAATGCTGTTACCAGAAACTTCCGGATCTAAAGGAGAGAATCTCTGATTCAAAGACTTTAGTTTTGTCCAATTTTTCAATCTCCTTCTGTTTGTGCCCGAATGATGTAGAAGATGGTTTGGTGACGAAAAAATATTTATGCATCACCACTCCTACTTTTAGTTATTTTAAATTGACCCCAATAGTTTTTCTGGGATCAAAATTTCCTCGATCTAGTATTATCACCGTTGAGAATATTGGATATAGTTAACATTATTTGATGTATATCTTAGAGATAAATTCATATTTTAGATAGATATTATTGAAATATTAAAGATATACATGAACAATTTGTATATAAGAAACCGATGATCATGAATGAAAGCAAGTCGTTCCGTTTATATTTCACAGAGAGTAATCAACTTCGTTTGATTTTCTCATTTTAATATTAGATCGGACTTCAACTGGAAAGGAAAAAGTGAATTTAGGGTCTTGATTGATAAATGAAGTAAACTACGAGCCTAAATTGATAATAGAAGAAAATTTGCCTCTTACTTATAAATAAATTACCAAACTAATCCCGTGGACTAGCGGTGGTCTGTCTATTATTTATTGCTGAATCTTCTTAGAAAAGAAAAAAAGTCTTACAACTGTCTCCGGTGACTGGTGCTGATCTCTTGGAGCTTCCGAAGCGTAGCCATGGCCGATGAATTCTCTGTAAGATCTATTCCACTCGCTGAATATTTTTGTCTACTTGTATTTCCTTTCTCGTCCCCTTCGAACACTGAGGTTAAATCTCTCGTTACTCACGATGATTAATCGCTAGATCTGCATTTCTCTCTATCGAGATTCTGCTTTCTTGTGATCTTATGATACTCTCCCATGCGTGGCTCGTCTTGCATGTGAATTTTCTGTGGTGCTTTGGGTCTGATCTACTTGGTTGATACATGATGTTCGTGTTCTAAGATTGGGATTGCGAGCAGTTTTCGTCAATTCACATATGATTGTAACGCTGCTTAATGATAACAAAATTGCATGAATTTTATAATGGTTTTATGTTCCTAGCAGAATCGAATCGGTAAAGTTTTGTCTTTGATTCAACTTGTTCTATTGAGAATTTCATGCCTGCCGTTGATTTCTGTTGTTGTTGAGGACTTTTGGTCACTTCTCATACTGATCTTGCCAAAGAATATCAAATTTTTGTCTCTTATTGGTTGAAAACGAACTTCCAATACAATTGAGAAGCTAGCTATGATGTTTTCATCTGTATATATCTTACAAAGTCTGCAACTTTCCTCTTCTTTTTCTTACACCATGAAACCCGAATGTTGTATTAAGAATAATCATCTGTTTTGTGTTCTGTCCCCTCGCTTGATCTTGTTGTGTTCTTCTTCATCTGTATTTCATTACTAAGTTGCTAAACAAACCAATGAAACAGGGAAATATCGAAAGCAAAGGGCTCAACCCGGGACTGATTGTCCTTCTTGTGATTGGAGGGTTGCTAGTGACGTTCCTTGTAGGAAACTTCATCCTCTACACATACGCGCAGAAGAATTTGCCTCCAAGAAAGAAGAAGCCGGTTTCCAAGAAGAAGATGAAGAAAGAAAAGCTGAAGCAAGGCGTTCAGGTTCCTGGCGAGTAGATTGTTGTTATTTTTATAGTTGAGATGATCATTTCCATGGTAACTCACTTTGCACTGCTAGACAATGTATGGCTCTTTTAGTTTTAATGTTTCGAATAAACATAATATTAAACTGTGACATACACTAACATCTTGAAAGTACAACAGTAATCTGGAAGTTCACAATCATTAGCTCCTCTACTACTAAACTTAAACAATCTAAATCTCTAGACAAGTCAGGACTTTGAAGAATTCTGATAGTCTGGGTTTCTTCTGGTGAATATACAAGATCATTCTAGTTTGTCTGTGTACAGCGCCACCTTGACATGATTTGGATCATTTTGGTGATGCAAGATGGAGGTCTTGTGATGACTGTTGGGGATTATGTAATGTTGTTCCCTTTGCTAAACATGGATAGATGACTCCATAGGTCTTTTCATCCCAATGATCGACCTTCTCGCCTCGTTATCAGTTTGGTTATACTGGCTCCATGAGACCGAGAGATCCTGGTTCATGTCTTGTTCATGTTCATCATCTGAGGAAACAACAACAAATGTTTTTGTTGGTCAATGAGAAACTTGATGATGAGGTTTAGATAAGAACCAAGTGTACCTGAACGGTCCAATAGAGGAAACTCAGTCAGGCGTCTAACGCAGACCTTAAGCGCTTGGAGTTCGGCTTCCTTCTCCTGGAGTTTGGACTGTGTAGTTTGCAGTTCAGCTTCAAGCTCATTGATCTGACCTTCTTGCTGTTCGATGAGAAGGCGGCTTAGTTTCTTGTCCAACTCTGATGCTGATATTCCACCACATTGGTATGACTCAGATCCCTTCATTAGATCCTTACATTCCTCCATAACTTCACTTGTCTAAGTGAAAAAACAAAAGTTAATATAAGCTTCAACCATTGTGTTCAATTCATTGATTACGAGAGAACAGTACTAACCTCAGCCAGATTGAGTTTCTGCAGCTCAGACTCAAGTTCCATCTCTAACTGTTCCATTTCTACTGCCTCATGTTCTGGCTCATCAGTAAGGACGCTGCTTGGATATTCTCCATCATTGCCTGACTTAATGTCGGGAGATTCTCTACTCGCCATCTCTGATTTATTGAGATCTACCTGACCAGGTTTCTCCCTGGGTTTCTCAGAACTTGCTGCACAACCAGGAACTTTGAAACCCTGTAAAGATTTAATCCTAGAAAGTTCATCTTTTAGCTCCTGGATGACTTTGACAGTTTCTTCTGTTGCTGCATGCAGCTTACTGACTTCATTTTTCTCTGCTGACATCATATACATCATGCAGACACCAAGTGCTGAGCTGAAAGGGGAATCATCTGAAACATGGAGGATCAAGTATCAATAAAGGACAATGCCAAAAGGAATGTGATGAATATTATTTTATAAACAAGATCTATTTTGTTGGAACCAACTTCACTAGATTATAGATGGAGAAGCACAGATTTACTGAAAGGAAATCATTTCAACGATACCTCCAATCACTTACACCAATGATATTGACAACAACTCATGTACATAGGGCACTTTAGTAAGCGAATTAGCACTCAAATCTCATGGAGTCTAGGAAGCAAAACTATTCCCAAGATATATCATTTTATACCCAAAGATCCAGAAACTTTGCAAACAGGTCATGGAGCAAGATGAGCTCAGGACATTCCAAAAGTTTAACTAAGATTCAAATTTTCTTATCATGCAAGTGATATGAATCCCACCACACTATGAACATAATATTTTTGATGCTTTATGCGTCTTCATCAGTCCAGATTACACCAAGATTCACATTTAAGAAATCATTAGAGTTTCAAAAAGCGCAAACCTTTATAACATGACCCACGTTTTGAAGTAGACCCAGCACCCAAAGTCCTCGGCTTTTTCAAGCGAACGTCACACTTCGTTGTAACAGTACCAACCTTTTCAGATCGCTTCTCGATCTCAAAGCCCCTACCATTGTTTTTCTTCTTCTTCTTCATCAATCCACGGATCCTAACCTTTCCTGTCACCCCTGAGCTCTTCCTAAACTCAGGGTACGACCCGGATCCGGACCCGGAACTAGAAAACCGGAAAACGCCATTCGTTTTGTCGCAAGGAGAATCGAGAAATCCGATACCGACAGGAGGAGTGACGAGCTCCTGTTCTTCAGCGCAATTCTCAGGAGGGCAAGAATTTCTCGAGAAAGGGTTGAAGAAGCGTTTGGCTACAAGACCAGTGGATCCAGCAATGGCTGCTCCTAGAATAACTTGCCACATCTCTGACAATTAGTATACCCAAAACCAGTTAAATAGGAGAAAGCGACCAGCGGGAGGATAAGAAGAGAAGAAGACGCAGTTCAAGAAAAGACTCGAGTCTGAAGTGTATAAAACGACGAACAGAGTCGGAGAAACTCTCGAGGAAAGAGGAGACAAGAAGAACAGAGATTTTTTTTGTTTCTCAGCGGCGGTGGGTCAGACCATCACATGTTTCCCGCTTTTGCAGACAGATTTCCAAATTTATTGATTTCTTACCAAACTCACTAGATCTAGTTAGGGCTTCTGTTTTAGTTGGGCTTTTTAGGACCCATTTAATTGGTAATGGTGCAGCGTTGGCCCATATGATTTTGCTGTTATCTAAAATGACTAAGATACCCTTCAAATTATTTGGAATTCAATAAACCCCCAAACCCTAAGCGTAAACCCATAACCTGAAAAGATCCAACCCCGCCCGATTCTTCGGCACCTATTCGCCGTCGTCTGTGGCACCACCGACGTTTTCTTCCGTTCTCAGTGTTACCACTATCGCTGTCTCTGTCTAGGTATGTCATCTATCTCTCTCTCTCCCCGTTTATCGTTCTGGAAAAGTGTTATGAGTAATAAAATCCTTTCTGGGTGTTTTTCTCTTTTGTTCTATATAGATTGTCTGCTTGAGATCTTTGTTTGAAATTTTCTCTTGTCGGATGGAGAGAAGCGCTAATTTTCTGTTTGGTGGAACAAACTTCAATAAGAAGAAGTTTGCTCCAGATTTTGCTAAGTTTAAGGTGAGTTTTGCTCTTGTTAATCTTGTGTAAATCAGCAGTTGCTCACTTGCTCTTTCTTATTTAAAAATCCCATTGGTCTGTTTTAGAATTGTAAGGAGGATGATGATGATTCCAATAAGAAACTGAGCTTCTTTGAGGAAGAAGAAGAGGAGTCTGAGCTAGAGAAGAAAGTTGTGTCCTCTAAGAAGAGAAAACGAAGATCTGCTAATTCTGGTAAGTCTGAAAGGGTAATCAATGTTCACTCACTCAGCTTTGTGTCTGATCCATTTTTTTGTCATGTCGAAAATAGAGCCTGTTGAAGGATTTGATGTGTTCAAGAGCTCAAAGAAGTCACGTTCTAAAGGGAAAGATGAAGAACAGAACACAAAGAACGAGGTTTTAGAAAATCCCAAGAAGGAACTTTATCGGCGAATGGAGGTATGTAGTTGCTTAATATTTTGCATATGTTTCATTAAAGGCAAAGAGTGATATGTAACATACTAACATGGCTATTGCTTCTTCATAATGGCAGCAAGATGCTTTGGCGAGGAAACAGTACAACATTCATGTTTCCGGTAACAATATTCCAACCCCACTTAAAAGCTTCGCAGAGTTGTCGTCAAGGTGCGTGGAATCAGATGTTATTTTGACAGCAGTTTGGTTTATTATGCTTAAATTTTCCATGACATGCTTTAATTATGTGTTTAAAATCTTTCGTCTCCGCTGGCTTTGGTGTTAATGCTTAAATTCATTTACAGGTACGGTTGTAAGAAATACATATTACGCAATTTGGCTGAACTAGGATTTAAAGTGCCTACTCCAATCCAAAGGCAGGCTATTCCAGTTCTCCTATCGGTATGAGTCTTATTCACTCATGTTCTATTCATTACGGCAGAGACATTTAATCCAGATTATTTTGTGAATCCGTTCTAGTTTTGAGTTGTCTTTTTTTTTGCTGAATACTAGGGTCGTGAATGCTTTGCATGTGCTCCAACTGGGACAGGAAAAACCTTTGCTTTTATTTGTCCCATGCTTATAAAACTCAAGGTAAGAAACTATGTTTACCCTAAAACCCTCTGTGCTTTTATTTTAGCAGATCCTGATTCTTGAATCATGCTTGTGACTTTTTTCATTGTTTCAGCGCCCTTCAACAGATGGTATAAGAGCAATTATCCTCTCTCCTGCACGAGAACTGGCTGCCCAGACTGCTAGAGAAGGAAAAAAACTCATTAAAGGAAGCAAGTTTAACATCAGATTAATGACTAAAGCCCTTGTCAAAACAGCTGATTTCTCGAAGCTGCAGTGTGATGTTCTCATATCAACACCAATGCGGCTTAAAATAGCTATTAAGGCTAAAAAAATTGACTTAAGCAAGTAAGTCAATAGAATATATGTAAAATTTAAACATGTGTTCTCTCTATTTATGCTTTGCTAATTTACCTTAATATCCGTTGAATACAGGGTAGAGTATCTTGTCCTTGATGAATCTGACAAGCTCTTTGACCAGAGCTTGTTAAAGCAAATAGATTGTGTGGTTAAGGCCTGTTCAAACCCTTCAATCATACGCTCACTGTTCAGTGCTACTTTGCCTGATTTTGTTGAGGAACTTGCACGTTCCATAATGCATGATGCTGTTCGTGTGATCATCGGCCGAAAGTTAGTATTAGATAATATTGATTCTGAAGCTTATTATATACTTCACAAGTCGCAACTTGTCCTGCAATAAAGGATCTTACATTTTAACGTTCATACAGGAACACAGCTTCTGAAACTGTCAAGCAAAAGCTGGTTTTTGCTGGAACTGAAGAAGGAAAACTTCTCGCTCTTCGCCAAAGCTTTGCCCAGGTTCGTTCACTTGTTTAAACATTATTTTCAAAAATCAAGGAACTTTTATTACCTTTTGTAATTCCTTACCTGCTTGACAGTAGAGTCTGAATCCACCGGTACTGATCTTTGTGCAAAGCAAAGAACGAGCAAAAGAACTCTACGATGAACTGAAAGGTGAAAACATAAGAGTCGGGGTCATCCATTCCGATCTCCCTTCAGTAGAGGTAAAAATCATCTCTCCGCATATGTAATGTATATATAGATGTATTTGAATTACTAACTAGCTATTGAATGCTGCAGCGGGAAAACGCTGTTGATAGTTTCAGAGCAGGGGAGACGTGGGTTCTGATTGCCACAGATGTGATTGCTAGAGGTATGGATTTCAAAGGGATCAACTGCGTGATTAACTATGACTTTCCGGATTCTGCTTCTGCATACATCCACAGGATTGGTATGTACACATTGTATCTAGAGTCTTTTAAGTATCTGCTCTGTGCGAGTCATTGTGATGATGCATTGGAAACGTTACAGGTCGATCAGGGAGAGCAGGAAGGAGCGGTGAAGCAATAACGTTGTACACGGAAGAAGATGTGCCATTCCTAAGGAACATAGCCAACACGATGACATCATCGGGCTGTGAGGTTCCGTCGTGGATCATGTCTTTGAAGAAGAAGAAATGGAAGAAGCATAGGCCGAAGCGTGATTCTGTATCCACCCGACCCAAAGACGATAAAAACCAACAAGAAGAGTAACTTCAAATGTTTTCTTTTTCTTTCTTGGTTGCTACATTGACAATGACTTGAAAAGTGATTTATATTTTATAGTCGTTAAGTTTCAGTTTTGATAAAATGTGTCGATTCTAAGATTTTGGTGGGATATCTTGAATCTTGTTTTAGCTATCTTAAATTGGCTATGAAGATCCAGTAGTCTTGTAACAAATATGTATCAATGGTAGCTGCTCATTAGTTTTTTTTTTTTTTTTTTTTTACCCATTAAAACATACTTTCAATTTGATCAAGAAGTTTTTACACACCAAGCTTGTCTTTTGAAACAATATAAACTGGCTCTAATGAAATGAGCCTTGCAATACAATCCGCCGCCATGTTTGCCTCCCTTTTAATCGTTGAAGAAGCGTCCATTCTTGATGATTTCTGAGATGAGATCTTTGAGCGCTCTTCTAAAAGCTGGGTCATGAATTGCTTGCATCACTAGAAGACTGTCTGTCTTGAAAACAACATTGCACAGGTCCATATTATCCAAGCCCCAAGCCAAACCTATGTTGCTACTGCGTGCATAGATGATATAGCTGAAGGGGCACTAATCCATCATATGTTACCTGCTTCATTTCTCAGAATCCAGCCTACTCCTGATAGCTGCTTCCCTTTATTCCAAGTGACATCGATTATTATTGATCTAAACTAATAAGCTTGTTTTGCCATGTATTATTATCGATGCAAAATAATAAAAAGTGGTTTAGTCCGTATCTAAACTAATGAGCTGCTAGTTGATAATTTTCTTTTTATTTCTCATCTGACTCTTGCTACTATTCAAATCTATATCATTTGTCCATATGAATAAAAAAATGGAGAGAGAGAGAGAGAGAGAGAGAGAGAGAGAGAGAGCAAACATTGTCGCATGTATATAATATGCATATATATATATACACTTCATATTTTTGTAACACCAAACATTGATATAGATGTATATAGAACATACCAG
This sequence comes from Orychophragmus violaceus, assembly GCA_030180135.1. Taxonomy (NCBI): domain Eukaryota; kingdom Viridiplantae; phylum Streptophyta; class Magnoliopsida; order Brassicales; family Brassicaceae; genus Orychophragmus; species Orychophragmus violaceus. The sequence continues at coordinate 97,176,152 of CM058234.1, forward strand.
TTTACATATCCAAATATAAAGATGAAACATTAGTTTTTGGTCCAAGTCGAGATGAGTTTTCTAGGACTACCCTCTGTCCATAGGTAAATTCCATCGGCTCTGGCAGTATAAAATCGTACCCCCGCACATGGATGAATAAAAAATTTGGAAAATGCGTTAAAAGTTGCTGAATGACCAGATTGGTTGTATAAGCAGTGCAAACCACCCCAAGACCTATCGATCTTAAGACGAATCGGAGGATCTGAGGAATGGATACGATTTTTGATTATCAGCCTGCGGCTAGATGGATCAAATTGGTTAGAATCACAACTAAAATCCAAAGCACGATTGTTAGGAAGGCGGTTTCGGAATACTATGGTGTTTTCTATGCAAGCTTCATTTGATCCAAAGTACAAAAGAACAACTAACAAAACTACTATAAGGTTATTCATTTTTTAAAGAATAATATGTTTTATTCTTTTTGTGTGAATCTAAGTAATTTATAGCTTTTTGGTGGTGAATAAATAAATAGAAAAAGTCTAAAAAAGACCATGCCAAAATTAGAACATAATTGTGAACCAACCAATAAACTCTTGCCGTAGAGCAATCAGTGCCAGAAAGTTAGGCTTGCCAATAAGATTATGTTCCTATTCTAAAAGATTCAAATATTAAGTGTGCTATTAGAAAACTAGGGATTTGTTGTCAATAATATCATCAATGATTATCCATTTTTAAATTTGAATAATATCAGAAATATTTATCCATTTATAAATTTGGATGATATTTAGCTTTTAAAATATTTAGATAATGTTTTATCTTTTAAAATATTTATATAATGTTTATCTTTTAAAATATTTATATAATGTTTATCTATTAAAATAATGATTACTAATTTAGTATAATTAAGGAAGATAAAAAAAGAGATATGATACTCTGATCTTTGTAAGAAGTGGTTGAATAAACCTATGAAATTTGGATGAAAATTCAGAGATGGGCACAAAACTTTGAGAATTGGCGACCAGAGGAAACATAAAAGAGTGACCAAAAACGAGAAATATTTTTTGTTAAATAACCTCAAATCAGGATTTGGAAATTGGATTTCTGATACTTCCCATTTTCAACAGACAAAGGAAAAGAAATAAAATCACACTCTCTCTCTGTCTCTTTCTCTCTTATATGTGAAGAAAGAAAGTCTCTCTCTCTCTCTCTCTCTCTCTCTCTCTCTCTCTCTCTCTCTCTCTCTCTCTCTCTCTCTCTCTCTCTCTCTCTCTCTCTCTCTCTCTCTCTCTCTCTCTCTATATATATATATATATATATATATTTCTTGAGAGAGAGAGAGAGCTGTAGCAAGACATGTTTGTTGATTCTCAACTCGGTTTATCCAAAGATACCAAGAGTTTTAGGGTTTTTCTTGAGGAATTCTAAAAGAAGAACTTAAGAACACGTTGAGAATAGGAAAATTAGGGTTTCACTTTAGGTTTCCGAGATGGACTAAAGCGGCGGAATAGAGTGTTTAAATCGCCGGAGAGAAATTAAGTCAAAGTCGATTTGCTTAAATCTCTCAGCCAAAAATATTGTGAAAAAACGTAGCTTTATTAAATAATGAAATGTGTTACAAAGTCGGTTAACAAATAAAAGGAAATACAAAATAAATATGAATATTTTCCGATATTTCGGCTTCAATATTAAGGATAATTTCCTTATCTCGGCGCCGCCTTCTTTGTTCTCTTAATCTCGTCTCTCGTAACCCTAGATGTAAACCGGTTTGAGCCAAGCCAGATTTAATCACGATTTACCGACTTTGGACTCTAAACCGTCTTTCCATTATGAACCGATCTAAATTCCTGAATAGGCCTTTTAGGGAAATTGTTAATCTTGACTCCAACAATATTCGGTAAATGTATTTTCTCGTTATAAATATCAATTTGGCGTTACAAATATGAAAAGTGGTTTAAAATAGAAATAAGAAAAAGGGCGGCAAGCTGTTAAACAAGAGCAGGCCCACAAAAGTGGCCCAATTAGTGGGCTCTCACAACAAGAATACTCTCTGCTTGAATCCATCTCTCTCCCTCTCTCCTTGCGATGACAACGTGAGGAGGTTTTCTTTTCAAGTCAGCAAAGATGAAAAACTCGACCGATTCAAATTCTTCATTCCAGAGAAAGTCGTACATAACCAACCATTAAAGAAACTCTCGAAGACGTGCTCTTGAGAAAAGGGTTTAAGTTGAATTTCAAGCTCGTCTCTTCTTCTTCATCTTCATCCAGATCTGAAGAGCTTCTACAGACTCGATTCATCGATCCGTTGCAATCTGTGATTTTTTTTCTTTTGGGTCTGATCAGAGAGAAAGATAAAAACGGCGACGAGATGGTCAAAAAAGCGAAATGGCTGAAGAACGTAAAGAAGGCTTTTAGCCCAGATTTAAAGGTATCACCTTTCATGATCTGTACCTTATCAAAAAAATTGTACTACTTGATGATTTCTTTTTGTTTTCTTACAGAAGTTGAAACACCAATCGATTGAGTGTGAAGATAGTGTGATCTCTTACCCTGTATTGGTAGCGACATCCAGAAGTTCTCCTCCTCAGTTTGAGGTGAGAGTTGATAAGGTCAACTATGAACAGAAGAAGAATCTCTGCCCTCCTCCTCCTCCTCCACCTTTAGATTCTGTGACTGCTGCAGAAGAAGAAGATGCTCTTGTAGATTCGCCTCCATCTTCTCCTGAGTATGTTCGTCCAGCTACACCTGATAGGTTTCCAGGGAAGTCAACGGAAGAAGCAGCTGCCCTCTTAATCCAATCTACTTTTAGGGGCTATCTGGTATGTTTTGCTATTCATACTCCATTGAATCATGCATGAATCAGGTTAAAAGTTGTTTGAATTTGGCTAAAGTACCTTTCGTAATCTCTACAATGCAGGCAAGACGAGAGTCTCGTGGGATGAGAAGGCTGGCCAGGCTTAAGTTATTAATGGACGGATCAGTTGTACAAAAACAAGCTGCACATACCCTTAAGTGTATGCAGACTCTCACTCGTGTACAGTCACAAATCCGATCCAGGAGAATCAGGATGTGTGAAGAGAATCAGGCTCGCCATAAGCAACTTATTCAGAAGCATGCCAAAGAGTTAGGAGGCTTAAAGGTCTCATTTTTCTTATATCACAGTCAATCACATCATGTGATTGGATCTTGAGAATTCATTAGCTTGTGAAACCCTTTTTTTTTTGTTTATTCCTGATCTTAAGACTTGATCTTTCTTATGCAGAATGGGGGTAATTGGAACTACAGCAATCAGTCCAAGGAACAAATCGAAGCAGGACTGTTGAATAAGTACGAGGCGACAATGAGAAGGGAAAGGGCATTGGCCTATGCATTCACACATCAGGTACGTTCATGTCTAAGAACATGAAAGTTGGAACTTGTTGTCTAAGGCAGTCCTTAAAAGCTGCTTAAAAGTCTTGAGATATGAAATTTGATTTTGTCTCAACTGTGTATAGCTCAATAACATTGGATTCGATTTAATGGCTAATGATCATCTCTGGCTCATATGTGCAGCAAAACTTGAAGAGCAACTTGAAATCTGGAAACACTATGTTCATGGATGTTAACAACCCGACTTGGGGTTGGAGCTGGTTGGAAAGGTGGATGGCTGACCGGCCATGGGAGAGCTCAGAGAAAGAGCAAAGTAACAACAATGAGAAGTCATCGGTTAAGACATCGACTAACCGTAACTCCCATGGAGGAGAAATTGCAAGAACTCCAAACCGCAAAAAACTCAATAGCTCGACTCAGACCAATACCCCATCATCATCCACCACCAGAAACCCGAGAAAGAACAGGCCAACACCATCGTCCATAAAATCCAAGACCACTGATGAAATTGTCAAGAGCTCGGAGAAGAACCGTAAGCACAGCATTGCAAGGTCATCAGTTAGTGATGATGAGAGCCTGGCTAGCTCAACAGCTAGACGTCGCAACATGGTTCCCACAAAACCAGTAAGAGGCAAGCTCAAGGGTCAGAGCTCATCAGGCCTAGTAGCTGCTGCGACCACGGCAACCACAAAGGAAAATAATGGTGTTTTAACTGAGAAAGCACCAGCAAAGAAACGGCTCTCTTGCTCAGCTTCTCCTGCACCCAAACCGAGAAGATCCTCAGCCCCGCCCAAGGTTGAAAACAGCGTTCTAAAGGTGGTGAGAACGCCGTGTGACTAACCAAGGTATATTTTATTTACCATTATATATATTTTTGCGCCAAGGATGGTGTTCTGAGATTTGTATCAACTATAAGCAAGTAACGCAATGTTGGTTACGTGCAATGCAAGTTTCTGTCAATATGGATTTACTATTTTTGCCAACCGATTCTCTTTACAAGACTGTGTCACGACATTATGTATTGTTCATGGATCATAAAATTTTATAGAATTTTCATTAGTGTAGTTGTCTTTAGCTGTTATTCTTAGAGTCGGTGCAACATATTTTTATGACAAGTAATCATAAACAAGAAGCAAAATTGATCTTTATAAAGGAATACATCAATTTCTTGGTGTTATATACACAGTTCTTCATGGAAGACGAAGGATAACGTGTTCTATAGTTCTCCTCTACCCTGTTTATTTACTTTTGGTAGAGCTAGTGTTGAATAAACCGGTTTCCTGTCCATCCGGTTTATGTGTTTCTGTTCTTTCTGATAACTCTGTCGGACCCTGTGGTACTCCAAATAGGGCAGAAAAGATCTGCTTGGGAGTCTATGAACCGTTGCTTCTGGTATGATCCGGCTAATGTAATCGGTCACTGAAGGTGGTGCTACTCGGTCATCCATACCCTATGTGAGCACAAGCAAAATGAAGAACTCACAACTCGGGAAAGTGGTCAGAAAGATTGAGATGTTTAGAGTAATGTTTGAGCTTGTTATAGCAAACCGGTTTATGCCAAACCCGATTGACATTTTTAACCGTCAAAGACTATGGACTGAAACAGGCCCAAGTTTAATCGAACCTAAGGCCCGATTGCACATTCATTTGACCGTAATTGACAACCCTATATAATTCTTTCTTAGCTTTAGGGTTTCTTTCTCCCGATCTCAAAGCTCTCGCCTTTCGCAGTTGCAGCATCTGTCTATCTCGCCGTCGTCAACATGGGGTATTGTTTTCATCTATTTGATCCTGCTTTCTCAATCTCATCTCTCCGTTTGAGTGATTATGGTTTTTCTTTTATTATCCACCTGGTTTCGATGAAACGCAATGAACCATTTCGTTACACTGTTAGATTTTGGGATTTGAGTATTACATCGTTAGCACCTCTGAGTTCTCTACCCTTAATGGAAACGATGATTTGTTTACCAGTGTATAGTTTTGCTCTCTAAAGCTGAAAGTTTTTATGATTAAGATTCTGACTTTGTGTCATTTTAAGCTCCTAAGATGTATGGTTTTGTTTGGACACCTTAAACAATTTTCAGTTTGTATGCTCAATCTGTTATCGTCTTGTCCTTTAATCTCTTCAGTAAGACACGTGGTATGGGAGCTGGGCGCAAGCTGAAAAAGCTTCGGATTAATCAAAGGTGGGCTGACAAGCAGTACAAGAAGTCTCACCAGGGAAATGAATGGAAGAAGCCTTTTGCTGGTTCTTCTCACGCTAAGGGAATTGTCCTTGAGAAGATGTAAGGCTTCACTTCTCTTTGGACTTATAATTTCCCATCGCATCACATTGTATTTTTGTTTAATATTGATATTGATAAGTTGTGTGTTTAAACATGCAGCGGTATTGAGGCTAAGCAGCCTAACTCTGCCATCCGTAAGTGTGCTAGAGTTCAGTTGATCAAGAACGGCAAAAAGATTGCTGCCTTCGTTCCCAATGATGGTTGTTTGAACTACATCGAAGAAAATGTAAGTGTGATGAAAAGATATTTCCTTGGTACTTAAGATGCCTTCAAATCTCTTGACTCGATGAATGTGTGCAGGACGAGGTGTTGATTGCTGGGTTTGGGCGTAAAGGTCATGCAGTCGGAGATATTCCAGGAGTCAGGTTCAAGGTGGTGAAGGTGTCTGGTGTTTCACTCTTGGCCCTTTTCAAGGAGAAGAAAGAGAAGCCTAGGTCTTAGACTCCACTGCTTTTCAAGCTTTTTTCCGTTAATGGATTTTGATATCTGAAGACATGCTTCTGTTCTGTTTTAAGATTTTTGTTTAATCTGTTTTGGATTCAGTTTATCGTTAAGTATCCTTTTGTCGTTAAACTTTCACAATCTCTTTATTTGTTACTAGTCTCAAGAGGCCAGGTCTCATCTTATCCTATTGAAACCTTAACTAAAATGTTGATCATTAAATTTCATACATCAACTCACAACTGTGTAATATTCTCTCACTGGAAAGGATTAGTACTAAATAAACCAAAATACAACCCTAAACTCTCAAAAGATAAAAGGTCTACGTGTTGCTTGATTCAATGAGCCTACTCCGCCGAAGAAGCTTCCTTGCAACAGCTAGCAGTTCTTGTTGCCAGGCTGCTCTTTCAAGTCCAAGCCAGTGATTTTCTCCTCAGTTAGATTGCTCTCATCAACTGTCATCTCACCCACAGTGTTTGCAGCTTCTTTCCTATCCTCGTTTACCATCTGTTCCTTAGAAGAGCCTGTCAAGTCCATGGACTGCAGCATCGAGTCTTCCACAGGGTTAGTGCTAGGTGTTTCTTTTATGACCTGTTCAAGTTCTCCGGATTGTGGGTTGTCTATGCTGATGGGACTAGGTTTCCCATTCGAGGTTTTTGTAGCAGAAGCAGAGTGAGGCCTTGAAAGCTTTTCATTAGGAGAAGGCTCTCTTTCAGATAATGCTTCAGCTTTAGTTCTGTCCTGGAGACTTTTCCCGCTGCCATTGTTCTTGGCACGACAAGGTATGAGTCCGGTAGGTGTCGAACAATGCATCTGGTTTGCTACTCTCAATATGCTTGCTCCAATTCCAAAACTTGTTCTAGCTTTCTTTGGTGTAATATCATCACCTGCTGACAGGTTAAATTTACCATCATTCTTGGGAGAAAGTGGAGATCCTGAGTCTTCTGTCTGCACGTTGGCCTTGATCTTTTTTGCGGACTTGGGAAGTTTTGAATGCACAATTTTGCGTTTCTTTTCGCAATCCGGCTCCATATCTGACTTTTCATGTGATCTGTTCCCTTTACTCCTGCTTAAGCGTTTCTCAGCAATGAACTCTGCCAAAGTTTTCTCCTTTTTCTTTGGAACAGTAGTATCCTCATATTCAAATACTCCATCGTGTTTACAGTCATCTTGGTCTTCTGTCTTTCTCCTTTTAGTATAAACTTGTTTAGTCTTTTTCGGTTCGGGAACAGACTCTTTCACTTCAATTAAGCTACTTTCCTCTTCTGCAGGAGTAATCTTGGGTGCAGACTCTACTGATCCCTCGAATGTCTCAAACTCGGGGAGGTCAGTATAGCCTTTCCATCGATTAAAAGCCAATAACTTAGCTCTCTGACTTACAAACTGCAGCTCATCAGTAGCATTATAGCTTGGAGAACATGCTAAACGCTTCACATAGTCCACAAGGTTTGTAGGTTCAAAGAAGATCGTACTTGAGACCTTGTCTCCACCGTGTATGCTGCTTGAATCTTCTCGGATTCCAGGATTGATTATGTTCTGAGTCTTGATCTTCTGATAGACTTCCTCTGAGAGACAAGAACAAGCTAAACCAAACTCTATCCTTCTTGATACCTCTTCTAAAGCAAAATCAATAGCATCAAGAAAATCAGGTATGCTACTCTGCTTTGACATTTGAGAGAAATGCTGTCGAAAAGGCTTTATCCGTGATGCATCGTTCCAAGCAAAGGAGCAATCTCCGAAATATATTACTAAAGAACTTCCTTTCTTGAAGTACTTTTTAGCTTTGTCTGTTGCTGCAGAGGTATCAAACACTTGTCCAGGCCACCATGGATGGCTCCTTACTTTAGCCCAAACCAAATCTGAGTCAGAGAGATTCACTTTCGCAGTAGCACGAGCATTGTCATTATCCAAAATACTCTCATCCTTGCTCTCATGTGGCTCTAAACCCATAAAACATTCAATATCCAAGCTCTCAGCTTTTGTTACTTGCTTTCCTGAGCCAACGGGCTTGCTATCCTCAACAAGGTCTTCTTCACTATCCAGTCTGACATCAGAACCCTTCATATCGCTGAGATTAGCGGCGTCAGAAGAGACCATGCCAGGTTCCACTTCCTTATCAACCAGAAGCTCAGTTTGGATCTCATTAGAATCTTTTTCACCCTTTACCGTCATTACCTCGTCGCTATCAGCTGGAACTTTCTTCTCACTTTCGTTAGTCTCGGCATCTACATTATGGGTTTCAGTGCCCAGATCTACAGATTCTTTTTCCTTGGCCAGATCAGTAAACTCATTTACTTTCTCCATCTCAAGATCATCAGCTGAAGCTAAGCTTCCGATAATTGGTTCAACAGCGACGCAGCCTTCTTGCTCGTCTCCTCTCCCCTTAGCCAGCTCCTGAGCTTGACTACTCAAGGGGTCAGCTAGGGTTTCAGACATCTGATCATTTCCAACCTCAACTCTCGAAGCATTAGAGCCATCAACAGCTTCCGAGCTTGAGTGAACACGTTCTGATTCCGTCGACATAAAGAGTACCAAAACAAAACCCTAGACGAACGAAGAGATGAAATCATCAGAAATTACTTCACTTTATTTCCCAACAAATCAAATAACAGTATTTATGACAGGGAAAAGAAGATATAGAGAGTGCGCAACTAACCTACGGTGGTGTTCGTGAAGACAGCGGTTTCCCGGCGGCGGGAGGTCGTTTCTTTGAAGTAAACGAACGTCAAATCTAACCAGAAAGAAACGGGTTTCTCGTTTTGGCTTTTTGTTTTTTTGGTAACTTATTACATCGTGCGGCAACAGTCCACGTGGCAGACAACTAAAGCATTTTTTTTTCTCTCTTTTATAGTAACTAGGTAATTGGCCCATTTACAAACCCATAAGCTAGAAGCCCAAGTAGTTCATTGGACTTTGTTTTCTTGGTTTGTCACATCTCTCGTAAGCATATTATACCTAATCACAATACCAGTTGTTTATTTCACTTCATAATGAGATTTCACCATGGATGTTGGTAGTGGGGCTTTGGTTTCGGTTCAGATACCGTTTGATTTATTCAATTTTCGACTAGTTCAGTTTTCCATTTTAAGACCCATGCGGATAATTAGAAAATTCGGTTCGGTTTTCCTTCAGTTCGGTATGGATATTTGTGTTAAGAACCAAAAATACCCTAAATATATCGGATCCATTTTGGTTAAATTATGCGAGAAAACCGAACCAAACCACCCAAAACCGTATTCTCGACATGGAACTAAAGACTCATATCACTTGTGTTGAATATTCATTGATTATGCATAACCTCAAACTGGTTTAAGTCTAGAACAGAAACAAGATACCTTATGACAACGGGAACATTTCACCATCATCAAACTTGTGATTTTTAAGATCAAAGAGTACAAAAGAAAGTACAAACAACCATTTCTCAGTGACGTCAAGTTTCAACATGTTGCGTCGTTCATGGCTACCCAATTCAGCGAGCTGAATTCTGCAAAAGAGTACTTACAAATAAAGTGAATTCGCAAACATAATACCTCTTCGCAAGCTCTCACTAGCAGCTGCAAACTTGGTCGCCAGATTGTTCTCTCCAACTGCTTCCGCAGCAGCTCGAAGCTGAACCAAAATCACCAATCAAAGTGGCATGAGATTTCCTAGTTCACAGAGCTGAAACAGAGAGTTTGGGGGGGGGGGGAAGTTACCTGGTTCAGAAACTCGTCGAGCCTTCTAGCGCTCCTAATGATACTACCCTCGAATATGTCAGTCATATTCATAATCTCTGCAAAGGTCGAACCCTTTCAAAGAGAAACAATCGAGAATATCAAATTTCTGTTAAGCTGAAGATCCAGGAACGGGAAAGTAGCATTTCTGAGATCAAGTAATACCAACCTTTGACCAACAGTAGATAACGTCCATCAAAAAAGGCCTGATGGTGGATTCTACATACTCTTCGACGTCAATTTCCAGTTTGCATTCATGTTGTATCTGCCATCACAGGGAAAAAAATGAAGATTACAAAAAATGAAAAGAGGAAAGCACAAGTGGATAAATAAAACAAGCTTTCAGCTGGGAAATTAATTTACCTCTGCAACTTTCCGTGCACTATTTTGGAGCTGCTGCAACGGTTTATTAAGTTCATTTCTTAGTTCTATCTTTTCATTTGATTTATCAACAGGAATGAAACAGCTTGCAAGGGCAGCAACTTGGTGATGATCAAGATCATTAAAAGTACCTGTAAAGAATTTTAATGTTAACCAATGCAAGGATATGTGTGCAACCAAAAAAATAAGTCGCCTGAAAGGTCTAAACTTAAAACAGGGTAGCTAAATCAGTTGTCATACCATTAAACATCAGTTCGGTGACCAGTAATTCATCCCCTGTGTCTATCAAGCAGGCAGCCCGTCCCTTTAACTGGACGACACCATCAGCATCAATGTGTCCAAGTTTCTTTAATACCCTAGAACGGTTCCTCAGCTCATCTCGAAACTTTTGGAGCTGCAGAGATAAATAATATGACGTAAAACACCAGAGGGATGAAAAGAGCCTCAAACTCTAACAGAGAGTCTTGCATGAGCAAGCATGTAATATACCTGGGAATCACGCATTTTCGATTTGAACTGCTGAATTTCAAAATTCACCTCCGCTTTCCTCTGGAAACTTTTGATTTGCTGATCATCTTCAGACTGAGACAAAGAAAACAAGAGAAAATAGGTTTTTGAAGAAGTGCTCAAGTTCTTAATACGCTTTCTCAAGATTTCTCTAAACTCAGATTCAAAATGAGAAGCTAACGTAATACTGAATGTAGCAAGACCTTGTGCATCGGATGAGCAAGTAACTTCTGCTCAGCTTCTTCGATTTGACTGACCAGTTCCACTATCTCTGTATCTTGAATATTCATGTCCTGTAGATTATATTAGACACAATGAGACCCTGGATGCTGTATGATGCTAATTAATTAGTTCAAACATTGAAGCCTAGCAAAAAACACTGTTTGCAATACGAGAATGATGAGTCCATATGATTTAACTCTGAAAACATTGATACAAAAAGTGACATATAAGTCGTTTCAGACAACAAGAACCCTACAAGCATCTAATTTATGCATATTAGCAGCACTTTAAAATATTTTGTAAAGCATTTAACAGCTTAAATAGAAACCTTGACTGGATGGAGTTTTGGGAACCCTAAAGGGAAGCGACTCGACAACTCCTGTACTGCAAGTAGTATGCTTTGTCTTGCTTCTAGTGGCCGAAGATCAGAAGGAACTGATATCCTTAGTCTGCTCAAAGCACAAATTAAGGGTAGCTGAACAGGAACCTAAAAAATGCAAAAGGACAATTCTCAAAACTCGACTGCTCACGCGAATAGCATAACAAGAAGTCCAGTGACAGTGAAAATGAACTCACCACATGCATCTCACCCTTTTCCCCAGGACGGGGAGGACACGGCTTTGGCTTTGCACCATTCTCACTAACACCAGAAGAACAATGAAGTAGAGTATCCACTATATATCCGCCACCGGTTCCAACTGAAGGTTTTTTTACAACATTAACTACAACTCCCCATCCCCAGTCTGTTCCACCTTCTCGTATCTTAACCTGTACATAAACACTTGTCCAAGTAAGTTATGAGAAGCTTCTGTTATATAAGAAAAAATAGTCATGACCTGTATACACAATATATTTCACTGATTAATTAGCTTTGGGGAAAAAACTTACCAGCCGACCTGTATCCAGAAAACAAAGCACCCTTTCAGGCCGTATTATTTCTGACATAAGTTTCTTTTCCAGTGGAGCTATGTCAAGTTTTAGCTTATGGTACTCCGCAACCTCCGCCTGCAAATAATGTAGGAAGTAAGAACAGGCCCAAATTACAGACGTGAAATATGAAAATGCTGATCACCTTTCCAGAAGCATCAAGGATGGCAGCTTCCTCTTCAAGTTTGGACACCTTATTCTCAATATCCGGTAAAGCCTGATGTTTTAACACCAACTTAAATTAGCATAATAAAGTGTATATAAAATTTACAAAGAGAAAAGGGAAGAACATCCAACAGCTACCTTTTCATATTGGAATTGGTGGAACGAGTGCCTTATAACATGCTCCGCTGTAAATTGTCCTTCGGCACGACTCAATAGATTCAAAATTGTGTAGTAACTCAACCTAAAAGTACTAAGCAAAGGGGCTGGTTTGCCCAACATCATGTCCTTTAGTACATTCATTTCCATCTGTTGAATAACAACATAAACAAATCTAAGAGATTGGGAAAAAAGAGATTTATCTAGAATCATTCCTCTTCGAAGACAGTATAGAGGCTACAACTCTTTGGTGCATATAGTATGGGGCGGTATATTCCTATGTCATATATAACTATAATAGGCAGAGATAAATCTGTCATTTCCTGCGCCAAAGTTACCTGTTCATCGATCATAATAATGCAGATGCCACGTTCGTCCTTTCCACGACGTCCAGCCCTACCGCTCATCTGCAAGCACCAATATAAGCAGACAATTACTACAGTATCATCTTGCGCCACTTAGTCGCATTGACCTCTAGCATCAACAAACTACGACCCACCTGGATATATTCACCAGACCCAATGAAACGATGGCTGTCACCATCCCACTTCTTAACAGCAGTAAACACTACAGTTTTTGCAGGCATGTTCAAACCCATAGCAAACTGATACAAAAGCGGCGATTAAGAAATAATCATAAATTAGCACAACAGAGAGTTTAACATAAGTTACACAATTGAAAAGACAAGCTAATTCCAGAATATCTTACAGTTTCTGTGGCAAAAAGCGCTTTCACAAGTCCTTCCTGAAAAAGAAGTTCCACTAATTCCTTGAGGACAGGAAGAAGACCAGAATGGTGGACAGCAATACCACGTTGGAGCAGTGGCAACATCATTTCAATGGCAGATAAAGATCTATCCTCCTCATTCAAGCATTGAATAGCATTATTGAATATTTGTTCAACAACCTCTTTCTCTTCATCTGTATTAAAATCGAGTTTTGACATGGACAATGCATGATTTTCACATTCCCTTCTACTGAAGCTGAAGATGATGACTGGCTGAAATTTTCTTTCCATGATCATCTGCAAAGATAGAAAAGAGTTAACCAACAAACCTACAGGATGCGTATTCAACTGTTTTTTATAACTGCAAGTCTACCATAGCACATAAATTTGAAACATAAAAGAAGCACATAGATTGAATGCTTTGATAGAACAATATATAACATTATACTTGGTCCTGAGTCTACACTCTTGGTACCATCTAAGAGTAGCAGATTAAAACTTCAAGAACAGAACTACGATGTGTGCACAAGAAATTTTGGAAAAGTCTAAGCTCGAAATTATAGAGACTTTGATGCTAGAAAACTCTTAAAACCACAATCATGAAGTACCTTGATTACAAGGTGAAAATGTGAATATAATAAGAGTACAAGGCACCACAAACAGCAACATAGGACAGCGATAAAGACATATAAGAGCATACCTTCACAATTTTATAAACATCAGAATCACCAGAGCCACCACCACCTTTAGCACCCCTACCACCTGATTTGCCATTTGCACTCCTTTTTCCATCAACAGATTTTGGTTTTGGGAAAGTATCATGCATCTTAATGAAATTAGCCTCTCGAAATTGCTCATTCTCATCAACGACAAGGTACAGTCCACTCCCACCCATAGGAAAAGCATAATGCTGCAGAGGCGTTGGCCTGAAATCTGTGTACACAACATGACATGGCTGCTTATGCAGATAGCAAATCCATTCCGCAAATTCAGTAGCATTCGACATTGTTGCGGAAAGGAAAACCATCTTAATTGCAGGTGGCAAGAAAATGATACTCTCTTCCCAAACAACCCCTCTTTCCCTATCTTTCATATAATGAATTTCATCAAAAATAACCCAAGCAACCTCCTTCAAAACTTCAGACCCTCTATAAAGCATGGCTCTGAGGATTTCAGTTGTCATCACCAAACAACTTGCATTAGGTGAGATTGTGACATCACCAGTCATCAAACCAACATCCTTAAACTCATGCTGCAACTCCCTGAACTTCTGATTACTCAAGGCTTTCAAAGGGGAAGTGTATATTACCCTCTGCTTATCTCTAAACGCCATTGCAATGGCGTACTCTGCAACTGCTGTTTTACCTGCTGAAGTGTGGGCAGAAACCAAAATCGATTCTTTTCTCTCTAAGCATGCTACAGATACACTCTGAAAAGGGTCAAGCTGAAAAGGGTACGTCTTCGCCATGTCTCCATTGTAAACGGGATTATCAAGCGTCCCGTGAATCAGCTCCTCTTTTGTTGGTGTATAACCATTGGGGACAGCAACTTCATGTACACACGCTCGTTTTTGGCTGCTTCTACGCTTTGTCGTCGGTTCTTGCGTAGGGGTCTCATCAGAAAGCTTTGAGCTTTCGGCTACTTTCCTTTTACCGAGTGTCTCCGGTTCTTCCATTTGGGTGCTCATAAATTTCTCCAAAAAAGAACTCGAAATCCGCAATCCTTCACTACAGAATTAAAAAATCAGAAAGATACCAGAACATTAGGGTTGAGGCACACAACTAGAGTTTACCGAATTCACAAGATGTAAGTCGGTTAACCTACCTTCGGTGGCTGTCGTGAAAACGGCGGTTTCTCGGCGGCGGGAGCTTGTTGCTCGTTTTTAACGTAGAGAGGTACTGTCCACGTGGCCGACTACTAATCACTGGGTTTAGGGTTCAATAAATTGGCCCACTTACAAACCCAATGGAAAAGCCCATTACTTTTTCCCGCCAAAAACCATTAGCTCCGAAGTGAGATTTCTTCTCTGGCCGACGAGCGGTAACGGTGGGTTTACGCGGTGATGGGTATATACGGAGACGGAAGCGATGGGGCAAGCATGGCATCGAGACGCCTTGGATCAATAGGCATTGATTCTATCGATATCGCGAAAATATTAGCTGTGTATTTCAGAGACAACGAGAACTCGGCCATCGATGAGGAGAAGTTGCTGCTCACGGCGGAACTCAACCGCATATTCTCCACGCCGACTGGTAGAGACTTAGTTTCGCAGGTATATTATTCGGAAACAAATGGATTACTGATTCTAGACTTGTTTGACGAAAATCAAATTTCTGGCGAATTTTCCGATTCATAGATTTTGCATAAATTGTACTCTATTTATCTGGATTTCGTTTCCCTTCAACTAGCTGTTCTTAGTATCTAACTGTACGAGAAACAGTTCATAAGTTTCTTTCATTGCTTGAGACAATTGACACGAAATGGGAGAGAAGCAGGTAAATGAAGAAGGTGGTGGCTGCTTCTCTTTGTCGCTTGATCTCCAACAATTCAAGAAACTAGCCGACATCGAGAATTTTTTCTTCAACCTGGAGGATAATCCCAAAGAAGTTATCCCATGTATGAATGCTGCAGTTCACAAGGTAAGGTATCAAATTTTGTTGGGGTTTTTTCTTGTCTGGTATGAGATGAAGTCTTATATCATATTTCACAGGTTCTTTTGAGTCAATGGGATACTAATGACTTTGATAATGTCATGAAGATCAATATTCGTCTGCATAATTATCCTGAATCTTCAATCTCCCTGAAAAACCTGAGAGCAGCATATATTGGTAGACCTTTGTCTCATTCCACAGAGTAAATAACAAAGATAAAAACGTTTAGTGAGACAAAAGCATAAGTGACCTCATGTATTGTGCTATGTAATTGCAGGTAAGCTTGTTACAGTACATGGGACTGTTGTGAAAGTTAGTACTGTGAAGCCTCTTGTCACACAGATGGCTTTTGACTGTGCAAAGTGCAAAACTAGCATAACCCGGGAATTTACTGATGGAAAGTTTTCACCTCCACAAAATTGTGACACCCATGGATGTAAGTCTAGAATATTTACTCCAATTCGATCCTCCGCTCAGACAATTGACTTTCAGAAAATCAGGTGCTCTCCTATTTGCGTCTTATGCTTTTATGTCCTTCATCTTCGTTAGTTATGTACATTGCCATTGTTAATCAGCTGCCAACTGTTGTTTAGGGTACAGGAATTGCAAAAGCATGAAGACCATGAAGAAGGACGGGTACCCCGAACTGTAGAATGTGAGCTGATGGAAGACCTTGTGGACACATGTATCCCTGGTGATGTGGTGACTGTTACAGGGATTATAGGAGTAATTAATAATTACATGGATATTGGTGGAGGTATTGATTCTATAACTTTTCATGGTTCTTTCCATAGTTTGCAAGGGCCAAAATGTCTGATATCGTTACTGTTAATAGCTAGAGATTTGTGTCTTATAAGCACTCTGCCATGGACATATTTGGGCATCTCATTGCAGTAAAGGAAAATAAAAAACTTCTCTTCACATCTCTTATATGCATATTTGGGTACACATTGCGGGAAATGAAAATAGAAAACTGCTCTTCACATCTTTTCTGTGCATATTTTCCTAACCACAAGATCAGTTCTGTGTTTTACTTACAATGACATTCACCACGGGTCAAGGAGCTAAAGCCTTTCTTACTGGTGTTAATACTATGTCACCATACCCTCTAGATTGATTTGATATACTCAGTTTAACAAACTTTTAAAATGCTAATGCTCCAGGGAAATCGAAGTCCAAGAATCAAGGTTTCTACTATTTGTTTATAGAGGCAGTTTCAGTTAAAAATTCAAAGAAGCAGTCTGCATTTGAGAACTCAGAAGACTCCAGTAGCGGTGTCCAATCTGCAGATGTTGGTGACTTATATTCATTCTCACAGAGAGATTTGGAATTTATTGTGAAGTTCAACGAAGAATATGGTTCTGACACATTCCGTCGCATACTTCATTCAGTCTGCCCATCTATATATGGACATGAACTTGTCAAAGGTGGAGTACTTCTGTTTATAACAAGTTTCCCTGGGAAATCATTGGTGAAGGCTTTATAATTACTATTAGAAGCATTGCATACCATGATACTTCTGCGGTCTGTTTATTTCTTATCATTTCCACAGCTGGGATAACACTATCCCTTTTTGGAGGTGTAAGGAAGCATTCTATGGATCGGAACAAAGTTCCAGTCAGAGGAGACATTCATGTCATAATTGTTGGTAAGCTTTTAAATCAAATTTAATTTAATGGCATTCACCCAGTCTAGAGAGTACATGGACTGAGGGAAGGTTATTTGTTACTAGTTTGAAACTGATGCTCAAACATTTGATTGGTGATTTTGATGCGCTTATAGGTGACCCTGGATTGGGAAAAAGTCAGCTCTTGCAAGCAGCATCGGCCATTTCCCCTCGTGGCATCTATGTATGTGGTAATGCGACCACTAAAGCAGGGCTCACCGTTGCTGTAGTGAAAGATTCCATGACAAATGACTATGCGTTTGAGGCTGGTAACTCCTTCCCTCCGCCTTACTACTTGGCGAGTACAAACTTCAGTATATGGGTTTGAGTCATGCTGTTGATGGATAGTTTTGTTGAATACTAAGCCTAAACTCGTAGTCTAGAGGTGCTAATATATTTTTCCCATTTTGATGCTTGGGTGTGAGGCATGCCTTGTAGGTTTAATTGATGTCATTTCTCTGATGTTATGTTATCTATAGTTTCACTAGAACGGGGGCTTAATATTCAAGGGTTTGTAACTTCAACAGTATTTGATCAGTATTAGGGCAGGGTTTTATTGAAGAACTTCACATTAGTGAATTGCTGTACATCCATAGGAACTCTTACATTAAAGATGTTCAACTGATTTGTAAGTAGGAAGAGAAATCTTCGTCTTTGTTAACCTAGTGCTACCCTATGAGCAGGTGCCATGGTACTTGCAGATGGCGGGTTGTGCTGTATTGACGAGTTCGATAAAATGACCACCGAGCATCAGGTTTTGTCTTATCAGCAATGTCATTACTTCTGATGCTTACATTGTTTTATCATTAACTTGCATCACATTGCCATAGGCTTTGCTAGAAGCAATGGAACAACAATGTGTCTCTGTTGCAAAGGCTGGGCTTGTGGCTAGTCTATCAGCTCGGACTTCTGTTATAGCAGCAGCAAATCCTGTTGGTGGCCACTACAAGTAATTTTCTTACTGTGCTATCTCACCATTGTGGGTGTGTTTGAATCATAGTTTCCACACTGTTCAGTGCATAATAACCCTGCATCTTTCAAGAGACTGGGTGGGTGAGAAAAGAAAACCTAAATAGCATATTCTCTTGATGCTTACCATCATCTTCATGATCTCCTTGCAGCCGTGCAAAAACTGTAAACGAGAACTTAAAAATGAGTGCTGCCCTTCTCTCGCGGTTTGATTTAGTTTTCATATTACTTGACAAACCTGATGAGCTACTCGACAAGCAAGTCTCAGAGCATATTATGTCGGTGAGTCTCTCCATCGGAGATTTTTGTTGTGGAACATGCCTCTGAGATATTAGCATACTTTTATTTATCATTGATGGAGAAAAATCAGTGACAGCTACAGTGCATTAGACATATCTGAAAGTCGCCGCATTCTAAACCTTAGATAAAATGCTTGGTGGATAGAAGAAATATTTTTGCTTCTGCTAACACTTTATTGGCTTTATGCATTGGGTTCTCTTCATCCAAAGCCATTAATATTGAATCTTACCTTGAATTTTATCCTGGCAGCTTCATTCTGGAGGTGGAGAAACATCACCTGCATTAAAGAAGTTTAAGACAGGTCCAGTTTCTTTTGGTTGTTAGGTATATTATACACATGACCCTTTTAAAGAAGAATTCCCGACTTCGCGTTTGCAATCAAATACAGCATCAGGATATGCAAATTTGCATGCGAAAGAGGGTTCTCTACTCTCGAGACTGCGGTTTGACTCTAAGAAAGATGATGACTTTACTCCCATTCCTGGCCAATTGCTTAGGAAATATGTTGCTTACGCCAGGACTTTTGTCCACCCCAAGTAAAAATCATCCGTTTCCCAGCTGCAAATAATACCAAAATTAAGCATTAAGGGTAACATCTGTTTATGTATTCAGGATGTCAAAGGCAGCTGGAGAAATCATACAAAAGTTTTACTTGAAGCTGAGAGACCATAACACATCCGCGGATTGCACACCAATAACAGCAAGACAACTGGAGAGTTTGGTCAGGCTTGCGCAAGCTAGAGCTCGGGTTGACTTAAGGGAAGATATAACTGCCCAGGACGCAATGGTAAGCCAGAACATGAAATGCTTTGTACCCTATGTCTGAGCGTACATGCATTTGTTTGACCATAAACTCAATTAGCATCCATACCATACATGCATAAAAGTATGATTTCCTCTGTTTTTCTTGTTGGATATGGTAAGTAGCTAGCATGAACATTTTAAGTTCAAAGCTGCATTGATGTGATGGTGGCTTGGACGATGAAGATTTTGCCACTGGCTTAAGATGTCCTGACTTCTGTCTTTGGATTTACCTTTACAGGATGTGGTTGAAATAATGAAAGAATCTTTGTATGATAAGTTCGTAGATGAACATGGAGTTGTGGATTTTGGTCGGAGTGGAGGAATGAGTCAACAAAAGGAGGCAAAACGTTTCTTAAGTGCTCTTGATAAGCAATCAGAGTTGCAGCAGAAAGATTGTTTCTCTGTTTCTGTATGAACGACTTCTCTTCTCCACAGTTTGCTACTCGCTTCTGCCATTTTATGATGACCAATTTCTTACTCACTTCAAAAATCTACTGCAGGAGATGTATAGTTTAGCTGATAGGATTGGCCTACGAGTTCCAGACATCGATACCTTCCTAGAGAACCTGAATATCGCCGGCTTTTTGCTCAAGAAGGGACCAAAAACTTACCAGGTATATTTCTCCACCTAACTCAGGAACAAGAACGGTCCCTGAACAGGCAAAAGACGGCTAAAGGGTTTGATTTAATTTTCGTACACTGTCCCAATTTCATATACAGGTCCTCTCCTCATCTTATTCCCGGAGTCAGTCATCCAGGTCAAGATGAACAGCATTCCGAGCAGAAACTTTTGAAGTAAGTTTAGTATGGTTTTGCTATTTGTATTTCCCATATCTAAATATGAACCTGGTCATCAAATCAGTCAAATCTATATTACGCTACATGCCAGAACCCCTTAGTATGTAATATCACAAGGACTTGGGTTGAATGTTTAGGTCATTGTTCATTCACACACCTACTGACTTTCAAAGTATAGACGACATCTAACATCTAAGATTCAACCTAGTATACATTGGTGTATGAGAGAGTAGCCTGATCAATAGGATGATCTAGTCTTCTCTTGGACCTAACTTCCACTCACTTCCATAGTAAGAATTAGGCAAACCAAGCCAAAACTTGAAAGCTTCAGCAGCTCTCTTTCGTTCTACCCGTCTATCTACCCTGGCTTGTGAAGCATGTTTGCTAGTGAACATCCTCGAGTGCATCTCAACATAGATCTTCTTGTACTTAGTTTTGTTCGGAGGTATTCCATTCTCCTCCATGCACGCAATGATCTCCAATGCTTTCTTGAAAAACGCAGCCCTCACACATATATCCGCTAACATATCTAACAACCCTTCATCCGGTTTCAACATCGGAGGAGAAGGATCTGAAGAATCTCCTTCAGATTCTTCTCTCTTTATCACTCCACACCTTTCCTTTATTTCCTTCCAAAGCAAGAGGGCTTCACCTGGTTTCCTAGCCAGTGAAACCCCGTTGGCTAGACTCCCATAAGTCGCCACATTCGGGTAAAACCCGTTTTCTTTCATTCTTGAAACTACTCTCTTCGCATCTTCAATCAAACCTAGCCTGCAATACCCTTCAACCAACATGTTCCATGCGATCAAATCAGCTTTGACCCTTGGATCCCTCATCATCTCATCAAACACCTTATTAGCCAGCTTGGGTTGCCCCGACATTGCAAAAGCCTTCATCAAAGTAGTGTAACTAATCTTAGTTGGTGCAATCCCTTTCGTTCTCATTTCATTGAAGAACGATAAAGCTCCTGCGCTATCATCTATAAGAATGCATCCATCTATAATAATGTTATATGAAACAACATCTGGCTCAATCCCTGCATCTTCAGCCATCTCTCTTAGCAATTCCTCCGCCTTATCTATCCGCAACTGCTTACAATACCCTTTGAGCAGAACATTGTAAGTGATCCTATTCGCAGGTACACCCATCCGAGCCATCTCAGCTAACACTTGTCGTGCTCTATCCATCAACCCGGCTTTTACAAAAGCTGACACAACTGTGGTGTAGGTAACTTCATCTGGGTGGCTGTTGCTATCATCTTGACGCCTCATCGCCTCGAGCATTCTAGCTGTGTCTGCCACACGCCCATTCTTCATATAACCTTTCATCAACGTCGTGTAGATCCTTGAGTCAGGAGCAAAGACTTTAGGCAACAATGGCGGCTCATCACTCGGGTTAACAGAGTTAGGCAGCAGTTTCTTGAACAAATCCTCAGACCCTTCTTCAATCAGCTCATCCCGTGGCGAATAAACTGAATCTTCATCATCCTCAAACGCTTCCTCTGCTTCTTCCTCTTCCTTCTCCTTCAAATCCTCGCCATTGCATTCTCGTAGAACCTTGCAAAGGTCTCTCCTTTTCTCCCTCATCGCTTGAACAATTCTCTCTGCAGTTCTCAAATCACCAAAACCAACATAAGCTGCAATAAGGGAATGCATCGTAGTCATACAAACCTTAATTCCCTTCTCAATTATCCTTTCCAAAACAAACAAGATCAGTTCCTTCCGACCAACCCTTGCACAGAGCTTGATCATAACATTGTAAGTCAATACATCAGGCTCACAATCCCACTCAGACATTTGGTCGAACAGTTTCGAATATTTCTCAGTATCACCAAGATTTGCACAAGCATTAAGCACAGCGTTGAATGCCGCCGTGTCGGGCCGAGATTGAGCGACCAAAGATTGATCGGTAAATCGTCGCACTCGTCGGGTAATAGCGGTGAAGAGTTTGATAGATTGTTCCGGTCCGTCGTCTCCAGCAGCAGAGAGGTTAGCTACTGCAGCTGTCCACGCTTTAACATGTGGTAAGTACCCAGAACGGAGCATAGATTTGATGACGGAAACGGCGTAAAGAGTCTGGCCAGATTTCGCGGCAGCCATGGCGAGGAGACCGAGGGAGTTAGCGTCCAGGCGATGGAGCTGACGTTCATTGCGGAGGCGGGTGAGGATAGACTGTGCGCGGGTGAGGCTCTCGGGCTTTGATTGATAAGATAATTGAGAGACTAAACGGCTAAGGCAAGTGGGTCCAGGGAGATGAGTGGATTGAACATACTTAGCCCAAGCTTCATCGGTTTTTCTATTGCGGAGGAGAGACAAAAGCTCTTGGTCGTTGTGTGTTGAATACGCCTCTGAAGAAGAGCCCAAGAACGACGAGAGGTCTCCAGCGGAGCTGTTAGCAGTGCCGGAGGCTGACCGTACGAAGAATTGGCGGCGCGTGGGTAGACCAGTGGCGGTGAATGGTGGGTTGATCGAGCAGAGGGATATGGGGTTGTGAGTGAGAGTAAATACAGCCGGAGCGGTACCGGAGTTTGGGTATGGTGGAAACGAAGACGATGAAGTCGGAGGAGGTCGGAGAATGTTCATCTTAGTTCCATTGGAGAGAGAGAGACTGTCCTGTCCTGGGTCTCCAAATGGATTATTTGGGTGGAAAGGAGTTTAGCTACGTCGCCGTATTAGGATTCAAGCATTTTGTCAAAATTAACTTCCCAGAATTATGGTAGAAATTCTATAAATTAATAAAATTAACATTAATATTTTATTAATTTAAATTTTTCGTTTAAAAAGTTAAATTTAAAATTTAATTTAAAATTGAATAAATATATTAATTAGTCGAATTATTAATTTGCCAAATATTAATTTATGAAATTCCTGATGCACAATATTGTATTTCATCAATTACAATTTACAAACCGTCCACTTGGAAAAGAAAGTCCTTTTATTCATTTTTAATATGTGATTACAATGATAATGCGAGTGAATATGAATCACGAGATAGGACAAGACACCACCAGATTCCAGATTACTCCTTGTCAGCAAACCTGCAAAGATCACAACAAGAAAAAGTTGGAGAAATGTAGGTAGAGAAAGAATTTGTTATATGTGTTACTTACCCGAGTTCTGACAACTTGAGATGAGCTTCAGTATAGTCTTCAAAGAAGGCATCCTCATCCTAAGAGTAGTAATATAATGATAAACCCAACTGAAATATATATATAATACGATCATGAGAATTATCAAGTGATGAGTTGTATAACTTACTGCAGCGTATCTCTCTACGAGAGGACGAAAGAGAGGATCATGGAGAAGAGCCTTGTCGGTTGGGAGTTGAAGAAGACCTTCTTTCTCTCCACTTAGTATCTCTCTGTTTTGAAAAAACATCAAGAGCTCTAGATTCAGCCACACTCCAATCCGAGAATGAAGAAGAGTAAGGAAGAAGGAGAGAAACTCTGTCTTACTTGAAATAGGAGTTGTCGAAAATGAGAGGGTTTTGTGTCCATGGTCCCTCGAATCCTGATCGTTCCTTGTGGCACCGACCCTGAAAGTGTAAAACAATGGTATAAGTGCCAAAACTGAGAAGAGGACATACAGGTCTTTCATCTTTGTTCATTCTTGATGCAACAGACATACCAAGGTGTGTCCACCAGACAATGCAACGATATCTTTGTCATTAAGTCCCATCCGACCAAATACATCTCGCAGATGATCCACGCCTGCACTTACCGTTAAAAGAGATGGTGAATATAAGTGTCTATGATATCTTATCCACCAATTCAGAAAATATGCTTTACCTTTGGTGGCCTGAGGTAGACGACCTTCAGGAGGTGGCTCAACCTTGTCCTGAAAGAAGAAGTTTGTATCAGTTAATCACATTAACAAAGCTTAGAACAGTAAGAAAAATCTCCACTTTGGTGGTCCCTTTGACTGACCACGATCAGTGAGTTGCGTTTTATCATAAAGAAACAGCGCATTGAAGATGGATGAGGCAAAGAATTGGTTGGTAGCAGGAGAAGTTGAATATTTGTCTCACCTGTCTACCAGGATGAAATGGAATCTCGGGTCCTCCAGTGATCTCAACAGCAACAACTCCAGCTAGCTACAGTAACCAATAAACACATATTATTAATCAATCCCTTAAAAGTCATCGGAAATACAAGATTAGCTTTTTAGGTACAGTTTCAATCAATCATTCGTGAATCAAGTTCACTGCATTTGATGCATCCCTTGCTCGCTATTACAGCTCAAAAAAAAATAAAAATTGAAACTTTACCTGGTAGAAATCAGCGTAGGACAAGATGGGGAACAACTCCTTGATAGGTTCAAGAAGCCTGACAGCAATATCAAGACCATTGTTCGCATCGTGTGCTAGCTCTTGTGGATGCCTGATCGTCCCAAACGGTCCTCCCGTCTTCGTCTTCACGTCAAAGGTCCCAGCCGAGTGCCATCTGCAAATCTCCCCCAACAACAACAAACAAAAGAGATCTCAGAGGCAATTCATCACTCTTACGCAACAAAAAAAAAAAAAGACACAGAATGGTTTGGAACGAGAGAGGATCTTACGCCAAACGAAGGACGATGGGAGCACAGTGCTTCTCGGCAATAAGACCACGGAGCTTTCTCTTGCATCTTTGAACAGCGTTCTTGTACTCTTCTTTCACTTCCGGGTAACTCTTCACCATATTTTCAAATTCGCTTGTCTCTGCAAATCAGGAAAGACTTTGTATTATATTTGAAAGCCGTAGAACTAATGGATCAACAAGATTACAAGAACATACTCTACTACTAAAAAACAATGATCGATCAATCGGCAAATATCCTGAAGACTTGTTAGCAGTTATCGTTCCTATAGGTTTGCAATTCAATTTATAGAATTGGCTGATGATCCAATGAAGCTTCTAGTTTTTCTTTTTGAACAGTACCAATGAAGCTTCTAGTTTCATTCCACTTTTAAAGAAGCCGTGACATGGACGGTCAAGAGTTCTAGATAGAGCATGATTCTTTCTTTCTTGGCGCGCCTTCCAGAAACCATGGGGGAAGACAATAATACAAATCCGACCAGCAGATTCATGCCACGTCAAATCCTCTCTTTTTTTAAGTAATAAATTCTTATGTATTGTTTGTATTTTGCATTTCAAAGCAAACAGTAGAGCCTTTCATACATGAAAGCATCAACCACATAATAATAATAAAAAAAAAAAGATTCAAACAGACAAAAACTTGGGCTTGGTCTTTAATTTAGTTGATAACATAACACGCAAGGTACCAAAAGAAGTAAACAAAAAATGAAACCTTGTTCAACTGAGCTTAATAATCCAACAAGAAAACCAAAAAGATATCAAACCAAAATCTTTCCCTAAAGATGAAAGTGTTTAAAGCAGATGAAATGATATTATTACTGGCTAGCACCGAGCCATTTAGTGAAGTTGTCAAACTCCGTGTAGTCACTGTCGGAGATCATAGTCTGGTACCACGACTTCCCTGCTGCCTTGATCGCCAATGCCTCCTCCTGTGACATTAAGAGATTTAAAACAGAGTTATAAAAACTCTTAGCAACAAAAAGATTTGAGATATTATCAGCTTGAAAAGAAAACTCTAACACAAATGCTAGCTATACTTTTATACTAAGCCAAAATGAAAGCAAAGACATTTAGATAATAATCAAATATGTAATCGCCATTGGAAATGACCCATATGATCTGATCTCGGAATCAATAACAAGACAACGAATTTCATACTACCAATATACAAGACGACACTATTAGACCACCTTCAAGAACATAACAGATATCTAAATCAGAATGGCAGAGATGATCCAACAGCTTAACAATAGAAAACACATATCAAACAACACTATCATAAACAAACAAGATCACCGATATTAGAACAGTTGCCAATTGAAATGCATACCCGAGTTGAAATGATATCAGTAACTAAACAATGATAACCTAAAAATGAACAATTGAGATTACCTTGGTGACAGTCTTCCTCTTCTTGGTGAGCTTCTCCTTCTTGGCCTTAACCCTCTGTTCTTCAGCCAACAATGCCATCCTCTTTGCAGTCTTAGCATATGGGTTCAACTTCAGCATCACGTTCAAGTTCTTCAATGGATTCTTCTTAAGGACAGCCCTCTTCTCATCCTTCTTAATCGGTTTCACCACACTCTGCACCTCATCAGAGTTAATAATCCTAGCAAGATCAGCATTCACCATTTTCGCACGAGGAAGAACGTATCCCTTCTTCTTCTCAGATGGCTTCTCGAATGATCCATAGATAGACTCAAGCTTCTCGAAAGCAGACTTGGTCCAAATCACAAACCTTCCAAGGTGACCACCAGGAGCAAGCTTCAACAAGTTAAGCCTAGCAACATGACAAAGCTCAACACCAGGAAGATTCCTAAAGGCTTTCACTATCTTAGATCCTTCAGTTCCGTAAACCACAAGAGGACCTTTCCTACAAATGTAACGACGGTTCCTCATTTTACCTACACCAGATCGGATCCCAATGCTATCCTTCGCCTTCTCAGCGTCATCGTAACCACCGGTTTGCTTCAAAAGCTTGATCGCGTCTGAGGTCTTCTCCACGGATTCAGCTGAGTCACTGATAACAAGAGGCATCTCAGGGACATTCTCGATCTTGTGACCACGAGCCATCACAAGCGCCGGAACAGCAGTTGCAGCGATGGCTGAGACGATTGCGTGACGCTTCATGTTGACGTTGACACGTCTGTGCCATTTGCGCCAGATCTTAGTCGGGGCGAACATCCGACCACCACGACACATGTTACCGAACGCCGCCTGACCAGCACGGTGGGTACCGCCACCGGGAACACGAGGGATACGAGAGACAGCACGTCCGGTTCCCCAGGACTCGGCAGAGGTCTGATGACCGGCCTTCTTTGAGACGGCGTAAGGTTGGCGGCTGTTGTTAGACATTTGGGCGTGAACGAAGTTGACGACGTCTGGACGAATAGGAGCTGTCATGACATCGGGTAACACGACGGTGGAGGATTGATCGGTGGTCATGTCACCTTCCAAACCCTGGACGGTGACGAGCGGACGTGCAGCGGCGGTGGCCATTTCTCCCTAAAGGTTTTCTCTCTTCGCTCACTGTCTCTCGACTGTTTGGAGACTACGAGGTTTTGCTCAGCTGCAGCTAATCAGCTTATATATGCTAGGGTTTCATCTAGGGTTAGTACCGATGTATCAATCAGGGGGCCATGTAAAGCCCAAGAAGCCCAACTAGTTTGTTTTTGCTTTCAGGCTCTAATAAGGATCCATAAATTTAAATTGAGTAGATTTCATTATTTATTATTTATGTTTATCTACATCTTTTTCCTTTTTTTTGTTAAACATCTGACTAGTTTTCATAATAACTAAGGGTAGACGTTGGGGTATCTTTGATTCAGTTCTTTCAGAATTAGGATTTTCGAGTTTATAACTATAAAACTCGTTCGAACATTTACGAATTCTGTACCAACTTCAGTTCTGATTCGGTACCCAGAATTATCAAAATTGTCTGATGAACTCAAAAATTAACTATAAAAAGCATATGCTCTACTCTCAATATATATAAACATCTCCCCATCAAATAACACAAGAATAGGTTTATAACCTTTTTGTCATATCTTCAGGATAAAGAGGTTTGCCAAAATTTACTTCACGCTAGAGTGTCTCGGTTTAGCTTGAGGTTGATTGTTGTTAATTTTTGTTAATGTATTGATCGTCCGTTTTTAGTGTTGTTTTCTCTTGTTTCCGGAGATTATCGTTTATCTGTTGACTTTTAGTTCTTTTATCAGTTTGTGATAACGGACTTTAGTTTTTATGTTTGTATTCGACCATATATTATATTTCAATAATGAAACGAAAAATCTTCTACGAGAAAACAAAACAAGACTAATCTTGAACTGGAACAATCAGTATTATGATTCCAACTCGGATGTCTCCCTTAGAGAAGATATAATCTTATAGAAGGGCAAAATTCAACTAGAGATTTACCCAACATACGAACATACAAACACATAACCCAAAAAAAACAAAAACATAAACATATTTTATTGTACAAAAGTTACCCCTCCATAGCTGCTCTCCAACCGCTAACGGAGAACCGTAGCTTGAAAACCAAGAACTAGTACAAAATGGAAACCCTTATATATATATTAAACACATACCATTCACCGAAGTAGTCCTGGTCAAAAATCTACACATGAAGTTTGAAAACTTCATTCATGGTTCTTCTACTAAAAACAACCACCCGTATTGAACATCCTACTGTAGGATTCCTACTCATGCATTGGCAAGACTGTAAATTCCAAGTGACATATGAAGTTTATTAAACATAGAAAAAATTGACGAGTAAACCTACAAATACAGTGAGAATCACGACTTCAAGATAATTTGTCAACAATGCTTATAATTACTACGCTGGTATATAACCATCGAGTGCAAACACTCTACAACTAGCAGAGAAAAAGCAACTAGAACGAGAACCACAGGGCATTCGATGCAGCAGACAATATGATCAAGCACTCGTATATACCGTCCAAACCCTGGACAGTGACGAGAGGACGTGTAGCGGCGGCGGCCATTTCTCTCGATGGGTTTTCTCTCTTCTCTCACTGTATCTCGACTCTTTGTGAGACTTCAAGGGTTTTCGCAGCTGCAGCTTAACAAGTTATATATCCAAAACAATATTTATTAATATTTAAAAATATTCATAAACGTTTTCATATTTATCATCTTATTTATTATTTTATTTTTATTGAATGTTATGTATATCTCTAAAATAATATTAAAATCTTCAGAAATATTTTCATATTTATCATCTCATCTTATTTTTATTTTTTGATCAAGATTATGTATGTCTTAAATAAAATTTAACAAATCTTTATAAATATTTCATACTTATCATCTTTTTATCTAAGGTTATGTATCTTTATATTAATTGAGAAGTGTTTTTGGCCTTATATTCACTCTCAAAATAGTTGATAAAATTACTAATATAAATTAAGGTTAACACAGTAATTAACCTAATTTCATTAATGACAAAATAGTAATCAACTGTTTTGAGAGTGAATATAAGGTCAAAAACACTTTTCAATTAATATAAAGATTAGAAATGATCAAAATTATCCAAAACTAGAAAAAATTACGTGATATTTTGGATATTAGTTCGGATCGTGTATTAATACCCTATAAAACATGAAAAAACGACGAGTAAACCTGCAGATACGGTGAAAATCATGACTTGTCAAGCACTCATATATTATTATGCCAGTCAATTTGAATGTGACTAGTAGTCAGCTCTAGTTAGAGGGCTGCGAGTAACTCACATCTAAACAGACGAGATCTTGCTAGTGACTCACTGGTGAAGTGATTCCTTGTATTGTAGTCCAAATGCATGAGGAGTATAAGAAGAAGGAAAACACTTACACGTTGACTGATGGCTGATATCTTCGTGTTAAGATGATTTGTCGCTTGTTAAGTTCTGGACAAAGGAACCATTGGTAACGCTTAAGAGTTCGGTGTTCACCTCATATGATGAGTGGACTTTCCTCTTAACAAAAGAATTAGTGCTTGCTTTATGTCAGACACAAAGAAAATGTGAGTCTGACCATCTTTAGTAATGTTCCTATTATAAACAATCTACAACAAGCAAGAAGTCGATATGTCCGAGTGGTTAAGGAGACAGACTTGAAATCTGTTGGGCTTCGCCCGCGCAGGTTCGAACCCTGCTGTCGACGTTAATTTTTTTACTGTTTCCCTGCTATAGAAAAAGTGTAGGAGAAGACATTATGATGGGTGTGACAATGTTGTTTACTGTAAACTGTTTATATCACTGCGCCTCTGTGTAGTTTATTGTGTCTCATCATGTTTTTCTCTGTTTGTAAGGGTATATATATTTATGTTTCATTGTTTTGTCTCGAGTCTCGACTTTTAACTCTTAGTTTCGTTCGAGTACAAAATGAAATACGTCAACAGCAGGATTCGAACCTGCGCAGGCAAAGCCCAACAGATTTCGAGTCTGTCTCCTTAACCACTCGGACATATTGACTTTTGGGTTATGTGCCAAGTGTAGTTATATAGAGTAAATTATATGAAAGTGCATTGACAAAAAGTACTACAAAGGAACGGCAGAACAAAACATCAGATTTGAGATTGTTGCCATTTTGATGAGTGAGAACCGATAAGGTTCTTTTCAGACATTTTCAGGTTAATCAACCCTTCTTGGTATTCAATCTGGTTCACGTGAGGTAGGTGTAGAATCTCTAAAAAAAATTGACGGAAAGTTGGTCCAAAAATAGTTCATAAATCTATAATCTCCTTTGATTATTAAGTTGAGATTCTCTTCCTCGCCTTGTCTGCCTGCAAATTTTACACTCTAATTAATTACAAGCACAAGCTTGAGTGGGGGTAATCTTGTAATTCTAACCTGCTCCTTCCAGTTTGTGGAAGCTGTGACAAAAGCAAGTACGAGACCTTGCACAGCAGATCCAACCACAACTCCACACCACAATCCTTTACCATTAAGCTCACGACTGAAAGCTAAATAAACTCCAACCGGAGCTCCTAACACATAATAAGCCACCACGTTGGTCCAAGCTCCAATGTTTTGCCACCCACTTCCCCGAGCGACCCCAGTAAGAACTGCGGTGAATCCGTCGAGGATGAAAGAGAGACAGAGCAAAGGAGACAAGTCAGCAACATAGTCCACAACTTGTTCGCTGTTGCTGAATGCAGAGCCTAGGATGTTCCTGCAGGTCAATAGAAGTGAGCAAAAGAAAGCTGACTCTAGCAACCACAGTCCAAGCCCTGCCATTATTGATATCCTTGCAACTTGTGGATTCCCAGCTCCCAAATTGTTTGACACACGTGTGCTGCAAGAAAAAGGAAACCATGTTGACCTAGAAAGTTGAATATGCTTTTGATTTGAAATTTTTTTGAGATCACTACCTCACAGCCGCTGCGACTCCAGCTGGAATTACATAGTGCAAAGTGTTTGTTGTAAGACTGACATGAAATAGAAAGAAAAGGATAAATACTTTTACATCAAAAAAAAGAAATAGATAGTTACTGATACTGACCATATTGAAAGAACAGAGGTCTCCAGTTTTGGGTTGGGGAGAAGGCCTGAGCAGAGTATCAGTAGCTCAAATAGCCACCATTCTAGGCTATCAAATCAAAACAAGAAAAAGATAAGAGACGTACACATAACTTTTTTTGGTAATTTTTTTTTTTTTAAATTAATCGGTTTAGTCAATTAATCTTTAGTCCATGTAAAAGTTTCGGTGTTGGAAGGTAGTGCCGTCCCTTGCATAAGTTATCTTTAGACCTATGCTTTAGTCCACACTTTTACTAATTTTTATTTTGTCAACCTTTACTAATTATTGTTTCCAATCTATAATATTTTTTGCCAATATAGGTAATTAGTTTTTTTCTTTATAACTTATTTCATATTTATTATCTCTTTATATTTTTATTTATTTTTCAGGTCATATTCTTAGTTTCATTTTATTGTATTGCTTTTATGGTTTCTTTTTTTAGCTTTAGATCGTTTTACAATAGTTAGATATTAATGATACATAATTAAAATAACCCATATACAAATTGGAAAAAATAATTATGTTGTCTAATCCATAAATTTTGGAATCAAATTTAAGAAACTATAACAAATCAAAAAAAAATATGTTGCATAAATTTGATAACTAAATTTGAAGACACATTTTAATAATTTACTTTAGGCTTCTAAATTAGTAGAAACGGATGAGGATTCGAACTAGAGTGGTGGGAGGCTACTGCCATTCCCTTTACCACTAGCATACGAGCTTCTGGTTACGTATACATAACTTTGACAAAAAGAATAAATATTTTTACTTACCAAGTCATTGCTGCTGATGGGATTCCGTAATGGAAGAACTGTTTGATACTAGAAACGAAATCATCTGCTACGAATCCCCGAGTCTTCTCGCAAGAGCTAGAGAATCTCACATAACATGCAATAATCACAACGTAAAACCAGAAAGACAAACTAATAGCCAAAGCAGCTCCATTGCTTTCCAGACCAAACACGAAAACCAAAGTCCAGCAAACCAAGATATGGAACAAAAGGGTGGTCAGGGCAGTGAAGAGCAGAGGGATAACCAAACCTTGTGTCTGAAGAAACCGGGTCAGTGGAATCACAATCGCTTGCGCAAACAAAGCCGGTATGAGCCAAAAGGCGTAGGAGCCAGCAACTCTAGAGATATCAGGGTCTTGTCCGAGAGTTATCAAGAGCTTCTCTAAGTAAATCCAGATAATTGATATCAGGAAACAAATTGGGATGTTGGATGCGATTGCAGAGTATGTGTACGTTCCGATTTTTTCGTACTGTTTTGCTCCATAAGCTTGCCCACAAAGAGTTTCCAGTGCACCTACTAGCCCATACTGCACAAGTGTTTTAAGTATTATAAGCTTTGTTACATGTCGTTTATATAAATACTAGGTGATCGATCCGCAGCATTATTCCGTTTTTGTTAGTTAATTTATGTGTATTTTTTTGGTTAGTGGCAAGACAATACATCATTATAGTTTTTTTTTTTCTGGTCGGAATAGGTATCATAAGCTTTGTTAGAAACCGTAGCGCCATAGTGTAATTACCATAATGCTGAAACCGGAGACGTTAGTGAAAGAGGTGGCAAGAGCGACGCCGGAGAGTTGGAGCTCGCCGTTGTGGCCGGCGATCATGACTGAGATGACTGGCAAAAGGTACTGAGCAACTGTCACGGTGACCATAGGAGCGGCTAAGAGGCTCACTTTCTTCAGCTCCTCGGTGTACTGATTTGTTAGCCATGTGGCTTTAGAAGGACCTAACTGCTCGGCATCTTTCAGGATAAATGGCTCTTCCATTGTCGCCTTTGGCCTTCCTAGCTTGTGTTGAAAACCTTGCCTTTGATTTCAGATCTTATTGAATCTTTAAACTCAGATGACTCACCAATATCAATGTCAATCGTGCTAGTAAGTCGTCAAAAAATAATGGCACGGATATTATATTATTATATATAATTTAGAGTTATCTACAATTAAACTTTTCACGTGGTCATTAATTTCATGCAACTCATCATGCAGACAACCTCTTAATGTCACTGTCAAACTACAGTACAATGTCATGATATCGTAAAATAATCAAACGGTGCGCAAAACAAACAACAAAATGTTTCACATATCATGCAGTTTTTATGATAAAAAAACTACATGTTGTTTTATTTTTTTTTTTTTTTTTTTTTTTGCAAAACTGTAAATTATCATTAAAAAATGAGTTTGAGGATTATAAAATAAGCCTTGCATCTATTGCCTTGGCAAAAAAAAAAGAGGTAAAAAACAAGAGAATAGAATAGGCTTCCATTAGTCTAGCCAAAGAGTCATAAGGTTGTGGAAAAAAAAAAAAAAAAAAAGGAAGAGTAGGCTTCCATTAGTCTAGCCAAAGAGTCATAAGGTTGTGGAAAGCTTTTCTGTCTCTTCTGGCAGTGATGGTGTTTTTGATAAGACGGTCGACTTGCTTGAAGAAAATAGAAGGAGGTATTGCTATGCCATTGTGAACCAAGTTGTTGCGTTGTTTCCAGACAGCATAGGTAGCCGCTTGTGCCGCCACACATCTTAAAGTGCGAGGCGATTGGGGTCCCGAACATTGCATCCAGGACAAAAGGTCCGGCCAAGCTCTGAATCCAATAGCAGGCAGCCGCATACGGGTTTGAATTGTCTTCCAGATCCCATCGGCGAAGGGACAAAGTAACAACAGATGGTCCCTCGTTTCCATGTTCGAGTCACATAATGGGCAGGTTGGGTTGATTTGCATTCCCCAAGATAATAATCTGTCCCTCGTCGGCAGCCGGTCCAAAGTCGCGAGCCAGAACATGAAAGCATTCTTTGGAGTATGTCCCTTAAACCATACCGTCTTTGTCCAATCCTTAACGCTTCCCCTTGGTCTTAGCGCCTCCCATGTCTTTGCGGAAGAGTACTTCCTGCAAGAATCATTCTCCACAGACCAAAAATATTCATCACAGGTAGAAGAAAGGGTCGGGAGACATACCGTTGAAAGGAAAACATGGAGGTTAACTTCTCTGTCTGATCTTGGCTGCGGCAGCGACCATCCTTGATCAGTGCAGGCGTCGGCCACAGAAGCATTGATGCTTAATCTGAGAGCTAAAGGTCCATTTTCCCCGAGGTAAGTGATTAGCGGTCCGAAAGGACACCATGAGTCATGCCAAAAACTTATAGTGCATCCGTTGCCGAGATCTCCTTTGATAAACTGCTGAGCTTTATGGCGCAACTTGAGAAGTGATTTCCAACCCCAGGAGTCAGACTGCCTTTTGTTCATACTCCAGAAGCTTCGCTGCTTGAGGTAATGGTGACGATTCCAAGCGACCCAAAGAGAATCACTGCCTGAGAACAGAAGCCAGACAAGGCGAAGGCATAGAGTTTCATTCCATTCAGAGAACCGTCTCAGACCCAGTCCACCTTCTTTCTTCGGGAGACAAACCAATCGCCAAGCAACTTTTCCTACTGTGGGCTTATCAATATCTCCAGACCATAAGTACCTTGAGCAAAGAGATTCAATTTTTCTGATACAGCTCTTGGGAATCATGAGGGTGGAAATCCAGAAAATGACTTTGCCAGCAATCACAGATTTGATCAGCTGAGCTCTTCCCGCGTATGACAATGCTTTGACGGCCCACATACGGAAGGTGCTAGTTAGCTTATCCAACAGAGGAGAGTACTCAGTAACACGCAACTTACGATGAGTGAGGGGCAGCCCTAAGTATCGGACAGGCAGAGTACCAGAAGAGAAGCCAAATCTTGCAAGAGCCGATACTTCAGTGATGTCAATACCTGAGCAGAAGAGGTCAGTCTTGTTTGGATTCATTTTTAGGCCAGACCAAGAAGCGAAGTCGTCAAGAGTCTCTACAATGCCGTGAAGAGAGTTGTTGTGGCCATCGAAAAAAATCATAACAGCATCGGCGAACATTAGATGAGAGATATTGACTTCTTTGGTTCTCGGATGGTAATTGATTAAGCCTGTCTTGTATCTGCTTGTTAACAGCCTCGAGAACACTTCCATGGATAGAACAAATAGATATGGCGAGAGCGGGTCTCCTTGCCGGAGACCTTTAGTGCTTCTAAAGAAACCCGAAGCTTCACCATTTATACAGACCGAGAATGAAGCGGTTGAAATGCATTGGTCAATCCAATTTACGAACCTTTGAGGCACCCCAATAGCTTTCAACGATGCAAGAACAAAATCCCAGCGCACTGAGTCAAAAGCTTTGCGTAAATCAACCTTTAGCATAGCCCGAGGCGTGTTGTTTCTTCTGTTATAACCCTGAATAATATCTGCCGCTAATAGAACGTTCTCTGCTAACAATCTCCCCGGGATAAAGGCGGACTGCGTGTACGAGATAACCGAGCCTAGCACTTCCTTTAATCTACTAGCCAAGAGCTTCGATATAACTTTATAAATCGAGTTGAGGCAGGATATGGGCCTAAACTCGCTTGTGCTGCTGGAATTAGAGGTCTTATGGATGAGCACAAGGTTAGTTGCATTGAGCTGCTTGAGCATACATCCTGACACAAAGAACTCCCTAACGGCCTTAGTGACCTCTGGACCAACAATAGCCCAGCACTCTCTGAAAAACTCACCTGGAAACCCATCTGGACCACTTGTTTTGTTCCTCGGGAGTTCAAAGAAAGCTTGTTTTATCTGTTCTATACTGAAATTTGCCTCAAGTGCAGCAATTTGCGCAGTCGAGCAAGAGTAATCAAGGAGACTGTTAAGATCATCCTGCTCAAACTGGCGAGGCCCAATCTCACTGCCCAGAAGCTGATGAAAATAATGAACACAGTGCTGGGCTATCTCATCTTGAGACTCAAATCTGTTTCCTGCCTCATCTACAAGGTAATGAACGTGATTTGCAGCCCTTCTCGTGGCAATGAGGCGGGGAAAATAAGCAGTACCTGCATCTCCATATTTAAGCCAAGAAACACAAGCTCGCTGCATAAGGAAAGATTCCTCGTCTGTTGCTAAAATTTGCCATTTTCGACGAGCTTCAATCTCCTGGGTAGCTGCCTCCACAGATGGCGCAGCAAGCAGACTGTCCTGACAAAGGAGAAGAATACCATGGGCCTCTTCTACTCGCTTCTCAAGGTCCGAAAAATTTTGACTGCAAAAGTCCCTAATTGGTTTCTTCAATATCTTAAGCTTTCTAGCAACCCGGTACATATACGAACCATCAATAGTATTAGAGAACCAGCTCTCGGCCACCACAGGAAGAAACTCCTCACTCTTAAGCAAGAAATTGAAGAATTTGAAAGCCCTTTTCTTCCTAACATGATCCTGCGACAATACCAGACTGCATGGGCTGTGGTCCGAGAAATCTGGAACTCCAAAAATCGCAATTAAACCGCTGAACTCCATTAACCACTCATCATTAACAAGGCACCTATCCAGTTTCTTAGCAATGGGGGCTTCACCTCTATTGTTCCACCAAGTGAAGGAGTTTCCCTTGAAGTTCAGGTCGTCAAGATTAGCTGCTCTGAGACACTCCCTAAACAGCCTAGTCGGCCTGTCAATGTTAAGGCTCTCCGGAACTGAGTGCTCTTGAGGGGATAGCGTTTGGTTAAAGTCGCCCATAACCACCCACGGCTTACCTTTGACCTCGCTACTAACAGATATTTGAACCATCTCTTCCCAAAGATTCCTTCTCAAATCCTCAAAATTTGCGGCATAAAAAAAAGAAACTATAATAGGGGAAGATCTGTCAGGTAGCTCAGCTTTGCAAGTCATCATCTGTAAAGATTTGGAGATGATAGAGACTTTAACACTGCTATGCCACACCACCCAAATCTTCCCTAACTCCGAGAACTCGTAATTACCTTCAAAATTCCACCTGGCAGCGTATCGTTGAGAAGCTTCAATTGTTTTGGCTTCTTAACATGAGTCTCAATGAGACCACCAAAAATCGGCTTTGCGGCCCGCTGCCACTTCTTAAAACCTCTCTGATGACTTACTATATTAAATCCTCTAACATTCCAACAAAAGATGTCCGTATACATAAAAATTATTGAGTAGTGGAGCCCTTGCTCCTTTTCTTTCCATTTCGCTTACCAGACAGAATCTTGATGAATTTTTCTTCCTCATTCCGAAGAAGACCTTCCTCCTTAGAGACATTTGTCGACACGTCTGAGGAGTCATCATCCACCCCTGAGTCAGAAGGGTCGGTATCTGAAAGCTTCTTTCTGATCCAGAGATGTCCATCCTTACTCTTCTGCGACTGAATCAGTTTTGAGCTAACTTCTCCAGTCTCTTTCGCAGTGGGTATAAATGGCTTATCAATTGCTACCTTTGCTAGAGTTCCCACCGGAGCTGGAGGAGGCATCGTGGTCTGCATTTCAGCTGAAACCGAGGCCTTAGCTAGGCGCTTCCCTTTTTTCTTAGCGTTCTTTGCGGCTGTTGATGTCTGAGATCTCGGGCAAGCTGAAGTATCATGTCATGTGGCGTTGCAAGTCTTGCACGAGATAGGAGCTGTCTTGCAGCGCTTAATGCTATGTCCAATCTCTTTACAATAAGAGCAAATCAGTGGCATCCATGGGCTGGATACTTCTATCCGACGAATGTCCCCAGATTCAAACTTCACATTGACGGCTTCAGGAAGAGGCTTTCTCGGATCAATTATAGTGAAAACTTTAGCAACTTCCAGGTTCGTCTTGTTCACTGTGGTGGGATGAAGAAACCTCGGTTTACCAACAAGTCCCGCTATCCTTTCAAGCGCGTCCTCGTTGAAGCACTGAAGTGGAACCTTCCTTAGTTCCAGCCAGATTGGGGCTGAGGAAAGCTCAGGTTTTTTCGGAATCACACCAGGCTCCCAGTCCGCGACGAACATGGTTTGTCCTTCGATCTGCCACAGGACTTGGTCAAGGACCCTCTTCCTGTTATGAATGTTGGGGATTCTGAACAGGAAGGAATTACCCTCCATCTTCGAGACTGTGATGTCCCTGAATCTTGTCCAAATGCCATTAACGATGTTGTGAATTGTTCCCTGAGCTGGCGGATCTGCATAGAACTGACCAAGGATGAAAGGTTCCCAAGCTTTCTTATTCTTCTCTATCACAGATTTCGGTATCTTGACACATGCCTCACCTGAGGGAAGTATGAAAGCTTCACCTTTTTTTTCTAGTTTCTTGGTCAGACCTTTAACACGGTCACACCAAGTATCCCTTTGGTCTGGTACTTTGGCTTTTTCTGGGTTCACTGCCGTAGCGGTGTTCACAGTAATTTTACTCTTCTCCCCAGAGCTTATCTCCTTCTCTGGGTCTACCTTTGATTCATTGTTCGCTGGGTCTACCGCTGTTGCAGTGTTCACAGGAATAGTATGGATATCGTCTGAGGCTGTCTCTTTAACTGGGTCTACCGCTGTTGCAGTGTTCGCATGAATGGTGAAGTCGACACCTGAGCCTGTCTTCTTAACCAGATCAATGACCGTTGTGGTAGTCACAGGAATGTTTACTCCCTTAGCAATAGATTTTGAAGCTTTTTCTGGGTCCACCGCTGAGGTAGTTTTCGCAGTAATTGAAGCTTCTAGATCACTAGGGGACTGAATAATTGGCTCCTCCGCAAGAGACAAGGCCAGGGGATCCTCCACACAGCCTTGTAAAGGCGGAGACACCGAATCCAGGTCCGAGGCCGATTGAGTCGACACAGAGGAGACAAGTTGGTGAGCGAATTCCTTTGACGGAGTTGGCTTGATGGGGGAACTGATCTTTGACGGAGCAGACGAGCCCATATCTGACGGCGAGAATGACAAACCCATATCTAAAACCGCCGATTGAGCTAAGGAAGGAGCTTTAGGGGGTGGGTACGACGCCTCTGGAGAGGAGTTCGACGGTCCTGAAGATCCATGGCTATTTGATCCAGCTGCGATGGGAGAAGGCGAGGATGAGGAGCGATTTTTCCTGGGTGAGGATTTCTTTTTAGGAGGATTTTTCTTCCCCATAAGGAGAGGAGGGCCTGAATAAGAGGAGGAGAGCAGCCAACGTCGAGTATGACGCCGGAGGGCCGCCGATAAAAGAGACACCTTATCCTCTAGAAAGAGAGAACAAAGCTAGAGAGAGAAAGAGCCGTTACATATAAAGATAATGTTTATACCTTTT
Source organism: Orychophragmus violaceus (assembly GCA_030180135.1). Classification (NCBI taxonomy): domain Eukaryota; kingdom Viridiplantae; phylum Streptophyta; class Magnoliopsida; order Brassicales; family Brassicaceae; genus Orychophragmus; species Orychophragmus violaceus. The sequence continues at coordinate 97,215,378 of CM058234.1, forward strand.
TATTTATTTAAAAGGTATAAACACACAAAAAAAATATTTGTCTTCTTTTACAATGTTTTATTTTTATAACACTCTATTTTTTACTCAAACATCAGTTTCTTTTTCTTACACATCTGTTCTTTCTTTTTTTTCACATAAGAATTCATCATTCACACAAATTTTACATTTTACAATAGTTTTGTATACCCCATCATTTTTGTTTATATATTTTCTTATTTTTTGTTTTAGTTAGATATTATTAATTATAATTACTCATAAAAATTGAATTAAACTAAAACTAATAAAAGTTAAATAATTTTGTGAATAATTTTTCTTTTCTTTTTATTTTGTATATTAACTAAAACTTGCAAATAATAAAATTAAGAATATAAATAGTCATTACTAAAACAAATACAGTTATAAAAACTTAAATAATAATACAAGAAACTCATAAGCACACAATACAACTAATAAATCACACATAATTTAATTATACCATAGACTCATCTCACAAATATAGAAAATTATTTAACCATGAAACAATCCAAATTTTGTTCATATGTGTTAGACCTGATCTACATGTAATTCGTGATGTGCATTTGAATCACGCAATTCGAATTTAGCACGCGCATGATTTGCAACAGTAGGTACCTCGTTAAAAAATGGTTGTGATGTACTAATCCCACTTCACTCGGATTGATCATAATCGGTCCAGTGTTGATCATAGATATCTCGTTCATCCTCAACAGTCATATTATGTAATATGATATATGACTTCATGATGATAGTCAAATCGGTTATATCCCACATGTGAGCCGGTTTACGAATAATTTTAAATCGAGCTTGTAACACTTCAAATGTGTGTTCGATGTCCTTCCGACATACCTCCTGATATTGGGCAAATAACTTGTTTAGTTCACTTTGTAAAAGTCTAATTGATTTGACGAAATTCAGTTAAGAAAAATATGCCGTCACCTATGTAATATGATATACTATAAGGGCGTTGGTTCACAAAAAAGTTCATTCTTGGAATATTTTTTGTTTATCATCATTAAACACTGTTGAACGGTCAAAAATGTTTATATCAATTCAATGTGTCCAAACATAAAAAAAAAAAAAACATATCAAATCCATAGATCATGAGTTGCAACTGCTTCAAAAATAACAGTGGTGGTTCATGCGCTTTTGCCAATACGTCATAATCCGACCAACCACCTGCTTGTTGCATACGCTTCGTAAACGCCAATCCATTTAATCCATTTGTCCAATATTTTGTTCATGTGATTGTAATGATTTCTACATGAAGCTCCATCGTATAAAAACGGTTATTACGGTGTCTAGACCAAAACCCTTTCTTCAATGCAAAGTCTTTGGATGAGGGTTTAGTCCATTGGAGCTGATGGAAGCGAAATGCCATTTCAAGAATGATTAAGATGTGCCTTTGCTACTGCAACTAGGTCCCATATCACAATCTCAATTGACAGATGTTTCCCCAACATTTACTCGCTCTTATCACGTTATCCATCTACACACAACATGTCTTCTCTTAACTTTGCTTTTAATTTTGAAACCTACATCCACACCGAACCGTTACTTCAAATCCAGCTACTTTATTTTGAAAGAGTCATATTCTTTGCTACGGGATAATTAGATCATCCTATATATAGCTCAATTTTTTTTCATTTTTTGTTCAAAAAAGAGCAGCTACATATAACATAAATTCTTACCTGCGCCAAGTGATGCATAACCATCGAGCCAAGGTAGTAAAAGAAAGAAACAATATAATGCAAACATACAACTAAACAATTTCAAATGTTGTTTCAAAGACTAAATAGCCAGGACGAATCACAGAACCAAGGTAGCAGAGAGAATCTAAAGTAGCCAACATAACATCTAAGTAGGCCAAGCCTCCAACACACTCATGAAAAACAAAATCCATTACAGTTGTCTAAAACCATCACAAACACTCTTAAGCAATCACCAACATTTGTTTTCCCACTCCTCACTGCTCATCATCCTCCACAGGACTACGGTCTTCTCTGGGACTACCGTCTTCTCTAGGACTAGGGCTTCGGTCTTGCTCATTGGTTCCAATATCGCCATCATTGTTTCCTCTCGGGCTCAGTCCGTTATCTTTGGGGCTGTTCTTCTCACGCATTGGGCTGCCTTCTTCAGGAGTCAAACTTCGCTTCCTATCTTTGGATGGAGGAGAGTTGTCCACCATTGGTTCAGGGCTTCTGCTTCTTGCAGCTTCAGGACTCTGATCCTTTTCCTTCCTAACCGGTGATCTGGAGCGACTGAGAAACCAGACACACAAAACATAAAAGAGTTGCGTCAGAATCAAAACTTGTGTTTAATACTGTGAAAACTACATTATACCTGTAGCTACGGTCACGGCTATAGCTTCTGCTGGGGCTTCTTCTTCTGCGACGAGGAGACCTAGACCGAACCGGCGATCTTGAGTAACTTTCACCCCGCCTGAAATACAACAAAAATAAATGTAGAACTTCTAAGAAATGACAATGTTATAAGCTAGAAAAAGTGTAACATGGAATTGTCAAACGGTACCTAAGCTTCTTAGGACTGTTTTTACAGTTCCTCTCGATGTGACCCCTATCTCCACATCGATAACATTTGTTCTTCCAGTCACCAGCAGAGCAATCTCGAGCCCAATGTCCATCAAGACCACAGTTGAAGCAACGGCCACTTCCTGGAGGAGGGCCTCTGCTCGAGGAAATTTCTCGTGAACCACGAGGTGTCTACAACAGAAATAAAACCCAAAAGGATTAAATGAAAGAAAATTAAGAGTCTAAAACCAACGAAGAACAGATGGATTTTCATTAAATATGATTATACCCCTCTTGCTAATTCCACAGTGATACGGCTTCCATCAAAGTCTCTCCCGTCCAACCTGTACCTCGCATCATCAGCATCTCGAGGATCACTGAACTCCTGTGATCAAACGGTGAAGATATATACCAGACAAAGAGCCATCAATAGGACACAGCTTACATAATGGAGAAAACTAAACTAGTTACGTAGTTATAGAGCAATACTACTTACAATGAAGGCATAGTCTCGCTTCATGTCCAAATCTCGAATTCTGCGGAAATGGTTTGCCATAAACAGTAAGGCCATCATTTTACTCTGAACAAGTTTGTAGCTAGTGTAATGATACTTCCACCACCATCAACGGCAGAACAAAACACCAGATTTGAGATTGTAGCCATTTTCACCACTAAAATACGCAATAACACAACAAACAGAACCCTCAAAGTCCACTAAACACCATGAACGAATTTCCACCAAGGTGACCCTCTCTCTCACCATAAACCTCCAGGTCAAGAAACCTTCAACAAGATCATTCAGGTTAACATATGCTACATGTTGAGCCACAACACTCCCACCCATATAAGCTAACGAATACACTACAATCCACATATCGATTGTAACTCAAGTCTTGTTTAGTTTAAGCCCAGAAAGGCCGCCACAAACCATAATATGAGCTGGACCAAAGATGCATAGCTTTGCTCAATCACAGAAGCTGACAAAGTTCACAACTCAAGATATGTTTGCAAAAATAGAAGAGCTGAAAACAGAAAGAATTACCTTCCATATTTGCTGAAGAGCCGTTCAAGATCTCTTTCCCTTGTTCGAGAGGACAGGTGGCCAACATAAAGACGTGTGCTGCTGCCGTATCGATCATTGCTGTATCGATCATCGTAGCGAGGCATCTTCAAGCTACAGACATAAAGAAAAGATATTTGAAATTTTGACCTCTCGAATTACGAAGACTGTAACACACTACAGACTACAGCTTCTGACTTATAATACCATCAAATCGTGTAGCTTTTATGATTAGGTTTGAAATCTCTCTCAATCTGTATCAAATCCCACCACACACACACATACACACACACACGATAAAGAAAAAATGTTTACCAAACAAGAGAAACCACGAGGCCAGTACAAAAGATGTATCAAATTTATAACCTTTAGCGTATACAAAGCTGAAAACCGAGAAAAATCATTCCAATCACTCGATTGTTAAAATCAAACTTACAATACCTAGAAAGAAGACAGTAACATTTTCTAATCAAATGATCAATGGACTTCAATGACGGCCCGATGTGATTCGAATCGAGATTTACATCGAAATATCAAAAACATCAAATTCTCTAGAAATGCGGAAGATAAACTGTAAGAACAACCCTAATTCGATAGGACTTTTTACACAAAAACCATACCTTCTGATCAGAGAGTTCGCCGCACTTGGGGAAGCTGTAACCTAACTTTTCTCTTTTCTATCTCGAACGAAACTGAGCTACCTCAGGATGCAGAAAAGTAGAAAACACACATAAGGGATGAAGAAAACATCTGACGGCCAATATTACTTGGTACCAAACCAACGGCACAGACTAACAATTTCAAGCTGTGGAAGCAAACGATGTCGTCTTAAAGACGGAAGATTTTGTCCTTCTATTGCGGTTGATTAACCTGACTTTAGCCCAAGCCCATTGGGCCTCCCTGATCAAGATAGATGAAAGGGAGAGACAGAACGGTTGGTATTTGGTAGGAAAGGAGAATGTGTAACACGTTTGTTGCAACTGTCTTCTATGTAGAAATTTTATTTCCCGCTAAAGACTGAAAAAAGGATGAAGTGAACTAAATAATAATGGGAAAAATGTTATTAAAATCGTGAACTTTTAAAATCTGGCGATTAAAACCCTCAACTTTGTAAGAGGCCATTAAAACCTGAAGTTTTCGTTGACATTCATTTCGATCCTGAGCTTTGGGTTGACTTTTCCAATTAAACCACACCGTTAACACTACAGACGGACCAATTAACGATCCGTTAAAGGCATTTAACGGAGTGGGTGAAACAGCAAAGTCAACCTAAAGTTCAGGGTCGAAATGATAGTCAACTAAAACTTTGGGTTTTAATGGCCGAATTGAAAGTTCTGGGTTTAAATCACCATAATTTAAAAGTTTAGGGTTTTAGTAACATTTTGTATTTAGACTTTTCAGTTTTGTCAATGCTAATAATTCTATAGTTTTCATTTTTCTGATGCCAAAATTGGTCTTTTAAAATTTAAAAATTGTCGCTTAAATCCTTACTTTTGGTTTTCATTTTTAATTCTTCGTTCAATAATATTCGTGTCATTTGAGATGGTTTAAGAAAATGTTTCTAGATGTTTGAGTGGATTAAGTCATTGCGAAGAGATCATCGGTCAGCCATCATCTATACTATTAAAACATGTGACTATTTTAAACATTAACCTTGGTTTTACATTGGGATATTACGGATTGTGTCACTGCATTTATTTGAAATTTTTTTTTGGGTTTTATTAAGGATAATTCGGATCATTACCATCATAAAACGGTTAAAAAATAAATTAACTGATTTCAATTATCTATACTATTAAGAAAGAATTAGGCCTGGTGACCACATATGGATAGATAATTAAATCTATGACCATGCCTAAATTTTCAATTTGAATATGCGAGAATTACCCCTACTTCTATATGTCCCCTAGATGTATCTCTTAATTAATTCTCTTTTGTTTTTCATTTAATTGTTTTCCAATTTCTCTCTCTATCAAAATCTATGTCTTCCCCAAAATTTCCCGATTTCATTAGCTAGGGTTCTTCACCGATTCGTAAGGTCTGTTCAAAAGATTTACTTCACTTGCCTACTACCGAAATCAGCTTTAATTAATTACTGTTTTTTTTTTTGAAATAATTGCGTCTGTGAGTTTTCCATTTGTAGATCTGTGAAGTTTTTGTTTGATTTCCTCTTTGGTAGTTCGAGAAGAACATCTTCATTCTCCGTGTGCTGTTGTTTCTCAAATTCTTCCACGATTAACGGTGACGAGATTGATGGCTTTCTTGCAACGGTCAGTTCAGATATTTAGGTTGAAATATAGATAAATTTGTTTTGAATATAAAAATATTTAAAAATATTTATGTTCATCGAAAGACAAATATAAAATATAAAGAATGTATTTTTATCAACCTAAAAAATAAGAGTATTGTAAAGTAGCTTTGTGAATTGTATTAGCATATTTTATCTAAGTCAATTTATGTTTATACATAGTCAAGTATAAAGTATAAAGAATGTATTTTTAATAATATGATTATTAACTTATTTAGGCTATTTAGTCGTTTGCGATTAAAACCCTAAACTTTCAAATTATGGCGATTTAAACCCACAATTTTCAATTCGGCCATTAAACCCCAAAGTTTCAGTTGACTATCATTTCGACCCTGAATTTTGGGTTGACTTTGTCGTTTCACCCACTCCGTTAAACGCCTTTAACGGATCGTTAATTGGTCCGTCTGTCGTGTTAACGGTGTGGTTTAATTGGAAAAGTCAACCTAAAGATCAGGGTCGAAATTAATGTCAACGAAAACTTCAGGTTTTAATGGCCTCTTACGAAGTTGAGGGTTTTAATCGCCAGATTTGAAAGTTCAAGATTTTAATAACCCAAATAATACACAACTTCTTTGTAAAATATCACTGTAGCTGATGTATATATACGTGTGCTTTTTTTTTTTGGAACCGAAAATGCCATTAAAGAAAACCTAAACGTTATGAGCCTCAGCTCTTACAACAGAGAGAAGAGCATCCTTAGCAAGTAAGTCAGCTTCTTCATTGTTTCTCCTCGAAATAAAAGAAAAAGATAAGAAATCAAAGTCTTTCGCTACAGATTCGATATCCGCTAGTACTTCGTAAAGTTCTATCGGGTGTTCCTTCTTGGTAAGAGCACGGATTAGGTTGAGTGAATCTGAAGACACCGCAACCTTGTTCCTGTTAAGTACTCTCGAGTGTTTTAGAGCCTCCAAGCAAGCTAAAGCTTCGGCCATTAACGTCGACCTCACATTTGTTTTTGTAGACATTCATGTTGTCTGGTATGAATCATCTGTTTCCTTCAAACACCATCCCATTCCCGCATTTCCTGAAGTTTTCTCCCATGCTGTGTCCGTCCATACGTGCGTCGTAGCCTCTCCCCTCTCGTCCCTTTCCTTGTATAGGTCTACTTGCTCTTTCTCTTCTTCATCCTGCTCTGAGCCCCTGCCCACTCTCTGGCTTCGACAATAGCCTTAGTACAGATTTCTCTTGCTCCCGAGTGTCGCCCTTCAAACACCAGTTTGTTCCTGCACAGCCAAAGGTTCCAACACAGCCAAGAAAATAGAGTCTCGCTTTGAATTCCGATTGGTGGTAAAACTTGTAGGTTGCGGGAGCCCTTCAGCACTTCTGCAAAATCGTCCCATCCACTGCTTTGTATCTGGTTTTTAAAAGGTGCCAGGTTCCATACATCAATTGCAAATTGACACTTGAACAGAATATGTTCAATGTCTTCCACCTCGCCGCATCTCTGGCACGATCCATCCTCACAAATATTACGTTGCTTTAGAATTTTACCTACAGGTAAGGCTTTTTCTTGGCTTTCCAAAAGAACATCTTCAGCTTCGGGGATGTTTTGCGGTTCCATATTTCCTTGTTCCAATCGAAATCCCCTGAGTTCCTTTCGTTTATGTTCGTCGGTTCTCCCTCTTCCACTGCTCGGTAGTAGCCAATCTTTGTGGAGTAGGTTCCACATTTTCCAAACACCCAAGCCAGTTTATCCTTTGTACCGGAACCACTCGGCTGAATTCTGAGAATATCTTTTTCTCTGTCCGGCAGTACTCTTCTGATCACTTCACAGTTCCACTGGTTTGTACCTTCATGAATCAAGTGGGAGACTGTCCAGTCTCTTATTTCTTCCGTCGCCGGGCAGTATAAGATTTCCGGTTTGTCTAGAGAGATCCATGGGTCATCCCAAAGCCTATATAAAAAAAACATATATACGTGTGCTATAAAAAGTTATTTGCGTATAAAATAATCAGACCGACCACGAGAGCCGGACCTCATAATGATATATGGCTATTAGAACATCTCCAACTCAACTCTATATTTAACAAATTATAATATAATAATATAATAATTAATAAATTATAAATAATATTATTATATATCTAAAATAAATATTATAAATCAGAATATATTTTGTTTGAAGAAAACATCCAATCCGCTCCGAAAAATTTCATAATTTTTTTTAAATATCCGATCCTATTTGGTACCAATCTGAATCTTATTTGAAATATAATATTACACGATCGATATCGTTTTGTTCATATCCGAAATATTCAAAATCCAAAATACACGATCCAAACTCGATCCGATATACGAATGTTTATACTTTAAAAAATACATTAATGTTAATGGTTAAACAAAAATTTAATATTTTTATATTTTTATAAGATGTAATATATTTTTATATATATTACATATTTAATTTAAATAATATTATAATTTTGTAAAAAATAAAATAAATGTGTTAAATTGTAACTTTTATAAATAAAAGGTACAATTAGTAAAAAAAAAAATATTAGAGAGAATATTCTTTTTATAGGTAAATATAGAGGAATACATTTGGAACAAAACTCATCTCTATTATAGAATTTATGTATTTTAGAAGTAGAAATAGAGAAATATATTGGAGATGGTCTAAGAAAACGAGTTAGGTGAGAATGTACTCACATGACATGAGGACACTTGTGAACGATGATGCTTAGACCATATACAATGGGAGGTTCTTAGGGTGGAGTCCTTAGAAAATATTATTAATTTATTGTGGGTCCCACGTGGGACCCACATGAATAGTTAAGAAACTGTCTCTTAAAATCCTTATTTAAGAACCGATCCTTATACTGTTCATGCCACGTGTCAGAATCCCATTCGTTCTTTTTTTTTTTCGAATTAATTTTTTTTTTTTTTTTACGGTTCCCAAAAAAAAAAAAAAAAAAATTTTTTTTAAGAACCCCTCAAGGGGTTCACCATTGTATATGCTCTTATTAACACACATTTCGAACTCTTATTACATCTCTAAGGGGTGATTAAGGCAATAAATTTCATATTGGGTAAACAGATTGGCTAAATATCAGCCACCAATGACTAAACAAATCCCACATATAATGTAAAACAAGGTTGAATAACTAAAAATATTTGCATCCATGCCATGACGCAACGGAGCATTAACATCAAAATGTATCCTTGTAAATTTGTAATAAACAGGACTGCTATATTTTTTTAAAGTTATATATAAGATTAACATGTCAAATATTTTGATTAAAAATGATTTCAGAGACGATTTTACTACTAATATTACTAGTTACTACTCAACCAAAACTGATTTTTTATCATTGATATTCCAAGTATGAAGAATCTAAACTTGTTTCCGAGTTAAAATGAGAAAAAACGAAAATAAAGAGAAACTCATGATACAAAAGTCGGTAAAAGACAAACCTTTCTATAAAAATTAAATCGGTGGATTAAGGAATATCTTTGAAAACTAAAGTTTATAAAAGGTTGGTAAAGTCCATAAATAGTTGCTAATCCTACGGTTATAATAGACACTAGATTTTGACCCGCGTTTAACGCGGGATATTAATTAGATGTTTTATAAGTTATAAATAAATTGTTTATAGATTTAATTATTTGTGTTTTTAAGTACATAAATTTAGTCTTGTTTTATAGTCATTATAAATTATATGGTTTTTAGATTAACAACAGTGATTTTTTTTAGTTTAGATTACTTTTCTTTATATGTCATCGTATAATTTTATTTTAGTATTATGTTTATATATTTTTTTCCTAGTTGCGTATGGTATGTTAATATTTTGTGTTACTTTTTTCTATCTTAGTTAATCGTAACATTCTAGAGAACAAATGTTAAGTATCACGTTAGTTTTTAAGAAGTTAAGTATAATGGAGATATGATAATAATATATTCTAATGATATCAGAATTATATTCCCATATTCAACATGCTTTTTTCTTAACTATGGTATACATTACAATAAAATATCATATCAAATATATTTCCCTACCACCAAATATGTCATCAATCACAAATACACGTTGAGATAAAAAAAATTCTTTATCTAAAAATTATTTTGTTAAAACATTTATTTCTGGTTTTACTTTTTAGAATTTTATTTGTGTTTACTACAAAATGTTAAACGAACGGACCCGTTCAATTTAGATCCGTCCATTTAAATCTGTCCGCTTAGATCCGTCCTATTCATATTTAAGATTTGTTTAAACTTACCCGTTTAAACCCGTCCAAAATAAAATATGGCCGTTTAAATCTGTTTAGACCAGTTTATAATTGTTTTTACAAAAATTTAGTACAAAACATAAATTTAGTTTTTAGATTTTAAATTTAATATAAAAATGTGAAAATAAAAAAGAAAATAATGACTTTTTATTATTAGTTTCTTTTTCATTTTGAAACAAAAATCAAAGTAATTTTTCTATTTCCTTTTAAACTTTTTTAGGCTGTTAGTTATTTGCCCATTTTAACACCCTTTGGTTTATACATCCTTATATAGCTATATGGTATATTATAAATTTATTTATGACTATATACGAGTTTTATTTGTCTAATATTTGTATTTGTATTTGTTTTTTTACTAATACTCATGGGATTTATATTTTGTAGATATGGACCTTATTTGTTTAATATTTATATTTTTCATGTAAAATTTGAAAGTTCCAATTTTAGCCATTAAAAATAACCAAACCATTTATAATTTCCTGATTTTGTGTTTGTAGATGCCTAAAATAAAACTATAGGATCGAATGCTTTATATTAGGCTAGGTTGGAGGTTTTTTTAGGGTAGGGTTGTTAATGAATATTGGAACTAATAATATATAAAAGATAAAATCACAAATTAGGAAAAGTGAGATTGTTTTAATTTGGTTACACTTAACTGAAAACAATCTAAATTTAAAATCTGTTTAAATTTAAGTGGACTATCTTGTAAGCCCACATCATAATTATAATTTGGTCCATCAGCTTGTTTACCAACGAAGAAAAATAAATTTGACAACAAAAAAAATGAATCAAACACTTTATTATCTGTAATAATGGATTTTTTAAATAGAAATTAGGGTACAGTGATACACCAACGAATCCCCTTTCCTTTCAGATCAAGATCTGATCTCTTGCATGTTAATCACTCATATGTTCAAAATCGATATCAAATCGTTCGTTATCCCCTACAGTCATAGTTTGAGATTTCCAATCAAAGCATAAGGAGACAGCATCTTCGATGTGTAAGTTTCTTGATAAATTTCGATAAAGTTATAGGTTTTAGCTTCGGTTGCTGAGCGATGGCCTTTACAAATTTGTTTGAAAAATTGTTTGTTAATCGAAGGAAACAAAGTTGTTCTAGTCAGAAAAAGAAATTGAATCAGAGAAATGGAGAGTTCTTACCAAACTTTCCGCCTTCATCTCTCTTGTTCAAGGATGATGAAAAGTTGCATTGATAGTTGCATAATTTGTGATTATAAGGATATGGGAAATATTTTTGGTTGATCTTCAGCATGTTTAAAGCCAATGGAAGCTGAGGATATGTGTAGATTCCCAACTTTTTGATGATGAAACCTCAACATGCCGAAGTCTTTCATCGTTAAAGGCAAGCCAACAAATTTAAAGGATTATGTGTGCATTTTGAATGTCATAGTTCGTATTATTTTTGTTGCGGTTTCTCAATAGGTGAAAGTGTATATGGGAAATTGATGGCGTATACACTTCAGTCGCAATCACTTCGAGGCCATTTCTCATCTTGATTTCTACACGAAGGTAAAATCAGTATCACTTATGGGCATTGTTGGTCATTTATAACAAAAGGTGACAAATGGCTGTTATTTAAAAAAAAAAAGCAATTCAATAGTCGTGCCTTGTTAGAATAGTGTTGGAACTGTTAAACATTGTTAACTGATACACTGTTTAGCTGAATTCTCTAAGCCATGTACTATCTTGACGCTTTAGTCAATTTTGATTCACGCATACTTCTGGTTTTCTTGAAAATGTCCTGGGTAATGATAATTATATTAGACTGATGACTTCATACACGACTTATAATGACTAAAGTGTGTGCAAATTTTTCTAACCCTTTTATTCCCATTTCTTAGGATGCTTCCTTTATGCAAACTTTTATTCTGGTCTGACTAAAGCGTGTGCAAACTTTTATTCTGGTCCGAATGAGATTTCTGAATAATTAGGTGTTGACTGTGTTATATATGTATTGGCTGAAAAAAAGCAATTCAATAGCCGTGCCTTGTTAGAATAGTGTTGGAACTGTTAAACATTGTTATATCTGATACACTTTTTAGCTGAATTCTCTGAGCCATGTACTATCTTGAAGCATGACAATTTTGATTCACACATAGTTATGGTTTTATTTAAAATTGGATCTGTTTGACTTACATTGTTCAACTTACACGTTTTAAGTACTGATGAAGAGTTCTTTCCTTTGCAGTATATGTCTACTGATTCTAGCATCGCTAAAGGAGTTAGTTTGTCTTCAATGATTCCTGGATGAAGTGGAAACTTGAATCAAACTCATCTGACATTATCTGGTATAAGGTTTTGCTTGCTGATAGTACATGTGTGGAGTCATCGGTTATATTGTCTAATGCAACATATTTACAGAACTTTTGAGACCAATATTCTTCTCGAAGAATTAGTCAGTGCTATAAAGAACTCAGATTGCTCAGTAAGCATTTGACATTGATTAAAATCTGAATATTAAGCTACCTTTGGACATTAATTTAGGCTTGATCCTCACAGGTTAGTAAATTGTAGCTGCAACTTAAGCTCATGAAAACAAAATATGGTTAAGCTCATGAAAAAAATTGCAACAGGTTAGTAAATTGTAGCTGCATCTTAAGCTCACAGGTTAGTAATGTAAGCTCATGAAAAAAATATATTTGTAGCTGCAACTTGTCAGCCGACATGATTATTATTATTATTAGGCGACTTAAGTTACCATTTATGTTTGCTATTGCTTGGATACACTTTGTAATCATCTTATAATTTCTGGTGTACAATAGGTTTCAGTGAGAGCAGAGGCCAGTGGAGAGCAGCAACCCAGTCACGTTCTGTTGAAGTTAAAAAGGTTAGTAATTGTAGTTGTATATATTTTAGAAAAGAATCCATTAGGTTGAAGGGGAATGAATAGTATAGATGCAGTAGAGTGTTATTGCCAAAAAACGAAGTTACTATTATTCAATAACTAAAGAAATGTTAATAGATAAAACATAGATTATTGTAGAAAACAAAGATAAGACAAACATTAGAGTTATCTCCTTCACGCTTTGATGGAGTAGTAAAAACTTCCGATGACTCTTCACTTAGTACACAAACATTAGAGACCTACATAAATAAAAAGCAAGATATTAAAATCAAAATATAACCAGCCTTTAACACAATGGAAAACGATGTTGGGAAAGAAGTTGTTAGAAGAAGTCGTAATAGGATGAAAAAATTGTATAGCGATTGAGATATATATAGGGTAGGAAGGCTTGTTATTCAAGATTTAGAAGATACTAATGAATATATTTTCGAAATCTTGAGATATGGTTGAGTTTAATCTTCAGAAAATCTTGTTACCAATTTCGAATGCATAAGCTTGAGTTTTGGAATATTTGCTTTTATACGGAATATTTTTTTAGTCTTGTTGTATAATAGATTATTAGGAAAATACATAATCAATATTGTTATTCTTGTTACCGATTTTGTATTGTAGATTTTCTAAAGATTTTTGAATGCAAGGATTTCGAATCATAATCAATGCAAGGATTTCGTTTATTTCTATTTTCATGTGCATTTTTTTTAATAATGGTCATTACGTGAGTTTTAATAGAATGTGGTGTAGCTTAGGTTAGGATTGGTTAGTAAACCATTTTAATTAACATTAATGAGCATTATTTTCACTAACCGGTGAGACATAATAGTGTATATTTGTTCTATTTGTTCATCAGGCTAAACCATTTTCTTAATTTTGATCTAGGTGTGCATAAAAATGGAAATCAAGGCCAGAAGACAACCAAGAGAAGATATATTATGTAATTGATTTCTCACCCGTTTGTGAAAACAGTAGTTATTACGTAAGGTTAAATAGAATGTGTAGCACCGGTTAGTATTGGTTAGGAAACCATTTTAGTTTTGAATGGATTGATGTTGGTTTAGGGGCCCTTCGGGATGAGTAATTCAAATTGAATAGGTGATGCGGTTGTTTGACATGGTATAGGATGGTTAGGAATGGTTAGGTGCCAATTTCGTTTCTGTACCTTCCAATTTCGTTTATAAGTATTACATATTAAAAGACAAAAATGACCTTACTCATACGCTTGCAAAGTGGAAGCAAGACAGTGGCATTTAGTTGTAAATAAATCAAAAACAGTGGGTATTAATTGTTTTGTACTTCTGTTTTAATAGTATAGATAGACGGATACAAACAAATTCGATCTAATATTTAGTTTCATGAGCATATAATTCATGCACATGTGGAACACAACGAAAATACCAATCATACCCTCGAAAGATCCTCTAATTACGACAAAAACTCTAGACCCTTTGTCGTAATCTCCCTCTCATCACAGTCTCATCTATATAAGCAATTACAGTTTCTTCTACTCATGGCGGATTTAATTTTTTTTTTCTGGTTATCCAAACAAACTTCTTTTCTTTCAAATCCCCCCCACCGGTAAAATACAATCGACGAAGCAAAGAAAAGTAACCCACAAGGAACCCAGATGTTTCCCGAGAAAATTCAATGCAATTGATAGAATAGGAGAAAAACCACAAAAAAACCATTTCAATCCAATAGAATCTCGATTTCCGACAACGGGATTCGTCGTCGGCGTTTGATTTTCTCGGACTCTCCGCTGAAAGTTCCTAATCTGTAAGTTGAATTCGAAATTTGGTCATTTCGACTCTTGAGATTTAGAAAAACGTTGGATCGTATATTGTTGCATCTGTCTTACAATTAAACCTCTGTTTGGTTTTTAGTTCAAAAACTGTTGTTTGCTGGAACCGCTAATGTTGCATGTCCGAAATCGGGCTAGTCTGGTTGTAATTTTCGGAACACTACGAATAGAATTATTAATGTTGATTTGATTACCCTTCTGGGTTTATCTTTTTTAGTCTCACAGGTTATTAGATTCTCTAATTATGGATTGTTGGGTTGTTTTGTTTCATCTGCAGGCTGGAATTACCTTTTTAGTCTAGAAGGTCTCTAGTCTCTTATATATGATTAGGACAGTGTAACTAAAAGGTCTTTCGTAGGTTTGATGAAATGAGTTTGGTTGGAAGATTTGGGAGTTTGATTTCTCAGGGAGTTTACTCTGTTGCTACACCATTTCATCCCTTTGGTGGTGCCATTGATGTAATCGTTGTTCAACAACAAGACGGTTCATTCCGGAGCACACCTTGGTACGTTAGGTTCGGTAAGTTCCAAGGTGTTCTCAAAGGGGCAGAGAAGTTTGTCAAGATCTCAGTCAATGGCACCGAAGCTGATTTCCACATGTATCTTGATAACTCTGGTGAAGCATATTTCATCAGGGAAGCTGATCCTGACACCAACAATTTGATTTCTAACTCTGAGAATAACAATGCTAACGAGAACAACGGTGTGGGTTTGCTTCTTGAGCATAGTTTATCAGACACTGGTGGTGAGAGATTACGAGAGGGTTTTGATTCTTTGAATCGGCTTGACAGGACAGAGTCTGATTGTAATAGAAGTTATTATGATTTCCAGGATGATCCACCTTCTCCTACCTCGGAATATGGAAGTGCTAGATTTGATAATCTAAATGTGGAAAATTATGGGGACTCTCAAGGATCAGATTCTGAAGTGGTTTTGGTGAGTATTGATGGACGTATACTAACAGCTCCTGTTTCAGCGGCGGAACAGGAGGCTGAGAATTTAAGGTTACAGACTCCTCAGTTTCATTTGGCTCCGGGTGATGGAACTGAGTTTTGTGAAGGTAATACTGAGTTTGCGTCGTCTGAGACTTCGTGGGATACTGAATATATCAGCAAAGTGGAGTCATCTGAAAAAGTAGACACTGGGAGCGTTGAGCCTAATGATATAGATTCCCATTCTCGTGGTATTACTGTAAAAGATTCTCATGAAGATGAAAGAGATGTTGTTGGGAGCTGTTTGGAGCACTCTGAGTTGACACAACCTGGTGAGAATGACAAGTCCGATGAGCCAGCTTCTACTTTTGAGGTTCGGAATCTAAAAGAAGGCGAGCTTCTACCTACCACCACCACGGAAATTGATAGAGCTGAAGATGAAGTGGCTATTGAAACAATAAATACTCTTGTTGATAGCTCTGGATCTTCGATAACAGAGGGAGTGAAAGCAACTGAGGAATCCCGGATATCCGTTGATTCTAAAACGGAATCAGAATGTGAAGATGAACAGACAAGAACTTCTGCAGAAACTGCGATCTTGATTGACAACCAGGAAGGTAGGATTATAGAGTCAGAAGTTCAGGCTTCTGAGAGAGTCTCTATTGATTCGACGAGGAAGGACGATGAGCAAATAACTCCATCTAAACTGGAAGCAACAGAATATGAAGATGAACAGACAAGAACTTCTACAGAAGCTGCCATCTTGATTGACAAACAGGAAGGCGGTATTATAGATTCAGAAGATCAGGCTTCTGAGAGAGTCTCTATTGATTCGACAAGGGAGGACGATGAGCAACCAACTCCATCTAAACAGACCGAGGAGGATAACGAGTACATGAAGACTACAGATTCAGTTGCTGAGTCTTCTAGTGCGGACATAGGAAAACCCGATACATGTCTGAGTAAGTAACTTCATTTTTTTTGTCTGAACTGTGTCTAGTTTCTGTGTTGTCTTTAACAGTGGTTTAACTTTACAGAGTATGAGCTATCACTTTGCAAGGATGAGCTACGTCAGGGTATGGGACTTAGCGCAGCAGCTGAAGTCTTTGATGCGCATCGGATCTCTATGGAAGAATATAAAAATTCAGCAACATCGATTCTTGAAAGTGAAAATCTGGTTGTTAGGATTAAAGAAACGTATATGCCATGGAGTAAAGCTGCTCGAATCGTGCTTGGGAAAGCTGTGTTTGATCTAGACTTAGATATTCAGCCAGATGATGTGATTTCTGTAGAGGAAAATGAGTCTACGAAACCCAAAGATGATGAAACTGCAGTAACTCCTTCTTCATCTGGAAGAAGATGGAGACTCTGGCCCATTCCTTTTAGAAGAGTTAAAACAGTTGAGCATACGAGTAGTAACTCCTCGAGTGAAGAAGATCTGTTTGTTGATTCTGAACCTGGCTTACAGAACTCACCCGAAACACTATCAACCACAGAGAGCCGCCATGAGTCTCCGCGTAAACAACTTGTGAGAACTAATGTCCCTACTAATGAACAGATCGCATCTCTGAATCTGAAAGATGGTCAGAATATGATAACGTTTAGCTTCTCCACGAGAGTTCTTGGAACACAACAGGTTTGTTGATGGTAACATTAGTTAAAAAATTTGAATACACACCAGGTTTTGTTTTCATGTACTCTGGTTTTTTTTATTAGGTTGATGCACATATTTACCGGTGGAAATGGGATACCAAGATTGTAATTTCAGATGTTGATGGAACTATAACTAAGTACAGCTTTGAATCCTTAGTGCAGCTAAACTGTTTTCATATTAGTATTATAATACCTAAACTTGATCCTTTTGTTGCTGTGTTTTGCAGATCTGATGTGTTAGGTCAGTTCATGCCTTTGGTTGGAAAGGACTGGACACAGTCTGGTGTGGCCAAGCTTTTTTCAGCCATTAAGGTAATTTTAAGTTGCTAAAACATGAGATCCAACACTACTGCTTATATAAGATACAATTTGTGTAAGTGTTTGTTTCTTTCCTTGAGCAACAGTGGTATTTTTAAATCTGCTTCGCATTGCTTTAATTTATCAGGAGAATGGATACCAGCTGCTGTTTCTGAGCGCTCGTGCCATTGTTCAGGCATATCTAACAAGAAGTTTCTTAAATAATCTAAAGCAGGTAACACTGAGATCTTGCTACCTTTGAATTGGCACTTAAATCTAAAATCATTATGAATATTGTAAGCCTAAGGAACTGATGTGAGGCTATCTATAACCTGTTGTTATGAGATCCCTTTGCTTCTTATGGATTGCAGGACGGAAAAGCTCTGCCGAACGGTCCTGTAGTCATTTCACCAGACGGGCTATTTCCAGCATTGTACCGTGAAGGTTAATCTTAATGCCTTGAATCATTAATAGCAAGTTAAAGTATTTGTAATCTCATATACTTTATAACTGCTTTGCAGTGATAAGAAGAGCACCTCACGAATTCAAGATCGCATGTTTAGAGGTAAAACTTTATCTTTATGTTTTCTGGGACATAAGAGTAACACCAGCGACATGTGTTCATAGGTAAGAACAAGTTTATAAATGTAATGTGCAGGACATCAGGAAACTCTTCCCAAAAGATTACAACCCGTTCTACGCTGGATTTGGAAATAGAGACACTGATGAACTGAGTTACAGGAAACTCGGAATCCCCAAGGGAAAGATATTCATAATCAATCCAAAGGTAATCAAATCTCTTGGAAACTGACATGCAATATTGGTTATTTGTTTCTACTGAGAGACTCTGTGCTTTAACAAATGAACCAGGGAGAGGTAGCAACAGGACATCGCATAGATGTCAAGAAGTCATACACATCACTTCATACACTTGTCAACGACATGTTTCCTCCAACTTCGCTTGTTGAGCAGGTAACTAAAAAGCTAGAAGCTTTTACTAGAAAATGTAATGGTATTGGATTCATTAATGGTTGCAAGTGTTTGGTTACACATCCACAGGAAGATTATAACCCATGGAACTTCTGGAAACTACCAATAGAAGAGGTTGACTGAAGTTCTATGACTTTGTACACAAGAAAGAGCTGGAAAAACCTGTCTCTACTTTGTAATGTTTCATGTAGGAGTTGATATATTAGGCAAAGAATTATATAAGACGTTATTAATGTTTCCTTTTTTAGATACAGAAAAAAAAGAGAATCTTTACGTTAGGTCGTTTTGAATAAACACTTGTTTTATATCTTCTTTCGTCGCAAATAAGACATGATTCAACGTTTCCTCAGTAAAAAAACTACACTTACATAGATCAAGAACAAACAAAAAAAAACATGAATTTTCATGGATAATGTTCCCGGCCGGTTCACATTTTTAAAAAGTTTTTTTTCGTAAAGGATTTTTTTATTAAAGCTGAAACGGTTACAAGGGAGAAAACGAAGCCGGAATAAACCGGAGACAAAGCCCGAAAGAGATACGGGAAACCAAAGCCCTAATGGAATAAGGGAAACCCAAGCCGGAGGCTCCAAACCTCCGGAAACAAAAGATAAAACAAAGGAGGCTAACCGATACGAGAAACATCCAGTAAAACTCACAGCAACAACGGAAAACCGTCGAGGAGATGCAGGCGTGGAACTACAAATCTCCAAAGTCGCAGACAGGCAGAAACACCACCCGACAAGAAGAAAACCAAGGGTCGGGAACAAAGCCACACAAACACCCTAAACAAACGG
Source organism: Orychophragmus violaceus (assembly GCA_030180135.1). Classification (NCBI taxonomy): domain Eukaryota; kingdom Viridiplantae; phylum Streptophyta; class Magnoliopsida; order Brassicales; family Brassicaceae; genus Orychophragmus; species Orychophragmus violaceus. Next base: position 97,234,845 of record CM058234.1, read on the forward strand.
CTAAACCCGACAAAGAACCACACACGAGAATCAACAACCTACCCACCTAAATTTCACCAATAAAGTCTAAATCAAGAACTATGCGTCCCCACACAGGGTTAGCCTTACTAGAACTGACACGGGCAGACCTAAGGAGAAACCTATTTATTGAACTACACAAGGCGGCGAGAGGAGCTATTTCAAGATTCACGAGGATACAAGATAAACGGAACTAACCTAGCCCAAACTAAACCGACAACGCACGCTTAACCTAAGAAAACCAGAGTAAACCAGATGATAACACCAGGAAGCCCCAAACCAACTAAATCTAAAATGACAAAATCTAAGGATAACCGAACCACAGATGCAAACCAAACAGCTCAAGTCAAAGACCAAAACCGCCTGATCTAAACCAAGATCGGGAAACTGATTCACGGGAGAGGAAATACCAACAAGCAAGGCCGGAAACCGTCAATTCCAAGAGCTGCGAGGATGAAACAGAGCTCCGCCGAGGAACGAGAATCCAGGGACACCGAAGAGCCGCAACAGACCACATCAGCGCACGGGAGATCCACCACTCGAGGAGAAGAGACCATCTAAGCCCGACAGCTCCAAGGAAACACATCCCAGAGTCAGCATGAACGCCGAGAAAGCAGCCACCGCAACTCCACTCCTGAACCACACAAGCCACCACCAGACGCAAACCACCCAATCCACCGAAGAAATCCGGCCAAAGACATCACCAGCGGAAGCCCACAGACGAGGTCCGAGAAACTGAGAAACAGAGGCAGAAAAGAACTGTACACGCAAGGAACGAACTAAAGGGACGGCAGGCCATCGACACGCGCCGGCGGTAAAATCGGACTCGGAAGACAGCTTGCCACCGAGGAAGAAGATGTGAGGTCGGCGGCTGAAGAGTTGAGAGAGAAAAAAGGTTTCTTTTAGGAGAGTAAATACTTGGAAGTTAATTTTTAAAAAGTTAAATAATAACTTTAATATATCAGGCGAATCTTATCTAAAAATGAAGTTTAAACATACATCACGCTAAAATATCTAAGAAAATTCCAAAAATATTTTAAAATAATATCTAAGAAAAAGCTACTGTCGGCAACAACAAAAAAGCTAGGACCAAAGATGATTGATTCTCCCTACAAATCTAACATCAATGGAGAGTTGCAGTTGCAACAAAGAGTAATTATATCCCAAAAAAACCCCAAAAATACAGAAACTGAACTGAAACTGTCCGAAATTAAATTCGATATTTAATAGTATAAATAGTTATGGGAAACTTACATGGCCTTCACAGATCCCATCATCACGCCGGCGAAACCCCCAACGCCCCTTTCCCACCATCTCCAGCTCAGCCGTCTTCATCGTCACCATCCGGTCCCCACATGACGGTGGAACCTTATTGCCACGTAGACTCCAGCCTACGCTCACTCGCCGGAAAGGCCGAGGGTTTCGGCCGCGCTGCCGTTGGTGGTCTTAATGGCCCGATTTGCCATGTCACTTCTTTAGCTGGTAAATTCCCTTTCAATTATTTTTTGAACATACGATTCCCTCTTTCAATTATTCCTCCATTGCTTGGATTTTTTATTGGACCTTTCTTTTTTATTATAGTATTTTTTTCTCGATTTGATGAATTATGACACTTTTAGTTTTAAGAATTTCTGAATCGTATGTGTTTTTTGCAGACGAGGGTCCAGGATCGTTACGAGAGGCTTGCAAGAGGCCAGAACCGTTATGGATTGTGTTCAATGTATCGGGAACGATCAATCTATCTTCGTTTGTGAACGTATCATCGCACAAAACGGTGGACGGAAGAGGGCAAAGGGTGAAGATAACGGGGAAAGGGTTAAGGCTAAAACAAAGTGACAACGTTATAATCTGTAACCTTGAATTCGAAGGCGGTGTAGGACCAGACGCAGACGCTATTCAGATCAAACCAAAAGCAAGCAACATTTGGATTGATCGGTGTACTCTCAAGAATTACTATGATGGTTTGATTGATATCACACGAGAAAGCACTGACATTACTGTCTCAAGGTTCGTCTCTTAACTCATTTAGCTCTCACTTATTGTGAAACTCAGACCTAACCTAAGATCACTAGGACTGGGACGGATTCGGATATCCAAAAATTTGTAAAAATTTCAAAATATTCGGATCCGGATTTGGTACCATCCATATGTGTTATTATTATCCGGATTTGGATTTGTAGCTCCTGGATATCCATGCTTCGAATATCTATTTAAACATTAAGATATTTGTCTAAACATCAAGATATCCGCGGATATGTATATCCGAATCCATTAGAAATAATTAAAAATATATTATTATAAAGTAATACTAAATAATATTTTAAAAAATAAAACCAAGTGTCTTGTAAAAGCCCATAACTAAAATTTATACATATTTTGTATATACAAATCACACAATATATACAAAACTATATATTTTAATATATTTAATGTTTTGAATCCGCATATCCATATCTCAAAATGAAGATGTACGGTTCCGGTTTTGACCGATCTTCAATTTTATTATCTGGATATGGATCAAATCCCATATAATAATTCATGTCCTACTACCACCTAAATATTTGTTGTTTTTTTCTACCAAAAAAAACAATTTTTTCAATTGTTGATCGGTTATGAAAGTTATGCAACAATCTTAGCTTGTCCCACCAATTTGGAAAGCAACGGGGATAAACGCACCCAGCTGGGAGAATTATATTTTTTTAAATACAAATATGAAAAAAAAAATTAATGGTTATTAGTTAACTCAATCCGTTGTTTTAATCTATGACAACAACCAAAAATTCGTTGTGTTACTGTTAATAAAATTGGTAGATGCCATTTCGTGAACCACAACAAGACGATGTTGATTGGCGCGGACCCAAGTCACGTGACGGACCGATGCATAAGAGTTACGATTCATCACTGCTTCTTCGATGGTACACGTCAGCGACACCCTCGCGTCCGCTTCGCAAAAATCCATCTCTTCAACAACTACACTCGTCACTGGTCCATCTACGCCGTCGGAGCCGGCGTCGAATCTCAGGTCAGTCACACGGGGGAAAGTCATATATACACACATATTTTCGATTTTGCCATCATTGATTTTATATGTTTCATAATATTTTTATGTTATTTTGATAGGTATATTCTCAGTGCAACATATATGAAGCTGGTGAGAAGAAGACCGTCTTTAAATACATCACTGAGAAGGTATAATCTACTTTGTATTCTTTAGATTCTTAAAATATTATAGATTCGTCAGATAATTCGTAATACATTTTATTTTATTTTTGTCCTGATACTAGCCTCTTGGATCTCAGAATCTTATCTTATAACCCAATTGTATGCGTCATACGATTAATAAATCTTAACTAAACCTTTTATAATATTACCATTAACGTTATATATTTCTTGGTTTTGCGATTAGGCTGCGGATAAAGAGAAACCCGAAGCTGGTTTCATAAGATCAGAAGGGGATTGGTTCTTGAACGGTGCCAAGTCGTGTCTTAGCCACGACAGAGAACACCACGTGTTCTCTCCGACTCAACACTATTCTGAATGGACCGTTGAATCTTCAACAGAAAAACTCAAGAAATATATAAAACACTCGACCGGCTGGCAGAAACTTCCCCTTCCACCCGACCAACTTCCAACCACAGCATAATTGTTGCTTACTACAATGATTTTGATTACTAGTTGGTGGTCGAAAGTTCTCGGGTGATGCTTGTATCTTCTTCCTTCATTTTTAATTTCGAGTTTTTGGTATTAGAAAACTTATGGCATTCCACAGACAGTACCATGTTTTTTGTTTTACTTACTCCCTAGCCAGTATGCTAGTCTTATCTCGGTTAAGTTCACGTCATGGTTTGTTGAATGCACGTACACGTAGGACAGACCTCGAGTATTGAAAAGGAAACTTCACCATAAGGTTATAATTTGCCAAGTATTGGTTTGTTAAACTCGTTAATCAAAATTTTGTTTTACTTCCAATTTTAAATCAAATGTTCTGCTATGAGAATTTTAATGTTTTTTAAGTATTTATTATTTGTCATGAGTCTACAGAATTTGTGGCTTTTTGGTTTTATCAAGTTGCCTTTCGTTGATTGATTCTACAAAGTATGCCTAGTCTCAACAAATCGTGTTATGTGACTCGACTTTGACTCTTCTAGATACGTCACCCACCATTAATGGACATTTATAGTTTACTTGTAGGTATTGAAAGAGCCGGTCTCTTCTGAAACGTCTTATCCCGGCGATAAGAGCAGCAACAACGGTGAGATCCCCACATGGATCTCTTAATCAAATTTTTAATATATATATTTTTGTCCAGATTTTTTAAAAAAAAAACGAAAATCAAAAATAAAAAAGAGCCAACGCGCAGCCGACACGTGTGCTGCACAGTGAAGAAATGGAGAATAAACGATTCTTAAATTGGGTTTATTGCATACGGTTTTGTAGCTGTACACATGGGATCCGCTTCAGTTTATTATTTTTTTAATCAACTAATTCTTGGTTTTGGTGCAGGATAACACCGTTGGACATGGTCTAAGATTTAGGAGGTTGTTCCTATTCTATCAATTCCTTCTTTAACATTTCATTCATTCTCTAAGTTTGTTCATTTCATTCATTCATATATTCCATTTCACTTAGATCTAAGAGATTAAGCATAAACAACAAAATAGATAAATTGATATTTTATTAATTAAATCAATGTATTGAATACAATATAGAGTTTGTACAATAAGCTAGTTTATTGTTCAAAGTTCTAACTAATCAGTCTATTACACTATTTGTCTCATAGATCTTGTGCTCCGTGCGCCTAAGCCCGAACACTGTTGCAATCAACCTCAAGTCATGCATACATAGTTTTATAAGTAGTCTAATCAGACTTATACAAACAACCATCAACCTAGCAAAACCGTTCTATATGCATACATGATTTCCCCAACTAGATTGTACCATTACCCTAACCGTTCTAAGGTTCACTAATGTAGTCTAAGACATGTGGGACGGATCAACGATCATGTACTGAACATAGGCACGGGTCGTGCCTTGGCCCGCGACCCATCGCCCATCCTTCCTCGGTATCACCGAGTGTTATTGTGCATTCGGTCCGACTGCGATCGCCCGGATGGCACCGATCCGTACCACAAACAAGCCAATCCGGGTCGCCATATGTCGTCCCTCGATACCGTCCCACGGACATAACGTTTGGATCACACGCGACCCGCGGTCGATCGCCATTGACCCGTCAAACGCATTCGACCATGATCACGCTCTTAGCCGATCATGGAACTTCTAAGGACTTTTAACCAATCAGACCGCCGACCAGACAGCTATGTTGTGGTCGCGGGTCGAGTAGAGTTCGGATCTAACCTTTGGGGTTGAGGCAAATTTGCCCTGGTCTTTGGCTGCACTTGAAGCCATTCTGCTTTCTCCTTGCAACCTTGACTCCTCAGCCTTCAACCGCCCTTATCGCCCTCAAACTCGCCGACGGTTCCTCTTAGAAATCTGGCCAAAACTTTCCTTCTTTCTTTGTTTCTCACTCGCCTTTGCCTTAGGAAAATTCTGAGATTTTTTTTTGTATGTGTGATTCGCAAAAAAGCCTATAAGAGAGGTATTTATAAGTCCCAAATCCGCCTAGAAACCGCCAAGGTCGAAGGGATGAAAATGGTTGGTGAAAATGTGTTAATCCACTTGTGCCCTTTCGACTATAACGCTTGTGGTCGTCTAATGACACTAGCTGATTTTAGACCATCAATTGATCTAAGTGGCTAACACTCCGACCAGAATGAGTTGAGCTGGCTATGAGCTGACCTAGCTGACCAGCTCAACCATCGTTGTTTGAGCTGAACATTCACGGTTCAGCTCCTTCCCACTTGACCAAACTCATGTTCAAATCGAACTTGGCTCTTATAACCATAAAACGCTTCTCCTAATCTCCCTTGACTGTCTGTCCATTGTTTTAGTTCTATGGTCCGTCTCATCGACCCTTAACACGAGTCGAGGATGTTACATATTCTTCGATGAAATCTTAGAGAAGAAACGAAAACCGCTCTTGATTCTCGTCCTGATTAGATCAAATGGTGTCGTTGCAAGAATTTTGAAGGGGAAACAAAATTTAGTTTTACATTAAATAGTGAAACGTCTCGTCTTCTGTGTGGATTCAAGAACCAAGTGGTGAATGAGGTTCTCTTTATGAAGAACCTACCACTGAATCCAGATTCAAGAGGCGTCGTTAGAGTATATATATTGATTTGATCGTTTTGGATGCGCTGGCGATATTGATTCCAAATGTGTTCGTTTGGAAGTTAATGTTCCAAATCTCGTGACAAGTGACATACATTTCGATCCTTGAAAAAATCAGCAATATGCTGTGATTAAAAAAAAAAAATTACAGTGATTATCGTATCAATTCTAAAATGAATAACATAATGACTGTGGCTGATCACTAGAAAATGAACATGGCCAAACTCGTTGAACTTTTTTATGTGTTACAACACAACGATGATTAATTATTTTGGTCGTTTGTCGTTGTGGTTACAAACAACGACAGAGAAATATGAGGAATTATGTGGCGTAGACCTTTGACTCATCTTGGCCCGTTACGTGTCATCGTCATTAACACAAATACATATTTTATTATTGAAATTTTTTATATTAACTAAAAAAATACTTTTCGTTTTATATTTATTCTCAAAATGGTTAATTATTAATTTATTATTAATAAATTAAATTAATTACTATATTGGTCTTCATTAATATTGATAATTTTTATTTTATTTTAGTGATAACTACAATCTTTGACAAAAAACTATAATCTAATAAAAATAAGATGATAAATACAAAAATACTTTTTAAGTTATAAATTTAGTTAATAATAATATTTTTATAATTAAAATGTATTATTTATATAAATTTAAATTTGGATCAATATAAACGATAATTAATATGTATATTAATGTTTATATATATATATATATATAATTTTAATTTATTATAATTTATATAAAATATATATACATAGTAAAATTATATATTTATATATATATATATATAGTTTTAGATAATAATTTATTTTGCTGCTATTAATTTTAAATATATATAAAAACTATAAAATATTTTTAAAATAAATTAAATATAATAATATTTATATTATGTATAATTATAATTAATATTGAATTGATGATTTTTTTAATTACTGATTAATTAATATTGATAATTTTTATTTTATATTATTTTATTGATAAGTACAATCTAATAAAAGTAAGATGATAAATACGAAAATACTTGTTGAGTTATGGATTTAGTTATTGATAATTATGATTGTTGTAAATAATAATATTTTATATAATTAAAATGTATTATTTATATAAAATTTGAATTTGGATAAATATAAACGATAATTAATATGTATATTAATATTTATACATATACTTAATTTTAAATATTGTAACTAATATAAAAATATGTTTACATGGTAAATTTATAGATTTATATATATCGTTTTAGATAATAATTTATTTTGCTGCTATTAATGTTAAATATATATATCTATAAAATATTCTAATAAAAATTAAATATAATAATATTTATATTATGCATAATTATAATTAATAGTGAATTCATGATTTTTAAAAAATATTTATTAATTATTGTGCTAGCATCATGGGTAAGCAAATTATGAGATAAATTCTGCATGGTTTAACAAACTAATTTTATTACTACATGGTATACAAAAACATTTTTGAAAAGCTAGACATATGACTACATGCTCACTCTCCATCCGTGGATCCAACTCTCATATTTCATCCCACAATCAGTGTATTAATCGGAAAGATAAAAAAAAAAAACTTGTTTATTAATCATACAATGATTATGCATTTATTTCTGTGTGTTTTGTTTTTATTCACACAGTAGCAAATCACTTTTCGATAACATCTATTTTCTAATTGTTTAAGCTTAAATACTTTTAATTTTTAAGTTTTTCTTGAACAAATAACCTATAAAATAAAGAAAAAAAAACATAAAATAGCACAAAAAACATATCTTGTCATAAATATAGCACCAAAGAAAATAATTCATATTTTTAGTATTATTTTAATTACAAATTTTTTATAGCATTATATAATTTAGGGTTTAGGGTTAATTATTTAGGGTTTAGTATTTATGGTTTAGGGTTTATTATTTAAGGTTTAGAATTTAGTATTTAGTGTTTAGAGTTTAGTATATAATAATATCATAAAAGAGCACTTACCTACACCAAGGTACTTTGACACCGTGAAATCCCAAAACTCTCCTTATCTATTTAGTTTCTAATTTTTCTTTTACTTTATATCTTTTCATTTAATTTTAATTTTCTCATTTCATAATTTTCAAATTAAAGTAAAAACCTAACTTATTTCTCTTTCTTCTCATCTCTTTCTTACGACATCTCTCTTCTCCACCTCTTTCTTCCTCCATTTTTTCATTTTCAGTCTCTCATTCTTTCATTTTTACCATGCTATTGCTTTAAAGTTTACTAATTTTATGTCTCCTCTTCGCAGAAGACCCTAATCGAAAGTGCCCCTTTTTCACCATCTCCATCTTCTACCACTCTTCTGCCATCTCCATCTGCTTCCTTATTTATTCGTCGCTGAGATCCAATTCTCCAAACATGCATGGTGAGTAAAATCGATTGATTCCATGTTTATTAAACTCGATCTATACCCTTCTCCAAGTTTATAGTTCCAATCCCATTTAGGGTTATTTTTTTCTTTATTGATTACTACTTTTATGACACTCATATTTCCCTTTTAATTCCTTTTTTATTTACCCCCGATTTTACACAGTTTTATTGGATCTTTCTATAGACTTTAACATAGATGACCCTGTTTTGTGTATATGTTTGTGTGTACTCGTCCATATGGACATGTTCCCGTGTACACTAGCCGATAGACACCATTATATATAGATTTCTATGTGTACTTGATTTCTTACTTTGACACAAATGTCTTTCCACACTTGTGAACGCTTAGATGTGGACACATTAAATTGACACATATTTGTGGAAAACAAATGTTTGACACAAAATATCTTAGACAATAAATTGTACAAGTGATCGTGGACACATTTACGTGGACACTTGTATTTAGACACATTTATGTACTTAACCCAACCGTGGATGCATTCAGGAGTTGTGTGTACACATATCCGTGTACCCGAATAAATATACATAAAAAATAATGTTATGTGGACATATATTCGTGTGCAATGTTATGTGGACACTTATATGTACTTGTTTTGTATATCAGTATACACTCTTAGTTGTAGACACCACTTAATACTTTCTTATGTATATCTAAGTGGGATTGCAATGTTCTGTGGACATATATCTGTGTGCAATGGCCTATTGACACATTTCTGTGTGCAATGTTCTGTGGACACATATGTATTTCTTATGTATATTAGTAAACACTAAATTTTATGTACTATTATCTGTAGATACCACTTAATACTTCGTTATGTATATCTTAGTTTATGCTTTCTAATGTCGTTTCTTGTTATCTACATGCATCTTAGACTTCTCTAGTCTTCCAACTGTACATGGCCCTTGTCACAGAGATGTTGCCATACATCATTTGCAAATTCTGCAAGGCATCACCCACACAACTTGAATGCCAAGAATCTGCAAGGCATCACCCATGCTCTTGGGAACCTAGACAAAGATATGTTTACGATGGACGATAAAATGGTGGATGATATGAGGAAGGAGTATGCTATGGACATCTACATGGAGATGGTAATCTTTATCTACCGTGAGATCATTGGCTAGTCAGTATCACGTCGATGGATACTTTTTGCCTAATTTTCTCCTATTTTTGTTTAAAGCTTAGTTTATGTAACTCATATTCTTGTAAACCTTTTCACATCTTGTATATCTCTATTTGTTTTATCACAAGTAGACAGAACTTTGTGGATAGTAGTCTTCTCTAGTACCTAATATTAAACTTAAAACAAAAAAAAATGGACTGAATTTTTGTGGATAGTAATCACGTCAAAATCTCTCTCATTTGTGGACATAATTTTCGGTGAACACTTTTTGGTACACAGGTTTTGCTTCCAAAAGTGGCAGAACTTGTACAAAAATGGGTAGCACTTTCGGACACAAAGTGGACACGACTTTTGGGCAGTACCGTGTGGTTTTTTTGTTCACATATTTTGGTACACAAATTTTGGTACACATATGTTGGTAACACAATTGGTCAATTTATGCAGACGTCCCTGACAGACTACTACAAAGACATTGTCAAATTTTCAACATAACTATTTGAAACATACACAAAGAGACAATTGTGGACACGAGAAAATAGATCTTAATGGACTCAATTTCATGGACAGAAAACATACACTAATGGACACAAATGTGGACACAGATTATTGGACAAATTCCAGATACAAGCTTCAGACACAAGTTGTTGCCAGAAAATGTCTAATGAACGCTTTGGCACACACACATTCCTACAGAATAAATGCCTAATAATGTGGACAACCTATCATTAATTTGCTATCAAAATATGACACAAAGTGGATACAACTTTCAGGACAAACCTACAGACACAAAGTAGCACACAAATGGATTTATTTGTACTAAGAAAAACAGAAAACTTCCCCATAAAAACAAATGTTACTGGACTCAACTTCGTGGATAGAAAATGGATACCAATGGACACAAATCGACACAACGTGTACACATATTAGTGGACAAGCTTCAGACACAGCTTCAAAGTCTACTAAAATCAAGACAAGTTTTCCAGCTCAGTTCATTATACCCGTTTGCAGAGAACAAAACAAATAAAAAATTAAAATTAAATGTCACCTAATATGAAGACATGTTTCCAGCTAAGAGAACTTGTCCACTTGTCAACAGATTCATACACATATTCTCTTAACACCTAAAATCGGATGGCCCATTTTTAATCATCAAAACCAATGCATTTTAAACAATCTAAGCCACACACTATTAAAAAGAAGATGCCGATCTGATGGAGGAAATTAAAACATAAATCTAACACACTTTCTCATGCTCAAAAAGTGGCTCCAAAATACAACTTTTCCCTCCATTAAAGATTTGACTTTTTCTCCATTAATATTAAGTTCTTTTTGTTTTTTAGGCAAAATCGTGAATAGATCAAATCAGGGACAAAATAGTCTTAATAAGAGGGATATACAGTGAAAGAAGTATGCTTGAGCTATGAAGTTGACCAAAAAAAAAAGAAGTGCCTTATTATGTAAAAAAACAAAGAGAAGTGCCTTATTCCGTTAATCACTCTTTAAGATTAAAGGTTAGGGCTAATTTAGTGACAAAACATGTTTTGTGCTATTTTTATGATTTTTCTTTCTTTTTTTTTTTGACGTCAAAGAAATTCATTACTCAAAGGAAACTATACGGTTAGCCGAAGCCACACCAGTCTGCCTGTTTGGGATTACATCAGCAAAGAGATAAGACATGTTTTTGTGTCAATTTTGCGATTTGCCCTAAAATAAACATATTTTGGTGACATTACTGACAAGATTTACCTTAAGAACACTTTCCTGCGTTGTCACATCATTCGTTTCTCTTAATAAAAAATAGTACGTTGTATGGCAATAACTGCCGCAGCCATGAAAGATTAACTACTATTCAGTGTTTGCCTTTTACATTTAAGACAAAAAGGCGAAATAGTATTATTAACTCTTTCCTTTACTTTAGGATGTTGATTGCCGTGACCGACAAGACGAAGGAGAAGAGACCGATGGATTCCCCGAAACACCCCCTCCTGAGAACAAATCAGTCAAATAGTTTTCAATATCTTCAGGGGTAAATCGGACAACTGAGCTCAAGTCACCGGCTCCCGCCAAGATACCAGAACTTCTTGTGTTATAAAACTCGCGATAAATTGGCACCAGCTTCCTCGCAATCGATAGTTTTATCTCGTCTCGTAGCTCTATATCCGGTACGACGCATGCGTTTTGTTTAGCATAAACCCTCTCGAAGCTCTCGCTGAATTTTTCAAACCGCACCTTCACTTCCTCCGGCGACATCTCCACCGTATAATTCTCAGGTAGGGTAGCTAACACTGGTCCCCACGCAAGTCGCTTATAGCTATCGGCGAATTGCTTAATCTTAGAGAAATGTCTCGTGGCCCAGTCGTCGCCGAGGAGTTGCTTCAGGTTTGAGGAACAAGCACGTGAGACCACGTGTTGGAGGTTGTTAGCGAGGAAGAGATACTGCACGGAGCGATCCTTGTAGTAATTTGCTTTACGATCTATTTTGCAGAGGAGGATTAGGATAAGCCACGCGAATCGGATGGCTAGCTCCGACGACGGCGTTTCGTCCGAGTCCGAGACGTTGAAGTAAGTCTCCGGAAGCAGTGATCTATCCGGTGGAGTAGATCCGGCGAGGATATCGACGAGTACGTTACTGTAGTCTGCAAGGAGAGAGATATGAGTCATGACGGAGATTGTCAGAGGATGTACTCCTTCGCCGGGAACCACCACCTTTGAAGAGTCTTTCTGGATTCTGGATTCGAAATCCACAAGCTGTAATCGAATCGATTCACTGAGAGAGATGAGAGATTTAAGTGCTTGAGATCGCACGATGGAGCTCGACTCAAACGAGAAGATAGATTCAATAGCTCGCCAGTTTCCGGCGATGGATCCGTACATGTCAAGCAGCCGGAAAGTTTTCTCCGGTGGAGAATTCTTCTTACTAATTTTAGAAGCAATGACTTCCGGGAATCCAAACAGAAGCAGAGCTCCTTCTCGCGAGATTTCACTGAAGCAAGACTCTCTAATTGAGTTAGAGGATTCGAAGACGTGATCACACAGAATCTTCTCACCTTTGAAGAGAGTCTCCATGGAAACTTTCACCGCCTCTAACCAGCTTCTGATCTTCAATTCCATCTCCTCCCATGACATTTTCTTGCTTATTTTCTCCACTTCGAGACGATAAATCCCTTCGTCGATGATCGATTTTCTGATGCTTTTATATATGCTCAAACACTCTTTCGCGTAACCGGAATCGATCATGCACTCAGCGATAGATCTCAAATCCGTCATGACGTTGCTAGAAACCTCTTCAACTTCGACGATTGAATCACCGGCGGTGTGTGTATCTTCGTCTTCGTTGATTAAATCTGAGTAGCTAGATCTCTCTGAGGTGAGTGAAGATCGAGTAGAGACGGATTCTGGATCTAGATAAGCTCGATTCATGGATAGGATTTGATAAAACTCTTTCTGAAGCCTCTTCATAGCGATCTGCATCAGTCTTTGAGCTCTCATGAGCCTCTCAGAGTTCGGATCATCATTCACCAGTTGTTCCATCGTCTTCTGAAGATCCCTCACTCGATCGATGAACACCATGGCTTCTGGTTTGTTCTCGTAGAACATAGAAGTCTCTGTGCTCCATCTCTCGATTATATCCGCCGCAGATTCAATGATTCCGTAGACAGCCGCCGATTCCAAACTCTGGCGAGGCGTTAAAGTCAGGGGAGGTTGGTGATTTGACGGCGTTTTGGCGACGCAGCATAAGTGTCTCATAGATTTTCTCGTCATAAGTCGTCGGAGAAATTTGGAGAGACTTCAATTCTCCGTTTGTTTGACGGAAATTATTTGAAATTTGAAACGATGCAAGTGGTGAACAAATATGTGGGGAGAGGATCGGGAAAACGGCTATTACCCCCATAAACTTATAGAGAAAACAGTTTTTCATATATGAATGATCAGAACATGCCAAAACCCCCATAAACTAACATAAAATTTGAATTTACTACATGTAGTTTCAAAATGCGGCCTAATTCCCCAAATCCGATAACAACGTTAATATTCTGTTAACAGAGTTGATACGCCGTTTAACAAAGATATTAAAATAAAATATTTTTTTTTTTATTAATGGACATTAGCAAACCGACGTTGTACAGGGGGAATCGCAATTAGGTTCTCTGTCACTGTTCTTTCCGTTTCTATGAGAGAGCTACTGAACCTATGGATCACAGACGAATTCAGCAACCTAGCAGATAATTCAAACATCGTTTCCAATCCAAAACTCTGATCCTAAATTCTACGTAACTGAATCATCCAGACACTAGTTCTATGTTGACAACCAAGTAATAACTAGTCAGAAACATTACCTTTATAGCCAAGAACAGAGGCTCCAGAAACCAACCACCGATAGCACCATTGAACTGGTTCTATAATTCTGCACCAATTGTTCAACACCAATTGCCACGACAGTCCCGTAAATAGTCCTAGCTGCAAAACCAGTCACAACACCTTTTACTGCCTTCATCATCGCTCCATCCTCCTCTTCTAAGTATCTAATTTCAGATGGATCCATGCTTTATTAATTCGTAGAATAAATACGAATAAAGCATATATTTCATGTCAAATCGGATCGAACAAGAAAAGGGGCAGCATAAATTGGAAAAACTGAATGCGAAATGCATCCAAAGGCACGATTTTTCAAATGGATTATAAACTTTTGAACTAACCAAATGATGGGCAGCAAAGACTCAACAGAGAACATAATCAAAATGCAGGAAAGGCACGAATTTGCAGGAGTTTCTTCAACGAAATACCCAGAAAATTCTATGAACCTAAGATTCTACGAATTGGGCTCTTATTCATTTGATCCATTACTTTATCATTGTTATCAGGCATCAATGAGGAACACAATCATCAAACTTAAAACATCTATTACAAGTAGAGAGCATTGGATCATAGAAACGGAAAGAACAGTGACAGAGAACCTAATTGTGATTCCCCCTTGTACGACGTAGTTTTGCTAATGTCCATTAATAAAAAATTATTTTATTATAATATCTCTGTTAAACGGCTTATTAACTATATTAACAGAATATTAACTTCGTTATCGGATTTGGGGATTTATGCCACATTTTAAAATTACGTGTAGTAAATTCAAAATTTATGTTAGTTTCTGGGGGTTTTGGCATGGTCTAATAACTCACGTAAGAAAAGTTGTTTTCCCTATAAGTTTATGGGGGTAATGGCCGTTTTCCCGGAGAGGATCGCGTCGTTGAGGGGGATTTATAGGACACAATAACGTACGAACGACGTCGTTAAACTTGTGGAGTGGAAGGGATTTAAGGAAGTTGTTGTTGACTTTTGACTTTTTCCGATTTGTTTTTCTCTGGGCCTACACGTGTATTGGGCTTTGCATGATTTTATGTATCTTCCCCACTAATTTTTTTTTTTGAAATCATGATATTATAAGAGTTGACCAGAAGTATTAATTTGTAGCTCAATATATTTCATTTGAAGGTATTAATTATCATTTAGATGTATCATCACTTAGATTTGATAGATCAGTTTAAATAAGCTTTTAATTTGAAGGTATTAATTATCATTTAGATGTATCATCACTTAGATTTGATAGATCAGTTTAAATAAGCTTTTAACCAAACGATTTTTAAGGCATTGGAAATATTCTTAAAACCCTTAAGACGTTTTTTGGTGTTTAGTTATGATTTTATGTATGCGTTATAAGTTATAGAACGAGAATTAATTTGGACCCAAAAAAAACAGTAGTTTCTATTTGTGAAAATATACTACGATCTGACCCGCACTGAGTAGGGTTTTTTTTTTCATTTTATAATTGTTTGATTTATAAAACTTATGTTAATATCAAAGTTTTAGTATTAATTTATGGTAGTTAACCAATGATTGATATGTTCAAATTCATGTGGATCAAAGAGTTATTTTTTCTTGAGTTTTTGAATGAGTTTTATACAACGTTTTATTTATGTTAATATCGGCTTTTTAGAATTAATATATGCTATCTAATTAATTTTTGGTGTGTTTAAATTTTAGATGGTAAACATATTTTTGTGTTTCTTTATTAATGAGTTTTAGACAACATTATGTTTTATTTATTTTAAATAGCGGGTTTTATATAATGTTGGACAAAATTGATGTATAATGAACATTTGTAAGTAGATTAAATTTGTCAAAGTTTAAGCAAAATTGAAACTGTTTTTGCTTAATATTTAGAAAAACCCATCTAATATTTCTATTTACATTTAATACGTTCGAATGCAATTAAATTCTATAATATTACAACAATATAGATTTCATATAGTACATATCTCCATAATTCAATTAAATCAAATAATAACATGAAATATCTCTAACCAGATTATCTATTAATATATCCTGTGAAATCTAAATCAAAGCAACTATTGATAAATCTGGGATTATGTGAATATTGTAAAACTAATATTATATTCGAAATGGTTTCTATAAATTTTGGATTATGTGATATTCTTTAAGATTATAAAGATATATTCATCAAGATTACATATTTCAGTTTTCTAAATATAGGCTTCGAAAATGGATATAAATGGTAAGTCTATTGAAAAATAAATTAAAAATAAATGGTAGGAATGATATAATTAATTATATAAAATCAAATATTTTATACAAACAAATAGTACAATATAAAAAAATATTTAAGACTTATAAATTTTGAAATCCACAATGATACATAATTAAATAATTTAATATAAAATATTAATTTTATAAATAATAATAAATATGTGATAATATACTCATATTTACACAAGTAATATTTTTTTATTGTATTTCAACTAAAAAAAAAACTTGAAAAGTTACCTTAGTATATATCAAACTATAAACCAAATAATATGAAAATTAATGTGTAACAAATTAATGGTATTTTTCTGGACAAAAAACTAATATTATTTTTTTAAATAAAATAATGTTAGTAATAATAAATAAATATTTTTTTTTTTGTAAAACTAAGATTGTAAAGTATATATTCATCAAGATTACATATTTAAGTTTCCTGAAATATAAGCCACAAAAATAAATATAAATGGTAAGTTTATTGAAAAAAATAAAAAAAAATTAATGGTAAGAATAATATATTTAATTATATAAAATCAAATATTGTATACAAATAAATAATATAAAAGAAATAACCGAGATTTCCTAATTTGCTCCCATAATTATGGGCAAATGAAAAAAGAGACAAAAACAAGATCTCCAAAGTAAAGAAAATGGATCAAACACCCATAAACCAGTGTATCCATAATATATCAAAGAACAAAACAAAAATCGATAGGGAGGTTCAGACTATCGGAACTTATGAGATCAATCGGAAGTAGGGGCAACAACTTTTACTCGGACATTTCAGACTCATGGATTCAACCAAAAGCATTAAAGAAAATCGCAACTACCCATATTTTACCTCACACCATTCACCAAAACTCAAGATAACCAAGCTTTTTCTTTCATGAGACCAAGAAAAAACAGAATAAAAAACCAAAAACCATAAAAATACATTTTAAATCGAAAAAGAAGAAAATAATATGAATGATAACAGATCATTTGATTACAATTTCAATGATCTAGAAGAATACTTCTATAGCAAAAAAAAAAAACAGGGAGAAAGTTTCTTGAAAATATGGAAGATGCAAAATGATTGTGTTTCTAGGCCACCCAAGCTTTCTTTATATATGATTTCATAAACTTCTCTCGAAAGCTTGGTATATGCCATAAAATATTTTTTTCAAACTCGATTAATAAGATATTTAGAAAGATATTGTGTATGTTAGAAAATAAATTAATTAAATGACTTAAAATCGATATTCATCAAGCTTGTAAGAATATTCTCCAAAATTGTAGATTTCTGTTTCCTAAAATATAGGCTACGAAAATAAATATATATATGGTAAATCTGTTGACAAAATAAATTAAAGAAGATAAATAAATGGTAGGATTAATAAATCTAACTAATCCGACGGATAATATTAAATTTACGAAATCAACGATCAAGATTTAAAAACAAGATCCGCGTGTATATCCGTTTCCAAATTCGACCCGGCCAAATATCTCTACGTGACAAAATATCCAAAAATTCAAGGTTTTACCTTTAATAAAAAAATACTCTCCTAACGATTCCAAGAACAATTTTCGGAAATACAACCTTTTTGCACCAATGACGGTTTTCTCTTTGTTATAGTATAGATAGTAGATAATAATGTAATGTTTATCGAATGTATAGTGGATGCTTGACCCTGATCGTGACCCATGAGCTAACCGTCAATTACAACCTTGAATATATACTCGTCGATGGTCATCAGGCAATCTGATTCACACAAAAGAAAAAAAGTCTTAAATTGGAAGGTAAAATGAATGAAACAAAAGGTCAATGGACGCTCATGTCAAAATTTGCGGCAGTCTTATAACGATTTGAGTTAATATTACAAAATTGCAATATGTCCAAACACATGATACAATTTATGTGGTATTTTCGTAATGGGCGTATATATGTGAGGTTCTCAACCTAAGTATGTGTGTTCCCAAAACTTTTCCGTTTACGAAAAAACTATAGTATTGAAATACGTTTGTATCTTTTTAATTCGGAAAACATCAAGTATATACATTCAGCAAGAAAGTATTGTACATTCTATTTTGATCAGAAAACCTTTAGTATGTTGAACTAATATTTTTTTTTTTTTTTTTTATTTTATGTTGAACTAATATGATAATAACCAACTACGACATGAAACCATGTATTTTCGGTTTTCCTTTAAAATACAACCATAACATAATACATATGGCAATTGCATGAAACTATATTGAACTGAACACCGAATTCAACCTTAGCGTGATAGCAATGAAAGTCTGACACACACATATATATATGTACGATTTAACAGCGCTTAGACGTTGATTAATATTGTACCAACTAATCCCACCTATAACATTCATTAGGCTTCATGATGTTCTGTTCATATCATGTTAAAGATATATGCTATTATCTTTTTCTCTTCCAAATACAATTTTATGGAATCCATTTTATTCATACAGAAAATAGCCAAATCTTACTGTACCAGTCTCAAATTTGTCATTCCAGAGACACTGTTCATATTTTTTCTGTTATAAAGAAGTTACGGCAATTCCGTGTAACGTCTTATCTTGTTGCGATAGCTAAACCGTAGATATTAGCAAAAAGTTAGATGGAAGTTTTTCAGTAAGCAAAAGAAAACTTGCAAGATGAAATGCAAAACATCAATAGGAACCAAAATCCATGTTGCTGAAACTGTTTGATCACAATAGCACAAGTGAATAACAAAAACAAGATTCCAACAAAGCTGATAGTAGTAGGCTAGATTTAAACTTTGATAGCGTACTTCCTGATTGGGAAATACATCTCCTTCTTCTTCTCACGCTCTGTCTTCAAAGACAGCTGCAAACAAGGTAGCAAAAAAAACATGACCAAATCAGAACAACAGTACTGGCAATGATCAAAAAGGACAGTGATCAAAACAAACTGATCTCTTGTGTTTATATTTTATCGGAAAGAAACTAACAAAGAAAACAATTGTAATTTTTAGTTGACAAAAATTGACAGACCTGATGTTTGGTAAGGCGTCTGCGGATAGCACGGGTTTTCTTGGGACGGAGATCAAGAGGAATGAACTTTTTGTTCTTGTATGCTTCTCTCAGAGCAGACTTTTGCTTCTGAGAAGTCACCGTCAACACCTGAGCTATAGATTTGCGGACAACCTTGCTGGAGATATTACAAAACACATACAGTTTCAGATTCAGAAACAAAGATACAGTCGAATCATATGATATAAGAACCAAACACCCTTTCAGATTCTCGACAAGAATCAAAGGTGTAAAAGTTCTAATACAAAATATTAACGTCCATCACTCTATATAATAACATACAATACACTATCTAAATGACTAAATCACTAAGGCAGAGCAAAAGCTTATAACAAACAAGACAGAAAATAGCATAGGCAGACTTCATTTCAGTGTCCTAGACTCAGTGCTGAAATATGATTAAGCTAAAAGTTTAAGAGTGAGGATATACTGTACGTACATTTTAGAGAGCTTGTTGGGAGCACCTCCGGTGACTTTGGCGACACGGAGGAGAGCTAGCTCAGCCTTAAGATCCTTAAGCTGGTTCTGAAGATCTGCCTTCGACTTTTCCCTTAGTTCATGAACCTTAATCCTCGCTAGAAACATAAAGAAAACAAACAAAAATTAAATCAGACGTAATGCTCCAACGAATCCGATTGTTGAAACTACGGAAACGAAACCGATTAAAAAAGATTCATCGTCATACCCATCGTGAGCTTCACTCGTGTTCAACTGCTGCGCCGCTGCTACTCTCGATAATCAGAAACCCTAAAGAAGGAGGAATGGAATTTATATATGAAGCTTCTTTTTAATCAAAGAGAGCTAAAAACCCTCGGGTCTCCTTAGTGGGCCGTTAAAGCCCATTGTACGACAAAAGCACTTAATGGGCCTTAACACATACAAGAAGAACCATCTGCTTCAGAGACTTTCTATTGTTCGCCTCTGCAAGTGGAGACAGCTCAATCTCTCGTTCCATCTGCTTCAGAGACTTTAAAGATCACGCACGCGTTCCCTGCTCCTCCAAATTCCTCTTTCTCTACGATTTCCAAGGTAAAGTTCGAAAATTTCTCTGGGATTTTTGTATCTGTATTCATAATCATATGTTTTAAATTTCATGATTTGGGTAGTGATCTGATGTTTTTTACACGGTGATCTGATGAAAAGCCTTTCTTTTTATCTTACTGCTATCAGATTCGATCAATGTTGGTTTTTGCTTATCTGATGGATCTGTTTGTTCGATATAACAAGTATTGTCCTTTCTGGATTATATGCTCTCTGTCATGTCTAATTTGTACAAAAGAATTACTTTGAACTTGTTATCAAAGTCTACCAATTTCGATTCAGACTGGACATAATTCAGAGTTTGAATATGATTAAGTTGATTTTGGGGGTTAATTTCTACAAGATCTGACTTAGGCTCTCCAATTGTCCTCTTGTTGTTCTACTGAAATAAGACATGTTTTGTGTTTATATGTTTGGTTTTAGCTGAGCATTTAGTCTTTCACATGCCAAGCTAGTCTCTCGTTATTCTAATATTAATGGTTGGTTATTGTGATGTTACAGATGTTTGACGACCAAGATCTGGGCTTTTTTGCAAATTTTCTGGGAATCTTCATTTTCATACTGGTCATAGCCTACCATTTCGTGGTGGCTGACCCTAAATTCGAATAGAAATGAGTTTCAAATCCAAGTAACTCTGATATCTCAGATCTACATGTCGTTCACATTCCTTACTTGAAGACTTTTCTTTTTTGTTTTCTTTCAGTAGATGTATGTTGACAATGTGGTTTCAGCTGGATTAATCTCTCTTTTTCTGTAGTGATACTATTCACAATGTAGTTTTGTTGCATTAGAGAAACAATTTACCTCAATTTTCTATAAATCTCTCTGGTTTACATTAAGTTTGCACACCGAAGTAACCTGATGTTTCTTACATGATGCTATGTGATATTAGTTACTAAACGTTTTCACGAACAAATCAAGTTGTATGAGCTATTTCTGTCACAATACATATTGTTTCTTGCATCAATCTGCTGATGCAAAACCCTAGACTGCTCAGACATAGAGTAGTTTCATTCTTCAACACCTCTTCAGCTGTGCTACCACTTATCTTGTCTGTGGCTTCCTTCAGTAGCGTTACAAAAGAAACTGAAAACCTCTCTGCATCATCTTGGCTTGGACCTAACTCCCTGTTTGTTTGGTTTTCGTTTGTTGTTGCTCCTGCTTCAACATCATGGCATATCTTTCTCTTCTGCAACTCTTTTTGGAGTCTTGCTCGAGTCTTGGTTGATGTGATCTCTTCTAAGCATTTCACCGAAGAGTGAAGCTTTTCTTGGAAGACTTTCAGGTCATGAGTTATGTTGTCCCAAAGATACCCAACCGTTGGTTGAGCTTCATGTAGGTTTTTGAGGTTGTGACATACATAGAGACAAAGATCAGATATCTTTGAGAAAGAAACCAAAAGCTTGTTGTAACTGACCGCGTTGAGAGGGCGGAGGAATGGAATATCAGGCTCTGTCAAGGCTTCTGCTGTAAACCTCTCCAATGCTGCAACGTGAGATTTGAGTTTGGCCTGCTTGCTTCTTAAATCTGACAAGTTCTGGTTCTTTTGCTCAGAACAAAGAACCAGTGACCGGATGCAATCTAAGAGCGCATCGAGACAGTGTGAAAGTTCAGTTCTTGCACGAGTTGATGCTCTCGCAGGGGTGACAAGAATCTCCCCAAAGACAAAACAGAGCAACCCTATTGAAGCTTCAACAATTCGAGTGATCGCAAAATCAGTCGGAGCTCCATAGTTTCTTCTTCCGAGTATCAACAGTGCTGCAATGGCAGCTGTAACTCCTCCAGGTTGGCCGTAGACTTTGCTGTGCCTCATGAAGACGGTGATGGCTATCCAAGGGAGCAGAGGTAAGAACCTGAACTCTTCTAGTCTCTGGAAAACAGAGCAACATAACAGACCGTAGACTGATCCCATCGCGGTTCCTTGTAGACGAGAATTCGCTACTGTTAATGTTGCTTGCCTACCGGATACAAAGCTTATGGCTACGGTTAGACCCGACCAATACCCGTTTTGTTTGTTATACAATATACCAAACAGCACCGCAAGGCCGAGCGAAATCGAGCACTTGAACGCAAAGATAAACCTTTCTCTAGCCATCCAGACACACAGAAAATCCAAAACCCTTTTTGTTTTGGACAACCCTTTGTGGTCTGGGTTAGTTTCTTCCTGGGTGTTACCCCTGTCTTGTCCCATAGATAAGAACTCACCTCTGAAGAGGTCCACACAGTACCTTAAGAAGCAAACCGGTAAAGCTGCGGTAGACAGAGAACCAGCCTCAGGATACCATCTCAACCTGTCCTCAGGCTTGAGAGTAGGTGCTGACTCAAGAGCAATATGTGCTCTGGGAGCTTCTAAAAGACGTGTCAGTTCATCACGGCTCATGTCTAGAGGAAAAGAACTGCAAGATCCCAACGCCATCTCCAACCCTCTCATCAGAAACTCTGTGGCTTTCAGTTTCTCCCCTTGATGCTTCTGCTTCTTTCTCAAGAATCTTGTATCTGGTCGCTCCCATGCAAGACGATCCTGTTAACAAATGATATTTTTGTCAGCAACAGATGATTATATCTACACCACAAGCCGATGATCATATTCAAATTTGTTGAGTTGGCTGGCTTACATGGTGGAGATCGATGCTCTTGAGTGTGTGTCTTGCTGCTGCAGACAATGAAGTTGCCTTTGCGATAAACACCTGAGCTGTGGTGTTGTCTCGAGCCATCATGACCTCAGCGAACAAATTCAACCTCTCAAAAGCATTTTCAGCATACAATTTGCAACCCTTGACCATCTGCAAACCAGTTAAAACCCGAGGTAAGTTTTCTGTGACCGTTGCATCGTCATAAAAAAAAAAAGTTAGAAAAAAAATGGCAAGACTCACTTGACTATGAGCCAGCCTTGGAAACGGGAGAAGCACGGCAAGTAGGGAAGCAATGGCTCCAAGTGCTGTACTAGCCGCCACATGAACCGGGAGCATGACAACATGCGCCATCTCTCCATTGACCACCACAAAAGTCACATAGACAACAACGATCTGCCCAAAGGCAATTCGTTTAGTCAAAAGACTCGTGGACGCCGGGAAAGCGACGATGAATGAAGCTACAGCCACAGCAAGTGGAGCCACCAAGCCGTTTCCTAACGAGGCTGGTCCAACCACCAAGACACTCATTAGCACAATGGCTATTGTCTGAAGAGTGGCGTAAGAGACGTCAACACAGCACTTGAGAACTTCGCCGTATGTTGGTTCAGCATCAGATAGCCAGATTAAGATTGTGGTCAGGTAAGAAAAGGCTGGAAACGTTGTGAAGTGTTTTAGTGGTTTGGGACCGTATAGAGTGGTCAAGCTCACGATGAGACAAGCTATGGCTGTTCTCAAAGCCAAACCGAATCGCTCGAGGCATGTTGTGTCGCGCATTCTTAATTGTTTGTAGAGATTTATGAAGAGGTTTTTTTTTTGTTAGATCAAGAATGATGAGATGAATGTTATGGTGAACAAGAAGAGTACGTATAAATAAGTGATGGGATTTAAAGTGGCAACGTCAAAGAGTTAATACATATGAGCAGCTGTCTCTTAGCTCCAAGTATTTTCATTTTCTATATTTTTGTAGTAATGGGACCAAAACCAAAATAAACCAAACCAGACTATGTGATGCATCCGTTTAGTTTCGGTTAAGGCAATGCCATATATCTATACAGAGAAAACTGAATTATAAAGCATGTAATTTTCTTAGATAGTTTGAGTTTTGGCCATGGTTTAGTTTGGTTTAGGCCATGCTATATACATTTGGGTCTATACGGTTTTATAATGTTTGTGTTGGTTCAGATTCATTTTTGTTTGTTTTCGTTACACTTCTTCACAATTAATTTTAAAAGCAGGGTAAGTGAATAAACGGGTAAGCAGATCAAACCAAAAAATAAACCGGTTTGCTCTTGGCTCCTTGTTGAGGAGGTTGCTCTTGGCTCCTTGTTAAGGAGGAGGGGGTAATATATAATATAATGAGTGTTAGTGGATCTATCTCAATAAATTTCGGTTTTGGATCTCTCTTCGGATGTCTTGTTGTTTGAGTTCGGTCTGATTTGTGTTGCTTTTAATCGTTGTAAACTAGTGTTGTATTGACGATAAGTCCTAAATATTCGAAGATATACACAAACATATCTTCCAAAGAATGCAGATAAGGATCGCATGATGAAGATATAGTTAGATATGGTGTTTATCTCTAATTAAATGTGATGTTTATCTTTACTAGGTTACTTGTAGAGAAAGCTATCTCATAACCTTGTATAAATAGAGCTTAAGCTCAATGAAATAAATCAAGTCGTTTGATCAACTAAGTTCTTCATGGTATCAGAGCAAATCTAAACGAAAAACACATTCAGAAAACAAAAATTCCGATTATCAAAAAGAGAAATCGAGAATGAGTACTATTGAAAGTGGTAAGAGCGAGATTGTCTCTTCACCATCACCTTACACCTTGTATGCTTCAGATAATCCTGGAGCTGCAATAATATCAGTTCGCCTTAATGGTGACAATTATAACGAATGGTCCATGGAGATGCTAAACGCACTTCGGGCCAAAAGAAAGACAGGGTTTATCGATGGTACGCTGAAGAAACTAGCTGTCGATAATCCAGATCTAGAAAATTGGCTCACTGTCAATTCAATGGTGGTCGGATGGATTCGGACATCAATAGAGCCGAAGGTGAGATCAATGATAACCTATATCTCAGATGCACATCCGCTCACGGAAAATCTGAAAGAACGTTTCGCGGTAGGCAATACAGTTCGAATTCATCAAATAAAAACACATATTGTCTCGTGTCGACAAGATGGACAAATTGTATTGGACTACTTCGGGAAGTTATCATCTCTATGGGAGGAATTACAGCTGTATCAACCGATACATACTTGTACTTGTGGAGCGGCGGAGGCTATTACGAAAGAACGAGATGCAGAAAAAGTACATCAATTCGTGATGGGACTGGATGATTCACGGTTCGGGAATGTGTGCTCAACTATCATAGGCATCGACCAGCTTCCGTCAATTGGAGAAGTATACAACAGAGTCAAACGAGAAGAGCAACGTTTGACATCAAACCGATCTCATGAACAGAAAGATGCAATTGGTTTCTTGACTGTTCGTGACAAGCAAGCAACAGATGAGTCAAGTTCTCAACAAACAAAAGGACCGAAAGAACAAACGAATGAAAACACGATTGTTCGAGGAAGAATGCACTGTTCTAATTGCGGTAAACAGGGCATATGAAGAAGGACTGTTGGGAAATTATCGGGTATCCAGAGTGGTACATGGAGCGAGGTCAGGGACGCGGGAACACTGCATCACGAGGAAGAGGCCGAGGCTCTGGTTCGGGTCGTGGTCGAGCACGGGCAAGTGTAGCTCACGCTACAAGTTCAAACGCTTCGGATTTTCCGGAGTTCACTTCTGAACAAATACGAATGCTGACGCAGTTGCTTCAAGAAAAATCAGGTTCTTCGGCATCTGATCGTTTGTCTGGTAAGAATAAACTAGGTGACATTATTCTTGATACGGGTGCCTCGCACCATATGACGGGAACATTGTCATTCCTGACTCATGTTGAGACGATTACGCCATGCTCTGTTGCCTTTGCGAATGGTGGAAAAACACTTGCAACAAGCAAAGGCTCTTTTCCATTATCTACAAAGTTAACATTATCCGATGTTTTATATGTTCCGGACTTGAACTGTACCTTGATATCTGTGGCAAAACTGTTGAAACAAACCAATTGTTTTGCGTTGTTCACTGACACAATTTTCATATTGCAGGACCGTTTTTCGAGGACGCTGATTGGCGCCGGTAAAGAACGTGATGGTGTGTACTACTTGACGGATTTAGTCTCTGCGAAAAGTTATCGAGCTGCGACAATCACTGATCAAGGCTTGTGGCATAAGCGTTTGGGACACCCTTCCAATTCAGTACTTTCTAGATTACCGTTTTCTACAGATTATGCTAGTTCTAGTCCTTGTGACACTTGTTATAGAGCTAAGCAAACTCGTGAAGTCTTTTATGATAGTCTTAATAAAACAACCGAGTGTTTTCAGTTGATTCATGTTGATGTATGGGGGCCATATCGTGTTCCTTCTTTGTGTGGTGCTGCTTATTTCTTGACAATTGTAGATGACCACTCTAGAGCAGTGTGGACATTTCTTTTGCTCGAAAATTCTGAAGTGCAACGAATCATGAAACGATTCTTGGCATATGTAGAGCGACAGTTTGGAAAACTTGTCAGGATAGTTCGTAGTGATAATGGAACGGAATTCATGGTCATGACATCCTTCTTTAAAGACCTTGGGATTGTCCATCAAACCTCCTGTGTGGCAACACCACAACAAAACAGACGAGTTGAAAGAAAGCACAGACACATACTCAACATTGCTAGAGCAATATTATTCCAAGCTAGTTTGCCCACTAAGTTTTGGGAAGAAGCAATTTTGACGGCAACTTACTTGATTAATAGAACCCCTACGCCTATTCTTCAAAACAAGTCGCCCTATGAAGTTCTCCATGGGGTTCCTCCTGATTACATCATGTTACGAGTTTTTGGGTCTGCATGTTATACACACAGAGCGGACAGAAGCAAAGACAAATTTGGTCCGAGGAGTAGATCATGTGTTTTCGTTGGATATCCTATGGGAAAGAAAGCCTGGAGAGTTTATGACATGGATAGGAATGAGTTCCTTGTGTCCAGAGACGTCATCTTTAAAGAAGATGTTTTTCCGTTTGCAGAAACTGTGAAACAACAACTCCAGCCGACACCATTCCCCTTGACTGAAGATGAAGACTGGCTGGTCGTTTCTGACGTAAGGGGGAGTACTGTCCCAACTGAAATAGTGCCTAACGCAGCTCCGATCTCCAGTCTGGACGAAGATGCGGTTGTAACAAGTGTCACAGAGTCACCAACTGGAACTGTTGTCGACACAGCTATCGAAACAGTTATGGAAACTGACACAAGCTCTACTCAAAACAGTGACATTGAGCTTGGTCGAGGTCATCGAGAAAAACGCACACCGGCTGCATTACAAGACTATCTCCTCTACAACACTACTACTAGTACACACCATCACTCTTCACCTGGTACTAAATCATCGTCCACGACAAACGATCTCTGTAAGTCTCGTTATCCTTTGTCTTTCTATATTTCCGATGATAAGTTTTCATCATGACATAGAGCTTATTTGGCGGCTGTGGCATCTACACCCGAACCAAAACATTTTAAAGAAGCAGTCCAACATGACGAGTGGAAGAAAGAAATGACTAAGGAGGTTACTGCTCTTGAAGATAAACAAACTTGGGACATAGAGACTCTTCCACCGGGAAAAGTTGCGATTGGAAGTCAATGGGTTTACAAAACCAAATTCAAAACTGATGGAACTTTAGAAAGACACAAAGCAAGACTTGTTATTCAAGGAAATAAACAAGTCGCGGGAGAAGACTATGGTGAGACATTTGCACCGGTAGTCAAAATGACTACTATACGAACTCTTCTACGATTAGTTGCAGCAAACAACTGGGAAGCTTATCAAATGGACGTTGAAAATGCCTTTTTACATGGAGATCTCGAAGAAGAAGTTTATATGAAGCTTCCACCTGGTTTTAGACATGCTCATCCAGACAAAGTATGTCGCCTACGGAAGTCACTTTATGGTTTAAAACAGGCTCCTAGATGTTGGTTTCAGAAGCTATCGGATGCATTACTTAAATTTGGTTTTGAACAGTCATATGAAGATTATTCCCTCTTCTCTTATTCACGCAAAGGACTTGAGTTGCGTGTGTTAGTATACGTTGATGACCTTTTAATCTGTGGAAACGATTCATACATGGTGGCAAAGTTCAAGGCTTATTTGGGACGATGCTTCGCCATGAAAGATCTAGGAAAGCTTAAGTACTTCCTCGGTATTGAGGTAAGTCGCGGTCCTGATGGGTTCTTTCTCTCACAACGAAAGTATGCACTCGATATCATTGCCGATACAGGGAAATTGGGAGCAAAGCCGGCTTTGACTCCTCTAGAACAGAATCATCAGCTTGCAACAGTCAAAAGTCCACTTCTTAAAGATCCCAAGAAATATAGACGCTTAATCGGTCGGCTTATATACCTTCTTAATACTCGGCCAGACCTTTGCTACTCAGTTCATATTCTTTCACAATTCATGAAGTCTCCTAATGAAGCTCAATGGCTCGCGGCATTACGGGTTGTGCGCTTCCTTAAGAATGTGCCTGGTCAAGGAATCATCCTTAGCTCCGACAAAGACCTCACACTTTCTATATATTGTGACTCAGATTGGTCAGCCTGCCCTCTCTCTCGACGATCTCTGAGTGCTTTCGTAGTCATGTTTGGAGGCTCCCCGGTCGCATGGAAAACAAAGAAACAAAAGACTGTGCCTCACTCTTCAGCAGAAGCTGAATATAGATCGATGACAGTTGCTTTACGAGAAATCAAATGGATGCGTAAGTTGTTGAAAGAACTTGGAGTTGATCAAGCCAAGCAGCCTACTCGTTTCTTCTGCGACAGTAAAGCTGCTCTCTATATCGCTGCTAATCCGGTTTTCCATGAACGAACGAAGCACATTGAAAATGATTGTCATGCGGTTCGAGATGCTGTTCAAGAAGGAATTATTGTTACAAAACATATTCCAACTGGGTCACAAATCGCGGACTTATTAACCAAATCTCTTGGACGAGCTACATTTCAGAATTTAGCATCCAAGCTAGGCATTCTCGATCTTCATGCGCCAACTTGAGGGGGAGTATTGACGATAAGTCCTAAATATTCGAAGATATACACAAACATATCTTCCAATGAATGCAGATAAGGATCGCATGATGAAGATATAGTTAGATATGGTGTTTATCTCTAATTAAATGTGATGTTTATCTTTACTAGGTTACTTGTAGAGAAAGCTATCTCATAACCTTGTATAAATAGAGCTTAAGCTCAATGAAATAAATCAAGTCGTTTGATCAACTAAGTTCTTCATGTTGCATTGTGTTTATTTGTGTTTAAGTCTTGTGATTTTTCTTTTTAACTTCTTTAATGTACGTTTTGGATTTGGTATCATTGTTTAATACCGGTTTAAATGCTTTTTTATTGTATCCGATCAATGTATCCGAAGTATTTAATAGTTTTTTGTATAAAATGGAAAATTTTCAAGTGAAAAAAATAAATAAACCGGAATTCAACTTTAGTCGGTTTATGGATACGGTTTGGTCATGTAACATGACTCATGTTTAAACCAAACTGGACAGGTGGGTGGGAACAGAGAGAAACCCACTGTTACATACCAAAAACGAAGTGGTTTCAACTTTCAACTAATCCTCAAAACACTCATTTTCTCGAAGTTTCTCGATTTGAAATTCCAGCAACGGAATAAAAAGGTAATGTTTGATTGATAATCGAATTGATTATGGAATGAGACAAAAGAGAAGAATGAAGAAAGTGGTATGAAAGACATTAGTCTCATCAACAATTCGAGTTCTCAAGTAGAGAGCATTTATAACAAGCTGCATGCTTCATGGCTAGTATTGTTTCCTCTTCATCAGGGAATTTGAAAGAACAGTCGTTTAGGTCCTACACTATCATATACTTGGTATTTGTACACCTATTTTATTTTCATTGATGCATGCAACTTTCTGTGCCACAAAAAAATAAATTAATGAATGGAAATCTGAAAATTCATTTCATCTTCTTAGCCGGTTATTAAATTTATTATTAATTGTATTTTTTAAATTATTTTTTTGAGAAAATGTTGAAATTAATAACATCACTACATTGGGAAACAAAATAAAATAAAAATAAACAGAGTACATACATTTTGCAAAACCTATTTCATGATAGTTTGGGCCGTTTTAGTTGTCAAACAAGGCCCAAGATCTTGACTACATGCATAAGTAAGGCCTATGGAATATATTTATTTTAAGAAGCCCAAAATTCTCGACCATTGTCTAGCTGTCAGAAAGAACGTCAGCCAATGACCGACTAATTGATTGATTAGTTTGGAAATAATCAATTGAACCAGAACATTCTCGAACCTTTTTAACGGCTACGCGCTTAATTGTTTAAACAGTTTAAAGGAAAAGTGTGGGAAGAATCAATCGGCGACCGTCAGATTGACCTCCGGAAAGATCGTACGGCTACAGAACTAGCCATCGAACATTCTCGAATCACGAGCCCGCGAATCTATATAGACTTCTCCTTCAACCTCGTATTTCGGAAGAAAGAAAAGAGAAAACCCTAGCCTCACTATACTACTTTTCTGCAATCTTCATAGCTTTTGTTCCTTAGATTTTCCTTATAGCTTAAGAATGGCCGGTAAAGGAGAAGGTCCAGCTATTGGTATCGACCTTGGTACTACATACTCTTGCGTCGGAGTTTGGCAACACGACCGTGTTGAGATCATTGCTAATGATCAAGGTAACAGGACGACGCCGTCGTACGTCGCGTTCACTGACAGCGAACGTTTGATTGGTGACGCCGCCAAGAATCAGGTTGCCATGAACCCGATTAACACTGTTTTCGGTACGTATTTATTTGTTTCCTCTATATTCGATGCTCGATTGTTGGCTCTGTTATCGAATTTGTGCATCGAAGCTAGGTTATTAGAGTAGATCTGTACATTGAAGATGTTTAGGATTGAAATCAAGCTTCCATAGTAAGCTCTATCTCGTTTGGAACTAGTTAGTGGATTATAATCTCAAACAAATAAGCAATGATTGTCTTCATGAAGCTCGTTTTGAATCGATTGATTATGATTCTGCTGGGGCTTTGCTTTAACTAATGTTATTTACTTCGCTGCAACCTCTTACCTGATTTAGCAATCCCCTGTTATCTTTTTAGTATTTCCTGATATAATGGTGGTGGAAAGATTGTGTCTTCTGTTGCTTATTTGTCTTCAATTTTTGTCAATTGTAACAGATGCCAAGAGGTTGATTGGTCGTAGATTCAGTGACAGCTCTGTTCAAAGCGACATGAAATTATGGCCCTTCAAGATCATTCCCGGACCAGCTGACAAACCCATGATTGTAGTAAACTACAAGGGAGAAGATAAAGAGTTTGCTGCTGAAGAAATCTCTTCAATGATTCTCATCAAGATGCGTGAGATTGCTGAAGCCTACCTCGGTTCCACAATCAAAAACGCTGTCGTCACTGTTCCAGCTTACTTCAATGATTCCCAGCGTCAAGCCACAAAGGATGCTGGTGTCATTGCCGGTTTGAACGTCATGCGTATCATCAACGAGCCTACTGCAGCTGCTATTGCTTATGGTTTAGACAAGAAAGCTACAAGTGTTGGAGAGAAGAATGTTTTGATCTTTGACCTTGGTGGTGGTACATTCGATGTCTCTCTTTTGACCATTGAAGAAGGTATCTTTGAAGTGAAGGCTACTGCAGGAGACACTCATCTTGGTGGTGAGGATTTTGATAACAGAATGGTGAACCATTTTGTTCAAGAGTTCAAGAGGAAGAACAAGAAGGATATTAGCGGAAACCCGAGAGCTCTAAGGAGGTTAAGAACCGCTTGTGAGAGAGCGAAGAGGACCCTCTCATCTACAGCTCAGACCACCATCGAAATTGACTCTCTGTACGAGGGTATTGACTTCTACTCTCCAATCACCCGTGCCAGATTCGAAGAGCTCAACATGGATCTTTTCAGAAAGTGTATGGAGCCTGTTGAGAAGTGTCTTCGTGATGCTAAAATGGACAAGAGCTCGGTTGATGATGTTGTCTTAGTTGGTGGCTCAACCCGTATTCCCAAAGTCCAGCAATTGCTCCTCGACTTCTTCAATGGCAAAGAGCTTTGTAAATCCATCAACCCGGATGAAGCCGTTGCTTATGGTGCTGCTGTTCAAGCAGCTATTCTAAGCGGTGAGGGTAATGAGAAGGTTCAAGATCTCCTCTTGCTTGATGTCACACCACTTTCTCTCGGTCTTGAAACCGCCGGAGGAGTCATGACGGTTCTGATCCAGAGAAACACAACCATCCCCACAAAGAAAGAACAAGTCTTCTCAACTTATTCAGACAACCAACCTGGCGTCTTGATCCAAGTCTACGAAGGTGAGAGAGCAAGAACCAAAGACAACAACCTCCTCGGTAAATTTGAGCTTTCTGGTATCCCTCCAGCTCCCAGAGGTGTTCCTCAAATCACTGTCTGCTTCGACATTGATGCAAACGGTATCCTCAACGTCTCGGCCGAGGACAAGACAACAGGACAAAAGAACAAGATCACAATCACCAACGACAAGGGAAGATTGTCTAAGGATGAGATTGAGAGAATGGTTCAAGAAGCAGAGAAGTACAAGTCAGAGGATGAAGATCACAAGAAGAAGGTTGAAGCTAAGAACGCTCTTGAGAACTACGCCTACAACATGAGGAACACAATCCGTGATGAGAAGATTGGCGAGAAGCTAGCGGCGGATGACAAGAAGAAGATTGAAGAATCGATCGAAGCAGCTATTGAGTGGCTTGAAGGGAATCAGTTGGCGGAGTGTGATGAATTTGAAGATAAGATGAAGGAGCTTGAGAGTATTTGCAACCCGATCATAGCAAAGATGTACCAAGGTGGTGAAGCTGGTGGTTCCGCTGCTGCAGGAGGAATGGACGATGATGTTCCACCTTCAGCTGGAGGTGCAGGTCCCAAGATAGAAGAAGTCGACTAAGCTTCTCTCTCTGTTCTTTTCAACAATTTTATCTCTATTTTTTCCCCTTTGTTTTTGGGGACTTTCTGTATGAACATGGGCACGAAGCCAGGTTTTCAATTGTTTTGGTTATGGCTTATCTTATATTATCTTCTTAAATCGAAAGCAGTTCTGTTTTGGTTAATGTTTCTGTTCGTGG
This sequence comes from Orychophragmus violaceus, assembly GCA_030180135.1. NCBI lineage: Eukaryota > Viridiplantae > Streptophyta > Magnoliopsida > Brassicales > Brassicaceae > Orychophragmus > Orychophragmus violaceus. Next base: position 97,268,197 of record CM058234.1, read on the forward strand.
CATAGCTTATGGTCCATAAGCTATGGATCTTGACATGGACCATAAGTTATGTTCTGATTGTATGGATCTTGATTTGGTTGTTTAGATTGTTTTTAGCTTGGTACGACAAAGTTGGGAAACACAAGTGATGATGTCTGATCATCGTGGAAACCCGGTTGGGAATTCTTGATATTCACAGGTTCCTAGAAGATCCTGTAGGAATAAAAGAGCTTTTTAGAGCATTCGGAAAAACGTATCACAATGAACATTGAATCTAGGAACATACAAATACCTAAAGGGTTCCTCATGTTCTTGAAGCATAAAGATATCTAGAGAAAGTCACATGCTTTGTATTATAACTTAGTTGATTGATCACCGAGAGAGACTTAATCACAAAAGCAACACAATTCAAAGTCCATATTGGTATATTGCAACTTGCATATGTATAATATTATTGTGATCGTAGTGTATTGAAACGAGGTTGGTTGTTATGTGGAAAGACGTTCCAGTGTTATGACAGCAGCATATCTTGAGATCTTTTAGATAACATAGGCCAAAACCAAAGAATAACTATATTTTAAAGAGGTTTACAATTATGTTTAAGAAAGTCGATTGACTATGTAACAAAGAGTTGTATATGATTAAGCAAATAATAAAGTATCCCTTTAATTTTGTTAGGCAAATAGCAAAGAAGTCTATGAAAGTATATTCTTCGGTTTAAAGGATCACTATATTAAATAAAGAGGGTTACAAAGCAAAATATAAAACCGGAACAAACTTGAACCCTAAACGGAAAATAAAGTATGATTATCAACACAATATAGAACCGGGAGATAAATGCACTAAAGTATGTATCTATGTTATTAATAAGGAAAGAAAGGTGAATCTGAATCATTAAAATGTGGTTTTCTATGTAGGTTGGATCATTCAAACCATGTATTGTTTCTTTCCTTATCCAATCCGTGGGTAGGAAGGATCCACGGCCTCCTTGCACATGGTGGTAACAGTAGAGTAATGTTCTTATCTTATGTGACGAACCATACAAATGAGGTATGTCCTCCACACGTCTAAACAAGAATGCTCGTTAAGGCAACTACTTGGGGCCTTTCCAAAGAAAGAATTATGGTTTTTCATTTAATAGTAATTTGTGTTTTGTTCTTAAAGCAAACACTAAAAAAGAAAAGGTCAGAGAGTTTAATTGGAAAAACTCTTTGCATCCACGTTCTCCATTCTCGAAATCGTTGACAAGTTTTTTTTAATAAAGATCCACAAAATGTAATTACGTGCTTAAGCATTATATATGGTTAAGTTGATAAACTAATTGACTTGTATAAAAATATTTTATATATATGGAATGTTCGAACATTCTGTCTTGAGATCCTGATCATGGCACTTGATCAAGGTATTCTCATCGACTAGTAGTATTATCATATTTATTGAGGTCTGTGAAAAAATGAAACGTGATATGTTGAAAATTTCAAAAGATTTTATTTTACTTTTTTTTAATAACGAAATTTGATTGCAGAGTTCATGCAATGCATATTGCAACGTAAGCAGCCAGCTGATATTTCAAGAATATCTGGTATCTTTTATGATATTTATTTCCAATCTGAAAATAATAATAGTTTTGTATTCTGCATTCATACTTAGTCGATAATCACACGATGATACAATGTAAACTTGGAATATCTGCTCGTAATTTACAACTCAACTTATAATTCAACGGAAATAGTATTACTAGTATTTGGTTAAAACTGGACTAGAAAACAACATGTTTATATATACTAACACAAAAGTGATGAAACACATATTTAACAAAATTCTAACCAATAAAAATTATGAATTTCCCATCGTATTGTGATTTGTTACGATCGTTAATTTTGAATAGTATAGTTTGCTAAGTCATCAGCACATAGATTTGCTTTCCCTAGATAGAAGCTAAAGCAAGTTTCGTGCAATTAGTTTCTTCGTAACGACTAGTCTAATCACATTTAGTCATGGAATTAACATCTAGGTTATTTGACTTTTTGCCTTCCAATATTAGTTTAATACTAATTGCATACTTTTCTGTTATTTCTAAAAATCAAACCACACGTACCCTTCTATAAAGTCAACTCCCCTCGTACAAAAGAAAACAATTTTATTTAAATTGAATAATGATCTTTTTTTTTTACAAAAAACGGTATTGTAAAATACAAAACCAGACTTATCTTATACTTTCTGGTGAAAATGTGTTAATTATTCCATAGTCACAAAAATCAAAATATTATTTACAATCACGTATTAGTCTACATATTAGATATATAAACATCTTTATATTCGACCAATGTGAACAAAAATGTTAATGTCTCTAGTTCAAAAGTATTTATCTAAATTTACAATTGTAAAAGTATAGAAAATACTTTAGGGTTTCATTCACAGGTTTTACTAATTCCAATGATACCAACAGAATAAACCTCTTAACAAAAGTCAACTCATTTCATCATCTTCACCATTTGGCTCCACAACATAAATACCCTAAAAGCTATTCATAATGTCTCCACAAATTTCCCTCCGTTTCGTCTTCACTAAACGGAGCCGTTTAGTAGCTGCGTAATCCCCCAGTTCACATCTTTCTTCTTCTACAAATGGGGAATGGAGCCAGCGCCTGTTGCGCGGGAACCGCCGCCGGGGAAATGTCCAATCGATACGATGTGAAAGTCGAACCCGTTCAGGACAACCTCGGTCACTCTTTCTGTTATGTCCGACCAGTTATCAACGGATCAAAATCTTCTTTCCCGCCGGAACCTTCCATCCGACCCGATCCGATCCCCGGAACCACCACCACTTTCCGTTCAATATCCGGCGCTTCCGTTAGTGCCAATACTTCAACGGCGCTCTCTGCCTCACCGTCAACAGACGCGTCGTTAGTGGCTTCCGGGTTCGAGAGCTCCAATAGATTCGCCTCCTTGCCGCTCCAGCCCGTACCGCGTGGTCCGACAAAGAAGCCGAGTCATGGGTCGGATCTATTCGAGCGCCGGTTCTTATCGGGTCCCATCGAAAGCGGGTTGGTTTCAGGTCCGAGTGGGAAGAAAAAGAAACCAAAGAAAACCCAAGGGACAAAATCATTTTCGAAACCCAAATCGAATAAGAAATTTGTCACATTCAAAACCATGTTCAACAATCTGATATCTAACAATCTACCTCGGTCAAAGAAGAGTTTGGTCGAGCCAATCGACGGATCCGATTCATCTGATTCGGATCATGATAGACCTGAGATCAGCTCCTCAAGCACGACTCTGAGCAGCCAAGACAACTCTAGAATACGAGAATACTTGAAGGAAGAAGAACAGAAGAAGGACTCTGTTTTGGGGGAGCCAAAGATTCAATGGGCGCAGGGGAAAGCAGGGGAAGATCGAGTACACGTCATCCTCTCGGAGGAAAATGGTTGGCTTTTCGTAGGGATTTACGACGGATTCAGCGGTCCAGATCCACCAGATTATCTTCTCAACAATCTTTACACCGCCGTGCTCAAAGAGCTCAAAGGGTTGCTATGGTATGACAACGCAAATGGCGAGTCCCAGATCAAGAAACAGAGTACACTTGAGCATGTGATGGAAGGAGACAATGTTACTTGTGACTCAAGAAACATAGCCGAGAATGTAAAGAAGTTGCAATGGAGGTGCGAGTGGGAGCATAACTCAAGGTACAACAAGTATAGTAACCAAAATACGAATCAAAATCATAAAGAATCTGATTCTGAGATGATTAACCACAAAGACGTTCTAAGAGCTCTTCAACAAGCGTTGAAGAAAACAGAGGAAGCGTTTGATCTAACAGTGGATGAGAATCCAGAATTAGCATTGATGGGATCCTGCGTACTTGTGACATTAATGAAAGGAGAAGACGTTTACGTGATGAGCGTCGGAGATAGCCGAGCGGTTTTGGCTCAAAGACCTTATCTTGGGCGTAAGAAGATGCAAAAGGAGCTTGAGAGAATCAAAGAAGAGAGTCCACTAGAGACCTGTTTGATTAGAGACAAAGGATTGAGTCTTCTAGTTCCTGTTCAGCTCAATATGGAACATAGCACAGACGTTGAAGAGGTAACACTTCTGTGGGTTCTGACACAAACCGTTCTGTCTTGGTCGACAACAATGAGAAACTGATTTATTTTCTTTTTTGAATGTGATAGGAAGTGAGAAGAATCAAGAAGGAGCATTCTGATGATTCATCGGCCATAGAGAATGGTAGAGTCAAAGGTTATCTCAAGGTCACTCGTGCATTTGGTGCTGGATGTCTCAAACAAGTATGTATATAAATCACTACGAGACTATAAGATTTTTTCTTTTTTGAATGAGTAGGAGCTGGGAGTTCGGTTCTTCAGTTCGAATAGGGTAGTTTGGTTCTTCGGTTAGTTCGGTTTTTAAAAATTCCGAAAGTAGCCGAATTAAAATCCGGTTTGGTTCGATTCTCGGTTAATTTCGGTTATCAAAGTATAAACCGAAATTTTTAGTAAAAATCAGTTAAATTCAGATATTTTCGGTTAATTCGGTTCGGTTCAGTATAACTAAAAAATTAATGTATTTTGGTTAAAATTGGTTATTAAAAAAACAGTTACCGATCGGTTCATCAAACCAAACCGAACCGAACTGATAACTGAACTTTTTAAAACTTGCCGAAGTATCCGAACCGAACTAACCGAAACGAAGTATCCGCTCGGTTCGGTTCGGTTAGCTCTGTTCGGTTAAAAATCTCAACTGTAAGATGGACTGTAGAAGGTTCGGAGCAGTAGGCCCGTATATCTTCTAGGTCAGATTTCAAACCATATTAATTTACTCATTTTGGGAGAAGAAATGTTACCTAAATGTGAATCAAATCTAGATTGGGGGAAGGATATTAGTTGATACGGACCAACTGAGCCAATTCTCATTCGTGACTATTAGATTTTGGATCGTTATATATATATATATATATCTAACTAAAACAAACAAACATTTCCTCAGCCGAAATGGAACGAGGCGCTACTAGAGATGTTCAGAATCAACTACGTTGGAACATCGCCGTACATCACGTGCTCTCCGTCGCTCCACCACCATAGACTCACGTCACGTGACAAATTCCTCATCCTCTCTTCCGATGGATTGTACGAATACTTTTCCAATGAGGAAGCCATCTTCGAGGTTGATTCTTTCATCTCAGCATTCCCTGAAGGTGATCCTGCTCAGCATCTTATCCAAGAAGTCCTCCTTCGAGCTGCCAAAAAATATGGTACTAAGAACTAAAACGCAAACGCAGATTACGCAGGTTTTTAAAATGAAACTGACGGACAACTTTATTTGGTTTTCAGGTATGGACTTTCATGAATTGTTGGAGATACCGCAAGGAGATCGTCGCAAGTATCACGACGATGTTTCTGTGATTGTGATTTCACTTGAAGGAAGAATTTGGAGATCTTCCATGTGAATGTTATTAAAGACCTTGTGAAGAGACTAACTAAAGTAACTTAGTTTTTTTTTTTATTGAAACCATTCGAGTTTTTTTTGTTATCTATATATTTTCTGCATATATGAATATGCTGTATTTTATAACTAAATATTTAGTTTAGTGAAAAAATTAAATATAAAGCAAGAAGAGTATGAATTTTGTTTAGACTGTATGTATATTCTTCTTGCATTGCTCACTAAACTATATTGGTAAGCAAACACAACATCTCCCTGCTTTCTTTTATGAAGGGATTAGTAAATAAAACGACTCATCAATCTTCATATGTCAACGAGATATATAAATTTTTACAAAGACATTAAAATCATATCAACCTTTTAAAGTAGTATTAAATATATTTTGGAGTCTCAGATATATGTTGTTAGCTACTATTAAGTATGAGAAAATATATATAAATTTTATTTGTTAATCTATAAGCCTTTCGATGATAAACCTTTCTACTTTTTCACCAAAATTATTTTTAGTTTCGTTTATTTGTTTCAACGGTTATAACTATATAGTTTTTATAACTCGTCAAATTTTGTAATACAAATATATTAATTTATCAATTTTTTTTTAAAAAAACAGAAAAATAAAAAACAAAACCAAAATAGTATTAGAAGCTAAGATGTATAGGCTTTTACACGACATCAAAATCATATCAACCTTTTAAAGTAATAACAAAAGCATTTTAGCGTCTCATGTATATATATTGTTAGCTAATATTAAATATATGAAAAGGGACATAATAAATTTCATTTGTTAACTTATAAGTCTTCCAGTAATAAAACATGGTATTTTCTACTTTTTCCACTGAAATTATTTTTAGTTTTGTTTATTTGTTTCAACGGTTATAACTATATGGTTTTGTATTTTGTAAAACTTTTTTGATATAAATATAATGATTTGTCAAAAAAGATATAAAACCGAAAAAATGAAAGATAAAACCAAAAGAGTATTAGAAGCTAAGACGTTAAGAAAAACAAATCCTTCTAATCTGAAGTTCACACAAAGAAAATTAAACTTAAACTAATGTAAAATTACAACATAAGACAGTGTTTTCTGAAAGACTTTAAAATCCTAACAATCAAACAAACTGATGTTGTTGTTCCTATAGTGAGCTCGAAAGGAACAACAACACACACAACCAAACATCCAGAACATATACAACAAAGACGAGAGAAAAACAACGCTGAAACTAAACGCCACAGCCAATCAAGGAAACGAAGACAATGCAAGCTCCCTGCTTTCAATATGCCTAATTTCGACAACCTTATCATAATCGTCTCGTTGGAATGTTATTTAATCATGATAAGTTAAACTGCATTTATCTAATAACCAATTTAATTAATCGTATTACCATCCGAAATAACTTTTGGAGTATCTCATTAATATATTACTGATATTTTTAATATATTTTTGGTTTAGATATTTTCATCTTGAGTTTATTTTTTGTCAAAAGTTTGTAAAACAAATCATTGTATAGAATGACTTTTTCACAACAATACAAAATTTCATATTACAATATTGAAATGTTGGATAAGATTCTGGAAATGATATTCCTACATTATCTCCCGACCACACATAGTGAATTCTTCTTTTAAAGATTTTCGCCTTCTCTTTGAGATTTTTTATTATTTTCTGATAATTTTATCTTGTATTTTAATAGAAGATTTTTAGATATTTTTAGATATTTGCTTTACAAAAAATTGTATTTTTAGATATTTTCCTTCCTAATAGTATTTTCTTCGATTTACAGTTTTAAAAAGATAAAAAATACTATTATAGAAACCAAAAAAAAAATGTAAGAATTCGATTACTAGATTAAATAGTTCAATATTCATAATTTTATTTTCCATACAGGCCCTACTGTAGAGTAATGATGCGTCATGCGTGCTTGTAGATTATATACACTTTAAATCACGACCGTAGATTTAGATCTACCTATAAGGCGGTGTAAATATGAACGGTGATAAGATTGTAACACACGGAACTCCGGCACACTCTAGGACATACCAGAATAAAACACACGTACCACAATTATTGATCCGACAATTATTGAACCGACGTACGAGAATCAATGCGTACATGGTAAAAGATGTAAATAAGAACTAGTTCTAGGACTGATATTTAATTTAGGAGATAAGAGCGTTGAAGGATTGCGACACGTGTATGGTCAATATCCTCTTATCTAGCCTATAAATTTGGGTGCTTCATCATTCACCAATTTTCATTCTGCGATAACTTTCTATTTATCATTATTTTCAGAGATTTCTTCGATCTTTCTTTCAATTTTATCGAGAAAATGTCTTGCTGTGGAGGAAACTGTGGTTGTGGAGCTGGCTGCAAGTGCGGCAACGGTTGCGGAGGGTAAGTCTCGAGCCTCTGGTTTAGTTTTCGGTTCTCTATTGATTTTCTCGGGAAAATATCTGTAAATTTGAAGATGTATTGTTGTTTTCGATTGGCTTCTCGTGAAATTTTGGTTAAACGATTCGGAAAGTATTTTAAATTCGTAGATCCTATTTATTCGCTAATACGTTGAATCGGTTGCGTTATTCCGTCACTGATTTTGGCGATTTTTTTTCTAGAAAAAAGGAAGGCTAATAAATCTATGAATCTATAGATCGTCGTCTCAGATCTTAATTTAGGAAACAAATTTTTATTTTGTGGTTCTTTGTATATTTTTATAATTCACGACCTCTGTTTTCATTGGATCCAGACTGGTATTGTTCTGTTGTTTGCAGTTGCAAAATGTACCCAGACTTGGGCTTTTCCGGCGAGACGACCACAACTGAGACTTTTGTCTTCGGCGTTGGGCCGGCGATGAAGAACCAGTACGAGGCTTCTGGCGAGAGTAACGCTGAGAACGATGCTTGCAAGTGTGGATCTGACTGCAAGTGTGACCCTTGCACTTGTAAATGAATAAAACCTTTGAAAAAAGGCAGAGATAATCAGAGAGTTTTTAATAAAGTAATAATATAATAATTCCAATGATGTTCTAGGTTTTGTCGATGTGTAATAAAGGCTGCAGCCTTTGTCTTTTAGCCAATTATGGTTTTCGTTTGCGTTCAGTTCATATCTAGATGTCTCTGCCATATGTGACCACCACAGTTGTTGAGTCAGTTTGTACTTCAGTGGAGTGAAGTTGGATTATTTATATAATAATATAGTTTTTTATAATTCTGTCTTCGTCTCTTGTCCGTTAAAATCCAAATCATTCATTTATTTAGGTTTGGTTGCTAAATAAGTAAATTAATTAGATCCGAATAGTTGGATCGTAAGGCCTGTGCGTGGGCCTCTATAGCTTTCAACATCAACTGGAAGAAAATGGTCGATTCGTATCTGTTACGAAAGTAAATACGACGTCGTATACGATTTAACATTACAAACAAATCCCAGTAAATAATGATTGTATACAACTTAAGTTTCTCAGTGATGCACCCGAGACCAATGAAGGTGAAGAAGTTGATGGAGAACCTTGTGTTCCTAGGATGATCCTTTGGGAAGATTAACTATCTCCTCCATGGTTGGATCCTGAAGCTTTTCATTGGAAGCCCTTATTCCCAATTGCTCAGAGAGTTCTTGGATAAGAATCTTGACAAAGACACGGGATGACGTTGTTGTGTCTTCCTCTGTTAGCCATACATTGGCAAGGACATGCCACGGAGGAGCATCTGCGGTTAGCACATGAGCAAAGAACATGGCTACACTCCTCAGCTTATTGGTCTTTACACGATGAACTGTCGCGTACTGCTGCACAAACATGCATAGTTCCCTCTCCTGATCTGGTTCAACTCGGATTTGGAGCAGTATGCCCTGCTTCCTCGAAGTTAAGACTTGACATGATCGTTAGATAGATTGTCTTCCTGAGACTGACAAGATCAGTTTCTGTATGATCTTGTATAACCGTCCCTTCATCTTCATCATGATCATCTTCCACTTCTTATTTGTCTGCATCATCTTCCTCCCCAAGTATCTCTCTTTTCAGCTGCTCGTACTTCCTCTCGTTCCGGTGGATTTTAACAAAGGCAACAGAAACCTCAAACAGTGTCTCCGGTGGGCTCACCAAGAAGCATCACGAGATGCGCGAGGAACTGATCTCCATCTTTGTTGCAAAATATGACGTTTTATTAACCCAATCCTAACTCATGTGAAGTGTAAATTGTTCTTTTGGATTAAATACAACTTTAAATTTAACCCAAAGATAAAATCAAAATATACTAAAAACAAAAACCAATAAAAAAAATTAATCGTGTAACCAAGAAAAAAAGATGTTTTTTCTTTTCTTTTTTAGACTGGGAGTTCAGAATCTCCTCCATCAAGCAACTTATCTTTCTCAGATGGTTTGGTTTCATCATCAGCCTTCTTCTCTTCCTCTGGAGATATGAACTCAAGCTGTCTTGACTTAAAAACAGCTGTTCTTTTCGATCTTATCCGGTAAGGAGGAGATAAATTGTAAGCATTTGATCCATTACTCTGCTTCTCTTCACAATCATCAACAACCTCTTTAGCTTCTTCAACTGCTTTCGCAACGATCTTGTTGTTATCAGAAACAACACTGCGTCGTCTTTTCCTGAATATAGAAGGTGTGTTTGGGAAAGTTCTAGCAGCTTCTCTAAGAAAAGATTCAGGACTCGTTGGAGCTAAACCATTGCTGTACTCTTTTCTACAAGGAGGTGGTGGAGTGAAGAAGATTACAGGTGATGCCCTTGGACTGCAACCACATTCATAACCATACATACGCTGCTTATCCGCTTCTGACGGCATGTAATACTCTGTTTGAGGCTTCTTGTAGTAAAGATGATTACCATTCTCTGGCGATGGCTCTGGGTTAGGCAACTGAGGAGAACGAGTGTACTCACTAACACCGGTCATTGGTGAAGCAGCTGCTACTACTTCGACCGGAACAGGAGAGTTTAGTTGGTCTTTTCCGTCTTCTTTGGGTGTGTTAATCTGTCTAGTTCCTGAAGAGGTTTGAGCAACTGTTACAGAATCCCTTTGCTGAAAATACAATGGACGTTTGGCTGCACTATCGAGAACACCGTTCTTGGCTGCTGACGGTGGTAAAGCACCATTAGCAAAGTAGAATTCTGACTTCTTCTTCAATGAACTGTTCCAGTGATTCTTTATCGAATTGTCGGTTCTGCATCAAGTTTTTAAGTAAACCCTTTACATTAAACCCAGTAGCTAAGCCTAACTCCATTGAAGCATGCATCAAAAACAGTATATACCTGCCGGGTAAGACCTTAGCAATTTCAGCCCATTTGTTTCCGTGGATTCGATGAGCACTCATGAGAGCTAACTCTTCCTCTGGGGTCCAAGCATCCTTGTTGATACCAGGATTCAAATGGTTGTGCCACCTGCATACATATCAAAAACACATTGAAGCTTCCAAAATAACTATAACAAGACAAATGCTTTGCTCATATGAATTTAATAATAACCTTTCTCGACACTGCTTCCCAATTCGACCAGGTAAAGACTTAGAGATGATAGACCATTTCGCAGGCCCGTATTTTCCAACTAGTTCAACAATTTTTTCATCCTCCTGCAAAAAGAAAACAACTTTTTAAGCTCTTATATTAAGAAAATGAAAAGCCAAAAAAAAACAAAAGAATCAGAAACAGAATGAACCTGTTGCGTCCAAGGTCCTTTAATAAGGTCCGGATTCAAAACTTTCTGCCATCGGTGCAGGCATTGAACTTCAGTTCTATCAGGGAAATACTCAGCTGACAAAAATAAAGTACACTAATTCAAACAACAAGCACAGTTCATAAAACTACATAGACACTGAAAACAATCAAGAAGTACTGTATATACAATGGCATACAAGACTCCAACTCCGATATTCCACTCACAAATCTCTTGAACATGTTGTAAAGCTGACATCAATATTGCTAACGGGAACTAGAATCTAAAGAAAAGGAAGTGATTCATTTACCTATTTTCTTCCAGCTCTTGCCTTTAAACGTACCAACTGCTTGTCTCAATGTCTCATCCTGTAATAAGTAAAGAAAACTCTCATCTCAATTTCCGAACTAGTGATCTACCACAAGTCCACAACAAAGCAATCACTACTAACCTCTTCTGGAGTCCAACCACCTTTAGCTCGCCTTATAGGGCCACTCGTCCTCCTGGCATAACAAAAATATTATCAACATATAGAAACTAAAACATTTACAAAAAAGAGTTCATGTGATTTAAATTTGTAAACTTTACAAAATTTATCTCGATTCGATACATAAACAAAGAAGAAGAATGAAAAACCAAAGCACCTATGTGTTGGAGATACTGTAGCAGGACTTGAAACAGCAGGTGACTTGAGGAAACTACTGCCACTGCCTTCAGATACAGAGGAGCAAGAAGCAGCTGTTGATTGTTTATTCTCTATACACTCACCCTCCATTTTCACTTCACCTTTTTCTCCCTGAAGATCAATCTCAATTCGATAAAAAAAAACGTACACGATAGAACCCAGATCTCACAAAACTAGAAAATTCAGTGAAAATCTAGGGTTTATAAACGATTCTAATCACATAAATTATTATTCGAAACGGTGGAATTGGTAGACCTAATCAACCCGTGAACTCAAATTTTTCACTACAGGAAAACTTTAATCTGATCACAAGAACAAAACCCTTAATCAGATTCGGGAGCAAAAGAAGATACCTCATGTGGAGAAGAAGCCGTTGGATTCAAATTGCAGCTCATCGAGATAGATAGATGCAAGAATTCGCCAGAAGAAGACGAAGGGAACGTGGAAAGAAAAAGAAAAAAACAAAACTTTATTCGAAAAATACTTTGCCCGTTGAAGCAGAGAGATATATAGAGAGAAAGAGAAGAGACTTGGATCCAAACAAGAAAGGGAAAAAAATATATTAAAAACAATTAATAAATTAGGTCTAATATATTTACTTGCCGTTCTTTTTTTTACCATAAGTAACCTATTATCTGATTCGGCCGGTTTATTCTATTAATTATCAACATTTATCGCATACCGAGCAACAATTCAACCAAACCAAATCAATCAATTCAGAATAAGTTGAATCGGAGATTGATTGCTAGAAGATGTCAAAGTATAAACCAGCTTTGCATTTAGTGAGTATCTCATGGTGCTGCTGGTTTACTTTTCATTAGTTTAATGTGATTTGATTAGATGTAAATGAAAGGAGCATAGCTAATTTTGGTCAAGCGGGTTCAGTAAATAACCAATTGTTTAAAACCAATTAACGCCGTCAACGGTTTTATTCTGGAAGGTGGAAAGTCGTTATGGTAAAAGTCTAAAAAGGTAATAACGGACGTTAACTGCAGAGAGTTTAACCTTATGAACAAAGGTTTGAACTCAAACGGCACTATGCGATGCCAAACTTTAAAGGTATATCTTGTCTGTCGGTTTCATCATGTGATGATCTATTGGGCTAAATTAAGGCCCAAAAGAGAGGAGCAAACATGTGAGACCATGATAAACAATATCATAAAAAATTAATATTTACCATTTTGGATTAATAGAAGTACTCTCCAAAAAGGTAAGCTATGTTGAATAATACAATAGAGAGAGTTTTCTCTCATCCTAGTCCCGAATCTTTCAAAAGAAGATATGTTCTGCGGTGGTTGCATGCCGTGAAACTTCGTGGAGTGCCACATGTTTGGTATGTTCTTATCTCGATCGGGATATTTTCAAGCTGTTGTTGGACTTTTGTTGGCCCATTTCGTTTTTCTTTTGGACTTATATTTCGAACCCAACAGTAATATTTGCCTTATAGACTTTTATAATGCAATCGTTGGCTAAAAAAGGGTAGAATTATACAAGTCTTGTTGTTGTTGTTGTCTATTATTGGTTATCTAATTGAATAACCATAAAAATGAAGAAATTTGTATCCAAATTAAATATATTTAGATTTAATTGATAAATTAATTTTGTGATAGTTATACTAATTGGTTAATTAACACTAAAAATATTTAATAACCTTTTAGTAAATCTGAGGAAAAAACTAATAGCAACTACTTAATTTCACTAGATAATTGGCACATAAAAGAAGTTACAAAAAAAAAAATTGGCACATAAAGATTTTTATGAATTTATTTTATAATATAAACTGATATAACTGTTTTAGCTTTTGGGAAAACTAGTCACAAAAACTGTATATTTTGTATGACATGGATTTGCAATATATTGTTTTAGATTTGCAAGAAAAAACTAATATTTATTTATGAAAAAGCTGAAAAATAAATCCTACATAACATATATATTTTTTTGTTCTTCAAATATTTATGTGTTACCAATATAAAAAAAAAAAAATATCCTACAAAACCGTAAGTTTGTTTGAATTTTACTATATTAATGCACATAAAATCAACAAATCCGAAAAGAAAAATAAATTGTTTCAAATACATCAATACAATCCAAAATCATAACCTTCTTCCTCTACTTCCTCTTCATTTTCAAAGAGTATCACGGTTGTGTTACATATTGAGCTCATGAAGTAAATGAGTCAAGTTGACTTGTTACATATTGGCTGTTAATGATTATCTCATTGAATAACCATAGAAAAAATGAAATTGAAACAATTTTTTGAAACAATTTAATAATTTAACTTGTTGGATTGGGCGGAGGAGGAAAAAAAGTTGGAAAAGCCGTTGAGATGAATCTGGGAAAGCTGGCTTCGTCTTAAAGTAAATCGAAGAAGAAACGGGGAGTAAACAACCACAACGGCTTTTCCAACTTTTTTTCTTGTAGTGGTTGTTTACTCCCCGTTTCTTCTTCGATTTACTTCAAGACGAAGCCAGCTTTCCCAGATTCATCTCAACGGCTTTTCCAACTATTTTTTGGTTAGTTATTCTAATTGGTTAATTTGTAATAAAACTATTTAATAATTTAAATCACTAAATATAGAGAAGAAAAATCAAAATTAACAACTTAAAATTTCATTGGATAATTTATACAAGTATCTTTTTAATGAATTTTATTTTAGATATTGGAAAACTAAAAAAAGCTCATATTTTGTACAATATGGATTTGTAGAATATTGTTTTAGATTTGCAAGAAAAAATCAATCTTTACTTTTAAATAATGAAAAGAAGATTATAGACAATGATTATCTTCAGTGGTTGCATTGCACTGAAGGAATACGATTTTGTTAACAATTACATGATTATCAAATACTTTAGAAAACGCTTATATAAAATGCAATAAAACTTCAGAATATGATTTTGTTAGTATATGTGTTTGGTTTACTTGCGAAACGCTAGTCATGTCGAGATTGAGAGAGAAAAATCACAAAAGAAAGTCTATGTATTACGATGATCATCTTGCGGTTGCAAAGAAAGAAATAAGCTCGAGAAATTTCTGTAATTTGGTTGATGCTGCCGTCATGTTATCTGATGAAGAAGTACAAAATCTTAATGGAGCTTCTACTTCTTCATCCCTTGTCGACCTTAACAAAATCTTAATGTAATTGTTAACAAAATCATGATCCAACATAATATCAGAGTTGCATTGCACATAAATATTTATGTTTTTTTTTCCGACTAAATCATAACTTCATTAATCAACAAAATATTGTTTGGTTACAAAATCAAATACATACAAAATTACATCAACACACTTATTACATACACATTGGTATGAGCCATATACTGAGAAAATACAGCAGAAGAGAGATTGACGATGCTTTCCGAAGAGTAGTCTTACTCGCTAACTGATCATAATATCGGTTATTGTTCAACTTCATATTTGATCTTTCTCTGATGTGATTTGTATGCAGCATCTTTTGGCTGAACATTCTTTTAACAAAACACATCCTGAAACCTGATGTGTCGTAATGAAACTTTGAAAAGAAGACACATTGATACCAACACTTCCGTATCAAGATCTTTATGATGAATCTTGTCTCTGATATTTGTTTCTTGGTTGAAATCAAAAGATTTGATTTTTTGTTGTGAGTTGTTGTTGACAGTTTCACACAACCATCTATTTGCCTATGTTTCTCGCCAGTCACTATTCCAGGATCCCAAATGAAATAAACTTGAACGCTACTCCCCCAAATTGGATAACAAAATCACCAACCCAACAATTTAGAATTGTATGGTTTATAAGTGGACCAATGAAACCTCGTGTAGAGGACTTGAAGCCGTACTGACAATAAACATCCCTCAAACAGCGCAGAATAGGGCAGTATAAAGAAAAACTTACAGTTAATTGATGCCATACTCTGGCCATTGTGAGAGATTTATTGTAGTAGGAGGGATGCCAGCAAACACTATCAAACTGTAGTTGCCGGAAAAAAAATCTTCGAATGAGAGACGAGACGGTTATATATATAAACCGATGGCATGTGTTGAAATTTGTGGAGAAGAGACTTGAAAATATGAAATTCCCTGTTAACGGAGACGATCTGGTGATTGGTAATGAGAAATTGTGATCGACGTAAATGGGAACCTTCATATCTTCATATCTCTCCATTGACTAAAAAAATCAACACTCACTGTTATGTTTCTATTGTTTAATATCTAAACTAGAATTATATATATATTTTTTGAAAAATAAAAATTCTTAAAATATTTCACAAAAGAAGATTAAAAATCAATTACCCCACTTCATTCTTAGTTCATCTTCTTTCTCCGTTCATTTCAAAATCTCTCTCTATCTTTCTAATTTCTCCAATTATGTTAAGAGTTTAATCGCTCGAGCTCTTACCCTAACCACTTGTTGCAGGGCCTTTGTTGTATGGATCTTCAAGTGAAACTTGGAATTGATAAAATGTCACGGTTTGTTTTCTTCTCTCTTTTACAGACGAACCTTTTCAAGCCACGTATCTTTGAGTTAAGCCAATATGAGTTTGTCTTCCACAGTTGATGCAACGCATCTTATGGAGTTTAGTTACATTAGTACTTGTTGGGATTTGATTTTCGATAGGATCTTTTGCAGATTTCATTTCTTATTTTCGGCTCTTATAATAAGCCTTGTAACGTGAAGATACAGTTCACCTTAATTTCAGAATAATTCAAAGCTTTTCAGCTCTTTCCTTTCGATTACCAGTTTGTTTCGAACTCATAATCTCTAAGAAAAAGTCTTAAGTTTGGTATTCTTTCGAATCAACAGACTCTTGACCTGATACAGCTTCCGCTACACCAACAGTCATCTCCACACCCATTGTTGTCTCATTTTTTCCACCCCGAGGACCACCACGACCTTGACTCCTCTTGACTCCCACCACGACCCCGACTCCTCCACCTACCACCATGAGTGTTTGGAGGCTTGACTTTCTATTTCAATTGTTACGAAAACTTAAATGATAAAGCACAATAGTCCGTTCTTGATTTGATATACACTAGTTAAATCAACATGCAATGTTCGATACACATGATCACAAATGCAACTCTAAAGCTGTTTGATTCGGTGTCATCATACAAATTCGCTTGAAATCTAATTATATAACTCATTGTTGACATGCATCAATCTTCATAAAGTTTATCAATTATTACCGTTCTGAAAAGTTGTGCTAATGTCATACGATTCTTCATCTTCAGCTTCAACTTCGTGTTCATTTTCACCATCCTCATGTTCCTTGATCTTCAATTCCTTTTTGTCTCTTCCTTCTTATTTTGCATGACATGAATTTGCAAAATATTGTTTTAGATTTGAAAGAAAAAACTAAATTTTATTTATGAGAAAACAACTGTAAAGTAAATCATAGATAACACTTTCTTTTTGTTCTTCACTTTATTTGTTACTAATATAAAGAATAAAAAATCCTATAAAATTGTAAATTTGTTTGGATTTTTCTATAATAATGCACAAAATAAACAAGTCCGGCAAAACAAAATTGAAGAATGAAAACCGTTTCAGGTAGATCAATATAGTCCAAAGTCATAAGCTTCTTCCTCTTCTACTTCCTCTTCGTTTTCATAGAGATTCTGACCGTTTTGGAATGCAGCGTTCATGTCATATAATTCTTCTTGATCATCTTCAGCTTCATCCCCGTGTTCATTTTCACCATCCTCATGTTCCTTGAACTTCACTTCCTTTTTCTCTTCCTCCTTATTTTCCATGACTGTCTCGGTTTTCCATCTCTTCGGTGATTTCTCACCTGGCTGAAACAAGAAATAAGCAGATAGTTGTATAAAGCTACAGTCATAGACAACCGAAAAGTGATGATAAATAAAAAAACAAAAGAGAGAGAGAGAGTAAAGACTTACATGTGTATCAAAGAGCTCCTCCAAAACATCTAAGTTGATTACACTACTAAGTCTCTGTAAGAGTCAAGACTAGTCAGCAGGAAACACAAAAAGTTTCTCCAATGTAAACTTTAAGAAGAGCAAATATTTTATGGCCATGACATTTTAAATTAGTAGTCTTAAGGCATCAAGAAGAGACGTTTTAACCTTTCTATCAAGCGTTCTGCGAACAGCTTCCGAGGTGGTGGCTGGGGGAGGCGCATTCTTTGCTTCTTCAGCTCGTTTTTGTTGCTTTTCCTATATGAAGTGATAAAAGATAACCAGAATTTGATTGAGAAAACTATATGTCATTATTCTCTATAAGTTAGATACTTGAGTTGATAAGAAGTGAGGAACATAATAGCAACAAAGTTAAAATTGGGTCACCTTTCTAGATTTTGCAACAGCAGCTTTAGAAGCTTCAACAAGCTTTCTTGCATGTTCTGGGCAATTAGCGTTGCTCGCGTTTAAAGCATCACTGGCTGCCTTCAAAGCTGCTTCTTTATCTGCTTGCTCCTATAAAACAATATACTTATGTAAGATTCTTGTGCATGTGACAACTCATAAAGGAATCCACGAGATGATAGATGATATATATAGCCTCAGAAATAACCTTAAGATATTCTTTGTTCATTTCATCCCATATCATCTTCTTAAAAAGCTTTTCTTGCTCGTTGTTAATATAGCTATCCACCTGGTTAACAGTTACAACCAAGATCAATCTAACAAGCGAAACTATAGTAATAAAAAAAGACTAAGACAGAATGTTGAGCAAGCAAAATTATTTCCCACCTCAGTATCACTGACGTCAGAAAAGTTGCCTGATTCATCCGAAGCTTCAGCATGTCCATCATCCCCATCCTTTTCTCCTGCACCTTTATCTGGGACACAGCACAATAAAGATTCTCAAGAGCTCAAACGATAGCAAAAAAAAGACAGTAAGTACACTCACCCGAACATCGTTTTTCACTTTTGTTCACACTGGAATAGTCTGGTTCTCTCTCGGACTGCCAAAAGTTGGACAGGAGAAAGATTTGAACCATAAGATTGCACCAAAGCAAACTTGAACAAGCTTTGTATACGATCCTCCAATAAAAGAGCACATAAACTTACATTTAGTTGTTCATCGTGGTTTAGGCTACTACCACCTCCCTCATTTTCTTCTCTAGCTGCTTTTTCCATTCTCTCTTTCTCTGCTCGCTGGAATGCAGGAGGATCTGACCCACCAACAAGTCCTCCAGAAACATTTTCAAACTGCAAAAAACCATCAGACTGTTAACTCTCAGAGCCATTTGCTATAAAAGAGACAAACTAGGCATAAAACCGGAGACGTACTTCCTTGTAACAGCTCTCACATAGTCCATAGTTAAAAGGCTTACAATCCTGATGCATACATAACACACTCTCATTGTTAGACTTTGGTTTTGTGGCAAACGAACTCTCTTGCAGCGTTTTCCATTCTTTCTCTGCGAGGCTGAGCTGATCAACCTAGGCACACATAAAAAACGGTGTCAATCATGTGTGATAATGATAGAACTCTAGAACGAACTATCGAGTTAGTAGGTTTGCCGGTACTTCGAGAACCTTCCAAGTCAATCGGTGTCTATCAGATAATATGAAACTATTCGAAAACTAGAAACTCTTTAGCCTTAACTCACAGTTAAACTTCCAGAATCGGTATTTTTAAACTCATCTAACCGTTTGGTTAGAGTTGCCTCGCATACATGCACAATGTTTACCTGAAATATTTAAACAACACACCAAATCAGCATCAGCACTAAATTAGTAAATAAAAGGCTAAAACGTCTTTCCTCTCATCTCTAACAATACTTTTTGCCAAGCTTACAATATCTGTCTTACAGCACTTGATACCATGGGCAAGCGCAGCTGTGTAAAGAGCTGCTCCACATATTCCACTCGGTTTCCGGCCGGTCTGCACGCCAATACATGGTCAATGTTAACAAAAGGCATGATAAATAATAACTAACGCCACGGCAGAGGGTACATAGGAAATGATCCACTAACAAAAAAAGGTTAAACCTGTATCCAATCTCTCTTCATACTAGCTATAATGTCTCTAGCTGTTCCCACGACTTTGTTATTTTTATCCCCCTTCAATAAGCCTGAAAAGTGTATGATGTAACGAGTAGGCTGGGTTACGTACTATTCTATATACATGTTTGTTTCTTGGCTGATGTTCAAAGCAACTAAAGAAACTAGAATCGTAGTAAAATCAGCATCAACAAATACAGAAAAGGATAAGAGTCAAAATACGACATACTTACTGCTTGAGAATTTAGGAATAAAAATTGAAGGATCAACAAGAGTTTCATAATTCCGGTTTTCAGCAATGTACATCAATTCACAGAGTTGCAAGTACACAGAACCTAACTCATAACTGCAAAAGAAATTTATGAAACAGAAACATCAAACATCAAGGAAAGAAGAGAAATAGATGGAAATTAATGGAAGAAAAACTCATCTTACACGCTAACTCGAAGGTAGCTTGAAAAATCAATAAGAAGCATCGGAACGTTCATTTGCCTACAGATCAAGAAAGTTTTTGGTTCAACATACAGCCAATAACACATCACCGGTGACATACATCATTTATTTTAAATAGAAACCAAAATCAGAAGAGAAACAAGACATTACTAAGAACCTAACCTGCAAGTCAAGTAGAGACAGGAAGCCTGTACTAGTTCAGTTCTGCGGCCTTTAGTGAAATTTTGCTCAACTGCCAGCTACAGATGATAAATTGAGTTAAAAAGGGGTAAAAGTCCTAACAAATTAATATTCATAAAATATTTAAACCAAACATACTCTAAAGAATCGACTAGCCATGCCAATCAAATCACCTCTCTCTTCACCAATCCCCAAGGCATCTCTCAGATTCATAAACTCATCTTGAGCTGCAAATAAAAACAAGGGTTTGGTCAGAGCAAACAAAAAGGATCAATATTGCATCAGCGTTACGTGTCTAATAATGCAATGGTATTTTAAGGATGGGAAATACAAAATAACCAGTACAAGCTTCCAGCAATTATTGAACCGATAAGTTTGAAATGCAGTAAAAAAAAGGGATTTGCATCATCAAGTTGGATCTTATCAAGAAGCTAGATCAAACATAAGCGAAAGCTTTCAATTAGATGTGCCAGTTGCAGTATTTAGGCCAGCAATGAACAGAAATTTATATACAACAAAAGGCATACCTATTCTTAATCTCCTTTCACGTGAGCTTGAAATCCCACTCTGAACACTTCTCACTACGTTACCTGACGCTTGGCTCTGCAGGTACATATAAGTGAAGGTAAGGATCAAACTATAAGGCACGAGTATATATATAACATACAAACTCGACTACACAACTTCCATATAACCCCTACAGAAGATTGAAGCAGAGATTCTCACATCCTAACCTTAAACGTTCTATTAATCACAAACCAATTGAGACAGCAAGAACATCCCAACAAACTTCGAAACATTCGTTATGATTTGTCTACCTGCCCAGCAGCATTCTTAACGAAGGTAACTTCACTTGAATAATTATGATTTTCCAATATCCTCCCACATAAATCACACGCCCTGCAAAATAATAGTCATAAGATTCACATTTTGGAACTGGAACACGAAGGGTGAACATATTGAATACTCAAAACACTTACAATGCACTATCAAATGGGCGCATTCCGAGAACGTTCTTCCCACAATGGGTACACCACACCATGGCTCCACGAAACAGAAGGCTACCACCTTAGGATAATAAATTGGATCCGAACTCAACGATGAGGCTTCAATCGATTCCAAACTGCAGCTTCAAGTGTTTATTGTTCAATACAGGGGACGATAAGATTATTTCTGGCAAAATAAACTTCTTGTACGCGATCGTGCGAGAGTGGAAAGGATTAGGGTTTAAAGGTGTACAAATTTACGTATATATAACATACCCGTTCTAGCCCCGACGGCGGCTACGGCTGAAGAAGGCGAAGCTGATAGACGTGTTGAGAGATTTCCTTCCGATATGCGACTCCTTTCAATCGAACTAGGGTCCATAAGGCAAAATCTGGAAACTTACATAAGTTGAACCGGTACAATTAAGCAGTTAAATAAATTATGATACTGAAGTTGAACCCGTAAATTATGTGGTCTATACTGGATGTTGCTAAACCGGAACTGGGAGGAAAACCTGCGAATTGTAATTCCTTTGAATGGAAGTGATTGAATAGGCTTGACATATTGGATATTCGATTTGGTTTTGGGTAAAAATTGATCGGTTCAAGATATTTTAGGTAGAGAAATTTAGGATTTAATGGATATTTATTTTTTTCGGTTCGGTTCTGATTCAGTTCCCATTGGTTCAGGGCCGGTTCGAGTACATAGGTTGAAGAATCAAAAATACTCAAAAATTCGGTTCTTATCGGTTCCGGATATTTTACACCCTACGTCAAAAATACATGAAATGTAAAAAAAAAAATTGTTCCATAAGTAGGAAAAAATTACCCGATAAATAAGAAAATCATTCAAAACATAAAATAAAATTACCTGATATGTTAAAAATATCTGATATATAAAAAAAGTTACTCGATATGTCAAAATACCTGAAATGTAAAAAAAACAATTTATCTGATAAAATAAAATATATGAAACTAAGAAAATACCTAAAATGCTAAAATTCATATACTATATAGATAACTGGTTTTTTTTACGGTTCCCGGATAATACCCGGAATCAAACTAATATCCGCGATTCCACTATTTCAATATCCAATGAGTAATTTGGTCGGAACCGGATCAAAACTGAACGAAATTTTTGATAGGTTCGGTTTTTTGGTTCCAGTTTTTTTGCCTAAACCTAGAATTAAATCTGGACGTTCTTAATCTCAACAATAATAATAGTAATAAAGATTTCAAATAATCAAAGATAAAGATAAGATTGACATCACACAAAATAGATTCTTCACATTGAGATCTGAACGTTTTTAATCTCAACAATAACAATAGTAATAAAAATTTCAAATAATCAAAGATAAGATTGACATCACAAAAAAAAAAATAGATTCTTCACATTGACATTGAGATCTCTCAATCTTTTCTGAAATTTTGAAATGTTACAAATAAAAAACAAAAGCATAAAGAATATAATGGGTATTTATATTCTTTATGTTCGGTTCCGATTCGGTTTCCATTAGTTCAGGGTCAATTCGGATACGTAGATTAGAAGAACCAGAAAATATCTAAAAAATATTCAGTTATTATCGATTCCGGGTATTTTATACCGATATGTCAAAAATACTTGAAATGTAAAAAAATTACCTGATAAATAAGAAAAATTATCCGATAAGTAAGAAAAATATCTGAAATATAAAATAAAATTATCTGATATGTCAAAAATATCCAAAATATAAAAAGTTACTTGATAAGTTAAAAATATCCGAAATATAAAAAATAATTTATCTAATAAAATAAAAATATCTGGAAAACAAATAAAATATCTAAAATGCTAAAAATTCATATACTATATATATATATATATATATATATATATATATGGATAATTGATTCTTTTTTCGATTCTCGGATAATATCCGGAACCAAACCGGTACTTGCGGTGCCACCATTTCGATATCTAATAGATAGTTTGGCCAGAACCAAATCGAAACCGAACTGAAATTTTAGATCGTTTTCGGTACGGTTCGTTGATTCCTGTTATTTTGC
Source organism: Orychophragmus violaceus (assembly GCA_030180135.1). Taxonomy (NCBI): domain Eukaryota; kingdom Viridiplantae; phylum Streptophyta; class Magnoliopsida; order Brassicales; family Brassicaceae; genus Orychophragmus; species Orychophragmus violaceus. Next base: position 97,291,566 of record CM058234.1, read on the forward strand.
CCAAACTTAAAATTGAATCTGAATGTTTTTAATCTCAACAATAATAATAATAGGAATAAAGATTTCAAATAATCAAAGATAAAGATAAGATTGACATCACACAAAAATAGATTTTTCACATTGAGATCCGAACGTTTTTAATCTCAACAATAACAATAGTAAAGATTTCAAATAATCAAAGATAAAGATTGACATCACACAAAAACTAGATCCTTCACATTGAGATCTCTCAATCTTTTCTTTTCTGAAATTTTGAAATGTTACAAAAAAAACAAAAGCATAAAATTTAGCTTCAAGTTTTGGCCTATAGTGCGGGTCTAAGTAGTTTCAGAGGTTCTTCTTTCTTCTCAATGGCACTCCCTCCCGCAGAAGCTCTGAGAGGAGGATCAGGAGGCAACTCATCTTCACCGGGTAGAACAAGAAGCCCTTTCTCTCTCAGAGAAGAAGGTTCATTGTAACAAACCCTCCACGAGATGTCTCTCTTCTTTAACCGTCCCGAGATCATCTTGTGACATCAAGCTGATTCCTTCAATCCGCTCTTCTAAAAGCTGCCTCAGTTTTTCATCGCTTTTCTCTATGCTGCTGCATCCACTTCCATCGTTTTTCTCTCTTGCAAGCTCAAGCAATCCGCGAAGAGCAGCTTCTCTTGTCTCAGCATCGTCACTAGATGCGAGATGCATCATCACTCGGGGAAATCCAAGTCCAGTGGCAATACTGCAGTCTGAATCATCCTCTTGCAGAAGATATTGCTTTCCTGTAGAATTTAGAGAGAGATAAAAAAACAAACAATAAGAAGCATCTCAACGATCAAGAAAGTTTTTGGTTCAACATACAGCCAATAACACATCACCGGTGACATACATCATTTATTTTAAATAGAAACCAAAATCAGAAGAGAAACAAGACATTACTAAGAACCTAACCTGCAAGTCAAGTAGAGACAGGAAGCCTGTACTAGTTCAGTTCTGCGGCCTTCAGTGAAATTTTGCTCAACTGCCAGCTACAGATGATAAATTGAGTTAAAAAGGGGGTAAAAGTCCTAACAGATTAATATTCATAAAATATTTAAACCAAACATACTCTAAAGAATCGAGTAGCCATGACAATCAAATCACCTCTCTCGTCACCAATAGCCAAGGCATCTTTCAGATTCATAAACTCATCTTCAGCTGCAAATAAAAACAAGGGTTTGGTCAGAGCAAACAAAAAGGATCAATATTGCATCAGCGTTACGTATCTAAAAATGCAATGGTATTTTAAGGATGGGAAAAACAAAATAACCAGTACAAGCTTCCAGCAATTATTGAACCGATAAGTTTGAAAAGAAGTAAAAAAAAGGGATTTGCATCATCAAGTTGGATCTTATCAAGAAGCTAGATCAAACATAAGCGAAAGCTTTCAATTAGATGTACCAGTTGCCGTATTTAGGCCAGCAATGAACAGAAATTTATATACAACAAAAGGCATACCTATTCTTAATCTCCTTTCACGTGAGCTTGAAATCCCACTCTGAACACTTCTCACTACGTTACCTGACGCTTGGCTCTGCAGGTACATATAAGTGAAGGTAAGGATCAAACTATAAGGCACGAGTATATATATAACATACAAACTCGACTACACAACTTCCATATAACCCCTACAGAAGATTGAAGCAGAGATTCTCACATCCTAACCTTAAACGTTCTATTAATCACAAACCAATTGAGACAGCAAGAACATCCCAACAAACTTCGAAACATTCGTTATGATTTGTCTACCTGCCCAGCAGCATTCTTAACGAAGGTAACTTCACTTGAATAATTATGATTTTCCAATATCCTCCCACATAAATCACACGCCCTGCAAAATAATAGTCATAAGATTCACATTTTGGAACTGGAACACGAAGGGTGAACATATTGAATACTCAAAACACTTACAATGCACTATCAAATGGGCGCATTCCGAGAACGTTCTTCCCACAATGGGTACACCACACCATGGCTCCACGAAACAGAAGGCTACCACCTTAGGATAATAAATTGGATCCGAACTCAACGATGAGGCTTCAATGGATTCCAAACTGCAGCTTCAAGTGTTTATTGTTCAATACAGGGGACGATAAGATTATTTCTGGCAAAATAAACTTCTTGTACGCGATCGTGCGAGAGAGTGGAAAGGATTAGGGTTTAAATGTGTACATAGTTACGTATAGATAACATACCCGTTCTAGCCCCGACGGCGGCTACGGTTGAATAAGGCGAAGCTGAGAGACCGGCTGAGGTTTAATTCAGCAGCAGCCCATGCTGTGGTTTTGCAGAATTACCTTCCTACTGGGTAAACGTCAATGGAATTGCCCAGAAATTTGGTTTTCAGTTTTGAAGTACAATCATAAGTGAAATGCTCATTTTCAGCATGACCAGCGCTCATTGGCGGATGGTGGCTGACCTGAGAACAAGACTATTGGTGTCAACAATCTGGGAGAAGTTGACAGCTAAATAACTAAACATTAAGTTGTCGACAGTTATTAGAGTTCTAAAAGAAATCGCTCTCTGACCTGTTCAGATATGAAGTTCACACCATTGTAATTAGCCATCTCATAAGTCTCTCCAAGGATTGGACTGAAGGGTTTCCAGGTACGTTGGAAAGCATAGTACACAGATATAGCCCATGATGCTGTGAAAAAGGTCAATTCTTACGATTCAGCCACAGGACACATAAACTAAATGAACAGATACTGATCGCAGCAGAAACCAAGGAAGGAAGAGATGTGGTGCTTACGGGCATAAACCATGCGCGAGTAAGGGTCCTCGGTTTGGTCTGCCAAGTCTAATAGATGCGAGTATTCCATCAACTGTCAGAAACAGAGCACATATTATCAAACATCATCGGATTACAAAACCATCAGACAGGAACAAAACATCAGGTACTGCCATGAGCACAAACCTCTGCCATTTTCTGGAGCATTGTCATTGGTTCAAAAATGATCACAGGAAGGGTCTCACCATTGATGTAGCATCAGATCCTATATACTTCTGCATCATCTTCCAATAACCATCTCGATCCTGAGAATTGTGTTAAACATATGTTTCTCAGATGACTAGATTAACAGTTGATGACAACAACGGTAAGACAGAAGTATATGTTTATATATGTATACCTCTTGCTTCCATCTTCCTCTGTTTGCTTCCTCGGCTGCATCTTCTGTACTTCCTTCAGGATTAATAACTTCAAGTCCCTCATAGCCAACCAAACTGAGAAGCAAATGAAACACAGAACGATCCTTAAGCTTATTTCCACAAGATCTAAACTTTAAGCAAATCCACATTTAACAAGTGGATAGAAACTCTAAATCTGTGAATTAAACTCTCATCTAAATATCAATTCCAAATTACCAGGATTTGCAGGATAAAAAATATAGAAGATCTAAGCATAGTAGGCACCAAATCGCAAAAAAGTTTATTTAAAAGGATTAGAGAAACCAAAATTGCAAAACCTAATAGTTTCCAGATTCAAATCAAAATTGAGATAGCATTACGAATCTAGCTGAGTGACGGATCCGGGTTTAACAAAAGGGATCTCAGAAACCTCACCCTTTAACTGATTTGGTCATGGCCGATCCCATAAAGTTGCTCTTCATAGAAACAGGAAGTCCATTCTATTATGTGTGGGCATGCATATGAGTAGGAAGACTCTCATGTAAGCAGACTTCTTGCCAGAAGCTCCCGAGCTGTTGCCAGTACTTGAGTTAATGTCTGCAATCCCAACATGTAAAACCAACATAGCGGGTGCCCGTTTCAAGTTTAGCCAAACCAAAAAACTAAACTAATAGTCATATTGTCATCACCTGTTCAGAGAGTGAACCACTAGTTTCTGTGCTCTGCATTGCTACTTTCCCAGCAATGACCTTCGGGTCTGTTTCAAGAACCACCCTGAACACATATTCCACAAGCCATAACAAACAATAGAATGCTAAGATAACTAGGACAAACTCGAAAAAACATAAGCAAATCTTTAAGAAGCCTAAGACTCTGCATATAAAAGTCGTTTATTAGACTTGCATACCCCTGATCGACCATCTCATCGAGGCACAGAAAGATGAGATCCAAGTTCTCATCTGAGTAATACTTGGCAGCATTAGTTGACCAGTCGTCTGAGTAATACTTGGCAGCTACACGCTTCCCTTCAGAGTCTAGAAGAAGAATGTTCTTTACCAAAGGACATGAATCCTATTCAATGTAAAACGGACAGTAAGTATTCAAGTTCCAGGGGAGAAATGAAGCAGGGAATCAAAAAAAAATATCATGTACGCTCAAACTTCTAAAAGCAAGATCAGATACCGAGAATCTACGGCTTAACAAAAAGTGCCATGTGTGCATATATGCTAAGAACATTTTGAGACGACGTGATACACATAAGTAGATCCAGAGACCATGGTAAAAATGGCGGCTTGAGCAGATAGAATCATATACTAGGAATATTGAATGAGAGACAATGCATAATGGACTTGAATGAGTCCAGTGAATGCCTGACATTGTTGTTAGAGCTGAGTTATCGTCACTACAAACACAAACCAAATATTTTGAACCAATCAAAATCTCCCACCTTGACAACATATTAAGAACTTCACATTCATTTAAACCGTCATTCCAGTTGATCTTTATGGTCAGCCATTTCACAACATTCTCAAATTCAGTGTCCTAGTTAGGATACACAACAAACAACAATGCTATATTCTTTGTATACTTAGTCTATATAATATAGATCAGCTGCAGGACAAAACACCTACAGAAGAAAGCCACACATCAGATTAGAGAAACTAAGAATCACGAATGGATCGATACAAAAGAAGAAGAAAACTAATTTCGTGGGGAAATCACACAGCCCAGCCCAGATCTCTACAAATAACAAAATGATGTGGAAGGGCGATTGAAGATCTTTCTAACACACAAACGATCAACTGAATACACAGATCGGAGACGACGCAAGGAACGGATCAGAAAAACCGAAGAAATCAGTATACCTTTTTAGGAGAGCAAATTCGAATGAATGGCTTTATTTGTTATTTGGGCTGGGCCCGTGGACCCAATTAGTCAACATAACCTCAGATTCCGGAATCGAGATTCAGTTAGTCTTCTTCTTCATCCTGCGATTCTGAGATTTTTTCTCTCTACCTGCAACAAGAAGATGAGTTTCTCGTTACGATCTATCACTGGATCTTCAATGGCGATAACTGTTTGGATGACGAAGCGGTATTTGGATCTGCTCCAGCAATACGGTACACTTACTGACCGGATGAAACTACTCGAGGAAGTTCAAGACGCCGGTGGCTACATAGTTGTACCACCGGCCTTCTTCACTCGTCCCGTCAACCAGGTAAGTTGACTCACCGTTTCTAGTTTATTGTTGATCGGCGTGTTCTTACGGTTGTGGTGATCGCTGCGATCGTAATTTTTTCTGTCGCACAAATGCTAACCAGATGAACACGCTAATCGTCATCGTTTCTTAGCTATAACTGTATCCTTATTTCTTTTTTTTCAAGGTCTCGCTGTTCAAACCCAGATTATTCGATTTACTTGAACATGATGATGTGACCTTTCCGAGATCAACCACTTTCCCAACCTTTACCACCACCCCTCCCCCGCTCAATCCGACCCCTACTCCACCTCCACCACCCATTCCGAAGCCTACTCCACCTCCACCTCCACCACCCACGCCGACGCCCCCTCCACCGCCGACTCCACCTCCGCCGCGCGCTCCCAAAGCCACATCCTCTCCTCCGCCGCGCACTCCCACTCCACCTCCCCGCATTCCACAGACGATTCCTCCGCCGCCTTAGTTTTTCTCTTTTATTTCAATAATTGTCCGCATTCCACAGACGATTCCTCGGCGGCATTAGTTTTTCTCTTTGATTTCAATAATTCTGTTATTTTCGGCTTTGTAAGGTGACTTCACGTTTCTCGAGGGTCTAGTTTTCCACAAGACTTCTAAATGAGCTTTGCATATATTTCGTTATGCCTTTGAATATGTTCCACATGGTGTAAACAAAAAGGCTCTTGGTTGAATAAATATAATAGTATTCGATTAAAAAATCAATGGTGAACTATATTAACTACATAAATGAAAACATGTTATTCAATTGGATGTTTTTTCAATTCTGAGTGAAAGTTTGTTTTCATTTTTTCTCTTTCATTTCAATAATTGTATGTTATTTTCCGCTTTGTAAGGTGACTTCAAGTTTCGAACTCTTCATTTAAAAAGAAAAAAAAGTGGGTTTATAATTTGATAATTTAGATTAACCAAAAACCAAATAAAACCAAATTTTATTATTTTAGAATTTTTTAAAATAAAAACAAACAAACAATTATGGTAGGCCTGGGCATTCGGATATTCGGATCGATTCCGGATATGATCCATTTGGTTCCGGTTTTTTTGGGTTGAGAAACATTTTACCCAATAGGTACCTATGCAATTTCGAGTTGGATATCGGTTCGGGTCCAATCGGTTCCGGATCGGCTCGGGTCTAAAAATTCAGAAACCGAATTTTTACCGAAATTTGTAAAACTATCTGAATTATACCAAAAATATGGAATTTTTTTTTTTTTTTCAAAAACAAGCAAAAATAACCGAAAACAAAGAAAAAACAAAACTTTTATTCTGAAATGTCAAAAATATATTCAAAAACCGAAAATAAAACTTTAAAAATACCCATAATACCAAAATTATACATATAACAACCGAAAATAACTAATATATTTAATATTTTTCGGATCATTTGGGTACCCGTTATTTGGGTATCGGTTCGGTTCCGGGTATTACACGATACCCATGTTCTAAAATAAATTACCCATAAGGTAAATGCTATATAACAAAATCGGTTTCAGTTCGGTTCATTTCGGGTCGGTTCCGGTTTGGGTAATCGGTTCCAGCAACTTGTACACCAAGTCTACCAGAACATTAGAAACAAATTAGAATAAGTTAAGCCACGAAGAAACTATGTGTTATGGCTGAATAAAGCACCTTCAGGTGTTAAGATACCCAAGTTCTAAAATAAATTACCCAATCAGGTAAATGCTATATATGTGTATCAAAGAACTCCTCCAAAACATCTAAGTTGATTACACTACTAAGTCTCTGTAAGAATCAAGACTCAGAGTCAGGAAACACAAAAAAAGTTTCTCCAAAGTGAAGAGCAAATATCTTATGGCCATGACTTTGTACTTTCAGGTAGGGGTTTTAAATTAGTAGTCTATCAAGCGTTCTGCGGACAGCTTCCAAGGCAGTGGCTGGAGGAGGCGCATTCCTTGCTTCTTCAGCTCGTTTTTGTTGCTTTTCCTATATGAAGAGAATAAAGATGAGCAGAATTTGATTGAGAAAACTATACGTCGCTATTCTCCATAAGTCAGATACTTGATACAAAGTGAGGAACATAATAGCAACAAAGTTGAAATTGGGTCACCTTTCTAGATTTTGCCACAGCAGCTTTAGAAGCTTCAACAAGCTTTCTTGCATGTTCTAGGCAACTAGAGTTGCTGGCGTTTAAAGCATCATTAGCTGCCTTCAAAGCTGCTTCTTTATCTGCTTGCTCCTATAAAACAACATATTTATTTAAGATTCTTATGCACGTGACAACTCAAAAGGAATCCACGAGAGAATATATATGATATATATAGCCTCAGAAATAACCTTAAGATATTCTTTGTTCATTTCTTCCCATATCATCTTCTTAAAGAGCTTTTCTTGCTCGTTGTTAATATAGCTATCCACCTGGTTAACAGTTACAACCAAGATCAATCTAACAAGCGAAACTATAGTAATAAAAAGAGACTAAGACAGAATGTTGAGCAAGCAAAATTATTTCCCACCTCAGTATCACTGACGTCAGAAAAGTTGCCTGATTCATCCGAAGCTTCAGCATGTCCATCATCCCCATCCTTTTCTTCTGCACCCGAACATCGTTTTTCAGTTTTGCTCACACTGGCATAGTCTGGTTCTCTCTCCGACTGCCAAAAGTTGGACAGGAGAAATATTTGAAGCATAAGACTGCACCAAAGCAAACTTGAACAAGCTTTGTATACAATCCTGCAATAAAAGAGCACATAAACTTACATTTAGTTGTCCATCGTGGTTTAGGCTACTAATTCCTCCCTCATTTTCTTCTCTAGCTGCTTTTTCCATTCTCTCTTACTCTGCTCGCTAGAAAGCATGAGGATCCGACCCACAACCAAGTCCTCCGGAAACTTTTTCGAACTGCAAAAAACCATCAGACTGTTGACTCTCAGATAATATGAAACTATTCGAAAACTAGAAACTCTTTAGCCTTAACTCACAGTTAAACTTCCAGAATCGGTATTTTTAAACTCATCTAACCGTTTGGTTAGAGTTGCCTCGCATACATGCACAATGTTTACCTGAAATATTTAAACAACACACCAAATCAGCATCAGCACTAAATTAGTAAATAAAAGGCTAAAACGTCTTTCCTCTCATCTCTAACAATACTTTTTGCCAAGCTTACAATATCTGTCTTACAGCACTTGATACCATGGGCAAGCGCAGCTGTGTAAAGAGCTGCTCCACATATTCCACTCGGTTTCCGGCCGGTCTGCACGCCAATACATGGTCAATGTTAACAAAAGGCATAATAAATAATAACTAACGCTACGATGGAGGGTACATAGGAAACGATCGATCAACTAACAAAACATGTATCCAATCTCTCTTCATACTAGCTATAATGTCTCTAGGTGTTCTCATGACATCTTTATCATGTCTACCTTTCAATAAGCCTGCAAAGTGTATGACGTAACGAGTATGCTGGGCTACGTACTATTCTATATACAAGTTCAAAGCAATTAAAGAAACTAGAATCGTAGTAAAATTCTGCATCACCCAAATACAGAAAAGAATAAGAGTCAAAATACGACATACTTACTGTTTGTGAATTTAGGAATAAAAATTGAAGGATCGACAAGTTTTTCATAATTCCGGTTTTCAGCAATGTACAGCAATTCACAGAGTTGCAAGTACACAGAACCTAACTCATAACCGCAAAAGAATTTTATGAAACAGAAACATCAAACACCAAGGAAAGAAGAGAAACAGATGGAAATGAAAGAAGAAGAAAAAACTCATCTTACACGCTAACTCGAAGGTAGCTTGAAAAATCAATAAGAAGCATCGGAACGTTCATTTGCCTACAGATCAAGAAAGTTTTTGGTTCAACATACAGCCAATAACACATCACCGGTGACATACATCATTTATTTTAAATAGAAACCAAAATCAGAAGAGAAACAAGACATTACTAAGAACCTAACCTGCAAGTCAAGTAGAGACAGGAAGCCTGTACTAGTTCAGTTCTGCGGCCTTTAGTGAAATTTTGCTCAACTGCCAGCTACAGATGATAAATTGAGTTAAAAAGGGGTAAAAGTCCTAACAAATTAATATTCATAAAATATTTAAACCAAACATACTCTAAAGAATCGACTAGCCATGCCAATCAAATCACCTCTCTCTTCACCAATCCCCAAGGCATCTCTCAGATTCATAAACTCATCTTGAGCTGCAAATAAAAACAAGGGTTTGGTCAGAGCAAACAAAAAGGATCAATATTGCATCAGCGTTACGTGTCTAATAATGCAATGGTATTTTAAGGATGGGAAATACAAAATAACCAGTACAAGCTTCCAGCAATTATTGAACCGATAAGTTTGAAATGCAGTAAAAAAAAGGGATTTGCATCATCAAGTTGGATCTTATCAAGAAGCTAGATCAAACATAAGCGAAAGCTTTCAATTAGATGTGCCAGTTGCAGTATTTAGGCCAGCAATGAACAGAAATTTATATACAACAAAAGGCATACCTATTCTTAATCTCCTTTCACGTGAGCTTGAAATCCCACTCTGAACACTTCTCACTACGTTACCTGACGCTTGGCTCTGCAGGTACATATAAGTGAAGGTAAGGATCAAACTATAAGGCACGAGTATATATATAACATACAAACTCGACTACACAACTTCCATATAACCCCTACAGAAGATTGAAGCAGAGATTCTCACATCCTAACCTTAAACGTTCTATTAATCACAAACCAATTGAGACAGCAAGAACATCCCAACAAACTTCGAAACATTCGTTATGATTTGTCTACCTGCCCAGCAGCATTCTTAACGAAGGTAACTTCACTTGAATAATTATGATTTTCCAATATCCTCCCACATAAATCACACGCCCTGCAAAATAATAGTCATAAGATTCACATTTTGGAACTGGAACACGAAGGGTGAACATATTGAATACTCAAAACACTTACAATGCACTATCAAATGGGCGCATTCCGAGAACGTTCTTCCCACAATGGGTACACCACACCATGGCTCCACGAAACAGAAGGCTACCACCTTAGGATAATAAATTGGATCCGAACTCAACGATGAGGCTTCAATCGATTCCAAACTGCAGCTTCAAGTGTTTATTGTTCAATACAGGGGACGATAAGATTATTTCTGGCAAAATAAACTTCTTGTACGCGATCGTGCGAGAGTGGAAAGGATTAGGGTTTAAAGGTGTACAAATTTACGTATATATAACATACCCGTTCTAGCCCCGACGGCGGCTACGGCTGAAGAAGGCGAAGCTGATAGACGTGTTGAGAGATTTCCTTCCGATATGCGACTCCTTTCAATCGAACTAGGGTCCATAAGGCAAAATCTGGAAACTTACATAAGTTGAACCGGTACAATTAAGCAGTTAAATAAATTATGATACTGAAGTTGAACCCGTAAATTATGTGGTCTATACTGGATGTTGCTAAACCGGAACTGGGAGGAAAACCTGCGAATTGTAATTCCTTTGAATGGAAGTGATTGAATAGGCTTGACATATTGGATATTCGATTTGGTTTTGGGTAAAAATTGATCGGTTCAAGATATTTTAGGTAGAGAAATTTAGGATTTAATGGATATTTATTTTTTTCGGTTCGGTTCTGATTCAGTTCCCATTGGTTCAGGGCCGGTTCGAGTACATAGGTTGAAGAATCAAAAATACTCAAAAATTCGGTTCTTATCGGTTCCGGATATTTTACACCCTACGTCAAAAATACATGAAATGTAAAAAAAAAAATTGTTCCATAAGTAGGAAAAAATTACCCGATAAATAAGAAAATTATTCAAAACATAAAATAAAATTACCTGATATGTTAAAAATATCTGATATATAAAAAAAGTTACTCGATATGTCAAAATACCTGAAATGTAAAAAAAACAATTTATCTGATAAAATAAAATATATGAAACTAAGAAAATACCTAAAATGCTAAAATTCATATACTATATAGATAACTGGTTTTTTTTACGGTTCCCGGATAATACCCGGAATCAAACTAATATCCGCGATTCCACTATTTCAATATCCAATGAGTAATTTGGCCGGAACCGGATCAAAACTGAACGAAATTTTTGATAGGTTCGGTTTTTTGGTTCCAGTTTTTTTGCCTAAACCTAGAATTAAATCTGGACGTTCTTAATCTCAACAATAATAATAGTAATAAAGATTTCAAATAATCAAAGATAAAGATAAGATTGACATCACACAAAATAGATTCTTCACATTGAGATCTGAACGTTTTTAATCTCAACAATAACAATAGTAATAAAAATTTCAAATAATCAAAGATAAGATTGACATCACACAAAAAAAATAGATTCTTCACATTGACATTGAGATCTCTTAATCTTTTTTGAAATTTTGAAATGTTACAAAAAAACAAAAGCATAAAGAATATAATGGGTATTTATATTCTTTATGTTCGGTTCCGATTCGGTTTCCATTAGTTCAGGGTCAATTCGGATACGTAGATTAGAAGAACCAAAAAATATCTAAAAAATATTCAGTTATTATCGATTCCGGGTATTTTATACCCGATATGTCAAAAATACTTGAAATGTAAAAAAAATTACCTGATAAATAAGAAAAATTATCCGATAAGTAAGAAAAATATCTGAAACATAAAATAAAATTATCCGATATGTCAAAAAAAATATCCAAAATATAAAAAGTTACTTGATAAGTTAAAAATATCTGAAATATAAAAAACAATTTATCTAATAAAATAAAAATATATGGAAAACAAATAAAATATCTAAAATGCTAAAAATTCATATACTATATATATATATATACATATGGATAATTGATTCTTTTTTCGATTCCCAATAATATCCGGAACCAAACCGGTACTTGTGGTGCCACCATTTCGATATCTAATGGATAGTTTGGCCAGAACCAAATCGAAACCGAACTGAAATTTTAGATCGTTTTCGGTACGGTTCGTTGATTCCTGTTATTTTGCCCAAACTTAAAATTGAATCTGAATGTTTTTAATCTCAACAATAATAATAATAGGAATAAAGATTTCAAATAATCAAAGATAAAGATAAGATTGACATCACACAAAAATAGATTCTTCACATTGAGATCTGAACGTTTTTAATCTCAACAATAACAATAGTAATAAAGATTTCAAATAATCAAAGATAAGATTGACATCACAAAAACTAGATTCTTCACATTGAGATCTCTCAATCTTTTCTTTTCTGAAATTTTGAAATGTTACAAAAAAAAACAAAAGCATAAAATTTAGCTTCAAGTTTTGGCCTATAGTGCGGGTCTAAGTAGTTTCAGAGGTTCTTCTTTCTTCTCAATGGCACTCCCTCCCGCAGAAGCTCTGAGAGGAGGATCAGGAGCAACTCATCTTCAACTGATATCTAACTTTTTTTTTTAATATAAGGGTTTTCATATTTAATTGCAGAAAAATAAGAGGTTACAAACCCATTGGGCTAGTGTTTGGCAAATGCCCATTTCAATACAAAGATCATAATTAAAACCCAAAAGTCTAAGTCCACTATCAGCCCATTGAAGAGAGATAGAGAGTCACACTATTCTTAAACCCTCGACCTGTTAATCCATACATGCAAGATCTCCAATCGCCAAAGCTTGATCCGAATTGGAGATGGGAGATCTATGTTTGGATATCATTGGTAGATATGATCGCCGCTTTAGAACCCTCATAACCTCCTTTAAGTCACTCCGAAGAGATCCACAATTGGAAGAGATTCGACGCCAGGTTAAGATTTGTTTCTCTGTAACCTGCAATCTTGTTCCTCATCTGATGATCAATTAGATTATTGATCACCTCTAATGATCTGTAGGTCTGATTGTGTAGTCGAGTATTCCGCTCGTGCCATATCCAGTAAATCGAAGCTTGCCAGCCCCAATAGACGATTCTCCTAAGAATTTTGTTCCCCTTCAACTGCTGGAGTTGAGTAATTGTCGTGGTCCAGTCTCTCGCACACGTTAATCTGCATCGCCTTGCTGTTTCCTTCCAGATTCCCCAGCTATAGTTGCAATCAAATAACAGGTGATCTCGAGTTTCATTTTCCAAGTTACAAAGAACACATTTTGGGTCAACACTAATGCCCCAGTTGATCATCCTATCCTTTGTAGGACAACGGTTCAGTGTGAACAACCAAGCCAAAAAGCTGTGGCGCGGGATACCTCCAACATTCCAAACGACTTTTTCCCAGGGTACTGGCTGCAACATTGGCATTAGCTTCCTATAGACTTGTCCAATACTATATCGTTGAGTGACTCTATCATCTATTTCCCACTCATAGTAATCTGCATCAGTAGTTAATGTAATAGAAGTCATGAAAGCCTGCACATTGACATGGTTGTCTGATCTAGCAGGGGGAAGGGTCCATTCTCCAGCACGACAGAGGTCAGCGATTGTTGCATTTTCATCAATACCAGCTCTGAAGTTTATCTGCCCTTGCAAGTAAACCTCTAAGCAACCATAAGGCGACCAGTTGTCTGTCCAAAATCTACAAGTTTGGCCATTCTCCACTCTGAGCTTAATCCAAGGGTAAACTTCTTCTCTCAGCTTGATGAGCTTATTAGCAAGCCAGGAGTGCTTCTTACTTGACTTGATTTTCCAGAAATTTTGTAGTGATCCTTGGAGAACTTCCTCTCTGTACCACGCAACCCAAACAGAACCACCTTGAAAGAAGAGGAGCCAAATAAGCTTCAGTGTACATGCCCGGTTCCAGGTGGTTAAGTCTTTTACTCCTAGGCCTCCTTCCGCCTTGCTCCTAGTCACAACTTCCCAAGAGACTCTTGCCGAGTGGTGAGTATCAACCGTACCATTCCAAAGAAACTCTCCACAGATTGAATTTATTCGTTTTATACATTGCTTAGGCAGGACAAATGTAGAGCACCAGAAGGTTGAGATCCCCGCAACCACAGTTTTTATTAGCAGAAGTCTACCCGCAAAGGATAATGACTTTGCACTCCAAGAGGTAACCCTTGCTTTCACCTGATGAATGAGCATTTCACAATTATGGATACTGAGTTTTTTTGTGCATAGGGGGATGCCGAGATAACGGACCGGAAGAGAGCACTGCGGCATTCCCGTAGAGAAGGAGATGAGGTCACATTCATTTGACGATAGCCCTGATGCAAAGAAGCTGGACTTCTGCATACTCACTGCTAGCCCTGTTCTAAGCTCAAAGTCTTTAAGAACCTGGAGAATCCTTGGACAGATTGTACTGAGCCCTCAGCAAATATCAGCAAATCATCTGCAAAGCAGAGGTGCGTGAGTTTGGTTTTTTCACAGTGCTGATGATAGTTGAATATTCCTTCTGCCGCAGCCTTGTTTAAGAGCATTGATAGATAATTCATAGATAGAACAAATAGATAAGGGGACAACGGGTCCCCTTGTCTAAGCCCTTTTTTCCTTTAAAATAACCCTGAACACAACCATTGTAACCCACTGTAAAGTTTGTTGTACAGATTGAAGCTTTTATCCAGGCAATATACTCAGCTGGCAGCATTAGACTTTGGAGACTAGTGAGGATGAAATCCCAAGAGACACTATCAAAGGCCTTCGCGATATTTATGGTGAGTTTCTTAACCTCTTGCACCTTATGATAACCATTCACAAGTTCGCCTGCTAGCACAATATTCTCAACCAGAAGCCTATCTGTTACAAACGTTGTTTGATTAGGCAGAATTAGAGAAGGCAGTAGAGGCTTGAGTCTGGAAACTAGGATTCTTGAAACCACCTTATAGAGCGTGTTTAGGCAGGATATAGGCCTAAAGTCAGTTATCTTAGAAGCTCCAAGGCATTTAGGAACTAAACTGAGTATTGTAGCATTAGTTGCCGCTGGCATAAATGAGTCAATGAAAAACTGTTGCGTTGATATAGTCACTTCTTCCCCTAGAAGGTCCCAACTTGCTTTATAGAACCCCAAAGAAAGACCATCAGGACCTGGTGCTTTAGACGGGTTGAGTTTAAACAATGTTCTTTTTATTTCAGCTGGCGTAGGAGGAAGGATCATCAGTCTTTGTTGCTCAAGGGAACATCTAAAACTGCACAGTTCATGAAACCACTCAACAGAGGAGAAAACCTGAACCTGCGGAAGCACATCCGGACCCAGGACAGATTTGAAGTGTGCAATAGCGTGAGAGCTCATTTCCAGTGGGTCATCTATGAAAGAGCCATTGTCTAGCTGAAATGAACGGACCAAGTTGAAACTTGCTCTAGATTGACAGACACGAAAGAAGTAAGTTGTTAAAAGATCTCCCTCCTTTAGCCAATTTATCCTGGATTTTTGTTTGAAGTAACATTCTTCTATGTGCCTTAAGAAATCCCACTTCTCATGAAGCACTCTCTCTTGTAGGAACAGAGAAGGAGAAGGATCCTGGAGCTGATGAACCTGCACATTTTGAAGCAAACAGTGAGCCTCACTAACTCTTTTTTGTATTTGTGAAAAATTCTCTCGGTTAAGTTTCTTTAAAGCTCTCTTAATGGTCTTTTGCTTACAACATAGATAAGTAAGGTTGGTTGCAAAGCTTCCGGCCTGAACCTAAGCCTCTTGTAACACACTGTTGAAGTCTGGATGTTTGGTTAGATAGTTAAAAAACTTAAAAGGACGGGTTCCAGCTTTAGGCAATGGGGTAGCTAGGTAAACTAAACAGGGACAATGATCAGAAATAAGAGGTGGGAGGAAAGATACAATGTTGTTTGGGAAAAGGGATAGGAAGTGGTTATTGACTAGGAATCGGTCTAATTTCTTAGCCACAGGAGCCAGAGACTGGTTATTAGTCCAAGATAGGATAGGGCCTTGAAACCGCAGGTCATAAGTTCCCAATTGAGAAAAACAATCTCGCATTTCCAACATGCTTGCGTCTATTGTATTGACTTCTAAGCTTGAGTGTTCCATGAAATGCAGGATTTGATTGAAATCTCCTCCAATCATCCATGGAGTATCAGACAACGAGTAGGCATGGTGAATATTAAGGAGCTTGACCCATAAGTTCGTTCGTTCAGAAGCAGTATTTGAGGCGTATACGAAAGTTGCCACAAACTTGATGGACCGAGGCAATGAGACTTGACAAGTGATCATTTGACGAGTCTGATGAAGAACCGTGACCGCAGCTGGATGCTTCCAGAGAATGATTATTCTACCATCACTATCAGATAAGTGATTCGTAACATAGTTCCAGTCTCGACATATAGAGGACTTAATAGGGCTTAGACTATGATCTTTGATATGAGTTTCTAAAAGTGCACCAAAAATGGGTTGATGGCTACTAAGCCATTGACAAAAAGGCCGATGTTTATCCTGGTCATTTAGGCCTCGGACATTCCAAAAAAAAGATTTTACTACACATTAAGAGGAGGGTCAAACATCCCCTAGAGTAGGAGAAGCTTCAAAAAAAGTTTCTGTAGTTAAAGTAACTGATTTTTCTGGTTTGTTATGTAGGTGGGGAGGAACAGAGGAAAGATGAGGGGAGTTTAAAGAAGGGTCAGAGCGGGAACGTTTTAAAGAAGGCTTTGTCAAACTGCTTGGTGGGCTATAGGGGTAAGGTTGGCCTGCTTGAGTAATCGCAGCAGGGAGGGCAACAATAAAAGGATATGGAGGTAAAGGGGGGAGGGAAAAAGGCTTAATGGGTTGGGGTAAATCGAGACTGATACTTGAAGGTGGATTTACCACAGGGCCTGAGACAGCAGTTATAGGTGAGACAACATTTAATGTAGTAGTTGGGACAGCTTTTACCAATAACTCAGCTGAAGGATCCACCACCTCAGAGACCTCTTTAACAGGGGCCTCAGCAGGTATATTCTTCTTAGATTTCTGTCCAACAACTTGCCAGTCTTTTTTTGTTTGAGTTGTTTACCACTGCATCTTTCTTTTCAGCGGTTGCAGCTTGTTTTGTTTGATCCTTTGAACCTTTCCCAGCCATCTTAGGAGGAGGTGGAAGTTGAAGACAGTTACGAATGACATGTCCCATCTCCTTACAGTGAGAGCATGTCGGTGGCAGCCACGGATAATCCACTAACACCTCAACCACTTCACCACTTTTCCTTGAAAACTCCACTATTCTAGGTAATTCCTTGGTTAGATTTACTTCTACTTTGACATGAGATAGAGTTAGACTCACCAAGTTCTTAGTGAATTCATCTGTTTCCTTAGGATCACCTACTAACCCAGCCACCCAACTAAGTCCTTCCTGGTGCCTCAGGTCAAGCGGTACATGTAACATCCCCGAACCGGGATCCACCCTAGACGTTTGGGCTGTCTATGGACCATAAGATCGAGAGAGATTTTAAAGAGAGTTCCATAGACAAAGGGAAGGTCAAGCTCAGCTGGAAGGGAGCTTGATCTAAAAAGAATCAGCTGAAGGGAGTGCGTTTAGCTCGAATGAGCTGAACATCTGAGCCGGTTAGCTAAGCCAGCTGACGACCAGCTGAGCTCAGTTCAGAAGAGTGTTCAAGTGAAGGGTTAGCTGGTCAGCTAGTGTCACTAGCTGACCAAGGGCGCTAAGGGCGAATGGGCACCAAGGGAAGGTGGCCCCCATTCGGCCCACAACTTGCAACTCTTCCCTTGGGCGGTTGGGGCCGAATTATCAGCCTATAAATAGGCCATGGGAAGGCCAAAATCGCACACAATCTTCATGGGGGAAAGACCCAGAAAATTCTCTAAGGCTTAAAGCCACAAAATCCGAGGGTTTAAGGGAGAGGAAGAGAGGCCGGCTGCTTAAGAAAAGTCGCCGGTGAGAAGAGTATGACGAGACGGATGAGTTGGTAGTCCAACGCGTGAACAAAGAGGAGCAACAGCTTCAGACGCGGTTAAGGACCAGGCAAAACCGCTGCTTCATCTAATGTTAAAGTCCGAGTCTTTCTTGCCCGGCCACGGCCAAGTCATTGGACCGATGGTCGGTTAAGTCATGGCCGGACACAAACCTCTCGCTTCTACATTTCTGGATAAGTGAGACCGAGATAAGTCAGTTGGCTTAGGATCGGTTATGGTCTGCCATGAGAATCACGATCGGCCATGAGCCTTGATCGTGATCAATCGCGGACTGGTCGGACGAGGGACGAGATGATCCGCGCGTATGGCCAAAGATGGGCCGAGGGACGAAGTGACTGAACGGCACGTCTTAGGGACGGATAGCCGAGAGTCAATCAAATCCTTACGGCCGGCTTGCGCGTGCATCGGATTCAGGAAAGGATCCGGGTCGGAGACGTGAAGTCAGAACAGTCGGCTTGACGAGCAAACGTCCACCACGGTCGAGATGGCCGAGTCGCGTAACTGCCGGTAGGGCGTCGCGGTAAGACGCGCCTGTTCCCGGACAGACGTAACCGTTCACGGTAAAGACGCGTCTGTTCCCGGACGGTCGCAACTCTACATCGATCGCGCCTATCCGGATGGTTCGCGTGACTGGACTGACGCGGACGACGATCTCTTATGGACGAAGCGGTAATCGGCCAGGCTTAGCGGGCGTGGGATGCCGAGTGATTGCTCGGTAAGTCTTTCACAATCGCGGCATGTCCGAGAAGTAAACCGGCTCGTCCTGAACGATCGCGGCCGAACAATCGCGGCACACTGATCGCGACAGAACCACCGCGTCAGACTGATCGAGACAGAATGATCACGGCAGACTGATCGCGGCGGGATGATCGCGGTAGAACGATCGCGACAGAATGATCGCGGCAGGATGGACGCGGCAGACTGGTCGCGATCCAAGTGGATGATCGCGACTGTTAACGGACAGTCGCGTCTTCTCGTGAAAGGTCGCGTCTTTTCGCGGACTGACGCAACGGTTCAAAGATCGTCAACGATCAGAACGTGCGGTCAGTACGGTTGGACAGCGATCGCGGGGAGAGCGAGATGAAAAGGTGGTCAAAGGAAGAACCAGAAGACCTCTCTTGCGCCTTGTCATGTGGGGATGGTTGGTTGAATGACTTGGTACAAGGGAGGTATGTTCTATAAGCTCGAGGAACGAACGAGTCAAGCTGAACGCGGAGTTAGTTTCACACCGGACACACCAAAGATTAAGGTACACGTTTCGAGAACTCTTCTATTGTTCTAAAGAATGGTTAGAGCTGAATAGGAGAATGAAAGGATCTAAGTTAAAGACTTAGGTTGTTAGAAGGGATAGATAAGAACGGAACCTCGAAAGAGTTTTAATGAAACTAAATAAGGTCATAAGAGGTTCTTGAATGGATCGTTCTTCAGAAGAACGATATAAAGTTTCAATTGGATTTCCGCTGCGTAATTAATAAGTATGAAGGATCTAAGACTAGAAGTCAATAGAAGGATCCGAGGAATACTTGTTCCTAAGGGAAAATTTTAAATAGGACTGGATTTAGGGAGGTTCAGGCCACGGTTTGGCCTGACCACTGGAACGCAACATCCGTCTAGGCCTATGGCCGGGATGGGGTGTTTCAAGTTGGTATCAGAGCGGAGTTATTTCCTAGGACGATGCTCTCATGATTGGTGACTTGCAAAGACAAGTACACCAAGTACGCACTTAGTCTTGGGCAGACTTTGAGAACAAGGTCGCAAGACGGTGTGGAGGTGAACCGGAAGAAGGTGCAATCACGGGAAAGTGGTTGGCCGAACCGGGAGGGACCTAAAGAGGAAAAATGGGACTAAGTTGGGGCTGGTCACCATACCTCTAGAAATCCGCGCCAAAGTATGTGCGAAGGCGGCAGCAAGGACTAAGAGATCCAACTGTCTGCAAAGTACGGAGGAAAAATGGGATTCAGTTGGGGCTGATCGCCACCCTCCGGGAACCGCACTAAAGGTACCACTTGCAAAAACAATGGAAGCACACTTTGGGGAGTGTAAAGGCAAGTTGAGTACGTGCGATGTGCAACAGCCGGGACCAAGGATCCTAAGCTGTTTGCAAAATGAGGGGAAGGAGAGTGACAATGAAAGACCAATGATACGCTTCCATTGTAAACAGCAGAGACCAGAAGTAAAACGTGGTAGTGAAAGTCAAACGGTAAAGGCTAAGCGCTAACCGAGATGCCACGGGTTTACGAACTGGCTAAGGACATTGGCGTGGCCGAGTCCTTTAGTGCGATTGCTGGTATGTCACTGAACCCCACTTCTTCAAATGTTTTGAGGGCATTACATTTGGGGAAAAGGGTTAGGTTGCTTAGCATTGGGAATGTGTAAGAACCATAACCGAGGTCGAGTTCAAAGGGAACGAAAGGCCTGAATGTGATCTAGTAAGAGATTTACTAAGATCGGGAAACTAAGATCAAGCCTACGAAGGGCGAGGATCAAGTGGATCAAGTCCGTAAGGACTAAGATCAGGATTTGACTAAGTCTAAGACAAGACAAAAATCAGGGAAATGATTAAGTTTTGACGGACTTAGGTCAATGGGAAATGGAAAGACATACCAAGCGGGACAGGAAGGGTGTACACAAAAGTTAACCACCACCGAATTCGGGGACGAATTCCTAATTTGGTGGGGGAGACTTGTAACATCCCTGCCTCGGAATGTATGGATCTCTAGACGGCTTAGTCCAAAGTTCGGTTGTCGACTGGCCATGGCCAAGACCGTGAACCACAAGTCGGATTAAGCACGGGATGACCGTGCGTCATGGACAAGAAAAGTTCGGACAGTTAAGCACGATTGAACGGCAGCCGTTGGGGCGGTTGACCGAAGATTGGCGCTCTGGGAACAGTCAGTCCATGCGCGGGAACGGAATGGGAAAGTCCGGTCATACGTGACTTGATCTGAAATGAATGGCTCAGGCAAAGATGGCCATAAATGGACTTAGGCTGAATAAAGAGAACATAGAATGGTTATGTTCTGCAAATACTGTGGGATGTTATCAGCTGCCCAATGGTTCATAAAGTATGAACGGAGTAAAAACCTTGAGTCGGATTCGGGGACGAATCCATTTTAAGGGGGGTAGACTTGTAACATCCCCGAACCGGGATCCACCCTAGACGTTTGGGCTGTCTATGGACCATAAGATCGAGAGAGATTTTAAAGAGAGTTCCATAGACAAAGGGAAGGTCAAGCTCAGCTGGAAGGGAGCTTGATCTAAAAAGAATCAGCTGAAGGGAGTGCGTTTAGCTCGAATGAGCTGAACATCTGAGCCGGTTAGCTAAGCCAGCTGACGACCAGCTGAGCTCAGTTCAGAAGAGTGTTCAAGTGAAGGGTTAGCTGGTCAGCTAGTGTCACTAGCTGACCAAGGGCGCTAAGGGCGAATGGGCACCAAGGGAAGGTGGCACCCATTCGGCCCACAACTTGCAACTCTTCCCTTGGGCGGTTGGGGCCGAATTATCAGCCTATAAATAGGCCATGGGAAGGCCAAAATCGCACACAATCTTCATGGGGGAAAGACCCAGAAAATTCTCTAAGGCTTAAAGCCACAAAATCCGAGGGTTTAAGGGAGAGGAAGAGAGGCCGGCTGCTTAAGAAAAGTCGCCGGTGAGAAGAGTATGACGAGACGGATGAGTTGGTAGTCCAACGCGTGAACAAAGAGGAGCAACAGCTTCAGACGCGGTTAAGGACCAGGCAAAACCGCTGCTTCATCTAATGTTAAAGTCCGAGTCTTTCTTGCCCGGCCACGGCCAAGTCATTGGACCGATGGTCGGTTAAGTCATGGCCGGACACAAACCTCTCGCTTCTACATTTCTGGATAAGTGAGACCGAGATAAGTCAGTTGGCTTAGGATCGGTTATGGTCTGCCATGAGAATCACGATCGGCCATGAGCCTTGATCGTGATCAATCGCGGACTGGTCGGACGAGGGACGAGATGATCCGCGCGTATGGCCAAAGATGGGCCGAGGGACGAAGTGACTGAACGGCACGTCTTAGGGACGGATAGCCGAGAGTCAATCAAATCCTTACGGCCGGCTTGCGCGTGCATCGGATTCAGGAAAGGATCCGGGTCGGAGACGTGAAGTCAGAACAGTCGGCTTGACGAGCAAACGTCCACCACGGTCGAGATGGCCGAGTCGCGTAACTGCCGGTAGGGCGTCGCGGTAAGACGCGCCTGTTCCCGGACAGACGTAACCGTTCACGGTAAAGACGCGTCTGTTCCCGGACGGTCGCAACTCTACATCGATCGCGCCTATCCGGATGGTTCGCGTGACTGGACTGACGCGGACGACGATCTCTTATGGACGAAGCGGTAATCGGCCAGGCTTAGCGGGCGTGGGATGCCGAGTGATTGCTCGGTAAGTCTTTCACAATCGCGGCATGTCCGAGAAGTAAACCGGCTCGTCCTGAACGATCGCGGCCGAACAATCGCGGCACACTGATCGCGACAGAACCACCGCGTCAGACTGATCGAGACAGAATGATCACGGCAGACTGATCGCGGCGGGATGATCGCGGTAGAACGATCGCGACAGAATGATCGCGGCAGGATGGACGCGGCAGACTGGTCGCGATCCAAGTGGATGATCGCGACTGTTAACGGACAGTCGCGTCTTCTCGTGAAAGGTCGCGTCTTTTCGCGGACTGACGCAACGGTTCAAAGATCGTCAACGATCAGAACGTGCGGTCAGTACGGTTGGACAGCGATCGCGGGGAGAGCGAGATGAAAAGGTGGTCAAAGGAAGAACCAGAAGACCTCTCTTGCGCCTTGTCATGTGGGGATGGTTGGTTGAATGACTTGGTACAAGGGAGGTATGTTCTATAAGCTCGAGGAACGAACGAGTCAAGCTGAACGCGGAGTTAGTTTCACACCGGACACACCAAAGATTAAGGTACACGTTTCGAGAACTCTTCTATTGTTCTAAAGAATGGTTAGAGCTGAATAGGAGAATGAAAGGATCTAAGTTAAAGACTTAGGTTGTTAGAAGGGATAGATAAGAACGGAACCTCGAAAGAGTTTTAATGAAACTAAATAAGGTCATAAGAGGTTCTTGAATGGATCGTTCTTCAGAAGAACGATATAAAGTTTCAATTGGATTTCCGCTGCGTAATTAATAAGTATGAAGGATCTAAGACTAGAAGTCAATAGAAGGATCCGAGGAATACTTGTTCCTAAGGGAAAATTTTAAATAGGACTGGATTTAGGGAGGTTCAGGCCACGGTTTGGCCTGACCACTGGAACGCAACATCCGTCTAGGCCTATGGCCGGGATGGGGTGTTTCAGTACACCAGTCAGATGAGCCCAAATTTGAATCGCATCCATGGGGGGGAGGTGAGTCCGAATGAGGAGAGGACCACTGCGCTACATGGAACATGGAGTCCCCCACATACCAAAGGCCTTTCTCAAGTATTTTGCTTCTCAGGTAGTCATTGGGAACTCTCACAATCAAAGATCTATTGATTGGATTGTTGTGGATTTCCAATTTTTTACCTTTTCCCCACATGTGGTTTAGGACACTCTGAATTTGATTGAAAGGAGGGGCCCTGCCGTTGAAGTATCATATAAGGAAGTATCTGTGCATTTCAGCACCACACATAAAAACCTCATCTGGTATAACTACTGTTGGACGACCAGTTTCATTGTAAGAGACAGGCGCAAGCCTACAGAGAGAACGGTCTTCATAAATTCTTATCTTTTCAGCTAAGGTTGCCGATTTATGTGCCGGAGTAGAGGGATGGGGTGGTTTGGTAGACTGGGGTAAGGGGTTAGAGGATAAAGGATTAACAACCTCTGGTTTATTAGAGGTAGAGTCTGGAGGAGTCACCTTAGCTTTGGCATTGCTAAGAGCATGGTTGGTAATGATCGGAGAGGATTTTTTTGAAGGGAGGATTGTAAATTTCTCAGCAGCTTCAGGGTTTACTGTAGCTGTAGTTTCAGATCCTGTTTTTTGGGAACTGGGTTTCTGTGCCTTTGGAGAGGCAGTTTCTGGTTGGGCCATTTCTACATCCTGTGTAGTAATATCAGTTACTGAAGCATCAATTTCCATAGCCACTGACGCCTGAGGAGGAGTAGTTTGTGGTTTTGGAGATCGATCCTTAGGAGGAACAGGGGATCATAGCGGAGGAAAAAGCGAAAGGGAAAGGGAGTGGTTTGGGTCAGGAGGGTCGGGGGGGACTAAGGGGGGGTTTGTCGGGCTGTCACCAGCGGTGAGAGGCGGAGGGTTCAGGGCGGAAGCACGACCATCAGAGAACCAGCGGTTCTGCATCGGTAACCGTGTCTAAGAGCTTTTTGGGGTCCAACTGATATCTAACTTTAGTCTAGGGTTTCGTCTTTTTCGAATTTTCTTTTAGTTTTTCTCGATTTTGCTGACAATTTCTTATATGTTTCTGGTTTCGTCTCTCTCTCGTGAATTGATTGTGTAGATTCTTCCTCTGGGCTTGGTGAATCTAAGATATCTTTATATTTTATCATCGGATTGACTTATGTTTATGTTTTGACTTATGTTTATGTTATTCAGATCCAGATCCAAGTAATGGCTGGTGCACTAGCAACGAAAACGTGGAGAGTTGTGAAAACGTTTGGAGTTGCGGAAGTGATCTCGATAATGTCGTTTCCAGTTCTAGGTTACATCTACGTGCAGCAAGAAAAGCAATTTGCTTGGATAAAAGAGCAAGAGAAAGTCGTGGACGCGAGATATAAGGACTTCAGGTCTAGAGGAATTATCAGAGACCGGTGATCGATCGGTGTCCCATATGTTCCCAAAGAGTGTTTTTTTTTATACTACCAACTTTGTTCGGCGGCTCTCTCTCAGTTCTGTTCCAGGTTTACCGATCTACTACCATGGTGTTTTTTCACCACCACACCGATGTCCTTTCTTTCTCTTGCTCTATCCATCGAGCACTTTTGAGCTGATGGTTTTAATGTACGATCGCGCTGAACGGGCCGGCTGGTTCTTATTCACATCGTTCTTTTTTTGTGTGTGATATCTGTGTTGAAAAACGCAGACTATTGGAGATCGTGGTGATGGCTTGTAGTGCTTTTCTTCCTTTATATGTGGTGTTCCTGGTGATTTTGTGGTGCAAGGTCGGCATGAAAGCAAAGCCGAAGCGGCGGCAACTCAATTCAGGTGACCGGATTCTTGTCGGAGGATACATGTCGATGACTTGCGAATTTCGAATATTGTTTCGCGATTGTGACGCTAGGTCCTTCAACCTTATCCGGATTTTATGTTTGGGACAGATTAGATATTGGGCCGTTGTTAGCCCGTTTGTTGCATTTCAATTTATCCTTCGGGGGTTTGTATTCATGTAGGCTTCGATTGGTGACATGTAGTATTGAAGTTGAGTTGCAGTATGTGTTGTAATTTGATGTAACTTGCAGTAAAAATTACATGGTAAAAACTGTAAAAACTGTAGATTTATGTCGTATAGTTGCTGTAAAAATATGAGTTATCATTTCGATTATAACAAATGATTGGTAATATTTTTGCAGTATAATTTGCAGTATGTATTATTTAATTTCTAAAATTATTAATAATATTATTATTTATTGTGTTATCAATAATAATAAAAAAATAAAATAGTGACTTAAAATTTAAATAAAAAATATTCTGAAGAATAATAAAAAAACCTCTCAATGTTCAATCCAAAGCATATTTGCAATTTCTTCTTGTACGTTATTCATATATTGACTACCAGTTGTTGTTATTTTCTTGTTTGAGTCTATTAAACTCTTCTTCTTCAATTCGCTGCCTTTGATTATCTTGAGCAATAAAATCATTTTCTTCAAAATCAGCATCTCAAATTTTGTGGAGCCTAACAAAACTGTGAAAAACCATAGTAGTATGCACAATTTTATTTTGAGTCTTCACATCATAACGAGGCAAATTCTCATAAATTCTCCATTTTCTTTCAAACTCCGAATATTTATTTAATTACAGAACAAAGTGATGCATGCCACCTATTGAACAACTCCTTTTTGTTTCTAGGAGGACCAACATCAAAAATTCCTAATATAATACTCCCCCTCTCCCAAAATATAAGATGTCTAAACAAAACAATTTTATTTCATTTTATAAGGTGTTCTACAGTTTTCTATGCAAAACTTAATTTTATTTGTATTTTTTAAACTATTTGCATTCTACAGCATTTGTCTAATTAGTTTAAATTGTTTTCATTAAATATCAAATAATGTTTTCAATGTAGAAAAACTTTAAGTAGTATAATTTAAAGTAGTATAATTAGTATGTTTTCTTAATCTTCGCGCTTTTAGTTAGAACATCTTATAAAATGAGACATAGGGAGTATATAATTAAGATTATGAGGAGAAGAATTCAAATAGAAAAATAAAAAGATTCCTAAAATCTTTAACTTTAAAAAACTTTGAATATCAAAATGGAGTTGACATAAAACAACTTTGAATTATCACGTAAAACATTATTCAATACATTACTATTTTTTTGTTTTGAATAAGTAAATTACTAATTTTTGGATTATTATTAAAAGAATAATAGACAACGTACTTAAAATAGAAAATGGAATAAATAAATGCTAACTCAATATTTAATACATTCTAACACATCAAATTTTCTATGATGTTGATTTTTGCTTTGACTTAACAATTTTACAAAGAAGATAACTCAAGATTTTAATTCAACATTAACACATGATAACTCAACCACAAAATCAAAAAATTAAAATTAATGCATAATTGGTAACATTTTTGAGTTATTAATGACTTAGACCCTTAACTCAAATTAAATCAAGGGTAACTCATGTTATCAATCAAAGCCGTAATCACTCTCAGCCCATTGGACGTATGCAATATAAATTGCATGCGGACAAAAGGAAAACCGGTACAATCAAGTCGAAGTTAAATAATTGTGATACTAAAGTTACCGGTAATTTATGTGGTCCATACTAATTGTTGCTAAACCGGAACTGGGAGGAACTATAGTTTTTTATTGTTTTTTTTTTTTGAGGAACTATAATCACAAACTAAACCACAATCCTCCGGAGAAGAGGTACCAAGGAAAGGGGAATCACGGCCTCACCGTAATGAGCCGAGAAGCCCAAACAACACCCAAGACCGCATCCAAAACCGGATCGCGTAACACCACATCCCGGAACCAGATCTATAACCGTTGAAGATTGAAATCCTAACACCAGACTGCTCGGGAACCTGCAACTACCAACACCACCGTTACTCCAAGCCATGAGGCTGCGCTTAAAAACTCGCCGGAACACACCAACGAAGACGACGCGGCCACCTCCTAATCCGGAACAGCAACCAAACCTCATCTCATCATCACGGAGAGACCGCAAACAAAGAGATAGAAGCACACACTAGTAGAACCCCACGACGCCACCGCAGCCGAACCACCACTGAACCGCCTGCAACATCGCATCCTCAGGACCGTCGAGAAGGAGGGCTAGGCAGAGAAGATCTGGGATGCTTAGCAGGACCCGAACGAACAGACAAGCCACAAAAACAACTACTAACTACAACAGAGGACTCCCGGCGGCGGCAAGAAAGGCCGGCCGCCGGAGAAACGATGAAATTTCAGGTGCCGCCTACTTCTTCGAAAATCGTGTCTCAGAGCGTTCACCGCTACTTTATTTTATTTTATGATGTTATTTCGACATAGTTTTTTTATTGTTTAATTTACTGTTAACAAAAATAAAGTTAGATATTATTAGAAAAATTTGAAGCCCATGGGCTTTCGGCCGAAAAATAACTAATATTAGGGTAGAGCAAAAACCTAGAAGATGTAATTGTTGACTATATAAAGGAGAAATACGGGTAAAGATTGGAAACTAGTTTTCTTTTTAGTTCTGGAACCGCTCTTCCCTTGTCAGGTCTCTCTCTGCCGTATTTTCTTTTAAATTAGTTTCTTTTTATTTATTTATTTAATTTGATTTGTATTTGAAGAAGGAACCGATTGAAAGTATTGAGATTTACTGGGGAAAATTGGAGGATTTGACGCTTCTGTTAGTCTCATCCTCCTCCTACTTTTGTTTCTAGATCGAAAAAGTTTTGATTTTTCATCTTAATTATATGGGGGAAATTAGCTTGCCTGATTGCAGTTTATGTCTCTCTCTGTCGTGAATTGATTGTGTAGATTCTTCCTCTGGGCTTGGTGAATATAATATATTTTATCATCGGATTGACTAATGTTTATGTTATCCAGATCCAGATCCAAGTAATGGCGGGTGCACTAGCAACGAAAACGTGGAGAGTTGTGAAAACGTTTGGAGTTGCGGAAGTGATCTCTATAATGTCGTTTCCAGTTCTAGGTTACATCTACGTGCAGCAAGAAAAGCAATTTGCTTGGATAAAAGAGCAAAAGAGAATTGTGGATGCGAGGTATAAGGACTTTAGGTCTAGAGGAATTATCAGAGACCGGTGATCGATCGCTGTCCCATATGTTCCAAAAAAGTGAATTTTCTTTTTCTTTTCTTGTTTTTTTGGTTTTGTTTTAATGGTTTTAGATTTATCCCGCATCCTTTCTATGTATAATAAGTAGACTATGAGATTATCATTTGTCTCATCATTCTGAATCTCTATTGCTAAATAAATATTTTGATATCTTTCTTTATATCGTATTCGCATTGTCTAATGTTGCTAGGCTTGGGTTTCCAATCATAAACACAGCGAATCAAGATGGTCCTAAAGTCAAGATATTGTGGGAACTGAATTATTATTGATGTGTAGGCTGTGTAATATATGCACAATACAGTTGCGATCTTGTTAAGATATTTGGAGAGAATAGGATTATTCTGTACAACAATATAAATTAAGTGCAACTTATGCTGATAGGACCAACCAGACCACAATAATAGTCTGTGTCCACTTCTGTCGACCCCAAAAGTGATCAATCACTCAAAAGGCAAAGAAGTTGTTGTTGTCCATTTGATCAAGCAAGGCTGAGTCACCGTCATCGTCTGAGGTTTTTGACGTGACTGTGAAGTTGGTGTCGATACCGGCTAGACCTTGGACGACTGAAAGCAAAGATACAAAGTATGAAACAAGAGTACTAAAGATCTCAAATAATCAAAGATACAAATTGCCATCACAGAAAAAACTAGATTCTTCAACATTGAAATCTATCCATCTTTTCTGTATGGTGCGGGACCAAGTAGTTTCAGAGGTTCTTCTTTCTTCTCAGTGGCATTACGATTTGCTGCAGAAGCTCTGAGAGGAGGCTCAAAGAGCTTGCTTGCAACATCAGGAGGCAACTCATCTTCACCGGGAAGAACAAGAAGCCCTTTCTCTCTCAGAGAAGAAGGTTCATTGTAACAAACCCTCCACAGTGAATCCACTAGCTGTCTCTCTTCTTTAACCGTTCCCAGATCCTCTTGGGACATCAAGCTGATTCCTTCGATCCGCTCTTCTAAAAGCTGCCTCAGTTTCTTATCTCCTTTCTCTATGCTGCTACATAACATAAGATACATGTAGAGTTTTAGCTAAAGATCGCAACCAAAATATGACAAAATCTTGTGTCTTTACTATAAGTTTAGGCTTACATGATATTGCGCCGAGAGCTTGAGTTCGAGCATGAATATCTGTGTCGGAGGTGAAGTTTGATAGCAATGACTCCAAACCATTGGCTTCCATAACTAAATCCTGACTTCGAGGATTGTTCTGAAGTATTGTGCTTACGACATCAGCAGCTTTGGCCCGAATATTAGCATGAGAGTTTTTAAGAAACCCGAGAAGAGGAACCAAGCCTCCAATGGAATGAAGATCTACACATTACAATAAGTAACCAATATTCAAACTGAGCTAACCACAACAAACAAACAAAAAGAAGGAAAACCAAGTTCCAAAGTAAGAAGAGATAGTTTACCATTAGCCATATCGATAGATTCAACGTGCTCTTGCAACTCATCCAGCAAATCTACCAGAACATTAGAAACAAATTAGCATCCCTCAAGATTGCACACGATAAGCTATGAAGAAACTATGTGTTATGGCTGAATAAAGCACCTTCAATATCTTCAGGTGTAACTCCATGATCCACCAAAACCTGTTCAGGTGTTTGCATAACGAGTGTAATCTCTTTCATGCGTTTGACTACATCTACAGTCTGCGATTGCATAGCCTCCATAAACCACTTTCTATCCTCCTCACTGTCTCACCAAACAACTCAATCAACAAAACAATCCACTATAAACACCAAAACACAATATAGAATGAGAAAAGAGATACCCTTTCATCTACATAAGCTGCAGGATTCGATAACTGCATCTAATCAACCCGATATTGATAAAAAAAAACCTCACCTTGGTAAAATATTTCTTATCTTCCTTAGATGGTCAGTATCAGTCAAACGTTTATACTTTGTTTACTATTTCTTCTTCAGATTTTGGGTCCGAACATACTTACTTGGCTCTGTCCTACATCAAAGCATATCGGTTCTGGTCTGCGTTTCCGTACAGCTTTTGACTCAATACATGTTTCATCCGAAACAAAACCTTAGCCATGATCTAACTTTTTGGTGAGTTCCATCGGAAAAGACAGCAGAATTTCATCTTCACGGCACTCTGGCTCATCCTTTGCAGGCGTTTTTAGCTGCCTTAGCTCAAATCCAAGACTAACCCTTGATCAACAATAGAGACTGCTTGACAAGGTTCTTTACTCTGTCATCATTGTTAACTGGATCAAGAAAATATCCGTTGTGAAAATCATGATGTCAGGTAGGTCAGTTATTTCCTCTGTTTTTCTTTGAATTCCTCAAAGAGGAGAAGGAAGTTTGGTTTGTTGATACAGAACTCAAAAGTGATTATACTTATACATACCAATTAACATGTGAAAGACATTTGTAAGAAGAGTGAAGACTTGTAACTTCTTGTAAGAATCACAGACAGTTCTCAGTATGTGTTTATATGCACACAAATTTATAACTTGTAAGCAAGCTCTTTGAGCCATTTGAGACCAGATTGGACAAAGAAGAGGAATAACAAAATCAGAGAGGAAGATCCAGCCCTTTTCCAACATCAACACCAATAATTTGAAGTATTCCTTTGTAAATAATCTGAAAGAAAAGAAACAAAAGACATCAGTTAAGTTACTCTTTATACTGTATAGACATAACTCCCATAAGCATTAGAACTCACAAGCTCAACAATGAAGGTACCAATGAGACCAATCATACAAGCTCTAGAGTTCCATATCTCAGCTGTATATGTGAATCCCAGAAACGCTTGTTCAAACTTAGGTTCCACTTTTGGCACTATCATCTTCCCAACAACAAAAAAAAACTTTTCACAAGAAAGAGAATCATGAGAAGGAAATAAAAAACATTGAAGCTTTAGATTTTATCAGTTCAGAGTGGTTAAGACTTAAGTGACAGTTTATATACCCCTTGAGGGAGTTTAGCGGCGCGTACACTGAGAGATGATTGTTGTCGATTGAACCAGAGAGTTCTTTGACTCGGACAATGACCAAGAACCGACAACTTCCGAGGAACATGTAAGAAAGATTAGGATAGTGGCGTCGAGGGGAGAAGCGAGCTCGCCATTTACTTTTTCTTTTTAGGAGAAGAGAAAGACGAAGGAAGATGAGTCTTGATTTTGTGGTTGTGCTCTGTTTTCAGAAAATTCAGGTACACAAATTCTGCAACGTGTCATATTCTTCTCAACACAGAATGGATTCCGACACACTATGCGACAAGGAGCAAATACATTAAATAATAAATTATAAATTATAAAAAGTAATTTTTCAAAAATTAATTTACAGAATATTATGGTTTTTTATAGAAAGAGTTTCCAATCAAATTTTGGGCTACTGATTTTTTAACAGATTGTAAGGGTATTTTACTATTTTAAGCCATCATTTAGGGCCCATGTGGTAATGGACTCATCTCTAACAGAATGTTTAATTCAGCAGCAGCCCATGCTGTGGTTTTGCAGAATTACCTTCCTACTGGGTAAACGTCAATGGAATTGCCCAGAAATTTGGTTTTCAGTTTTGAAGTACAATCATAAGTGAAATGCTCATTTTCAGCATGACCAGCGCTCATTGGCGGATGGTGGCTGACCTGAGAACAAGACTATTGGTGTCAACAATCTGGGAGAAGTTGACAGCTAAATAACTAAACATTAAGTTGTCGACAGTTATTAGAGTTCTAAAAGAAATCGCTCTCTGACCTGTTCAGATATGAAGTTCACACCATTGTAATTAGCCATCTCATAAGTCTCTCCAAGGATTGGACTGAAGGGTTTCCAGGTACGTTGGAAAGCATAGTACACAGATATAGCCCATGATGCTGTGAAAAAGGTCAATTCTTACGATTCAGCCACAGGACACATAAACTAAATGAACAGATACTGATCGCAGCAGAAACCAAGGAAGGAAGAGATGTGGTGCTTACGGGCATAAACCATGCGCGAGTAAGGGTCCTCGGTTTGGTCTGCCAAGTCTAATAGATGCGAGTATTCCATCAACTGTCAGAAACAGAGCACATATTATCAAACATCATCGGATTACAAAACCATCAGACAGGAACAAAACATCAGGTACTGCCATGAGCACAAACCTCTGCCATTTTCTGGAGCATTGTCATTGGTTCAAAAATGATCACAGGAAGGGTCTCACCATTGATGTAGCATCAGATCCTATATACTTCTGCATCATCTTCCAATAACCATCTCGATCCTGAGAATTGTGTTAAACATATGTTTCTCAGATGACTAGATTAACAGTTGATGACAACAACGGTAAGACAGAAGTATATGTTTATATATGTATACCTCTTGCTTCCATCTTCCTCTGTTTGCTTCCTCGGCTGCATCTTCTGTACTTCCTTCAGGATTAATAACTTCAAGTCCCTCATAGCCAACCAAACTGAGAAGCAAATGAAACACAGAACGATCCTTAAGCTTATTTCCACAAGATCTAAACTTTAAGCAAATCCACATTTAACAAGTGGATAGAAACTCTAAATCTGTGAATTAAACTCTCATCTAAATATCAATTCCAAATTACCAGGATTTGCAGGATAAAAAATATAGAAGATCTAAGCATAGTAGGCACCAAATCGCAAAAAAGTTTATTTAAAAGGATTAGAGAAACCAAAATTGCAAAACCTAATAGTTTCCAGATTCAAATCAAAATTGAGATAGCATTACGAATCTAGCTGAGTGACGGATCCGGGTTTAACAAAAGGGATCTCAGAAACCTCACCCTTTAACTGATTTGGTCATGGCCGATCCCATAAAGTTGCTCTTCATAGAAACAGGAAGTCCATTCTATTATGTGTGGGCATGCATATGAGTAGGAAGACTCTCATGTAAGCAGACTTCTTGCCAGAAGCTCCCGAGCTGTTGCCAGTACTTGAGTTAATGTCTGCAATCCCAACATGTAAAACCAACATAGCGGGTGCCCGTTTCAAGTTTAGCCAAACCAAAAAACTAAACTAATAGTCATATTGTCATCACCTGTTCAGAGAGTGAACCACTAGTTTCTGTGCTCTGCATTGCTACTTTCCCAGCAATGACCTTCGGGTCTGTTTCAAGAACCACCCTGAACACATATTCCACAAGCCATAACAAACAATAGAATGCTAAGATAACTAGGACAAACTCGAAAAAACATAAGCAAATCTTTAAGAAGCCTAAGACTCTGCATATAAAAGTCGTTTATTAGACTTGCATACCCCTGATCGACCATCTCATCGAGGCACAGAAAGATGAGATCCAAGTTCTCATCTGAGTAATACTTGGCAGCATTAGTTGACCAGTCGTCTGAGTAATACTTGGCAGCTACACGCTTCCCTTCAGAGTCTAGAAGAAGAATGTTCTTTACCAAAGGACATGAATCCTATTCAATGTAAAACGGACAGTAAGTATTCAAGTTCCAGGGGAGAAATGAAGCAGGGAATCAAAAAAAAATATCATGTACGCTCAAACTTCTAAAAGCAAGATCAGATACCGAGAATCTACGGCTTAACAAAAAGTGCCATGTGTGCATATATGCTAAGAACATTTTGAGACGACGTGATACACATAAGTAGATCCAGAGACCATGGTAAAAATGGCGGCTTGAGCAGATAGAATCATATACTAGGAATATTGAATGAGAGACAATGCATAATGGACTTGAATGAGTCCAGTGAATGCCTGACATTGTTGTTAGAGCTGAGTTATCGTCACTACAAACACAAACCAAATATTTTGAACCAATCAAAATCTCCCACCTTGACAACATATTAAGAACTTCACATTCATTTAAACCGTCATTCCAGTTGATCTTTATGGTCAGCCATTTCACAACATTCTCAAATTCAGTGTCCTAGTTAGGATACACAACAAACAACAATGCTATATTCTTTGTATACTTAGTCTATATAATATAGATCAGCTGCAGGACAAAACACCTACAGAAGAAAGCCACACATCAGATTAGAGAAACTAAGAATCACGAATGGATCGATACAAAAGAAGAAGAAAACTAATTTCGTGGGGAAATCACACAGCCCAGCCCAGATCTCTACAAATAACAAAATGATGTGGAAGGGCGATTGAAGATCTTTCTAACACACAAACGATCAACTGAATACACAGATCGGAGACGACGCAAGGAACGGATCAGAAAAACCGAAGAAATCAGTATACCTTTTTAGGAGAGCAAATTCGAATGAATGGCTTTATTTGTTATTTGGGCTGGGCCCGTGGACCCAATTAGTCAACATAACCTCAGATTCCGGAATCGAGATTCAGTTAGTCTTCTTCTTCATCCTGCGATTCTGAGATTTTTTCTCTCTACCTGCAACAAGAAGATGAGTTTCTCGTTACGATCTATCACTGGATCTTCAATGGCGATAACTGTTTGGATGACGAAGCGGTATTTGGATCTGCTCCAGCAATACGGTACACTTACTGACCGGATGAAACTACTCGAGGAAGTTCAAGACGCCGGTGGCTACATAGTTGTACCACCGGCCTTCTTCACTCGTCCCGTCAACCAGGTAAGTTGACTCACCGTTTCTAGTTTATTGTTGATCGGCGTGTTCTTACGGTTGTGGTGATCGCTGCGATCGTAATTTTTTCTGTCGCACAAATGCTAACCAGATGAACACGCTAATCGTCATCGTTTCTTAGCTATAACTGTATCCTTATTTCTTTTTTTTCAAGGTCTCGCTGTTCAAACCCAGATTATTCGATTTACTTGAACATGATGATGTGACCTTTCCGAGATCAACCACTTTCCCAACCTTTACCACCACCCCTCCCCCGCTCAATCCGACCCCTACTCCACCTCCACCACCCATTCCGAAGCCTACTCCACCTCCACCTCCACCACCCACGCCGACGCCCCCTCCACCGCCGACTCCACCTCCGCCGCGCGCTCCCAAAGCCACATCCTCTCCTCCGCCGCGCACTCCCACTCCACCTCCCCGCATTCCACAGACGATTCCTCCGCCGCCTTAGTTTTTCTCTTTTATTTCAATAATTGTCCGCATTCCACAGACGATTCCTCGGCGGCATTAGTTTTTCTCTTTGATTTCAATAATTCTGTTATTTTCGGCTTTGTAAGGTGACTTCACGTTTCTCGAGGGTCTAGTTTTCCACAAGACTTCTAAATGAGCTTTGCATATATTTCGTTATGCCTTTGAATATGTTCCACATGGTGTAAACAAAAAGGCTCTTGGTTGAATAAATATAATAGTATTCGATTAAAAAATCAATGGTGAACTATATTAACTACATAAATGAAAACATGTTATTCAATTGGATGTTTTTTCAATTCTGAGTGAAAGTTTGTTTTCATTTTTTCTCTTTCATTTCAATAATTGTATGTTATTTTCCGCTTTGTAAGGTGACTTCAAGTTTCGAACTCTTCATTTAAAAAGAAAAAAAAGTGGGTTTATAATTTGATAATTTAGATTAACCAAAAACCAAATAAAACCAAATTTTATTATTTTAGAATTTTTTAAAATAAAAACAAACAAACAATTATGGTAGGCCTGGGCATTCGGATATTCGGATCGATTCCGGATATGATCCATTTGGTTCCGGTTTTTTTGGGTTGAGAAACATTTTACCCAATAGGTACCTATGCAATTTCGAGTTGGATATCGGTTCGGGTCCAATCGGTTCCGGATCGGCTCGGGTCTAAAAATTCAGAAACCGAATTTTTACCGAAATTTGTAAAACTATCTGAATTATACCAAAAATATGGAATTTTTTTTTTTTTTTCAAAAACAAGCAAAAATAACCGAAAACAAAGAAAAAACAAAACTTTTATTCTGAAATGTCAAAAATATATTCAAAAACCGAAAATAAAACTTTAAAAATACCCATAATACCAAAATTATACATATAACAACCGAAAATAACTAATATATTTAATATTTTTCGGATCATTTGGGTACCCGTTATTTGGGTATCGGTTCGGTTCCGGGTATTACACGATACCCATGTTCTAAAATAAATTACCCATAAGGTAAATGCTATATAACAAAATCGGTTTCAGTTCGGTTCATTTCGGGTCGGTTCCGGTTTGGGTAATCGGTTCCAGCAACTTGTACACCAAGTCTACCAGAACATTAGAAACAAATTAGAATAAGTTAAGCCACGAAGAAACTATGTGTTATGGCTGAATAAAGCACCTTCAGGTGTTAAGATACCCAAGTTCTAAAATAAATTACCCAATCAGGTAAATGCTATATATGTGTATCAAAGAACTCCTCCAAAACATCTAAGTTGATTACACTACTAAGTCTCTGTAAGAATCAAGACTCAGAGTCAGGAAACACAAAAAAAGTTTCTCCAAAGTGAAGAGCAAATATCTTATGGCCATGACTTTGTACTTTCAGGTAGGGGTTTTAAATTAGTAGTCTATCAAGCGTTCTGCGGACAGCTTCCAAGGCAGTGGCTGGAGGAGGCGCATTCCTTGCTTCTTCAGCTCGTTTTTGTTGCTTTTCCTATATGAAGAGAATAAAGATGAGCAGAATTTGATTGAGAAAACTATACGTCGCTATTCTCCATAAGTCAGATACTTGATACAAAGTGAGGAACATAATAGCAACAAAGTTGAAATTGGGTCACCTTTCTAGATTTTGCCACAGCAGCTTTAGAAGCTTCAACAAGCTTTCTTGCATGTTCTAGGCAACTAGAGTTGCTGGCGTTTAAAGCATCATTAGCTGCCTTCAAAGCTGCTTCTTTATCTGCTTGCTCCTATAAAACAACATATTTATTTAAGATTCTTATGCACGTGACAACTCAAAAGGAATCCACGAGAGAATATATATGATATATATAGCCTCAGAAATAACCTTAAGATATTCTTTGTTCATTTCTTCCCATATCATCTTCTTAAAGAGCTTTTCTTGCTCGTTGTTAATATAGCTATCCACCTGGTTAACAGTTACAACCAAGATCAATCTAACAAGCGAAACTATAGTAATAAAAAGAGACTAAGACAGAATGTTGAGCAAGCAAAATTATTTCCCACCTCAGTATCACTGACGTCAGAAAAGTTGCCTGATTCATCCGAAGCTTCAGCATGTCCATCATCCCCATCCTTTTCTTCTGCACCCGAACATCGTTTTTCAGTTTTGCTCACACTGGCATAGTCTGGTTCTCTCTCCGACTGCCAAAAGTTGGACAGGAGAAATATTTGAAGCATAAGACTGCACCAAAGCAAACTTGAACAAGCTTTGTATACAATCCTGCAATAAAAGAGCACATAAACTTACATTTAGTTGTCCATCGTGGTTTAGGCTACTAATTCCTCCCTCATTTTCTTCTCTAGCTGCTTTTTCCATTCTCTCTTACTCTGCTCGCTAGAAAGCATGAGGATCCGACCCACAACCAAGTCCTCCGGAAACTTTTTCGAACTGCAAAAAACCATCAGACTGTTGACTCTCAGATAATATGAAACTATTCGAAAACTAGAAACTCTTTAGCCTTAACTCACAGTTAAACTTCCAGAATCGGTATTTTTAAACTCATCTAACCGTTTGGTTAGAGTTGCCTCGCATACATGCACAATGTTTACCTGAAATATTTAAACAACACACCAAATCAGCATCAGCACTAAATTAGTAAATAAAAGGCTAAAACGTCTTTCCTCTCATCTCTAACAATACTTTTTGCCAAGCTTACAATATCTGTCTTACAGCACTTGATACCATGGGCAAGCGCAGCTGTGTAAAGAGCTGCTCCACATATTCCACTCGGTTTCCGGCCGGTCTGCACGCCAATACATGGTCAATGTTAACAAAAGGCATAATAAATAATAACTAACGCTACGATGGAGGGTACATAGGAAACGATCGATCAACTAACAAAACATGTATCCAATCTCTCTTCATACTAGCTATAATGTCTCTAGGTGTTCTCATGACATCTTTATCATGTCTACCTTTCAATAAGCCTGCAAAGTGTATGCCGTAACGAGTATGCTGGGCTACGTACTATTCTATATACAAGTTCAAAGCAATTAAAGAAACTAGAATCGTAGTAAAATTCTGCATCACCCAAATACAGAAAAGAATAAGAGTCAAAATACGACATACTTACTGTTTGTGAATTTAGGAATAAAAATTGAAGGATCGACAAGTTTTTCATAATTCCGGTTTTCAGCAATGTACAGCAATTCACAGAGTTGCAAGTACACAGAACCTAACTCATAACCGCAAAAGAATTTTATGAAACAGAAACATCAAACACCAAGGAAAGAAGAGAAACAGATGGAAATGAAAGAAGAAGAAAAAACTCATCTTACACGCTAACTCGAAGGTAGCTTGAAAAATCAATAAGAAGCATCGGAACGTTCATTTGCCTACAGATCAAGAAAGTTTTTGGTTCAACATACAGCCAATAACACATCACCGGTGACATACATCATTTATTTTAAATAGAAACCAAAATCAGAAGAGAAACAAGACATTACTAAGAACCTAACCTGCAAGTCAAGTAGAGACAGGAAGCCTGTACTAGTTCAGTTCTGCGGCCTTCAGTGAAATTTTGATCAACTGCCAGCTACAGATGATAAATTGAGTTAAAAAGGGGGTAAAAGTCCTAACAGATTAATATTCATAAAATATTTAAACCAAACATACTCTAAAGAATCGAGTAGCCATGACAATCAAATCACCTCTCTCGTCACCAATAGCCAAGGCATCTTTCAGATTCATAAACTCATCTTCAGCTGCAAATAAAAACAAGGGTTTGGTCAGAGCAAACAAAAAGGATCAATATTGCATCAGCGTTACGTATCTAAAAATGCAATGGTATTTTAAGGATGGGAAAAACAAAATAACCAGTACAAGCTTCCAGCAATTATTGAACCGATAAGTTTGAAAAGAAGTAAAAAAAAGGGATTTGCATCATCAAGTTGGATCTTATCAAGAAGCTAGATCAAACATAAGCGAAAGCTTTCAATTAGATGTACCAGTTGCCGTATTTAGGCCAGCAATGAACAGAAATTTATATACAACAAAAGGCATACCTATTCTTAATCTCCTTTCACGTGAGCTTGAAATCCCACTCTGAACACT
This sequence comes from Orychophragmus violaceus, assembly GCA_030180135.1. Classification (NCBI taxonomy): domain Eukaryota; kingdom Viridiplantae; phylum Streptophyta; class Magnoliopsida; order Brassicales; family Brassicaceae; genus Orychophragmus; species Orychophragmus violaceus. The sequence continues at coordinate 97,331,257 of CM058234.1, forward strand.
TCTCACTACGTTACCTGACGCTTGGCTCTGCAGGTACATATAAGTGAAGGTAAGGATCAAACTATAAGGCACGAGTATATATATAACAGACAAACTCGACTACACAACTTCCATATAACCCCTACAGAAGATTGAAGCAGAGATTCTCACATCCTAACCTTAAACGTTCTATTAATCACAAACCAATTGAGACAGCAAGAACATCCCAACAAACTTCGAAACATTCGTTATGATTTGTCTACCTGCCCAGCAGCATTCTTAACGAAGGTAACTTCACTTGAATAATTATGATTTTCCAATATCCTCCCACATAAATCACACGCCCTGCAAAATAATAGTCATAAGATTCACATTTTGGAACTGGAACACGAAGGGTGAACATATTGAATACTCAAAACACTTACAATGCACTATCAAATGGGCGCATTCCGAGAACGTTCTTCCCACAATGGGTACACCACACCATGGCTCCACGAAACAGAAGGCTACCACCTTAGGATAATAAATTGGATCCGAACTCAACGATGAGGCTTCAATGGATTCCAAACTGCAGCTTCAAGTGTTTATTGTTCAATACAGGGGACGATAAGATTATTTCTGGCAAAATAAACTTCTTGTACGCGATCGTGCGAGAGAGTGGAAAGGATTAGGGTTTAAATGTGTACATAGTTACGTATAGATAACATACCCGTTCTAGCCCCGACGGCGGCTACGGTTGAATAAGGCGAAGCTGAGAGACCGGCTGAGAGATTTCCTCGGATCTTTAGAATTTGATCCAATAAATATGGATGCTTTGTACATTTTCTTTTCCTCAACTTGAAAAGGTTATATAAGTTAAACCGGTACAAGTGACAATCTCTTTCTTCTTTTCCGTCTTCCTTCTCTCTTCCACTTCGTCTATTTGAGCTCTCTTTCTGGCCGTTGGTAACTAATTAGCCGCACCGGCAGAACGGTTATTTTTGCTCTTATAGTTTTTGTTTCTGTTTCTTCGGGAAATTCTCTCACTTTTAATGTTCTATATGAAATGCTTTCTCCGGTTTGTTTATTTAGGTGTTGAATAAATTCTGGGTTGTTTCCCGGTTATACTACCGACTTTGTTCGGCGGCTCTCTCTCGGTTCTGTTCCGGGTTTACCGATCTACTACCATGGTGTTTTTTCACCACCACACCGATGTCCTTTCTTTCTTTTGCCCTATCCATCGAGCACTTTTGAGCTGATGGTTTTGATGTCCGATCGCGCTGAACGGGCCGGCTGGTTCTTATTCACATCGTTCTTTTTTTGTGTGTGTGTGATTTCTGTGTTGAAAAACGCAGACTATCGGAGATCGTGGTGATGGCTTGTAGTGCTTTTCTTCCTTTATATGCGGAAGGTGTTCCTGGTGATTTTGTGGTGAGAGGTCGGCATGAAAGCAAAGCCGAAGCGGCGGCAACTCAATTCAGGTGACCGGATTCTTGTCGGAGGATACATGTGGATGACTTGCGGATTTCGGACAGTGTTTCGCGATTGTGACGCTTGGTCCTTCAACCTTATCCGGATTTTATGTTTGGGACAGATTAGATATTGGGCCGTTGTTAGCCCGTTTGTTGCATTTCAATTTATCCTTCGGGTTTGTATTCATGTAATCACTCTCAGCCCATTGGGCTTATGCAATATAAATTGCCTGCGGACAAAAAGAAAACCGGTACAATCAAGTCGAGGTTAAATAATTGTGATACTAAAGTTACCGGTAAATTATGTGGTCCATACTAGTTGTTGCTAAACCGGAACTGGGAGGAACTATAGTTTTTTTATTGATTAATTTACTATTAACAATTTGAAGCCCATGGGCTTTCGGCCGAAAAATAAGTAATATTAGGGTAGAGCAATGTAATTGTTGACTATATAAAGGAGAAGTACGGGTTAAGATTGGAAACTAGTTTTCTTTTTAGTTGGAACCGCTCTTCCCTTGTCAGGTCTCTCTCTCTCTGCCGTATGTTCTTTTAAATTAATTTCTCTTTTTTTTTTTTAATTTGATTTGTATTTGAAGAAGGAACCGATTGAAAGTATTGAGATTTATGGAGGATTTGACGCTTCTGTTAGTCTCACCCTCCTCCTACTTTTGTTTTTAGATCGAAAAAGTTTTGATTTTTCATCTTAATTATATGGGGAAATTAGCTTGACTGATTGCAGTTTATGTCTCTCTCTCTGTTGTGAATTGATTGTGTAGATTCTTCCTCTGGGCTTGGTGAATCTAATATATTTTAGCATCGGATTGACTTATGTTTATGTTTTTCAGATCCAGATCCAAGTAATGGCGGGTGCACTAGCAACGAAAACGTGGAGAGTTGTGAAAACGTTTGGAGTTGCGGAAGTGATCTCGATAATGTCATTTCCAGTTCTAGGTTACATCTACTTGCAGCAAGAAAAGCAATTTGCTTGGATAAAAGAGCAAGAGAAAGTTGTGGACGCGAGATATAAGGACTTCAGGTCTAGAGGAATTATCAGAGACCGGTGATCGATCGGTGTCCCATATGTTCCCAAAGAGTGTTTTTTTTTTTTTTGGTTTTGTTTCAATGGTTTTATTTTATCCCGCATCTTGAACAACTCTTTCTATCTATGTACAATAAGTTTCGATTCCATAACAGTGAAACTCTATATCTAATTAAATAATTTGATTAGTGACAATCACTTTTGCATCTTTATGTTTGGTTGCAACTGTATGGAATCGTATTCATATTGTCTAATGTTGATTTCCAATCATAGACACAATGAATCAACATTGACCAACCAGACCACAGTATTAGTCGGTATCCACTTCTGTAGACCCAAAAGTGACCTCAGTCCATTGTGGAGGAGAAACCCATGAACTGAAAACCTGACCTGTGAATAATACGTTTGAATCGAAGAAGAATTGAATCTGAACATTCTTAATCTCAACAATAAGAAAAAAAACAAGATTCTTCATATTGAAGTTTATCAATCTTTTCTGGAAATTTGAAACGTTACAAAAACACAGAAGTATAAATTTTAGCTTTAAGTTTTGGCCTATGGTGCGGGTCCAAGTAGTTTCAGAGGTTCTTCTTTCTTCTCAATGGCACTCCTTCCTGCAGAAGCTCTGAGAGGAGGGTCAAAGAATTTGCTTGCGACATCAGGAGGCAACTCATCTTCACCGGGTAGAACAAGAAGCCCTTTCTCTCTCAGAGAAGAAGGTTCATTGTAACAAACCCTCCACAGTGAATCCACTAGCTGTCTCTCTTCTTTAACCGTTCCCAGATCCTCTTGTGACATCAAGCTGATTCCTTCAATCCGCTCTTCTAAAAGCTGCCTCAGTTTTTCATCGCTTTTCTCTATGCTGCTGCATCCACTTCCATCGTTTTTCTCTCTTGCAAGCTCAAGCAATCCGCCAAGAGCAGCTTCTCTTGTCTCAGCATCGTCACTAGACGCGAGATGCATCATAATCCGAGTCCAGTGGCAATACTGCAGTCTGAATCATCCTCTTGCAGAAGATATTGCTTTCCTGTAGAATTTAGAGAGAGATAAAAAAACAAACAATAAGAAGCATCTCAACGATCAAGAAAGTTTTTGGTTCAACATACAGCCAATAACACATCACCGGTGACATACATCATTTATTTTAAATAGAAACCAAAATCAGAAGAGAAACAAGACATTACTAAGAACCTAACCTGCAAGTCAAGTAGAGACAGGAAGCCTGTACTAGTTCAGTTCTGCGGCCTTTAGTGAAATTTTGCTCAACTGCCAGCTACAGATGATAAATTGAGTTAAAAAGGGGTAAAAGTCCTAACAAATTAATATTCATAAAATATTTAAACCAAACATACTCTAAAGAATCGACTAGCCATGCCAATCAAATCACCTCTCTCTTCACCAATCCCCAAGGCATCTCTCAGATTCATAAACTCATCTTGAGCTGCAAATAAAAACAAGGGTTTGGTCAGAGCAAACAAAAAGGATCAATATTGCATCAGCGTTACGTGTCTAATAATGCAATGGTATTTTAAGGATGGGAAATACAAAATAACCAGTACAAGCTTCCAGCAATTATTGAACCGATAAGTTTGAAATGCAGTAAAAAAAAGGGATTTGCATCATCAAGTTGGATCTTATCAAGAAGCTAGATCAAACATAAGCGAAAGCTTTCAATTAGATGTGCCAGTTGCAGTATTTAGGCCAGCAATGAACAGAAATTTATATACAACAAAAGGCATACCTATTCTTAATCTCCTTTCACGTGAGCTTGAAATCCCACTCTGAACACTTCTCACTACGTTACCTGACGCTTGGCTCTGCAGGTACATATAAGTGAAGGTAAGGATCAAACTATAAGGCACGAGTATATATATAACATACAAACTCGACTACACAACTTCCATATAACCCCTACAGAAGATTGAAGCAGAGATTCTCACATCCTAACCTTAAACGTTCTATTAATCACAAACCAATTGAGACAGCAAGAACATCCCAACAAACTTCGAAACATTCGTTATGATTTGTCTACCTGCCCAGCAGCATTCTTAACGAAGGTAACTTCACTTGAATAATTATGATTTTCCAATATCCTCCCACATAAATCACACGCCCTGCAAAATAATAGTCATAAGATTCACATTTTGGAACTGGAACACGAAGGGTGAACATATTGAATACTCAAAACACTTACAATGCACTATCAAATGGGCGCATTCCGAGAACGTTCTTCCCACAATGGGTACACCACACCATGGCTCCACGAAACAGAAGGCTACCACCTTAGGATAATAAATTGGATCCGAACTCAACGATGAGGCTTCAATCGATTCCAAACTGCAGCTTCAAGTGTTTATTGTTCAATACAGGGGACGATAAGATTATTTCTGGCAAAATAAACTTCTTGTACGCGATCGTGCGAGAGTGGAAAGGATTAGGGTTTAAAGGTGTACAAATTTACGTATATATAACATACCCGTTCTAGCCCCGACGGCGGCTACGGCTGAAGAAGGCGAAGCTGATAGACGTGTTGAGAGATTTCCTTCCGATATGCGACTCCTTTCAATCGAACTAGGGTCCATAAGGCAAAATCTGGAAACTTACATAAGTTGAACCGGTACAATTAAGCAGTTAAATAAATTATGATACTGAAGTTGAACCCGTAAATTATGTGGTCTATACTGGATGTTGCTAAACCGGAACTGGGAGGAAAACCTGCGAATTGTAATTCCTTTGAATGGAAGTGATTGAATAGGCTTGACATATTGGATATTCGATTTGGTTTTGGGTAAAAATTGATCGGTTCAAGATATTTTAGGTAGAGAAATTTAGGATTTAATGGATATTTATTTTTTTCGGTTCGGTTCTGATTCAGTTCCCATTGGTTCAGGGCCGGTTCGAGTACATAGGTTGAAGAATCAAAAATACTCAAAAATTCGGTTCTTATCCGTTCCGGATATTTTACACCCTACGTCAAAAATACATGAAATGTAAAAAAAAAAATTGTTCCATAAGTAGGAAAAAATTACCCGATAAATAAGAAAATTATTCAAAACATAAAATCATAGCATCAATTTCCATAGCCACTGACGCCTGAGGAGGAGTAGTTTGTGGTTTTGGAGATCGATCCTTAGGAGGAACAGGGGATCATAGCGGAGGAAAAAGCGAAAGGGAAAGGGAGTGGTTTGGGTCAGGAGGGTCGGGTGGGACTAAGGGGGGGTTTGTCGGGCTGTCACCAGCGGTGAGAGGCGGAGGGTTCAGGGCGGAAGCACGACCATCAGAGAACCAGCGGTTCTGCATCGGTAACCGTGTCTAAGAGCTTTTTGGGGTCCAACTGATATCTAACTTTAGTCTAGGGTTTCGTCTTTTTCGAATTTTCTTTTAGTTTTTCTCGATTTTGCTGACAATTTCTTATATGTTTCTGGTTTCGTCTCTCTCTCGTGAATTGATTGTGTAGATTCTTCCTCTGGGCTTGGTGAATCTAAGATATCTTTATATTTTATCATCGGATTGACTTATGTTTATGTTTTGACTTATGTTTATGTTATTCAGATCCAGATCCAAGTAATGGCTGGTGCACTAGCAACGAAAACGTGGAGAGTTGTGAAAACGTTTGGAGTTGCGGAAGTGATCTCGATAATGTCGTTTCCAGTTCTAGGTTACATCTACGTGCAGCAAGAAAAGCAATTTGCTTGGATAAAAGAGCAAGAGAAAGTCGTGGACGCGAGATATAAGGACTTCAGGTCTAGAGGAATTATCAGAGACCGGTGATCGATCGGTGTCCCATATGTTCCCAAAGAGTGTTTTTTTTTATACTACCAACTTTGTTCGGCGGCTCTCTCTCAGTTCTGTTCCAGGTTTACCGATCTACTACCATGGTGTTTTTTCACCACCACACCGATGTCCTTTCTTTCTCTTGCTCTATCCATCGAGCACTTTTGAGCTGATGGTTTTAATGTACGATCGCGCTGAACGGGCCGGCTGGTTCTTATTCACATCGTTCTTTTTTTGTGTGTGATATCTGTGTTGAAAAACGCAGACTATTGGAGATCGTGGTGATGGCTTGTAGTGCTTTTCTTCCTTTATATGTGGTGTTCCTGGTGATTTTGTGGTGCAAGGTCGGCATGAAAGCAAAGCCGAAGCGGCGGCAACTCAATTCAGGTGACCGGATTCTTGTCGGAGGATACATGTCGATGACTTGCGAATTTCGAATATTGTTTCGCGATTGTGACGCTAGGTCCTTCAACCTTATCCGGATTTTATGTTTGGGACAGATTAGATATTGGGCCGTTGTTAGCCCGTTTGTTGCATTTCAATTTATCCTTCGGGGGTTTGTATTCATGTAGGCTTCGATTGGTGACATGTAGTATTGAAGTTGAGTTGCAGTATGTGTTGTAATTTGATGTAACTTGCAGTAAAAATTACATGGTAAAAACTGTAAAAACTGTAGATTTATGTCGTATAGTTGCTGTAAAAATATGAGTTATCATTTCGATTATAACAAATGATTGGTAATATTTTTGCAGTATAATTTGCAGTATGTATTATTTAATTTCTAAAATTATTAATAATATTATTATTTATTGTGTTATCAATAATAATAAAAAAATAAAATAGTGACTTAAAATTTAAATAAAAAATATTCTGAAGAATAATAAAAAAACCTCTCAATGTTCAATCCAAAGCATATTTGCAATTTCTTCTTGTACGTTATTCATATATTGACTACCAGTTGTTGTTATTTTCTTGTTTGAGTCTATTAAACTCTTCTTCTTCAATTCGCTGCCTTTGATTATCTTGAGCAATAAAATCATTTTCTTCAAAATCAGCATCTCAAATTTTGTGGAGCCTAACAAAACTGTGAAAAACCATAGTAGTATGCACAATTTTATTTTGAGTCTTCACATCATAACGAGGCAAATTCTCATAAATTCTCCATTTTCTTTCAAACTCCGAATATTTATTTAATTACAGAACAAAGTGATGCATGCCACCTATTGAACAACTCCTTTTTGTTTCTAGGAGGACCAACATCAAAAATTCCTAATATAATACTCCCCCTCTCCCAAAATATAAGATGTCTAAACAAAACAATTTTATTTCATTTTATAAGGTGTTCTACAGTTTTCTATGCAAAACTTAATTTTATTTGTATTTTTTAAACTATTTGCATTCTACAGCATTTGTCTAATTAGTTTAAATTGTTTTCATTAAATATCAAATAATGTTTTCAATGTAGAAAAACTTTAAGTAGTATAATTTAAAGTAGTATAATTAGTATGTTTTCTTAATCTTCGCGCTTTTAGTTAGAACATCTTATAAAATGGGACATAGGGAGTATATAATTAAGATTATGAGGAGAAGAATTCAAATAGAAAAATAAAAAGATTCCTAAAATCTTTAACTTTAAAAAACTTTGAATATCAAAATGGAGTTGACATAAAACAACTTTGAATTATCACGTAAAACATTATTCAATACATTACTATTTTTTTGTTTTGAATAAGTAAATTACTAATTTTTGGATTATTATTAAAAGAATAATAGACAACGTACTTAAAATAGAAAATGGAATAAATAAATGCTAACTCAATATTTAATACATTCTAACACATCAAATTTTCTATGATGTTGATTTTTGCTTTGACTTAACAATTTTACAAAGAAGATAACTCAAGATTTTAATTCAACATTAACACATGATAACTCAACCACAAAATCAAAAAATTAAAATTAATGCATAATTGGTAACATTTTTGAGTTATTAATGACTTAGACCCTTAACTCAAATTAAATCAAGGGTAACTCATGTTATCAATCAAAGCCGTAATCACTCTCAGCCCATTGGACGTATGCAATATAAATTGCATGCGGACAAAAGGAAAACCGGTACAATCAAGTCGAAGTTAAATAATTGTGATACTAAAGTTACCGGTAATTTATGTGGTCCATACTAATTGTTGCTAAACCGGAACTGGGAGGAACTATAGTTTTTTATTGTTTTTTTTTTTTGAGGAACTATAATCACAAACTAAACCACAATCCTCCGGAGAAGAGGTACCAAGGAAAGGGGAATCACGGCCTCACCGTAATGAGCCGAGAAGCCCAAACAACACCCAAGACCGCATCCAAAACCGGATCGCGTAACACCACATCCCGGAACCAGATCTATAACCGTTGAAGATTGAAATCCTAACACCAGACTGCTCGGGAACCTGCAACTACCAACACCACCGTTACTCCAAGCCATGAGGCTGCGCTTAAAAACTCGCCGGAACACACCAACGAAGACGACGCGGCCACCTCCTAATCCGGAACAGCAACCAAACCTCATCTCATCATCACGGAGAGACCGCAAACAAAGAGATAGAAGCACACACTAGTAGAACCCCACGACGCCACCGCAGCCGAACCACCACTGAACCGCCTGCAACATCGCATCCTCAGGACCGTCGAGAAGGAGGGCTAGGCAGAGAAGATCTGGGATGCTTAGCAGGACCCGAACGAACAGACAAGCCACAAAAACAACTACTAACTACAACAGAGGACTCCCGGCGGCGGCAAGAAAGGCCGGCCGCCGGAGAAACGATGAAATTTCAGGTGCCGCCTACTTCTTCGAAAATCGTGTCTCAGAGCGTTCACCGCTACTTTATTTTATTTTATGATGTTATTTCGACATAGTTTTTTTATTGTTTAATTTACTGTTAACAAAAATAAAGTTAGATATTATTAGAAAAATTTGAAGCCCATGGGCTTTCGGCCGAAAAATAACTAATATTAGGGTAGAGCAAAAACCTAGAAGATGTAATTGTTGACTATATAAAGGAGAAATACGGGTAAAGATTGGAAACTAGTTTTCTTTTTAGTTCTGGAACCGCTCTTCCCTTGTCAGGTCTCTCTCTGCCGTATTTTCTTTTAAATTAGTTTCTTTTTATTTATTTATTTAATTTGATTTGTATTTGAAGAAGGAACCGATTGAAAGTATTGAGATTTACTGGGGAAAATTGGAGGATTTGACGCTTCTGTTAGTCTCATCCTCCTCCTACTTTTGTTTCTAGATCGAAAAAGTTTTGATTTTTCATCTTAATTATATGGGGGAAATTAGCTTGCCTGATTGCAGTTTATGTCTCTCTCTGTCGTGAATTGATTGTGTAGATTCTTCCTCTGGGCTTGGTGAATATAATATATTTTATCATCGGATTGACTAATGTTTATGTTATCCAGATCCAGATCCAAGTAATGGCGGGTGCACTAGCAACGAAAACGTGGAGAGTTGTGAAAACGTTTGGAGTTGCGGAAGTGATCTCTATAATGTCGTTTCCAGTTCTAGGTTACATCTACGTGCAGCAAGAAAAGCAATTTGCTTGGATAAAAGAGCAAAAGAGAATTGTGGATGCGAGGTATAAGGACTTTAGGTCTAGAGGAATTATCAGAGACCGGTGATCGATCGCTGTCCCATATGTTCCAAAAAAGTGAATTTTCTTTTTCTTTTCTTGTTTTTTTGGTTTTGTTTTAATGGTTTTAGATTTATCCCGCATCCTTTCTATGTATAATAAGTAGACTATGAGATTATCATTTGTCTCATCATTCTGAATCTCTATTGCTAAATAAATATTTTGATATCTTTCTTTATATCGTATTCGCATTGTCTAATGTTGCTAGGCTTGGGTTTCCAATCATAAACACAGCGAATCAAGATGGTCCTAAAGTCAAGATATTGTGGGAACTGAATTATTATTGATGTGTAGGCTGTGTAATATATGCACAATACAGTTGCGATCTTGTTAAGATATTTGGAGAGAATAGGATTATTCTGTACAACAATATAAATTAAGTGCAACTTATGCTGATAGGACCAACCAGACCACAATAATAGTCTGTGTCCACTTCTGTCGACCCCAAAAGTGATCAATCACTCAAAAGGCAAAGAAGTTGTTGTTGTCCATTTGATCAAGCAAGGCTGAGTCACCGTCATCGTCTGAGGTTTTTGACGTGACTGTGAAGTTGGTGTCGATACCGGCTAGACCTTGGACGACTGAAAGCAAAGATACAAAGTATGAAACAAGAGTACTAAAGATCTCAAATAATCAAAGATACAAATTGCCATCACAGAAAAAACTAGATTCTTCAACATTGAAATCTATCCATCTTTTCTGTATGGTGCGGGACCAAGTAGTTTCAGAGGTTCTTCTTTCTTCTCAGTGGCATTACGATTTGCTGCAGAAGCTCTGAGAGGAGGCTCAAAGAGCTTGCTTGCAACATCAGGAGGCAACTCATCTTCACCGGGAAGAACAAGAAGCCCTTTCTCTCTCAGAGAAGAAGGTTCATTGTAACAAACCCTCCACAGTGAATCCACTAGCTGTCTCTCTTCTTTAACCGTTCCCAGATCCTCTTGGGACATCAAGCTGATTCCTTCGATCCGCTCTTCTAAAAGCTGCCTCAGTTTCTTATCTCCTTTCTCTATGCTGCTACATAACATAAGATACATGTAGAGTTTTAGCTAAAGATCGCAACCAAAATATGACAAAATCTTGTGTCTTTACTATAAGTTTAGGCTTACATGATATTGCGCCGAGAGCTTGAGTTCGAGCATGAATATCTGTGTCGGAGGTGAAGTTTGATAGCAATGACTCCAAACCATTGGCTTCCATAACTAAATCCTGACTTCGAGGATTGTTCTGAAGTATTGTGCTTACGACATCAGCAGCTTTGGCCCGAATATTAGCATGAGAGTTTTTAAGAAACCCGAGAAGAGGAACCAAGCCTCCAATGGAATGAAGATCTACACATTACAATAAGTAACCAATATTCAAACTGAGCTAACCACAACAAACAAACAAAAAGAAGGAAAACCAAGTTCCAAAGTAAGAAGAGATAGTTTACCATTAGCCATATCGATAGATTCAACGTGCTCTTGCAACTCATCCAGCAAATCTACCAGAACATTAGAAACAAATTAGCATCCCTCAAGATTGCACACGATAAGCTATGAAGAAACTATGTGTTATGGCTGAATAAAGCACCTTCAATATCTTCAGGTGTAACTCCATGATCCACCAAAACCTGTTCAGGTGTTTGCATAACGAGTGTAATCTCTTTCATGCGTTTGACTACATCTACAGTCTGCGATTGCATAGCCTCCATAAACCACTTTCTATCCTCCTCACTGTCTCACCAAACAACTCAATCAACAAAACAATCCACTATAAACACCAAAACACAATATAGAATGAGAAAAGAGATACCCTTTCATCTACATAAGCTGCAGGATTCGATAACTGCATCTAATCAACCCGATATTGATAAAAAAAAACCTCACCTTGGTAAAATATTTCTTATCTTCCTTAGATGGTCAGTATCAGTCAAACGTTTATACTTTGTTTACTATTTCTTCTTCAGATTTTGGGTCCGAACATACTTACTTGGCTCTGTCCTACATCAAAGCATATCGGTTCTGGTCTGCGTTTCCGTACAGCTTTTGACTCAATACATGTTTCATCCGAAACAAAACCTTAGCCATGATCTAACTTTTTGGTGAGTTCCATCGGAAAAGACAGCAGAATTTCATCTTCACGGCACTCTGGCTCATCCTTTGCAGGCGTTTTTAGCTGCCTTAGCTCAAATCCAAGACTAACCCTTGATCAACAATAGAGACTGCTTGACAAGGTTCTTTACTCTGTCATCATTGTTAACTGGATCAAGAAAATATCCGTTGTGAAAATTATGATGTCAGGTAGGTCAGTTATTTCCTCTGTTTTTCTTTGAATTCCTCAAAGAGGAGAAGGAAGTTTGGTTTGTTGATACAGAACTCAAAAGTGATTATACTTATACATACCAATTAACATGTGAAAGACATTTGTAAGAAGAGTGAAGACTTGTAACTTCTTGTAAGAATCACAGACAGTTCTCAGTATGTGTTTATATGCACACAAATTTATAACTTGTAAGCAAGCTCTTTGAGCCATTTGAGACCAGATTGGACAAAGAAGAGGAATAACAAAATCAGAGAGGAAGATCCAGCCCTTTTCCAACATCAACACCAATAATTTGAAGTATTCCTTTGTAAATAATCTGAAAGAAAAGAAACAAAAGACATCAGTTAAGTTACTCTTTATACTGTATAGACATAACTCCCATAAGCATTAGAACTCACAAGCTCAACAATGAAGGTACCAATGAGACCAATCATACAAGCTCTAGAGTTCCATATCTCAGCTGTATATGTGAATCCCAGAAACGCTTGTTCAAACTTAGGTTCCACTTTTGGCACTATCATCTTCCCAACAACAAAAAAAAACTTTTCACAAGAAAGAGAATCATGAGAAGGAAATAAAAAACATTGAAGCTTTAGATTTTATCAGTTCAGAGTGGTTAAGACTTAAGTGACAGTTTATATACCCCTTGAGGGAGTTTAGCGGCGCGTACACTGAGAGATGATTGTTGTCGATTGAACCAGAGAGTTCTTTGACTCGGACAATGACCAAGAACCGACAACTTCCGAGGAACATGTAAGAAAGATTAGGATAGTGGCGTCGAGGGGAGAAGCGAGCTCGCCATTTACTTTTTCTTTTTAGGAGAAGAGAAAGACGAAGGAAGATGAGTCTTGATTTTGTGGTTGTGCTCTGTTTTCAGAAAATTCAGGTACACAAATTCTGCAACGTGTCATATTCTTCTCAACACAGAATGGATTCCGACACACTATGCGACAAGGAGCAAATACATTAAATAATAAATTATAAATTATAAAAAGTAATTTTTCAAAAATTAATTTACAGAATATTATGGTTTTTTATAGAAAGAGTTTCCAATCAAATTTTGGGCTACTGATTTTTTAACAGATTGTAAGGGTATTTTACTATTTTAAGCCATCATTTAGGGCCCATGTGGTAATGGACTCATCTCTAACAGAATGTTTAATTCAGCAGCAGCCCATGCTGTGGTTTTGCAGAATTACCTTCCTACTGGGTAAACGTCAATGGAATTGCCCAGAAATTTGGTTTTCAGTTTTGAAGTACAATCATAAGTGAAATGCTCATTTTCAGCATGACCAGCGCTCATTGGCGGATGGTGGCTGACCTGAGAACAAGACTATTGGTGTCAACAATCTGGGAGAAGTTGACAGCTAAATAACTAAACATTAAGTTGTCGACAGTTATTAGAGTTCTAAAAGAAATCGCTCTCTGACCTGTTCAGATATGAAGTTCACACCATTGTAATTAGCCATCTCATAAGTCTCTCCAAGGATTGGACTGAAGGGTTTCCAGGTACGTTGGAAAGCATAGTACACAGATATAGCCCATGATGCTGTGAAAAAGGTCAATTCTTACGATTCAGCCACAGGACACATAAACTAAATGAACAGATACTGATCGCAGCAGAAACCAAGGAAGGAAGAGATGTGGTGCTTACGGGCATAAACCATGCGCGAGTAAGGGTCCTCGGTTTGGTCTGCCAAGTCTAATAGATGCGAGTATTCCATCAACTGTCAGAAACAGAGCACATATTATCAAACATCATCGGATTACAAAACCATCAGACAGGAACAAAACATCAGGTACTGCCATGAGCACAAACCTCTGCCATTTTCTGGAGCATTGTCATTGGTTCAAAAATGATCACAGGAAGGGTCTCACCATTGATGTAGCATCAGATCCTATATACTTCTGCATCATCTTCCAATAACCATCTCGATCCTGAGAATTGTGTTAAACATATGTTTCTCAGATGACTAGATTAACAGTTGATGACAACAACGGTAAGACAGAAGTATGTGTTTATATATGTATACCTCTTGCTTCCATCTTCCTCTGTTTGCTTCCTCGGCTGCATCTTCTGTACTTCCTTCAGGATTAATAACTTCAAGTCCCTCATAGCCAACCAAACTGAGAAGCAAATGAAACACAGAACGATCCTTAAGCTTATTTCCACAAGATCTAAACTTTAAGCAAATCCACATTTAACAAGTGGATAGAAACTCTAAATCTGTGAATTAAACTCTCATCTAAATATCAATTCCAAATTACCAGGATTTGCAGGATAAAAAATATAGAAGATCTAAGCATAGTAGGCACCAAATCGCAAAAAAGTTTATTTAAAAGGATTAGAGAAACCAAAATTGCAAAACCTAATAGTTTCCAGATTCAAATCAAAATTGAGATAGCATTACGAATCTAGCTGAGTGACGGATCCGGGTTTAACAAAAGGGATCTCAGAAACCTCACCCTTTAACTGATTTGGTCATGGCCGATCCCATAAAGTTGCTCTTCATAGAAACAGGAAGTCCATTCTATTATGTGTGGGCATGCATATGAGTAGGAAGACTCTCATGTAAGCAGACTTCTTGCCAGAAGCTCCCGAGCTGTTGCCAGTACTTGAGTTAATGTCTGCAATCCCAACATGTAAAACCAACATAGCGGGTGCCCGTTTCAAGTTTAGCCAAACCAAAAAACTAAACTAATAGTCATATTGTCATCACCTGTTCAGAGAGTGAACCACTAGTTTCTGTGCTCTGCATTGCTACTTTCCCAGCAATGACCTTCGGGTCTGTTTCAAGAACCACCCTGAACACATATTCCACAAGCCATAACAAACAATAGAATGCTAAGATAACTAGGACAAACTCGAAAAAACATAAGCAAATCTTTAAGAAGCCTAAGACTCTGCATATAAAAGTCGTTTATTAGACTTGCATACCCCTGATCGACCATCTCATCGAGGCACAGAAAGATGAGATCCAAGTTCTCATCTGAGTAATACTTGGCAGCATTAGTTGACCAGTCGTCTGAGTAATACTTGGCAGCTACACGCTTCCCTTCAGAGTCTAGAAGAAGAATGTTCTTTACCAAAGGACATGAATCCTATTCAATGTAAAACGGACAGTAAGTATTCAAGTTCCAGGGGAGAAATGAAGCAGGGAATCAAAAAAAAATATCATGTACGCTCAAACTTCTAAAAGCAAGATCAGATACCGAGAATCTACGGCTTAACAAAAAGTGCCATGTGTGCATATATGCTAAGAACATTTTGAGACGACGTGATACACATAAGTAGATCCAGAGACCATGGTAAAAATGGCGGCTTGAGCAGATAGAATCATATACTAGGAATATTGAATGAGAGACAATGCATAATGGACTTGAATGAGTCCAGTGAATGCCTGACATTGTTGTTAGAGCTGAGTTATCGTCACTACAAACACAAACCAAATATTTTGAACCAATCAAAATCTCCCACCTTGACAACATATTAAGAACTTCACATTCATTTAAACCGTCATTCCAGTTGATCTTTATGGTCAGCCATTTCACAACATTCTCAAATTCAGTGTCCTAGTTAGGATACACAACAAACAACAATGCTATATTCTTTGTATACTTAGTCTATATAATATAGATCAGCTGCAGGACAAAACACCTACAGAAGAAAGCCACACATCAGATTAGAGAAACTAAGAATCACGAATGGATCGATACAAAAGAAGAAGAAAACTAATTTCGTGGGGAAATCACACAGCCCAGCCCAGATCTCTACAAATAACAAAATGATGTGGAAGGGCGATTGAAGATCTTTCTAACACACAAACGATCAACTGAATACACAGATCGGAGACGACGCAAGGAACGGATCAGAAAAACCGAAGAAATCAGTATACCTTTTTAGGAGAGCAAATTCGAATGAATGGCTTTATTTGTTATTTGGGCTGGGCCCGTGGACCCAATTAGTCAACATAACCTCAGATTCCGGAATCGAGATTCAGTTAGTCTTCTTCTTCATCCTGCGATTCTGAGATTTTTTCTCTCTACCTGCAACAAGAAGATGAGTTTCTCGTTACGATCTATCACTGGATCTTCAATGGCGATAACTGTTTGGATGACGAAGCGGTATTTGGATCTGCTCCAGCAATACGGTACACTTACTGACCGGATGAAACTACTCGAGGAAGTTCAAGACGCCGGTGGCTACATAGTTGTACCACCGGCCTTCTTCACTCGTCCCGTCAACCAGGTAAGTTGACTCACCGTTTCTAGTTTATTGTTGATCGGCGTGTTCTTACGGTTGTGGTGATCGCTGCGATCGTAATTTTTTCTGTCGCACAAATGCTAACCAGATGAACACGCTAATCGTCATCGTTTCTTAGCTATAACTGTATCCTTATTTCTTTTTTTTCAAGGTCTCGCTGTTCAAACCCAGATTATTCGATTTACTTGAACATGATGATGTGACCTTTCCGAGATCAACCACTTTCCCAACCTTTACCACCACCCCTCCCCCGCTCAATCCGACCCCTACTCCACCTCCACCACCCATTCCGAAGCCTACTCCACCTCCACCTCCACCACCCACGCCGACGCCCCCTCCACCGCCGACTCCACCTCCGCCGCGCGCTCCCAAAGCCACATCCTCTCCTCCGCCGCGCACTCCCACTCCACCTCCCCGCATTCCACAGACGATTCCTCCGCCGCCTTAGTTTTTCTCTTTTATTTCAATAATTGTCCGCATTCCACAGACGATTCCTCGGCGGCATTAGTTTTTCTCTTTGATTTCAATAATTCTGTTATTTTCGGCTTTGTAAGGTGACTTCACGTTTCTCGAGGGTCTAGTTTTCCACAAGACTTCTAAATGAGCTTTGCATATATTTCGTTATGCCTTTGAATATGTTCCACATGGTGTAAACAAAAAGGCTCTTGGTTGAATAAATATAATAGTATTCGATTAAAAAATCAATGGTGAACTATATTAACTACATAAATGAAAACATGTTATTCAATTGGATGTTTTTTCAATTCTGAGTGAAAGTTTGTTTTCATTTTTTCTCTTTCATTTCAATAATTGTATGTTATTTTCCGCTTTGTAAGGTGACTTCAAGTTTCGAACTCTTCATTTAAAAAGAAAAAAAAGTGGGTTTATAATTTGATAATTTAGATTAACCAAAAACCAAATAAAACCAAATTTTATTATTTTAGAATTTTTTAAAATAAAAACAAACAAACAATTATGGTAGGCCTGGGCATTCGGATATTCGGATCGATTCCGGATATGATCCATTTGGTTCCGGTTTTTTTGGGTTGAGAAACATTTTACCCAATAGGTACCTATGCAATTTCGAGTTGGATATCGGTTCGGGTCCAATCGGTTCCGGATCGGCTCGGGTCTAAAAATTCAGAAACCGAATTTTTACCGAAATTTGTAAAACTATCTGAATTATACCAAAAATATGGAATTTTTTTTTTTTTTTCAAAAACAAGCAAAAATAACCGAAAACAAAGAAAAAACAAAACTTTTATTCTGAAATGTCAAAAATATATTCAAAAACCGAAAATAAAACTTTAAAAATACCCATAATACCAAAATTATACATATAACAACCGAAAATAACTAATATATTTAATATTTTTCGGATCATTTGGGTACCCGTTATTTGGGTATCGGTTCGGTTCCGGGTATTACACGATACCCATGTTCTAAAATAAATTACCCATAAGGTAAATGCTATATAACAAAATCGGTTTCAGTTCGGTTCATTTCGGGTCGGTTCCGGTTTGGGTAATCGGTTCCAGCAACTTGTACACCAAGTCTACCAGAACATTAGAAACAAATTAGAATAAGTTAAGCCACGAAGAAACTATGTGTTATGGCTGAATAAAGCACCTTCAGGTGTTAAGATACCCAAGTTCTAAAATAAATTACCCAATCAGGTAAATGCTATATATGTGTATCAAAGAACTCCTCCAAAACATCTAAGTTGATTACACTACTAAGTCTCTGTAAGAATCAAGACTCAGAGTCAGGAAACACAAAAAAAGTTTCTCCAAAGTGAAGAGCAAATATCTTATGGCCATGACTTTGTACTTTCAGGTAGGGGTTTTAAATTAGTAGTCTATCAAGCGTTCTGCGGACAGCTTCCAAGGCAGTGGCTGGAGGAGGCGCATTCCTTGCTTCTTCAGCTCGTTTTTGTTGCTTTTCCTATATGAAGAGAATAAAGATGAGCAGAATTTGATTGAGAAAACTATACGTCGCTATTCTCCATAAGTCAGATACTTGATACAAAGTGAGGAACATAATAGCAACAAAGTTGAAATTGGGTCACCTTTCTAGATTTTGCCACAGCAGCTTTAGAAGCTTCAACAAGCTTTCTTGCATGTTCTAGGCAACTAGAGTTGCTGGCGTTTAAAGCATCATTAGCTGCCTTCAAAGCTGCTTCTTTATCTGCTTGCTCCTATAAAACAACATATTTATTTAAGATTCTTATGCACGTGACAACTCAAAAGGAATCCACGAGAGAATATATATGATATATATAGCCTCAGAAATAACCTTAAGATATTCTTTGTTCATTTCTTCCCATATCATCTTCTTAAAGAGCTTTTCTTGCTCGTTGTTAATATAGCTATCCACCTGGTTAACAGTTACAACCAAGATCAATCTAACAAGCGAAACTATAGTAATAAAAAGAGACTAAGACAGAATGTTGAGCAAGCAAAATTATTTCCCACCTCAGTATCACTGACGTCAGAAAAGTTGCCTGATTCATCCGAAGCTTCAGCATGTCCATCATCCCCATCCTTTTCTTCTGCACCCGAACATCGTTTTTCAGTTTTGCTCACACTGGCATAGTCTGGTTCTCTCTCCGACTGCCAAAAGTTGGACAGGAGAAATATTTGAAGCATAAGACTGCACCAAAGCAAACTTGAACAAGCTTTGTATACAATCCTGCAATAAAAGAGCACATAAACTTACATTTAGTTGTCCATCGTGGTTTAGGCTACTAATTCCTCCCTCATTTTCTTCTCTAGCTGCTTTTTCCATTCTCTCTTACTCTGCTCGCTAGAAAGCATGAGGATCCGACCCACAACCAAGTCCTCCGGAAACTTTTTCGAACTGCAAAAAACCATCAGACTGTTGACTCTCAGATAATATGAAACTATTCGAAAACTAGAAACTCTTTAGCCTTAACTCACAGTTAAACTTCCAGAATCGGTATTTTTAAACTCATCTAACCGTTTGGTTAGAGTTGCCTCGCATACATGCACAATGTTTACCTGAAATATTTAAACAACACACCAAATCAGCATCAGCACTAAATTAGTAAATAAAAGGCTAAAACGTCTTTCCTCTCATCTCTAACAATACTTTTTGCCAAGCTTACAATATCTGTCTTACAGCACTTGATACCATGGGCAAGCGCAGCTGTGTAAAGAGCTGCTCCACATATTCCACTCGGTTTCCGGCCGGTCTGCACGCCAATACATGGTCAATGTTAACAAAAGGCATAATAAATAATAACTAACGCTACGATGGAGGGTACATAGGAAACGATCGATCAACTAACAAAACATGTATCCAATCTCTCTTCATACTAGCTATAATGTCTCTAGGTGTTCTCATGACATCTTTATCATGTCTACCTTTCAATAAGCCTGCAAAGTGTATGCCGTAACGAGTATGCTGGGCTACGTACTATTCTATATACAAGTTCAAAGCAATTAAAGAAACTAGAATCGTAGTAAAATTCTGCATCACCCAAATACAGAAAAGAATAAGAGTCAAAATACGACATACTTACTGTTTGTGAATTTAGGAATAAAAATTGAAGGATCGACAAGTTTTTCATAATTCCGGTTTTCAGCAATGTACAGCAATTCACAGAGTTGCAAGTACACAGAACCTAACTCATAACCGCAAAAGAATTTTATGAAACAGAAACATCAAACACCAAGGAAAGAAGAGAAACAGATGGAAATGAAAGAAGAAGAAAAAACTCATCTTACACGCTAACTCGAAGGTAGCTTGAAAAATCAATAAGAAGCATCGGAACGTTCATTTGCCTACAGATCAAGAAAGTTTTTGGTTCAACATACAGCCAATAACACATCACCGGTGACATACATCATTTATTTTAAATAGAAACCAAAATCAGAAGAGAAACAAGACATTACTAAGAACCTAACCTGCAAGTCAAGTAGAGACAGGAAGCCTGTACTAGTTCAGTTCTGCGGCCTTCAGTGAAATTTTGATCAACTGCCAGCTACAGATGATAAATTGAGTTAAAAAGGGGGTAAAAGTCCTAACAGATTAATATTCATAAAATATTTAAACCAAACATACTCTAAAGAATCGAGTAGCCATGACAATCAAATCACCTCTCTCGTCACCAATAGCCAAGGCATCTTTCAGATTCATAAACTCATCTTCAGCTGCAAATAAAAACAAGGGTTTGGTCAGAGCAAACAAAAAGGATCAATATTGCATCAGCGTTACGTATCTAAAAATGCAATGGTATTTTAAGGATGGGAAAAACAAAATAACCAGTACAAGCTTCCAGCAATTATTGAACCGATAAGTTTGAAAAGAAGTAAAAAAAAGGGATTTGCATCATCAAGTTGGATCTTATCAAGAAGCTAGATCAAACATAAGCGAAAGCTTTCAATTAGATGTACCAGTTGCCGTATTTAGGCCAGCAATGAACAGAAATTTATATACAACAAAAGGCATACCTATTCTTAATCTCCTTTCACGTGAGCTTGAAATCCCACTCTGAACACTTCTCACTACGTTACCTGACGCTTGGCTCTGCAGGTACATATAAGTGAAGGTAAGGATCAAACTATAAGGCACGAGTATATATATAACAGACAAACTCGACTACACAACTTCCATATAACCCCTACAGAAGATTGAAGCAGAGATTCTCACATCCTAACCTTAAACGTTCTATTAATCACAAACCAATTGAGACAGCAAGAACATCCCAACAAACTTCGAAACATTCGTTATGATTTGTCTACCTGCCCAGCAGCATTCTTAACGAAGGTAACTTCACTTGAATAATTATGATTTTCCAATATCCTCTCACATAAATCACACGCCCTGCAAAATAATACACATAAAATTCACATATTGGAACTGGAACACGAAGGGTAAACATATTGAATAATCAAAACACTTACAATGCACCATCGAATGGGCGCGATCCGGGAACGTTCTTCCCACAATGGTTACACCACACCATGGCTCCACGACACAGAAGGCTAAGGCTAGTAAATTGAATCCGAACTCAACGATGAGGCTTCAATCGATTCCAAACTGCAGCTTCAAGTGTTTATTGTTCAATACAGAGGGAGATCAGATTATTTATTGTCCCGAGATCATCTTGTGACATCAAGCTGATTCCTTCAATCCGCTCTTCTAAAAGCTGCCTCAGTTTTTCATCGCTTTTCTCTATGCTGCTGCATCCACTTCCATCGTTTTTCTCTCTTGCAAGCTCAAGCAATCCGCCAAGAGCAGCTTCTCTTGTCTCAGCATCGTCACTAGACGCGAGATGCATCATAATCCGAGTCCAGTGGCAATACTGCAGTCTGAATCATCCTCTTGCAGAAGATATTGCTTTCCTGTAGAATTTAGAGAGAGATAAAAAAACAAACAATAAGAAGCATCTCAACGATCAAGAAAGTTTTTGGTTCAACATACAGCCAATAACACATCACCGGTGACATACATCATTTATTTTAAATAGAAACCAAAATCAGAAGAGAAACAAGACATTACTAAGAACCTAACCTGCAAGTCAAGTAGAGACAGGAAGCCTGTACTAGTTCAGTTCTGCGGCCTTTAGTGAAATTTTGCTCAACTGCCAGCTACAGATGATAAATTGAGTTAAAAAGGGGTAAAAGTCCTAACAAATTAATATTCATAAAATATTTAAACCAAACATACTCTAAAGAATCGACTAGCCATGCCAATCAAATCACCTCTCTCTTCACCAATCCCCAAGGCATCTCTCAGATACATAAACTCATCTTGAGCTGCAAATAAAAACAAGGGTTTGGTCAGAGCAAACAAAAAGGATCAATATTGCATCAGCGTTACGTATCTAAAAATGCAACGGTATAGCAAGGATGGGAAATACAGAATAACGAGTATAAGAGTTCAGAAATTATTGAACCGAGAAGTTTGAAAAGAAGTAAAAAAGGGACTTGCTCAAGCTGGATCTTTTTAAGCAGTTAGATCAAACATAAGCGAAAGTTTTCGATTAGATGTATCAGTTGCAGTATTTAGGCACGAGTATATATATATAACATACACACTCGACTAAACAACTTCTCATATAACATCGAAGCAGAGATTCTCATATCCTAACCTTAAACGTTCTATTAATCACAAACCAATTGACACATCAAGAACATCCCAACAAACTTCAAAACATTCGTTAGTTCTAAAGAGCTGCAATATAAATCGTAGCTTTGTTTACCTGCCCAGCAGCATTCTTAACGAAGGTAACTACACTTGAAAAATTAAAAATTTCCAATATCCTCCCACATAAATCACAAAACCTTCAAAATAACAAATATAAAATTCATATTTTGAAACTGGAACACGAAAGGTAAACATAGTGAATACTCAAAACACTTACAATGCACTATTGTATGGACGCGCTCCGGGAACGTTCTTCCTACAAGTGTTACACCAAACCATGGCTCCACGACACAGCAAGCTCCCACTTTAGGATAATAAATTTGATCCGAACTCAACGATGTGGCTTCAATCGATTCCAAACTGCAGCTTCTTTATTGTTCGATACAGAGGAAGATCAGATTATTTCTGGCGAAATAAACTTCTTGTACGCGATCGTGCGAGAGAGTGGAAAGGATTAGGGTTTAAATGTGTACATAGTTACATATAGATAACATACCCGTTCTAGCCCTGTCGTCCGCGACGGTTGAAGAAGGCGAAGCTGAGAGACCTGTTGAGGACTGCTTCAATCGAACTCGGGTCCAGTAGGGTTTAAAGTTCGGTTCATTGTGTCGGTTCGGTTCGGATAATTTAATTAGTTTGGTTTTTCAAAAAAAAGTTCTGAAACTAACCGAAATTTAAATTTGGTTCGGTTCTTAGTTAATTTTGGTTATAAGATTCTAAACTGAAATTAACCGAATTTGTTTTTTATAGAAAATTTTAAAATTCGTTTAAATTCAAGTATTTTCAGTTACTTCTATAATTTGGTTTAGTTCGAAAATTTTAATGTTTTAAATTAAAACCAATTTATTTTGGTTAAATTGTTCTACAAAAAAAAAAAAAAATGTTATCTGATCAGTTTATTCTAACCGAATCGAACCTTTTTCAAAGTTGACAAACCAAACTATGCTAACCGAACCAAAAAGTTTTTCGATAAGGCTTGACTAGTTCGGCTCGGCTAAAAAGTTTTATATCGTGGAAGGTCCCCTTTGTGATTATCAACGAAGCTGTTGTGTCATATCATGTTAGCGTCGTGGAAGGTCCCCTTTGTGATTATCAACGAAGCTGTTGTGTCATATCATGTTAGCGTCTCTAATCATGACTTACTCCTTCGCTTTGAGATACCGTTTTATGTCATGAGTGGTTCCAATATGGATTGGTTTCGAAAGATAACATACAGTATCTATAATCCACTTTGCATTGGTACATCAGGTTGAAGCTTTGGCTGAATAATTGATTGGTTTTGGATTGTATTTCTCTGCTAATTAATCTTTTAATCCAACCTATTTTGGCTTAGATTTATAAGCATTATTGACAAAAAAAAAAAACAAAATTAATCTTTTAATGCCCTGAATTTTCTTTCTGATTGTTTAACTTTTGTTTGTCACATTTTGCAAGAAAGTAAAAATGAGAAGACAAGGAAACTTTGGGGAGTCACCTGCCAGTGCATATGGAGCTGGACAAATACAGAACGCCCATTCTTATTTCCAAGGTCAGTTAGAGGCATTCACGCCCGTGAGGGACCAACCATATTCAGATTCACAACCAGAGGGTCAATGGAGATGGGAAAGAGATGGCCCCAATATGTCAAGGCCTATGGCAACTGCCGTTTACAATGAAGGTAAATCTCTTTACTTACTGCATCGGTATTCATAGTCTCGTCATTTTGACACAAAGACCAGATGATGTCTCTGCTTCTTAATTCTCATAGGCAATAATGATATTATCTCTTAATTTGTTTTTTGTTCATTTCAACTTAAAAACCGGTATAGTCTAGTCAATGTTAAATAATTATAATACTAAAGTTAAACCGGTAAATTATGTGTTCCATACTAAACCGGTAAATTATGAAACTTATCCTTGATGTTTTAGAGTAGCAAGAAAAACTAAACTTTATTTCTGAAAAACTGAAACAAATACGGAAAAAGAAAGAAAAATGAAATGTTTCAGATCATGCCAAAGATGCGGGGCAACAATCAATCACATAATTTTTGAATGTTCCCCTGCCATACAATGCTGGGCCCTTTCCACAGTTCCATCGAATCCGGGGTTGTTCCCGTGTAAGTCACTCTACACCAACATCGATTACTTCATGTGGAGAGCGAAAGAATATGGAGCACAAGCACAATCTTTAGAAATCTTCCCCTGGCTAATCTGGTATATCTGGAAAGCGAGGAATGCAAAGATTTTCCAAAGAAATGAACACTCACTAAAGGATACTGTTGAGCTAGCTATGGCTGAAGCGTACGCATGGAAGGCAACACAGATGTTATCGGAAGCCATCGATGAGCCCACGGAGCAACGAACGGAGGAGAGTAGGACAGAACCAATTCGGGCTTGGAGATGCTTTATTGACGCATCCTGGACAGCAACGAACAAGGTAACGAGGCTGGGTTTTGTGCTATGTAACGATGCAGAGGTCTCGGTGCAAGGACTCAAAGGCGTTCATGGCATCAAATCACCCCTCTAAGCTGAACTAGCATGACTTATTTGGGCGATGGAGGCACTCTCAGCAAGACGTCATACGGATATCCAATTCTTCACGGACTGCAAGCAACTAACGTCGCTGATCGAGAAGCAAGAGGAGTGGCCAACTCTTGCCGCGGATTTAGATGATTTTGAATTCTATAAGGCCCTTTTCTCTGATTTTAGTATCTCTCACATATCTCGTACTGAAAATGCTCGAGCAGATGCTCTCTCAAAAGGAGCAAGAGCTCGGGGGGAACCTTTCTCCTTTGTAACTTCGGATCCCGAGGCACTGGTAGCTCTAGAAGCTAACTTTTTTGCCTCTACGGAATAGAATGTTCTTTTGATGCAAAAAAAAAAATGAACTGTTTCAGAATACATCAATATAATCCAAATTCATAACCCACACTTGAAATTAAAAAAAAAACTTGAATTGTATACATGCACTTGAGAGAAAAAGAGAAAAAGGACTTGATCGGAAATACTTTCAAGCCCATGGGCTTTCGACCCAAAATAACTAATCTTACGACCGACTTGTTCTCCTTCTCATGATCCCTCTCTCTCTCTCACCGAGAAGATCAAGAACCCTAACAACAAAAAAGCTGCCGAAGCAAAATTCTAATACATCTCGGAAGCTTACGATGTACGTAACCCTTCTATTGACTTTCGTTGAGGGTTTCTTCTTTTTCGAGTTTCCTTATAGTTTTTTGCTGATAATTCGAAAAGTTTCGCCGCAGACAAATTCTTATATGTTTCTGGTTTCGTCTCTCTCGTGAATTGATTGTATAGATTCTTTCTTTTGGCTTGGTGAATCTAAGAATTCGAAAAGTTTGGTCGCAAACAAATTCTTATATGTCTCTGGTTTCGTCTCTCTCGTGAATTGATTGTGTAGATTCTTTCTTTTGGCTTGGTAAATCTAAGATATCTGTATATTTTAGCAGATTATATGTGTAGATTCTTTTTTTGGGATTGATAAATCTAAGATATCTGTATATTTTAGCATATTATTATTGGATTTAGGGATTGACTTATGTTTATGTTATTCAGATACAAATCCAGTAATGGCGGTTGCAGTAATCCCTATACGTCAAAAAATATATGAAATGTAAAAAAAAAAATTATGCGATAAGTAAGAAAATTACCCTGATAAGTAAGAAAATTACCCGAAACATAAAATAAAATCACCTGATATGTTAAAAAATATATGATATATAAAAAAGTTACTCGATATATCAAAATACCCTAAATGTAAAAAAAAAACAATTTATCTGATAAAATAAAAATATTTGAAACTAAGAAAATACCTTAAATGCTAAAATTGATATACAATATATATATATATATATATATATATATATATATATATATATTCAGATAACCTGTTTCTCTTACGGTTCCCGGATAATATCCAGAATCAAACTAAAATTCCTCGGTTCCACCATTTTAATATCTAATGGGTAGTTTGGCCGGAACCGGATCAAAACCGAACCAAATTTTTTGATCGGTTCCGATTCGGTTCTTTAGTTCCTGTTTTTTTTTGGTCCAAACCTAGAATTGAATATGGACGTCTTAATCTCAACAATAATAACAGTAATAAAGATTTCAAATAATCAAAGATAAAGATAAGATTGACATCACACAAAATAGATTCTTCACATTGAGATCTGAACGTTTTTAATCTCAACAATAACAATAGTAATAAAGATTTCAAATAATCAAAGATAAAGATAAGATTGACATCACACAAAATATATTATTCACATTGAGATCTGAACGTTTTTAATCTCAACAATAACAATAGTAATAAAGATTTCAAATAATCAAAGATAAGATTGACATCGCAAAAAACAAAAAAAAAGATTCTTCACACTGATATCTCTCAATCTTTTCTGAAATTTTGAAATGTTACAAAAAACAAAAGCATAAAATTTAGCTTCAAGTTTTGGCCTATAGTGCGGGTCCAAGTAGTTTCAGAGTTTCTCTCTTCTCATTGGCATTAAGAACAAGATGTTATTGAACGGATAATAATCTAAAGCCTATGGGCTTCCCGGCCCAAAATTAACTAATCTTGCAAAAACCTATAAAAGCTTGCCGAAGCAAAATTCAAGCACATCTCTGAAGCTTACGATGTACCTAACCCTTCAACTGATATCTAACTTTAGTTTAGGGTTTCGTCTTTTTCGAATTTTCTTTTAGTTTTTTTCTCGATTTTGCTGACAAATTCTTATTTGTTTCTGGTTTCATCTCTCGTGAATTGATTGTGTAGATTCTTCCTATGGGCTTGGTGAATCTAAGATATCTTTATATTTTATCGTCGGATTGACTTATGTTTATGTTTTTCAGATCCAGATCCAGATCCAAGTAATGGCGGGTGCACTAGCAACGAAAACGTGGAGAGTTGTGAAAACGTTTGGAGTTGCGGAAGTGATCTCGATAATGTCGTTTCCAGTTCTAGGTTACATCTACGTGCAGCAAGAAAAGCAATTTGCTTGGTTATACGAGCAAGAGAGAATTGTGGACGCGAGGTATAAGGACTTCAAGTCTAGAGGAATTATCAGAGACCGCTGATCGATCGCTGTCCCACATGTTCCAAAATAGTGATTTATTTATTTATTTTTGATAGAATGGGATATACAACCAAAAAATAGAGAGAGAGAATAAGAATGGTGAAAAGAAATTTAGAACGAAGGAGAAAGAGATGTAAAGAAACGAGCGGAAGAGAAAAAAAATGGATCAGGAGCTGAGCTCTGATACCATGTAATTTG
Organism: Orychophragmus violaceus; assembly: GCA_030180135.1. Taxonomy (NCBI): domain Eukaryota; kingdom Viridiplantae; phylum Streptophyta; class Magnoliopsida; order Brassicales; family Brassicaceae; genus Orychophragmus; species Orychophragmus violaceus. The sequence goes on from CM058234.1 coordinate 97,359,186, forward strand.
ATGAATTCCTCTTGAGAGGATTATTATATTGATCACGCTATTAATAGCGAAGAGAGGTTACAACAATTACATGAAATGTGGAGAATATACAGGGAGATATCAACAGAAAGGATATACAAAATAGTAACGGATATCTTGCTCATATGAACGAGACCGCACTTCGTTCTCTTTCTTCGTCAAATTTCATTTCTTGTAACAAAGACAAGCTTCCAAGCTCTTGTTCTATTTGTCATTTGGGAAAATCAATAAAAAAACCTTTCTTTGATTCAATGTCCATTGTATCTAAACCCTTTGAAATCATTCACTCAGATATATGGACGTCGCCTGTTGCGAGTATTAGTGGTCTAAGATACTACATTTTGTTTCTAGATCACTATTCTCAGTTTGTTTGGGTCTATCCTTTGAGAAGAAAATCTGATGCCTATTCGAAATTTCTGCATTTTGAAGCGTACATTCAAAAACAATTCAGTGCAGAGATTAAATCTTTTCAATGCGACAATGGTCGGGAGTACAATAATGCTTTCTTTCATACTCATTTCGATGGTAAAGGTATCCAATTTCGTTTCTCATGTCCTCACACTTCTCAACAGAACGGGAAGTCGGAACGTATGATACGAACACAGAACAATACCATTCGATCACTCCTGCTCCAAGCTCATCTCGCACCCACTTACTGGGTCGAGGCTCTTCATGCTGCAGCACATATTCTAAACATCACTCCTTCCTCAGCCATTAAAAATCAGATACCATTCACCCTTCTCTTTAAGCAACAGCCCACTTATGACCATTTAAGAGTGTTTGGATGCTTGTGTTTCCCAAACATGAATCATTCCAATCTGCACAAGCTTGCTCCAAGATCTACTCCCTGCCTTTTCCTTGGTTATCCGAGTCACCATCGAGGATATCGATATTTGGATCTTAAAACAAACAAAATAATTATCTCCAGACATGTTTCATTTGATGAGGAAATTTTCCCTGCTGCTGAGAAAGCGCATTCTGCTCCTCAAATGTATCAGTTTCTTGAACATGATGCGCCCTCACCTCTCTTTCGATCCATTCTTGAGCGTCCAAGCCAAACACCTGCTCCGCCGGTTCCTTTAACAGCTCAAGCTTCTCGGCCGTCCATTCGATCTCGTTCTACCAGAACCACACCAGCTCCTGTCACTGAAAAAATGACAACGAGAGCTCAATCTGGTATTCACAAACCAAAGAAAATTGTTTCACTTCTGACCACTAAAAAATCTGCCATTCCAAAAAGCCATAAATTAGCTCTAAATGATCAGAACTGGAAACCTGCGATGATTGATGAGATTGATGCTATGATTAAGACTAACACTTGGGATCTAGTTCCTCGTCCTTCGCAGGTGAATATTGTAAGCTCCATGTGGCTGTTTAAGCACAAACACGATGCTGATGGAAAGCTTACACGCCATAAAGCACGTCTGGTGGCAAATGGTAAGTCACAGGAGGCTGGTGTCGATTTTACAGACACCTTTAGCCCTGTTGTCAAACCAGCAACTATACGGACTGTTCTCACTATCGGGCTCTCTCGTCACTGGCCTATACATCAACTAGATGTGAAGAACGCCTTCTTGCAAGGTGATCTTGATGAGACAGTGTACATGCACCAACCTCCTGGCTTCTACGATCAGTCACGCCCTCACCATGTCTGCAAGCTGCGAAAAGAAATTTATTGGTTGAAATAAGCACCGCGTGCTTGGAATGCCAAATTTGCAAAATTTATCACTGATTTGGGTTTCACAGCTAGCCGAGCAGACGTTTCTCTATTTATCTACAAGAAGGGACGTGATTTGGCTTATTTATTGTTGAATGTGGACGACATCATTTTGACAGCTTCATCGGACTCACTGCTGCAACAGATTATTGGTTCTCTGAAAACTGCTTTTCCAATGACAGACTTGGGCATAATTCATCACTTCCTTGGGATTAAAGCATCGTATAACAATCAGGGAATGTTTTTATCTCAGTCCTCTTATGCTAAGGAGATCGTGGACAAAGCCAAAATGTCAGATTGTAAACCCATTTCCACTCCAGTGGACGTTAAGTCCAAGCTGTTGGGAATGTCCTGAAATCTATTGTACTTACTCTGAGAGAAAGTCGTATTGTCGAGATAAGACAATCATATAAAACTAGGTAGTCATAATGCTTTGCTAGAGGCCACTTATGATCAATGGGTTGAGAACTCATTGCTAGTGTTATATGATCCTACAGGGTCACACACCTAAGCAAACTGGACATTAAAGACGAGGTTGATCATTAATGTAATGATCGGGTGAATGCATATTTGATATGCATTCAATACTAACTTTTATGGGCAGTGTCGATCGACACAAAGAGTGTGTCGGTCGACACAACTCGCGGATTAACAGATTAATTCGGTTTAATCATTAGTTAATCCCGTGTCGGTTTAAGTCGACATATATAAGATATATGGTCGACCTAAACTCGAGTCCAACCTAATTCACAGCCAGCAGAAACAGAAAAGAAACATCTCTGGAGATTAGATCTCTGATAGGCACTAGCATCCCTGCTGTCCAAATCTGTGTGCGTGTGGATACCAGTAGAGGCGCAGCATTTGAGGCGCTCTAGATCTCGATTACTTTCTAAGACTTTCGCTGCATTAATCACCAGGTAATCTTCAGATCTGATAGATTCAATTACATGAACCTTAGATCCTAGGCTCGGAATTCAGACTAGGGTTGCCTAATTGGATTAGGAACTGCTAGAAATTCCTTCAGTGGTATCAGAGCGTTAGGGTTCCATTGAATCTGTGGCATGTTGATTAGATTAGTTGAATCTGAATCTCTGTATGGTTGATACAAGCATGCTGAAATTCGTTTTTGATTAAAACTAGTTTTAGGGTTTTAATTTGAAAATCGATTAGGGTTTATCGCCCTGTGTCGATCGACACCAAACGGGTATCGGTCGACACAGAAGGATAACCCGAAATAAAACTTTTGCCTGGTGTCGATCGACACAAGAGTTGTGTCGGTCGACACAAACCTCGCGAGATTGTTGAATCGGTTCAATTGGATTGGACCGGTTATCGAGCGTGGTTAAATGGTTTAAATTGCGATTGGTTTGATTAGGTTGGTATCGACCGATGCTAGTGTAGCATCGATCGACACTGACCGGTATTCAAAAACCGGATCAATTGGATTGATCGGTTATCGCGGATTGCTTTTGGTTATTCTGTATCGATCGACACTATAGTAGTGTCGGTCGACACAAGATTCGGTGATTGGGTTATGGAACCTGCAATCACAGAACCAAAGCAAGATAAATCAATTAATTATAAGAATTAAAACATAATAAAACTGAACGTTTTGAAGGTTCCGTTCCTCAACCAAATATCAAGTGATACTTGATGTCTTTACAATATTGTCAACTGTCAAGACCCATTTAGTTGTGTGATAGACTTGCAGTGCAAGATGTCCACAATTTCATGAGTAAGGCAGGAAGTAATCGTGTTGATGGGCTTGCAGTGCAAGGCGTCAACAATTACATGACTTAAGAGATTGGTTTACTTGATTGGGCTATCAAAATCGTTTTGGGCCTAGAGACATCAGGTGGATTTGACATAAGATGTCAATCCACAACCAAGAGTTGTATTGGATACAACTAGCAAAGTTGTTGCTTACCTAGATAGCTAAAGTTGAGTGATAGCCAGTGGCTCACTTGAATTTAGTGAAGTATGGGTCTTGGATCATTATATTCATCTGAGGAAACATTGTTTGAATATAATGCGAGTTTTCTTAAAAGTTAAGACTTCTCATTTCTTGAACATCATAACTAAACCTCCCTTGTTTTTTCAGCTATGTCTAGCACAAACCATCGTAACAATTTCTCCCTGCAATCCGTCCTTGAGAAGGACAAGTTAAATGGATCCAACTTTCTTGAATGGTATCGGAACTTGAGAATTGTTCTCAAACAGGAGAAAAAGGACTATGTCCTTGAGAAAGTTCTCCCTAAGAAGTACCGAGCCAATGCCTGGCAGTCAGATATGGATGCTTGGGATAAGCATTCTAATGATGCGGTGGATGTGAGTTGTCTCATGTTGGCTACCATGAACTCGGAATTGCAGAAGCAATATGAGTACGTGGAGTCGCCAAAAGAGATGATCACTGGCCTGAAAAGTATGTTTCAGGAGCAGGCACGAACTCAGAGATACCAGATGGTTAGGTCTCTGATTGAGTGCAAGCTACCAATGGGCGAACCAGTTAGTCCTCATGTCATTAAGATGATGGGTTATATTGATAACCTGGGGAAACTGGATTGTCCCATTAGCCAAGAGTTGGCTACTGACATCATTCTGCAGTCACTGCCGTCAAGCTATGATCAATTTGTTATGAACTATAACATGAACAACTTGACGAAGACGTTGACTGAATTGCATGGGATGCTTAAGACTGCTGAACCTAACATCAAGAAGGACACCCCATATGTCCTTATGGTACAAAAGGGTAATAGGTTTAAGAAACTTGGTAAGAACAAAGGTGATGGCAAGACGAGCTCGATTGTGAATCCAAGCGAGTCTGGCCATGTTCCTAAGGTCAAAACCAGTCCTTCTGAAGATGTTAAGTGCCGTTATTGTAACGGTTATGGGCATTTGAAAAGAAACTGCAATAAATTCTTGGAAGATTATGAGAAGCTGAAGAAGACGTACGAGACTTCTTCTTCAGGTATCATGTTATAGAAGTAAGTGTTACTTCTTATAGTCCTACTTATTGGGTATTTGATACCAGCTGTGGCACTCATGTTTTGTGAAAATGTGCAGGGCCTGAGCAAAAGTAGGATTATGGAGAAAGGACAAGTGGATCTACGCGTGGGAAATGGAGCAAGAGTTGCTGCATTAACCGTAGGAGTATTTCATTTGTTTTCTTTTATGGCATGTTAAAACTGCTACTATGTATCTGCTATGAGCAGAAAGATTATTTCTAATCCTTGTTTGGATATGAAAGGATATCAGTTTTCAAATAAAGAATAAGTGTTATTCATTTGATTACAGTGATATATTTTATAGTAGCAATCCATTAGAGAATAGACTTTATGTTATAAACCAGAATGTGCCTAACTATAACATTAATATCAAACTTCTCTCTGGCATTGTCATTTTGGGCCACGTAAACGAGAAACAGATTCAGAAGCTCCATAGTGATGGGCTTTTGGGCTCATCTGATTATGAATCACAATGAGTAAAGTGAATCTTGTTTATTGGGTAAAATGACAAAGGCCCCTTTCGAAAAAGGGTAGTGTCGATCGACACAAACGGTGCATCGGTCGACACAGGTCGCGAACGGATAAAATGAAAGGGCCAGAGGCTTATTGGGCTTTATGCATACAGATGTATATGGGCCGATGAGCAGTAATGCTAGAGGAAATTTTCAGTACTTCATTACCTTTACTGATATTTTCAGTAGGTACGGTTATGTCTTATTAATAAGACATAAATCAGAATCTTTTGAAAAAGTTCAAAGAGTTCCAGAATGAAGTACATAATCAATTTGGAAAAAGTATGAAAACTCTATGATGAGATCATGGAGGTGAATACTTAAGTCAAAAATTTAGTGATCATCTGAGAGATTGTGAAAATGTTTCACAATTCACTCCTCCTGAATCAGACTTTATTAGATATGGTTCGATCAATGATGAGTCATTTAGATCTTCCATTATCCTTCTAAGAATACGCTCTAGAAATGTTTGAGTTTACATTAAACAGTGTTCCATCAAAATCAGTTACAGAGATTCCACATGAGATGTGGAATGGAGATGTTTCTGACTTATCCATCATGGAGATTTAGAGTTGTGAGTCTTATATAAAACGTTTAATCTCTGATAAGCTCATACCCAAATCCGTTAAGTGCTACTTCATTGGTTGTCCTAACGAAACCAAGGCGTGCTACTTTTACAACCAGTTCGAGAACAAATTGTTTGTTGCTCGGAACTAAGTTTTCTTGAGAAAGACTTTCTTTCCAAGAAGAACAGTGGGAGTAAAGTACAACTCGAAGAAATTCGAGAATCACAGGAGACTGTTCAACCTGAAAAGGAAGAGCAACAGTTGGATCTACAAAGAGTTGTAGAACCTGAAACTGTGGTGCCTAAGTTTTGCAGGGATATGTGAATGAATATTCGATATACATTCAAAAGCGAGTTTTGAAGATGTGTCGATCGACGCAAAAGTTGCAATGATCGACACAGGTCGCGAACCAAAATACTTTGGTTTATGATTTAATTAACTACGGTTTAAATCTTGGTTAATTAGGTTGTGGTAAGAGTCTACATATGAGATATGTGCGTGACTTTTAACACAAGACTGAAGCTCGCAGATCCAAAAGGATCCGTCACGAACCCGAGAAATGGGGATTTCTCGTAACCAATTGTCGTGATCTACTGATCATTGAAAGTGACAGGCCTGCGAATTTTGAAGAAGCAATGATGGGCCTAGACTCCGAAAGTGGCTGAAAGCCGCTGAATCCGAAATGGGATCCATGTCACATAACCAAGTATGACTTGGGTTGATTTATCCGATGGTGTAGAAACCATTGTGAGTAAATGAATTTTCAAGAAGAAAAATTGACATGGATGGTCATATGCAGATGTACAAAGCAAGGTTGGTGGAAAAGGTTTCAAGTAAATTCATGGTATTAACTGTGAAGAAACCTAATCCCAGACACCATGCTTGTGTCCATTCGGATTCTCCTAGCAACCGCCACTCATAATGGTTATGAGATCTGGCAGATGGATGTGAAAACAGTTTTCCTTAATGGAATTCTGGAAAGGGATGTGTACATGACACAACCTGAAGTTTTCATTGATCCTAATGAAGCTAGGAAGATATGCAAGCTTCATCGATCCATTTATGGATTAAAAGCAAGCATCTAGGAGTTAGAATCTTCGTTTTGATGAAGCAGTCAAAAAGGTTTGACTTCGTCATGAATGAAGAGGAACCATACGTTTACAAGAGGACTAGTGGGAGCGCGGTTGCATTTCCAGTATTGTATGTTGATAACATACTACTTCTCGGAAATAAAAGTTCCATTGTTCCAGTCTGTTAAGACTTGACTCGAAAGTTGTTTTCCGATGAGAAATATGGGAGAAACCATATACATTCTTGGAATAAGAATCTATGGAGTAAGATTAGACAAGCTGATTGGATCGTGTCAAGATACTTATGGCGATAAGGTCTTGCACATGTCAAATATGCATGATTCCAAGAAGGGCTTTGTGCAAATGACTCTTGGTATTACTCTTAGCAAGACGCAGTGTCCTTCGACACACGCTGAGCAAGAGCGAATGAGGGCCAGACTACTGCTAAAGGCATTGGATGTCTTAAGATGTGATCTTAATTTTAGTGGGAGTCATTGTTATTAATTTTAGTTATGATATGATGTTCGTATAAACATAATTTGATTATGTTATTGAAATCTGACATCTGTATTATTTAATAATGGTTATTAAATAATAGTCCCAAAATAATTTATGACATTTTATAGGTCATCAAGTATGTGACTTGATCATGAAACCCCATAGATAATAAATGACATAAATTATGATTGGTCCCTGGTCGAGGTTGTTAAAGTGGGACATTAACAACCGCGTGAGACTAGTATGTGATGTGACTGATGACTAAGTTTCATGGAGTCATTAATAAGAGTATTAAAGTCAATCACATAGGTATGTGTTAGAGAACACATGATCGGACATGACCCACTGATGAGAACTCTACGGGATAGTTATATAAGTGTCATGAGAGTTTTCATTACGACTATAGAGAATAGTCCTTGAACCTGAGTTCATCATGATTTCTTCTTACATGTGAATTGGTCCGCTTTGACTTTGTCAAACGTCAGCCGTAACTGGTGATTATAAAGACATTGATTGGACGCATCATGAAGCGTGTGAAGAAACAGGGATGGAACAAGATGGGATTTGTCCCTCCTATATAACAGGAGATAAATATCTCAGGGCCCATCGAAGATTTGATACTGAGAAATGTGTGGCCACACTCAAACGATGTGATTGTCAGTCGTTTGTCTTGTCAGTATAAATCAGAATTCGATGAACATGATTTTGGCTTAATAAGGATGACATGGATCTTGCCTTATGCCAAATCGAGATATAGTGACGAAGGGATTATGGGAATAGATGATTCCAGTACAAGTGGGAGATTGTTGGGAATGTCCTGAAATCTATTGTACTTACTCTGAGAGAAAGTCGTATTGTCGATATAAGACAATCATATAAAACTAGGTAGTCATAATGCTTTGCTAGAGGCCACTTATGATCAATGGGTTGAGAACTCATTGCTAGTGTTATATGATCCTACAGGGTCACACACCTAAGCAAACTGGACATTAAAGACGAGGTTGATCATTAATGTAATGATCGGGTGAATGCATATTTGATATGCATTCAATACTAACTTTTCTGGGCAGTGTCGATCGACACAAAGAGTGTGTCGGTCGACACAGATCGACTGTGTCGATCGACACAAAGAGTGTGTCGGTCGACACAACTCGCGGATTAACAGATTAATTCGGTTTAATCATTAGTTAATCCCGTGTCGGTTTAAGTCGACATATATAAGATATATGGTCGACCTAAACTCGAGTCCAACCTAATTCACAGCCACCAGAAACAGAAAAGAAACCTCTCTGGAGATTAGATCTCTGATAGGCACTAGCATCCCTGCTGTCCAGTTCGGTGTGTGTGTGGATACCAGTAGAGGCGCAGCATTTGAGGCGCTCTAGATCTCGATTACTTGCTAAGACTTCCGCTGCATTAATCACCATGTAATCTTCAGATCTGATAGATTCAATTACATGAACCTTAGATCCTAGGCTCGGAATTCAGACTAGGGTTGCCTAATTGGATTAGAACTGCTAGAAATTCCTTCACAAGCTATCATCGGACGTTGGGGAACCAATTAAAGACGCAACGGAGTATAGAAGCTTGGCAGGAGCTCTGCAATATCTGACATTTACGAGACCAGATATCTCCTATGCGGTACATCAGATCTGTCTTTACATGCAATGCCCACGCCAGCCACACCTCCAAGCACTTAAACGAATAATTCGTCATGTCAAAGGTACTCTAACACACGGCCAACAGTTATATAGAAGTCAGATTAATTCACTCACTGCGTATTCAGACGCGGACTGGGCAGGCTATCCGGACACAAGAAAGTCTACATCAGGGTATTGTGTTTTTCTTGGGTCTAACCTTGTCTCATGGTCAGCAAAGAGACAGCCAACGGTATCACGTTCATCGTCTGAGGCAGAGTATAAAGGAGTTGCCAATGCCGTGGCAGAGCTCACATGGCTTCGAAATTTGATGCTAGAGCTTCAATTCAAGATAGACAAAGCTTCAATAGTCTACTGCGACAACATCAACTCAGTGTATCTTGCTTCTAATCCGGTAAAACACCAACACACCAAACATATTGAATTAGACATTCACTTTGTTCGTGAGAAAGTGGCAGTTGGTGAAGTGAGAGTCCTGCACGTCCCCTCCTCTCTTCAGTTCGCAGATATATTTACAAAGGGACTGCCAACTACGCTCTTCACAGAATTTCGATCCAGTCTCACCGTTCATCCTATGAATGCTTTCACTGCGGAAGGGTGATAGAATAGGATATTCTGTTACTATTTTGTATATCCTTTCTGTTGATATCTCCCTGTATATTCTCCACATTTCATGTAACTGTTATAACCTCTCTTCGCTATTAATAGCGTGATCAATAGAACAATCCTCTCAAGAGGAATTCATCAAATTACAATTTTGTTTATTTTACTTATTTTTTTAGGGTTTTGTTTCAATGGTTTTATATTTATCCGCATCCATTGTTTCCATGATATTGATACCTTAAGTCAATATTCTTAATAAAATCTTTGGAGTCGGTTTTTTTCTTTCTTCTGAAACTCAATTACTAAATAAATATTTTGATTAATGACAATCACTTTTGCATCTTTCTTGATATGTTTGGAATTGAATGGAATCGTATTCATATTGTCTAATGTTGCTAGGCTTGCGTTTCCAATCATAAACACAACGAATCAAGATAAACCAACCAGACCACAATAATAGTCGGTGTCCGGTTCTGTCGACCCAAAAGTGATCAAAGGCAAAGAAGTGCTTGTTGTCCATTTGATCAAGTAAGGCTGAGTCACCGTCGTCGTCTGAGGTTTTTGAATGTGACTGTGAAGTTGGTGTCCATACCAGCGAGACCTTGGACGACTGCAAACAAGTTGGTGAAGCCAACAGCACGTGCCTCCTCAACTGACTGAGAGCCCTCTTTCTAAGCGTTTTAGTAGGGAAAAAAAGAAAAAATAACAAACCAAGTCAGGACATAGCCTGAAAGCAAAGATACAAAGTATGAAACCAAGAGTACTAAAGATCTCAAATAATCAAAGATACAAATTGCCATCACAGAAAAACTAGATTCTTCACATTGAAATCTATCAATCTTTTCTGTAAATTTGAAACGTTACAAGAAAAAACAAGAGCATAAAATTTAGCTCCAGGTTTTGGCCTATGGTGCAGGTCCCAGTTTCAAAGGTTCTTCTTTCTTCTCAGTGGCATTACGATTGGCTGCAGAAGCTCTAAGAGGAGGCTCGAAGAGCTTGCTTGCAACATCAGGAGGCAACTCATCTTCACCAGGAAGAACAAGAAGCCCTTTCTCTCTCAGAGAAGATGGTTCATTGTAACAAACCCTCCACAGTGAATCCACTAGCTGTCTCTCTTCTTTAACCGTTCCGAGATCCTCTTGTGACATCAAGCTGATTCCTTTTAGCCGCTCTTCAAGAAGCTGCCTCAGTGTCTCATCGCCTTTCTCTATGCCGCTACATCCACTTCCATCGTTTTTCTCTCTTGTAAGCTCAAGCAATCCGCGAAGAGCAGCTTCTCTTGTCTCAGCATCTTCACTAGACGCGAGATGCATCATCACTCGGGGAAATCCGAGTCCAGTGGCAATACTGCGGTCTGAATCATCCTCTTGGAGAAGATATTGCAACAAGTTTAAGGCTTTCCTGGATAATTTAGAGAGAGATAAAAAACAAACAATCAAGAATCTTCTGAGGTTTGAAGTCTACATATGATGTAAGCAATAAGAGCATTTAAATTACCTTTGAAATCTCACACTATCAGAAGCCAAAGCATCTCTTAGGCCAGCATAACCATTAGCAAGCTTGAAAGCAGTGACTCCTGGTTTGTTATGACGAATCAAAGCTACATAACATAAGATACAAGTAAAATTTTCAGTAGACTGTTCACAACAAAAATATGACAAAATCACAAGGTTTTGATCATCTAAATCTTTACTATAAGCTCATGCTTACATGATATTGCGCCGAGAGCTTGAGTTCGAGCATGAACATCTGTGTCAGAGGTGAAGTTTGATAGCAATGACTCCAAACCACTGGCTTCCATAACTAACTCCTGACTGCGAGGATTGTTCTGAACTATTGTGCTTACAACATCAGCAGCTTTCGCTCGAATATTAGCATGAGAATTTTTAAGAAACCCGAGAAGTGGAACCAAGCCTCCAATGGAATGAAGATCTACACAATAGTAAGTAACCAATATTCAAACTGAGCTAACCACAAGTTCCACGGAAAGAAGAGATAGTTTACCGTTAGCCATATCGATCGACTCAACGTGCTCCTGCAACTCGTCCAGTAAATCTACAAGAACATTAGGAACAAATTAGTATCTATGAAGATTGCACAAGATAAGCTAAGAAGAAACTATGTGTTATGGCCGAATAAAGCACCTTCGATATCTTCAGGTGTTACTCCATGATCCACCAAAACCTGTTCAGGTGTTTGCATGACTAGTGTAATCTCCTTCATGCGTTTGACTACATCAACAGTCTGCGATTGCATAGCCTCCATAAACCACTTTCTATCCTCCTCACTGTCTCATTAAACAACTCAATCAACAAAAACAATATAGAACGAGAAAAGAGATACCCTTTCATCTACATAAGCTGCAGGATTCGATAACTGCATCTAATCAAACCGATAAACTGAACGGATACTGATAAAAATACCCTCTTTTATACAGACCCATATTTGAAATCACTCAAAAGATTGATCTTCCTCAAGTGATAGCCTAATCACAGCCATAAAAATTTCTATAACTACCCACCAAGCATTCAATCTCAGACAAACAAAAAGACAGAACCTAAGAAACTGGAAAGAGAGCTCCGTACCTCAACTGGCGAGTTGGTCGAGTACCGTCGGCGTGAGAGAGACTCCATTTTAGCAATCCATCCCAATTGGGTCCGTCTTTCGCCATTGAAGAACGCTTTAACCGAAAGAGTGTGTGTTACAAAAATCGAAACTTTGGCCTCTTTATTTGTAATAATAAAGAAGAAGAGTCGGCAAATCGGTGGTTTAGCTTTATAGGATCTTAATCTGTCTTGGCCCTCTTCTCTCTAAAAAATTCTCAAAAAATCCATCCAATTTTGATTTATTTTTTAAAATTAAAAAACGTGGTTAATGTCTATTTTAACCATAAAATTTTAAGTTATTTACGACACAAAAGAAATAAACCGACCCGGATCCAAATTAAATGGATCCAACCCACCCGAATTTACCAATCCCTAAAATCTATTCATCGTCTCCTTCTCTTCTTCGTTTCTTTTTGTTTGTCACCACCCAAAGTCAAAAATCCAGTCAAAATCCCTAAAATCTTCCCTTCCACAGATCGAATTAAATACGACGGCCACAGATAATAACGACGACGGCGGAGGTTAAAAATACTCGATTTCATCCCAACCAGCTCTCATCTCTCGCTTTTGCTTCTCCTCTTTGCAGTCGTAAGTTTTCTTTCTGAAATCTTCTCTCAAACTAGATTTGGGACCTCCTCACTACATATGATTAGTTGATAGTCGTTAGTTAAGCAAATATGCTGGACTATTGAAAATTTCTACATGTGAGCAAAAAATTTTTTGTTCTTGATATGCTCAATTTGTGCAGATTCTCAGACGTGTTGGAGAGCTTGGAGATTTGCTCCTTGTTGAAATAAATAACCACCTGATTATCAGGTTAAAAAAGCTCAATATTGATTGTCTGGTTTACTATCTAGTTGTCTCAGATTTTAATATATAATGATGTTACATATAACTTTCAATGAAATCTGTCTTGAACAAGTGTAACATAATGAAATCAGATTTTAATATGTAACACTACTTGAGTCTCTTATTGGATATTGAATGTTGATATATTAAGTGTTATGTGTAATAGTGTTACATGTGTTTTGGATATTGATGTATTGAGATTTTTTGTGGTGTTGACTTTATTGAAAGAGATGTCATCGTTAATTTAAACACATATTAGTATCTATCTTTAGTCACACACCATTACTTGAATGGCTTTTGTTTCAATGGAAAAGTTATCGTGTGTTTCTATTAAAAGTCCATTGTTAATAATTTTGTTGTTTGTAAGGTTCTAACATGTATTGTGTGTTTTCTTTGAAATCTGTAGCACAAACATCCTCAACATCTCAATGGCACATGTTACATGAAAAAGAGGAGATAAGAAGAAAATGCAATCTAAGATATTGTATTAAGATTTATTTATTTTATTTTATGATATCAAATGGTAACATGAAAATACTATGTATATTTCTTATAAATTTTATGTATTTCAAACTTGGATTCTTGGCATTTATTTTTATGTGTCTTATAAGTCAGAGGTAAGACACATTGACTTATGTATTTAGTTTGGTTCAGATTTTTTATCTTGAGTACAACTAGCACAACTGGTACAACTCTTAATCAGAAAAAAATAATTTGGTATAACTAGCACAACTAAAACAACTCGTTCACAAAAATAAACGTGTAAAACATGCAAAATGTGCGCTGTCATAAGAGTTTTTTTTTAACAAAGAGTTGTACCAGTTGTCCATTTGTACCAAATTAATTTTTGTTAACAAAGAGTTGTACTTTTATAAATTTAATTTTTAATTAGTAATACCATGGTTTATAATAATTATTTTTAGTTGTACTTATTAAATTAAGTAAATAAACTAGATTTATAATACTCTCAAATCATAACATTTCGAAAACACTATGTTAATTATCTCTCATCTTAGTAATCTAAGGATTTCAATACTAATCTTAAAAGTATAAGGTTTATTATCCACAAATGTGATGTTCATGCAACAAATAACAAAAAACTGATATTTCTTAGTTACTACAAATGTGTAAATATATTTACTAATGTTTTAGTGACATTTTAAAACTAACATCGGCTCTGTATGTGCTCATAAATAATTTTTTATGTTTTGTTTTAACAAAAAGTTGTACCAGTTGTACCAAACGTATAAGAAGTATAAAATCATATTAAACTCCATGCAATCATACAAAGTCTTATACAAATGAAAAAGACTGAAGCTTTGTTTCAGCTTCATCTACCACAATCTTCATGTGTATTCTACAAAAAAAACCGATAATAAGTGACATAATCCAAAGTTTCTCCCATCACAAAACTTGAAATATGACGGTCTTTCCGATTCTATCGCACTTCATCTCCCCGTTAGAATGGTATCCCCTATAATCAAAATGTATGACTATGCCACATATATTATTCACTGTCTAAAAAAGAACAACATCCAAAATTAAAACACATAAGTCGTACCAGTCGTACTAGTCATATCAGTTGTACCAGTCATATCAGTTGTACTAGTTGTCTTAGTTATACCAGTTTTACTAGTCATATTAGTTGTACGAGTTATACCTCCGGTGGTGGGACCCGGTGAAAAGTGAAGATGAATGGGTTAAATGTCTGCATTTATTTTTTTTTTTAATTGAAAATAAAAGATTTTCATTAAGGTTAGTATAGATATTTCATCTATTAGAAGGCCACATGAGATTAAAAAAGCCACATTGGAATTTTTTGTGCCCTTGAGGGCCAAATGAGATTAAGATCCAGCTTTATAAAAGACCAGAGATTATTCGCGAAGCTGCTACAACATTCCAACAAATCTTAAACCTCGTCGACCTCTGAAGTAAAAGCCGACAAAAGCGAAGACGATGACGCGTCTTTAACGTTATTGGGCTTTAAGGCTCAACCTTAAATAATCCAGCAATCTTGGGCTTTTGTAGGCCCATCACGTTAATAGGACCTTTATGTATAAAATAGAAACTAGAGGGGGAAATACGAGATAATATAAGACTTAAGGGGTCATTTTAGTTAGGTGGGAGAGCTTTTGAGTTAAAGACATGACATATCTCCAAAATCCTCGACAACTTCACACGTACTCCGACAACAACAATCGAGTAGAAAAAACAAAAGGAATTTAATTAAAAATTTCAGTCGCCGGAGACGACTGATTTCCGACGCCGGTGATCCGTTTGGAGGAGGAAAACAAGATGAAACGGAAAGGTGTCGGATTCTCTCTCCCCGTCACGGTGGTGATGTTGGTGATCGGTTTCATCTATTTCTCAACGGTTTTCACTTTCATCGATCGATGGTTCAGCCTCACTTCCTCTCCCGGAATCGCAAACGCCGCCGTGTTCACGGCCTTAGCTCTGATGTGTATCTACAACTACTCCATCGCGGTTTTCAGAGATCCGGGTCGGGTTCCACTCAATTACATGCCAGATGTTGAAGATCCAGAGAGTCCTGTCCACGAGATTAAACGCAAGGTCGCCTCTTTATGCCTCCTTATCTCTGTTAACGTCTTCAATTATCGGTGCTCATTAATCATTTACAGGGAGGAGATTTGAGGTATTGTCAAAAGTGTTCACATTTCAAACCTCCACGAGCTCACCATTGTCGAGTTTGCAAAAGATGTGTGCTTAGAATGGTATCACTTATGTCTCATCATACCAAACTGAACATCAAAATGGTTCAAACCTTGTGTTAAATAATAAGTCGTATTTGATTTGAAGGACCACCATTGTATTTGGATCAACAACTGTATAGGACACACTAACTACAAGGCCTTCTTTGTGTTTGTTGTCTATGCGATGACTGCGTGTGTATACTCTCTGGTAAATTTCCTAACGTATACCTCTCTGTACCCCTTAGTGTATGAGCCTTATATGTTTGGATTCTTAGGTTTTGCTTGTGGGAAGTCTTACTGTTGAATCTCAAGATGAAGATGAAGAAATGGGAAGCTATCTAAAAACTATATACGTAATGATTTTGATTCGAAAACTACCAACAAATATCATTCTCTTCTAATGTTGATGGTTATTTCTCTCAGGTAGTTTCAGCGTTTGTTCTTATCCCTTTGAGCATAGCGTTATGTGTTCTTCTTGGGTGGCATATTTACCTCAGTTTACAAAACAAAACGACCATCGAGGTTGTTCTTCAATTGCTAAATTATGGATCTCTGTAGCTCTAGTTAGTTGTGTTCCATCTGCTAATCAATGTTGTGGAAATTGAGCAGTACCACGAAGGGGTGAGAGCTATGTGGTTAGCAGAGAAAGGCGGGCAAGTTTATAAGCATCCATATAACATAGGCGCATATGAAAACCTCACCTTGGTAAATATTTCTTATATTGCTTAGATTGTTAGTATCAGTCAAAGGTTTATACTTTGTTTTCTTCTTCTTCAGATTTTGGGACCGAACATACTTACTTGGCTCTGCCCTACATCAAAGCATATCGGTTCCGGTCTGCGTTTCCGTACAGCTTTTGACTCGATACCTGAAACAAAACCTTAGCCATGATCCAAATCATATATTCTCCGGTGTGTTCCATCGGAAAAAGGCAGCAGATTTTCATCTTCACAGCGGATTGGCTCGTCCTTTTCAGGCGTTTTTAGCTGCCTCAGCTCAAAACCAAGACTAACCCTTAATCAACAATAGAGACTGCTGGACAAGGTTTTGTACTCTGTCATCATTGTTAACTGGATGAAGAACATCCGATTGTTAATATAATGATGTCAGGTAGGTCAGTTAATTCCTCTGTTTTTCTTTGAATTCCTCAAAAAATGAGATGGAAGTTAGGTTGTGGATAGAGAACTCAAAAGGTGATTATGCTTATACATACCAATTAACAAGTGGAAGACATCTTTGTAAGATTAATTGAAGGCTTTCTCTGTTTCTCAGTATGTGTTCATATGCAGAAATTTATAACTTGTAAGCAAGCTCTTTGATTCTTGGATTTCGTAAGAATAAGAAAATGAAGTTTGTAAATCAGAGAGGAAGATCAAGCCCTTTTCCAACATCAACACCAATTATTTGAAGTATTCCTTTGTTCAGAATCTGAAAAAGACATCTGTTGAGTTAGCCTCTGTCTCTTCTACTGTATAGACATGACTGCCATAAGCATTTAAACTCACCAGCTCAACAATGAAGGTACCAATGAGACCAATCATACAAGCTCTAGAGTTCCATATCTCAGCTGTATATGTGAATCCTAGAAACGCTTGTCCAAACTTAGGTTCCACCTTTGGAACTATCATCTTCCCAACCAAAAGAAAAAGTTCGGACAAAAAAAAGGAAATCGTGAGAAGGAAACCAAAAAAACATTGAAGCTTTAGACTTCATCTATCAAGCGTGTTTAAGAGAGTTTATATACCCCTTGAGGGAGTTTAGTGGCGCTAACACGGAGAGAGGATTGTTTCCGATTGAACCAGAGAGTTCTTTGACTCGGACAATGACCATGAACTGACGACAACTTCCGAGGAACATGTAATAAAGATGAGGATAGTGGCGTCGAGGTGAGAATGAGAAGCGAGCTCGCCATTTTCTTTTCTTTTAGTCGTAGAGAAAGACGGAGGAGGATGAGTCTTGATTTTGTGGATGTGCTCTGTTTACAGATGCATTTCGTTCGTACAAGTTCTGTAACGTGTCATATTCTTCTCACCACAAAATGGATTCCGAGTTCCGACACACTATGCCACTATTTAAAGCCATTATTTAGGGCCATGTGATTATGGACTCATCTCTAACGTCGTCGTTTTACATCATACAGAGAGGGGGAAGGGAGGATTCAGAGATAGAAGAGTGATCTGTTCTTAGAAAAAGCTCTGGTCTGTTTGAGTTTTGCATTTAATGGCGGTCGTCGTCTCCGTTCACCGTCCTTATGCAACTCTCTTGATCTCTGAAAACCCTATTTCTCCTAAACTTCACCAGAAATTCAATACTTCTCGCCTGAGTTTTCATCATCTTCCTCGGAAAAACAAGCATCAACTTCTTCGCTTATCTGCGAAATCAACTCCTTCGAATCCAGACCCTGAATCTCCTCAAGGTCTCTCTTTCTCTATCTTAATATAAAGTTTCTCATTTGACTTGTGCGCTGTGACTTGCGACTAATTGGTTGTGTTCAGATGAGGAAGAGCTAGAGAGTGTGGGAGTCAAAGCAGCTTTAGCAATGCTGAGATTCTACAAAAGTAAATAAAAAGCTCTCCTTTTGCAATTCCTCCCCTGTTTTGTTGTGTACGAGTATTTCATGGGTCGTTAATGGAGTTTCCCGGTGAAAACAGGGGAGATATCGCCGGTGTTACCTAGAAGCTGCCGTTACGTTCCGACTTGCAGCGAGTACTCCATGGAAGCTTACAAGAAATATGGATTTCTCAAAGGCACTGTTCTTACTACTTGGCGTCTCTGCCGCTGCAATCCTCTTGGTACTTTTCTCTTAATTTTCTTTTCGTTTATTCTATCAATCAAATGAATTCTCTTTTGAGTGTTTTGTACAGGTGGATCTGGATTCGATCCTCCAAGATGGTTTGGTGAGAGTAAGATCAGGCACCAAGAAGAAGAAGAAGATAACTATGGAGATGAGGATGAAAGAGAATTTTGAATAATTAAAAAAAAGAACAGTATAAGTTGTAAACTATAGCTAGTGAATAGCAAGGAAAGCTAGCAGAGAATTACAACATTTGTTACCAAAAGATTTGATCTTTTTGTCTTTTGAAGCGATTCATTAAGTAGACAAATCTTGAAACTGCCATGGGTTGAATTCGATTGACTTAGGGTCGGTGTTATCTTCAGATTTATCCGCAGCTTCCCGATGTTCCAAGTACTTTCCGTTGAATTGGTAAACTTCAAGATCCCCCCATGGTGTAGGAGTGACTTCTTCGGTTATATCAAACCACTTGGGAGTAAAGCTTTGGCCTTTCTCTTCGCGGGTTCTCTTTTCAGCTCTCTGTCTCTCTTCCATGCTATGTAAAAGATGTGGTATGAGAGTTAGCTTACTTCAACTTCAGATCTTAAAGGATAATTTTTTGTTACCATACCTGCTCTTCTCATAGCCGGATCTGGACATGTCGCCCATCTCGAGTGCGTATCTATCAGGGCGTAACCGTGAATCAGACGGTAACAGCTTTTTTGGGGCAGTGTCGAAGCTATTGATCTTGTGAGCAAAGTGTGTGTATTGGTATTTGTCATCCTTTGGAGCATCAGCAAGTTTCCAGACCTATGAACAAATAACAGCAATGGAATGTCATCAAAGTGAGAATTTTGGAAAGAGAATTGAGATGATATGCCAACCTCCTTTAGTTCGGTGCCTGGGAGAGGTTCACCTTCACCGTCGCACGGTTGATAACTCATGGACTCGTTCCATTTACCGGTCATGAGTATCTTGGGCTCCTCAGAGGCGTTATAGACATATCCGTCCACTTCATATCGACCAGATCTATTGAGACGGTAAATGCAGATGTCATTAAGCTTATAATGGGGGAAAAAACAGGCAGATGAGGTTGCGGTGAAGGGAACTTACCCGAACCAGCCACATGGTTGGAAGTAAAGCACGACTTTGTCACCTGTGGTCAGGTTGGTCATGATCATTTCCCCGGGAGAATCCACCCAAGTTCGTCCAAAGATTAGGTTGTGAACTTTGGTCAGAGGAGGTACCAAGTCAAGAACCACTCCATCTCTTTTAAGTGTCACTCGTGTCCTGCACCACAGATCCAATAAGGTTCAGGATATTGAACAAATGAAGAATGTTAATTCAGTAGCCCAATACTGTGGTTTTGCAGAATTACCTTCCTACTGGGTAAACGTCAATGGAATTTCCCAGAAATTTGGTTTTCAGCTTTGAAGTACAATCATAAGTGAAATGTTCATTTTCAGCATGACCAGCGCTCATTGGCGGGTGGTGGCTGACCTGAGAACAAGACTATTGGTGTCAATGATCTGGGAGAAGTTGGCAGCTACAAAGAACTATCATTAAGTCGTTGAGAAATATTTGAGTTTAAAAAGAAATGGTTCTGACCTGTTCAGATATGAAATTCACACCATTGTAATTAGCCATCTCATAAGTCTCTCCGAGGATTGGATTGAACGGTTTCCATGTACGTTGGAAAGCATAGTACACAGATATAGCCCATGATGCTGTTAAAAGGTAAATTCTTACGATTCAGGTATTATACAGGACACAGAAACTAAATGAACAGATACTGATCGTAGCAGAAATCAAGTAAGGAAGAGATGTGCTTACAAGCATACACCATGCGCATATAAGGGTCCTCGGTTTGGTCTGCCATGTCTAATAGATGCGAGTATTCCATCAACTGTCAGAAACAGAGCACATATCATCAAACATCGGATTACAAAAGCATCAGACAGGAACAAAACATCAGGTACTGTACTAATGAGCTCAAACCTCTGCCATTTTCTGGAGCATTGTCATTGGTTCAAAAATGATCACAGGAAGGGTCACCATTGATGTAACATCAGATCCTATGTACTTCTGCATCATCTTCCAATAACCATCTCTATCCTGAGAATTGTGTAAAACATATGTTTCTCCTATGATTAGATGATTAACAGTTGATTACAACAACGGTAAAACATAAGTATATGTGTAGATAAATATATACCTCTTGCTTCCATCTTCCTCTGTTTGCTTCCTCGGCTGCATCATCTGTACTTCCTTCAGGATTAATAACTTCAAGTCCCTCATAGCCAACCAAACTGAGAAGCAAATGAAAACAAAACGAATCATTAAGCTTATTCCAAAAGAACTAAACTTTAAGCAAACCCTAATTTACAAGTGGATCGAAACTCTGCATCTGTGAATTAAGCTCTCATCTAAATATCAATTCCAAAGAAGCAGGACAGGAATAAAAAATCTACGTTAGAAGATCTGACCATAGGAGACACCAAATCCCAACAAATTGATTCAAAAGGAATCGCGAAGCAAAATTGCAAAACCAGATAGTTTCCAGATTCAAATCAAAATCAATATAGCATTACGAATCTAGCTGAGTGGCGGATCCGGGTTTAACAAAAGAGATCTCAAAAACCTAACCCGTTAACTGATTTGGTCATGGACGATCCAAAATTGGAGATCGTGGAAGCAAGAGAAGCGAAGAAACCACTGCCGCCGGCACCGCCATTTTTTGGATCGTTAGGAGCCATCTCTCCGCCGCGGACCACGACACTACGAGATCCGGCGAAGAACAAATAGAGAGAAGAGGGGCGTTTGGAAATCGAAACGGGTATGTTTATGAAGGAAAGGTAAAGGGATTCCTCTATAATGGAAGACCAGCGATGGAGACGATGCAGATGATTTAGGATCGTATGCGCTGGTCTTCGTTGGCACTTCTTCAATTTTAACATCATCAAACCGGTTCCATTTAAAAATGTAATCCGAATCAAATTAATTTTAAAAACTAAACCGAACCGGTTTTGCTGAAGTCGTCTTGTTGATTATATCGGTTTATTATGATCAATCTTTCTCCAAACCGGAACTCAAAACAGATTCTCGAACCAATCCGGAAGCTGGTTAAGAGGTATTCGTCATTGATGGTGTCACTGAAATGCATGCTCCTTCAAATTGAACTGGCTCGATCTCCTCTTGCTCTTTCACGATCATGTTTCTGTATTCCAATTGCTTTTTCACAGTCATCACTTTCGCAAATGGCTAGTTGAGTCAAATTTGTATAAAATATAAGTTGGTGTTAACTTTACTCTCTTTTTGTTTTAACAACTTTGGTGTTAACTTTACTATACATAATACATGTTTAAGCATATAATTATATTTAACCTCATCATGATATGTAGACAGCGGATCCATGTATAAATTCACATATTTATCATGAACATTTTGGAATCTTAGGGGTTAATCAAACGACTTTACCAACTTACAGTATAAATTTTTCTTTTATCTTTTCGGTTATAATTAAACTGAACATAACTTTAGTCTAGTTTATATACAATATAATGTTGCCACAACGGTTCTTAGTGCACAACTCGAATGATCTCTACCATTGTTGAATGCATCAATGATTTTGAATTGAGTTAAAGTAATTATCATTAGCAAACACTAAATCTACATCTATCTATATATTTGTTTGGACGTGTATGTCATTTACAAGAGTTGGTGCGAAGCAAGGAAACAAATATAAACACAACAATGTTAAATGTAGCAATAATAGATATACATTCATAGCTTCAATAGAAATTGTGCCACGAATCCATTTGTAATATACGGATTCGAGGGTTTGATGTTTCGTTTTTGTTCCCTTTGATATATACAAATATACAATGCAATCAATATATTATTCTTTGAGAGATTATGCTGTCTTCTTCTCCACGGTGCTTTGGCCTAAACGGAGCTCAAGATCCAATCCTTCAACCTCACAATGATGACTCGAACTTGAACCATCTATCCTAACCTCCGTGAATTTTCCTACGTCATCATTAGTATCAAGGTTGCTTTCTTGAACCCCAAACCCTAATTTCTGACCAGGACTTATATCTTTGTCTCCATCTTGATCTTGATCATCATCATCATCACATACCAAAGTGTCTTGTTGCTGTTTTTCATTAAGGTCTAGAGAGACAACTTCTGATGAATCACTCTCGGCGACAGCATCATGATCTTGATTATCTTCCATAAGCTTTTGTCTGAGATTAGCTCTGTCTCTTCTGTGGATGTTCATATGTCCTCCTAGTGCTTGAGCATTAGAGAAGCCCCTTACGCAGAAACTGCATATGTAAGGTCTTGACAGGGAATTATCAACGCTTTGATGACTGTTTCTTGGTATGCGATCGGAATAATCATCCGGGTTTTTAGGGTTTCTGATGTTTTCCATGCAATATAAGGATTTCTTCCGTATAATAAAGAAAAATTATGAAAGAAAAATGGGGGAAATAGCATTAAGAGAAAGGAAGAACAGAAGAGAAAGTGTGTTTGATTTCATCAAGAAATGAAATGGTCAACTTGAACTTCTTTGTTTGTTTGTTTTTTGTTTTTCTTAATTGGGAATTATTAACTAATCAATACTTATGCTTCTATCAAAATCTACCGTTCCACGACAAAAAAAAAAGAAAAGTGAAAACAACTGTTTCTATGTCATTACATGAATAATTTATTATTTGATAATTAAAATACTATTTTCACACATAAAATCATGGCACAATAAAAACTTGTGTTATTGCATCTAACACTCCAAAAAGAAATGTTCAAATCTAACACTTTTTCTCCCACTTCTCTCTAAAGAGTATTCTCACCGATCTCGATTTTCGATCAACGGTCGACGTTTTATCAATATATTGCCCGGGTTACCTTTGATAGTTTAGTTTTTTTTAGTTTTTCGGTGAAAACCACTTTGATTTTGTATGTTCTAAAGGAAGTGTGTTTTTGTTTGTGTGTGGAATAAATCCAGACTGTTGTCCGGTCTTTCTCCTGACTTTTGTCGGATTGTTTTTCGGAGCACTTTCGGATTTCCCAATCTCTTCCCTTGGAACTATTTCACCATGATGTTTTTTGCCCTTCTCTCTCTCTCTCTCATCCCCAAATCACTGAGTGTTTTCAGCCCTCGGATCTATACTCAATTGAATTGAACGGGCCGGTTTGCACCTTTTCGCGCCTCTAGAGTTCATCCTTTTGGATTTCTCCATATATGAAATGCTTCTAATCTCAGCGGTGGTGGAGTTTGATTACAGAGATCTTGAACACATATGTAGCGATTAGATGGTATGTTTAGTGGAAATGATCGGCATGAGAAAGTAGCTGTAGCGGAAGAAGCTATTTCAATAGTCCCCGAATCGTCATCGGAATCTTCTCCAGTGAACTTGGTGTTTTGTATGTCGCCGAGCTCGGATTTTCGACGCGTGAATCTTATTTCTCGGCCATTTGACACTTGTATACACGTGTACAATCCGCAAAATTTGACCGTTTCTGTACATCCGGTTTACTGTTTAAATTGGGTCATGTATAAGCCATCTCGCTTTAAGCTTATTTCTATTCTACGGACTATCTTTTTCATGTATTAACCGATTTTGAGTCTATCAATCTAAAATGTTACCGTTAACAAAAAAAAACTAACAAAATTTTGTATTTTACTTTGTGACTAATTTTTTTTTTCGTTTCTATATTTTTTTGCCAATACTAATATATATATATATATATATATATATATATATATATATATATATATATATATATATATATATATATTATGTATGCAAACAAATACTACTTTAGATAAATCATTTTTGGATTTTATGTTTTCTAAATAATGAAATATATTTTTTTTTTTTCGCTAACATGAAATTTTTATATTTTATTATTCAGGATTTTTATATATAGAGAATATTCTGATATGTATTTATTTATATAAAAGCACTAACATAAATATACGAAGAATGATAGTAAGAGGCTAAGAGCATTTGCATTAGTTAGATACTCTTTTAAGCATCTTAGCTAGAAATTTTTTAATATATATAATATGATTTATTTTTAAAGTTGAACTAGTGTGAAAAGAGGTTCTTAGAGCATCTCCACTTGTGAGATCCAGGTAAGTCTCTTAACTCAAATTTTTTATTATTATTATTATTTTTTTTGTAAAGGCGAAAAAAACAAAAATTAAAAAAAAAAATCGACCAATTGAACGTCGACAGGTGGCGAGACGAGACAGGAACCGTTCCTTATACAAGCGATTTTGGATACGGTATTTAAAAAAAAATGTGGGTCCCACGTGGGACCCACATTATTATTTTTTTTTTTTTAAGAGACCCATGGCTATGAGACGCCGATGGATGTGCTCTTATGAGTATATCATGAGTTCTTAAATAGTGTGGCTGTTTGTTGTTAATTAAAGACCATTTTTGTAGACTGATTATTTATATTCAAACTCAACAAAATAATGGTACACCAGATACGCAGTTGACAAATGCTACAACCAAGCATTTTGGCGTTTTCTTTTTGTCATGGCACAATTAGTAGTTTAATACAACAATTACTTTGTTTTGTTATTAGCATTTGCTTTTCCTGAAATTATCAACAATTATTCCAGTGTTGACATCTATTATGAGTGAATAAATGTATAAATGCATTTAAATATTCACATATTGATTTAACAAAAAAAATCTTAAAAGTTTCTATCAAATCAGAAAACAAAAATCTATATTATGAGACCAAAACAAAAACAAAAACTACAATGATATTATGTTTTTTTTTTTTGTCACAACAATGATAATGGTCAGAATCTCAAAATACTTAGATATACGTTCAATATTACAAACTTTTAACCTTGTAGCTTTCGTTAGTTTACATTAGAATAATTTGGATAGACTTTTCATAAGAACATTATGATTTTATATATGGGTAATGAAGTAAACTATATGATTTTTTAATGAGCCACCTTGCTGAAAATTAATAAACAGAGTTGATTTAATTGAATATAATATATAGTCGAACCAAAATGCTAAATCAGAAGTCCAAACGTACTTGTCAAAGGCAATGAACGACTTTTGGCCTTGAGCAATAGATAAAACTATGTCATGATTCTATATATATTCATTATTTGTATTTGCATATATATTGATTAGCTAAAATGAATATATTAGTAGACTTACCTATTTAAGTATAAATATAAAACTTTATCTCACTAATTCGAAAGAGAGACAAGAGTCGTGTTATAGACTACTTAATCAGAAAACTATAAACTTAACTGTAATCAGTTAACCGTTGCCACCGAGCATTCGTGCAATGAGTCATTAATTGAGCTGTTCTATATTTAAAGACTTTTATTAGTTTGACACAAGTCACCCTATATCATTTATCCTACTTTAACTAATATAACATGTGCTAGTCCAATCATGAGTAGATTATAGTATTGGTACTGTCGACAAAAATAGTAAATTTTTGGTAAAAACAAAAATAATATATATATATATATATATATATATATATATATATATATAGTAATTTATAAACCGGTTCCATCAAATAACTAGTGCCAGAAATTTGGTTTTACTCTTTTTGTTTGACATGAATGTAGTTATCTAAGTGTTAATGTTAGTTAATGAGTAATATATAGTGTTCTAACTCTAAAACTTTATATTAGACAACGATGGTTAGTGTATATGTAACATGTCCGTATAGTATATATAACAATACATCCATATGCAAGTACGTACATACCGTATTTTTGACAAAATACAGTATATATACTATGAATACGCATATACATCTTGTGTATCCGGAGGGTATTCGTCTTAAATATCTAGTAACGATGTTAAAAAAGAAAACTAACCTCTTAGTTATCGTGTACGTATTGTAAGTAAGGAAGAGGTAATCCGCATCCCGAGGATTAAAAGCTATATAACATACATATATGCCTACGCATATTTTTGCATGAATTAAACTTTAAACCTCAGGATGCAGATTACCCGATCCTCACCAATACTAGCCATATGTAGATGCAAAGCTTCTTTCATTTGCTTCTAGCTATCTTGCAAGATCTCGTTTTAGGTTTGTGGTTTGTTCTTGTTGTTTTTGTTTTCGTTGTTGATAAACTACTACAAAATATCAGAATTTATAAGCCTCATGAGGCTAAATAGTAATGGTAGAAGATGCTTATTCGAAAGGTTTAATGCTATGAGAACATATACTCTAATGGAATTAAAATCTTTTTGTTTTTCATGTTTTATCGTGTATTGATTGATGTGTCTTACTCTTAGCTTTAATTGTCTCAATAATTGTTAAAGCTATAATATATGCGTATGATACTAGGATCAGTGTAGAATTTGTACTCTAAACTTTATAGCGTTCTTTAAGAGAACAGCTATATTTGATTGCTATGTGAGTTTCTTAGAGCATCAGCGGTTAGAACCTCTTTGGGGTTCTTAACCTAATATAATATCATTATTTTTAATTTAATTTTAATATTGAATTAAAATTTAGTTTAAAATAAATCAAACAAATAAGATAATAACATGTGTTGGATTCTTTTCTTATTTAGATACTTGGAATTCTTTTTTAAGATACTTGAAGTTCTAGTTTAGAACCCCATCACACTCTCTTTCTTACTTTATCAATTTTTTATTATTTTAATTTTTAGATATCCATATTAAAATTTTCCATTGAAGATGGTGTAAGATAATAACATGCGTTTACAACGTAAAGTATGTGGTGTCTAAGTTTGGATACAGAACGTAATCTTTATTTCTAGACTGTCAACTATTTTGTATGTTTTTTTTCTTCTGATAACTCGGAGTAAATCTCAAGCCTATGGATGATATCAGATTAATCACTGAAAAGATATAATTCATGGATAAATCTTTTTTTTCCGGATATTCAAATGGGTCAATAATAATAGTTCATATCAATTTTTATTGTCGACCAATCTAACCAAACCACAAATTAGTAAATACAACAGCTTCATTCGCATAGTGTTTTCTGCGTAAGCACGAGGCATATATGTATAACGTGGAAAGTAAAAGAGGGAAGCCTGAGACATCAAATCATTAGAAAAAGATGCTTTGTGAGACATCAAATCGATATCATTAGAAAAAGATTATTTGTTCTCTATGATCCAATGATGGGAACTTAGGATTATGCTTTTTATTAGACAAAATATATTCGACTTCTTCTTTTGACTGCCTTTTCTTTCTTATTATTCTTATTGTGTTTTGTATACTGAAGAGATCTTCCCTCGGAACATCATTTGAACTGATTCTCTTCACAATTATTGATTTCTTTCGTATTGGGAACTTTTTTTTAAAGGCTTTCATATTAATATTTTTTTTTTTTTTTTCTAAAGGATTTTCAAATTAAAAGCAAAATAAAAATAAAATGTTACAAGCCCTATAGGATAGTATTTAGCCCAGAAAAGCAATAATAAAGAGCCCTAGATGAAACCCAATATTGACAATAGAAGAAACAGATAGTCTAATAGCAAAATTAAAAAGCCCAAGTTAGAATAATATCTGCCCAAGTAGAACTGACGGTAGTGAGTAGTCGTTCGATGAACAACATCAGGCAACGACTTTTTTCAATGTGTAGTGATTCAAATCCAGAATTTCGACAGGTAGGTGATCATGCAAGTGGAATACTGTTGTGGTTGTTTAGAGTTGAAGATGCTAGCCAAAAACCCATCATCTCCGAGCATTTAGCCGGATTAGAGTCACGAAATGTGGAGATTCTGTTGCGCACATTAACATCAACAAGTGAGATGATTGAATCCGCTGATCTGTAGATTCCTCTGTGCAGACGGCCATTCCTTTCAGCCCAAGTGAGGTACATCGATGCTTGCCAAGCTATTAGAATAACCCTTTTGTGATTTTTCCTTCCACTTATTTGAAGAAGACTGTCGATTGTAGAATCCCAGTTCCTGGAAGGGGAGAGACCACATCTAGCTCCAATTCTGGACCATATTGACCAAGAGAACTCACAGTCGAACAACAGATGGTTGCGACTTTCATCTGCGGCTTGGCATAGAAGACAACTCGAATCGCTTTGGAGACCCCAGGCAATGAGACGGTTCCGCGTAGGACATCTATCAAGCATGAATAACCAAGCTAAGAAGCTATGTTTTGGGATTCCAGCAGAATTCCATATGATTTTTGACCAAGGTACATGTTGGGGTTGACCACGGAGGATAGAGTATATTAGTCCAGTTGCATATTTCCTTGATTGAGTACCATCGGGTATCCATTGGTATGAATCTGCGTTTTCATTCAG
Organism: Orychophragmus violaceus; assembly: GCA_030180135.1. Taxonomy (NCBI): domain Eukaryota; kingdom Viridiplantae; phylum Streptophyta; class Magnoliopsida; order Brassicales; family Brassicaceae; genus Orychophragmus; species Orychophragmus violaceus. Next base: position 97,388,083 of record CM058234.1, read on the forward strand.
TGTAGTAGTAGAGAGTAAGGCGAGTAGTGTAACCTGTTTCTCTGATCTAGCTGATGGCAGCAGCCAGTTTCCATTCACATTAAGGTCTCGGATTGTAGAGTTAGGACGAATAGCTCTTCTGAAATTCGGTTCATCTGAGAAGAACTTGCTAAGGCTCCCCATAGGAGACCAGTTGTCTGTCCAGAATTGTGTTGAATCACCATTGCCTATCTGAACTTTTATCCAATCATAAACTAGATGTCTGTTTCTGATCAGCTTATTCACTAACCATGGGTGTTTTTGTTTTTCCTTGATTTTCCAGAAATTATTTAGAGACCCGCCCAGAATTTCTGTTTTTATCCAACCTACCCACAGAGATCCGCTTCTGAAGAATAGCAGCCAAATGAGTTTGAGAGATGCAGCGATGTTCCAAGTAAGTAAATCCCTTAGGCCTAAACCGCCATCTTGTTTGCTTTTAGTTGTTGTATCCCAAGAGACTCTGGCCGAGTATCTCTGCTCAGATTGTCCACTCCACAAGAAGCTATTACATAAGGAATTGATTACCTTAATGATCGACTTTGGCAGAACAAACGAGGCACACCAAAAGTGAGTGATTCCATTTATTACTGATTTGAGGAGAAGCAGCCTTCCTGCAAATGAGAGAGATCTTGCAGACCATGATGATATTTTACTTTTGATAGACTGAATCAGTGGTGCACAGTGAGCTTTGGTAAGCTTTTTCGTTGTTAAGGGCACCCCGAGATATCTGATTGGAAGCGATCCTTGCGATAAACCCGTGACTAATTTAATTTGTTCTGTTTCTTGCGCAGATAGACCACATGGGAAGAATGATGTTTTCTGAACGCTCATTGCTAGCCCGGAAATCTTTTCAAACTCCTTTAGCACATCTATAGTGTTCTGGACAGACTGCAGGGACCCTTCCACAAAAATAAGAAGATCATCTGCGAAGCAGAGATGGGTAAGTTTAGAAGCCTCACAGTCTTTATGATATCTGATTTTTCCTTCACTTGCTGCACGATTGAGCATAATGGAGAGTATGTTCATAGCCAGGACGAAGAGGTATGGGGAAAGAGGATCTCCCTGCCTGATGCCTCTTTTCCCCTTAAAGTAGCCTTGGACTGATCCATTAAAACCAACCGAGAATGAGGGAGTTGAGATGCATGCATATATCCAATTGAGGTAGGCATCTGGTATCTCAATACTTCTTAGAATGATCATGATGAACTCCCAGCGAATGGTATCAAAAGCCTTAGCTATGTCTACTTTAATAGCAATCCGTTTTGGTCCTTTATCACTGTGGTACCCATTAAGAATATCAGCCGCCAACACTGTGTTTTCAATAAGGAGCCTTCCTTGAACAAATGCTGTCTGGTTTGGAAGTATTAGATCAGGAAGAATAGGCTTGAGCTTAGAAACTAGGATCTTTGAGATGGTCTTGTAAATGGTGTTGCAACAAGATATTGGTCTGAAGTCCGAGAGAGCTGAGGCACCTGGTTTCTTAGGAACTAGTGCCAATATTGTAGCATTTACGCAAGACGGCAGAAAACCTGATGTAAAAAACCCGGCTATAGAGTGAACAGCCTCATGTCCCAAAATATGCCAAGAAGCTTTAAAAAATCCCGATGAAAACCCATCCGGTCCTGGTGATTTAGACTGATTCATCTTTAGTAAAGTTTTCCCTATTGTTTCTGTGGTTGGCAGCACTGAAAAAGTTTGCTTGGTCGCATTGGAACATCTGTAAGCGGTTAGCTCTTTGAACCAGTTGGAAGATAAATCCAGAAAGGGGAGATGCTGAGGCGCTAAAAGGTCGGTGAAGTGTTGGATAGCCAGTGCACTCATCTGATAAGGATCAGAAATGACCAAACCTGAGGGAAGAATGAAAATCCTGATAGAATTATAAGCTGCTCGGGCAACACAAGATCTAAAGAAGAAAGCAGTGTTAGAATCTCCTTCTTTCAACCAATTAATACTCGATTTCTGTTTAAAAAAAGCTTCTTCTATGAGTCTAAGTTGAGCAAGCTTTGATTGCAGATCACGCTGGAGTTCATAGAGATGAGTGGATGGTTGTTGTAACGCCTGTTCCTGCACAGCTAAAAGTAAACGGTTAGTGGTGTTTACTCTCACTTGAATGTTTGAAAAATTGTCTCTGTTTAGCTTTTTTAGGGAACCCTTTATTTTCCTTAGTTTGTAACAGAAATGGGATAAGTTGATAGCCTGAGCCCCAGCCTGTAACCACGCTAACTCAACCGTACTTGCAAACTCCGGGTGTTTAGTGAGAAAGTTCAGAAACTTGAAAGGACGGGTACCGGGTTGGGGAAGAGGGTAGGCTAGGTCCAATAAGGCGGGGGTATGATCTGAGATTTTTCCAGGAGGGTAGAAGGTAATGGAACTGAAGGGGTGAGAGATGAGCCAATGGGAGTTTGAGAGAAGCCGGTCAAGCTTTTTTGCAATTGGGTTATTTGGTTGATTGTTTGACCAAGTAAAGCTTGGTCCTTGAAAGCGCAGATCAGATAAGTCCAACTGGTGAAAGCAGTCTCGTAACTCAACCATTGGGCCCGTGAGATGATTAGTTGATACTTGAGAGTCTTCATCCTGATGAATGATCTGATTAAAATCCCCTCCCACAATCCACGGGGATGAGCTGAGGTTGAACTGTTGCTGAATTTGGAGAAGTTCAACAAATAATTCAGAACGTTCTTCCGCAATATTGGAAGCATAAACCGACGTGTGAGTGAATGGTTCCGATCCAGGAAGATGGACAAGGCAAGTTAAAGACTGTCGAGATAGGTGGAGAATCTGAACAGAAACGGACTGATTCCAAATTATTACAATACGACCGTCATCATCCTTAGAATGATTTGAGCAGAAGTTCCAACCCGGGCACACACTAGATAATATAGAAGAAAGATTATGAAGTTTTATATGGGTTTCCAAAAGGGCTCCAAAAGAGGGCTTATATAAGTTTAACCAAAAAGAAAAGGGCTTATGTTTCTCCGGATCATTTAATCCTCGGAGATTCCAAAAAAAAGTTTTTACACTCATTGGGGGGATGGAAGAGCCTTCTCTAAAGAAGAAGAAGGCTCTGAAGAAACAAAAAGGGTAGTATTTATGGCATTTAGAACAGATGGAGTGGGACTGGACCTTTTATAATTTGTGGGGAGTATAGGAGTAGCAGAAAGAGGATAGGTGGTGGAAGATAATTGGTTTGGTGGAGTAAGCAAAGGAGGTGATGAAGGAGGAACAGGGGGACAAGTTTGAAGAAACAGGGATTGGACATGGATTATTTCCGAGTGGGGAGAAAGGGCAGGAGGTGGTTCAGGGGAAAGAGTATTTGTAGTGGATTTAGGGACCGAGGCATCTAGTGTGACCACAGGTTGGGAAGGTAGCTGAGCAAGACCCTTCTCATGAGTATGGTTTACTGACGAATCTGACTTATCTGGAATATCATCCGACTTTGTGTCTTTAGGCTGCCACACTTGCGAGATATGCAGGCAGTTCCTCATGATATGACCAACCTCTTTACAGTGTGAGCAGACAGGAGGAAGCCATGGATAAACTATTGTAAGCTCCCTTACAGAACCATCATCTCTGGCTATCTCTATAGAATCCGGAAGAGGGCTAGTAACATCTGCGATTACTTTTATATGAGCCTCAGTGACCACAGTTAAGTTCTTTGTGAAGTCATCAACCTCTTTTGGATCACCTAGCGCACCTCCAATTCTACTCCATCCCTCTGTAGTCATTAAATCAAATGGGACATTCTTGAAATGAGCCCATAGAGGAATAGCCGTAAGAGCTGAAGTATCAGCTTTCTGTTGTGAGTTCCACTCATATATTCTAAACAAGCTTGAGCCAACATACCAGACCCTTTTCTCAATAATCTTTGTCCTGATGAAATCATTAGGTACTCTGACCAGCATAGACCTCGCAATAGGATTGAAATGAATTTCTAGTCGAGTGCCTTTTCCCCACATATGATTCAACACGCTTTGGATTTGCGAGTAAGGAGGAGCTTTCCCTAAGAAATATCCCACCAGGAAATCCTTATGAGCAGCAGCACCTCTTTCAAACACCTCATCAGGTACACATATTCTTCTTTTTCCTTTGTTTGTGATGGTGAATGAGTCAACCTTATGTAAGGCTTTATCCTGAGATTTTCTGATTTTTTCAACCAGTGTAGGTTGAGTAGAGGCAGTGGCAGTAATATCCTTTGACTGGCCAGGTAGAGAGGGAGGGGTCTTAACAGATGGCTGGACAGGACCAGAGGAAGAAACGAGAAAGCTAGATTCTGAGTTATGGGTGGATGTCATGGAAGGGCAGGAAGACGAGAGGGAGTTAACTATGGTTGAGAGGCGAGCAGAGGAGAGGAGAAGGGTAGATGTAGTTTCTGAGCACTGCTCATGAATAGTGTTTAGGGATTTAGGACCCAGATTGAGGTTGGATTGAGCAATAATGCTAGTGTTTAAGTGTGAGGAATCATCTCTAGTAGTGGTAAGAAAGGAGATTTTACCAGTTTTTGTAGCAAGAGGAGAGGTTTGGGCTCCATTAAGCGGGAGCTTCGACGAAGCAGGAGAGGATAAGGCAGGGAACAAGGCAAGGTAAGTGGGGGAGATAGGGTCAGGAGGAATAGGAGGTCTAGGAGGAGGCTGGAGAAGGAGACTGCAAGACGGTGAAAGCGATGAGGACAGGCCGGCGACAGACGAGGAAGGGAACCAGGGGTTCACTTCTGGTGCAGAGCTTTTCATCTTTTTTTTCTATGATTAGTTAGTTGTTAATATATTTTTGAGCTTTACAATATTGGAAATTAAAGAAGCATAGGAGAAAAGAAACAAACCGATTTGCTTTACAAATCCTTCTAAACCAAAGACATAAACCCTAATCAACTAATGACATTGGCCCCAAAACGGCAGCTGCATGGCCAAGAGGGACGGAGTTTGTTAGTTTTTTTTTAGAGAGAAAGAAAGAGAAAAAAAATGAAAAAGAAAAGAGAGAGATAGAGATCACTTATTTTGGGATTGTTTTAGGGTTAATATTGTCTGTCAATGCATGAGATGCAGCATATAGATTCGTAATATCAACAATAAAAATAGTTTTTAAGGGGAATTGTCCATGGATTTTTTTTTTTTAAAGTCATAGAAAATTTCAGTTTATAGTGTTTTTTTTTTTTGCTAAAGTTTGGTGCATATATATTTAAATGTTTTTTTTGTTAATCCATGGGTAGATCCCAGACCAAACAGTCCAGACTAATCCCTTGGGTCCAGTCAGACCGCAGGCCAGCTTTATCTGGGAGGGTTTTCCCTGGGCCTTTGGCCCAGTGCCTGCGTTAGGTGTTCAGAAGAGGCATGTTAGTTTTCGCATGGGAGGAAAATCGAACCTGGATGGTGGTAGCCACCACAGACCCGTCCTTCCACTTGGACTACCTCGTCCAGACTATATATTTAAATGTTTTGTGTTTTTTTTTTATTTACATCCGGTTTAGTCTGATTCTACTCTATAGTGTTTATAGTGTTGTATATTTGATTAAGTTACGTTTAAAATAGGGTTAAAGTTTTAATTTTGCATGGATCTCGAGTATATATTAATAAACCATGCATGTCCTACTAACAGCTGGGAAGACTGGTTTACTTTGTTTCTGGTCTCTTCTCCTCCTCAGGTTCCAAAATAATTAATATCTCATTTGAGAATCAACATATGATAGCTAGTTCAAATCCTTTTTGATATGGATGAGTACATTTTTTTAAAAAAAAAACGGAATGTCTAAAAATAATTGGATAATGAATTTATTTTCCCATGATAACTATTATTATTATATAACACTCTAGATATTTCCGGAACACAAGCTAAAGATCTAAAATTCCTCGAATTAAAAGCTAAAACGAATTTACCCACCCATTTAAAGTTCAAAACTAAAATAGCCACAGAGCTTGGTTTGATTTGGTTTTATTATCTAAACAAATAGTTAACCGTTTATTTGAATGGCAAACCAATAGCTAACCCGATTATGACCCAGCTAAATCCTAAACCTCAATTATGACCCTCAACCTTAACCCGACCAGCTTCTTAAAAGCGAAATCTCCAAATCAAAGACAGTATAACCCTAATTATATGGTGACTACAGATCCATATCGTGTGATTTACATCATTTGATTTGAACTTGAACTCAAGCCGATACCAAAATTATATACTTTTCCTCACTTCACTTTAAAGATTACAAATTCGGAAAACCTAATAAAATTGGTAACTTGTAGCTGCTGTGCTTTACAAACTTGTTGGAGAAGGCACCGTTCTCGGCTCCGGAAGTTAGGGATTGATTCTAACGATTTGTTCTTGTTAGGATTTTGACTTGGCTAGAACTGATTTGATCTAAGCATAAACTACTAGAAAACACAAGCTTTGTTCACCCTGTTCACGGACTTAAACCGCTACCTCTGGGGAGGGATCTCTTATCCCTCAACTTCACTACAATCTGAGAATTACAAGCTTTTGTGTCTGCTTTAGGTTACAAGAAGAAGCTGCAAAAGTAGGTGAATATTCAGTCTGGGAGGTATTTAACTCCAAAAATATCATTAAACTGATCTCTTGTAATTGGGCTTGCAACCCAAAGTTTCATCTCTTCTTCATGTAATTAGCAAGACCCATTAACTTGGCCCAAACTTGGTTTGGTTTTGGGTCAACTCTTCACAGTTCTCACCACAGGCCCGTGGCTTCTGTGTCTTCTTCGCAGTGAATCTAATTTTACTGAACTGTTTGATCTCTTCAAGAGATTGACTGAAACATCTCTGTTTTGGTTCTTCTTACTGTTTCCATTTAAACATAAGAATAAAGATTACGAGGATGAAGAGATTGAGAACTTAATTAACCCGTGAGCACATGGTTAAGAAAGGAAGAAATTATTGGTATTGATTGATCTTCCAAGAAAAAGACAAAGTTTAAGAAAAAAAGAAACATGCTTTTGACAAGCTTAAACTGGATTTTGGAAATTTGATGCTTAGAGGAATCGATTTTAAACATTCGACTTTAGAGAGTATTGTAAAATTCTCTCTCTTTTTTTTTTCCTTTTGAACTTGTTTTTTTAGATTGGTTTCGGGTCAACATTTAGGTCAAACCCGGTTTTGGTATGATTTTGTTTCAATATTTTTGGGTTTGTATCGGTTTACATTACAAACCACTTAAATCGTAATCGATGGGGAAATAGGTTTCAAACTTTTAATTCGAAGAGTTTTAAATCTATAACTTTTATTTTGGGATCTATAGAACATATTTTAGTTTCGGTTGCTTTTGGTGTTATATGATAGTTTTCGAAGAAAAATAGATCATTTTCCCAAAAATCTTTCATAGCATTTTACAACTCTTGCTTTTATATTTAGAACGAAAAAGGAAAAGAAAGGAAGACATTATTGGTATTGATTGATCTTCCAAGAAAAAAATACAAGTTTAAGAAAAGAAAAAAAGAAACAGACCTTTGACAAGCTTAAACTGGATTTTGGAAATTTGTTGCTTAGAGGAATCTATTTTGAATATTCTACTTTAGGAAGCATTTTAAAATTCTCTTTCTTTTTTTTTTGCCGAACTGGGTTTCTTAGATTGGTTTCGGGTCAAGATTTAGGTCCAATTCGGTTTTGGTATGTTTTGTTTCAATATTTTTGGGTTTGTATCGGTTTACATTACAAACCACTTAAATCGTAATCGATGGGGAAATAGGTTTCAAACTATTAATTCGAAGAGTTTTAAATCTATAATTTTTATTTTGGGATCTATAGAACATATTTTAGTTTCGGTTGCTTTTGGTGTTATATGATAGTTTTCGAAGAAAAATAGATCATTTTCCCAAAAATCTTTCATAGCATTTTACAACTCTTGCTTTTATATTTAGAACGAAAAAGGAAAAGAAAGGAAGACATTATTGCTATTGATTGATCTTCCAAGGAAAAAAACACAAGTTTAAGAAAAGAAAAAAGAAACAGACCTTTGACAAGCTTAAACTCGATTTTGGAAATTTGTTGCTTAGAGGAATCTATTTTGAATATTCCACTTTATGAAGCATTTTAAAATTCTCTCTCTTTTTTTTTTTTTTTGCCGAACTGGGTTTCTTAGATTGGTTTCGGGTCAAGATTTAGGTCCAATTCGGTTTTGGTATGTTTTGTTTCAATATTTTTGGGTTTGTATCGGTTTACATTATAAATCACTTAAATTGTAATCGATGAGAAAATAGATTTCGAACTTTTAATTCGAGAAATTTTAAATCCTTAAATTTTATTTTGGGATATATGGAACGAGATCTTAGTTTTGGTTGCCTTCGGGGTTATATGATAGTTTTAGAAGAAAAAACAAATCGTTTCCTAAAAATCTCCCATGGCATTTTACAACTCTTGTTTTTACGTTTAGAACGAAAAAGGAAAAGAAAAAAAAATCGAATCTAATTTAAATAGTTATTTAGGGATTATAATATTTGATAACATTTTGCAACTGTTTTTATGTTTACATTGAACTCTCTTTTTTTTTAAGAAAAACAACTTGAATCAATTTTAATAACTATTTAGGAGGAGCTATAGAGATGATATTTTGGAATTTCTGTTTTTACTGTATCTATTGCATAGTCTAACTTAGATTTAATGGATTTGTTAAAAGAAAAAACGACCTCTGATATGCTAGTAGTAGTGCAACCAGTGTGCAATTTTCTAGATGACTAGTGAGTTTGTTAGACTTGTTCGCTAATGTTTGTTAATTACTTATTTAGTAAATGAGAGTTTATCAAATTTAGATAAACAATCTAGTGATTAGTGCCACAAAATGAATTATTCATTGTTTAATGTTTCATGCTCTACGACAATGCTTAAGACAATGCTTAATTGTTGATTCATATGTATCATAGTTATATATGAGCTTAAGTGAATGTCTTGACCCAAAGTCTTTTTCTTATCATCTCAATTTTTTTTTCAAGATTTCAGTGGTTTTAGACTTCCCACTAGGCTTATTATTCTCTTCAATTAGCCTCTAAATTTGATTAAACTTGTCTTTTATTAGTGATTTTGCATGTTCAAGCTTCCGATCAATAGCAAAAACTCTAAAGTCTTTGCTTGACCAACTTGTAGGTGTCTGTGCTTGAAAGCATAATTTTGATTTTCAAACTCTAAAACATAATCTCTATATATTAAACAAATGGTAATGAAATTAGGATAAAAAATGTCTTAGCAAAAAAAATAAAATATAATTGAATATATAAAAACTACAAGTGGCATCTTTGTAAGTTTGAAATGAATCATTGTTATAAGTTAGAACATGTGTTGTAGATTCATTACAACTCCATATTATTGCAGTTTGCAACTTCAATAACTCAAATAATAAGTTAATAAAAAAGGCTAAAGAACGCATGTTTAACCTCTCACTGGTTTTTATACGAGCTCGGGTATACAAATACAGAGTTTAGTAACGGAAAAGAAAAAGTTATGAAACAAATATAAAAAGCAACATATTAATTTGCTTGTTTTGCTCTCATGGTCTCTTCAAAATTCGCTCCCTTTGCACTTGCGAATACTTAAATCACACCTAACTAAACTACGTGTTTAACCCCAATTGGAAATTTACAACTTTAAAATGTAGAAGACCCAAACCATCAAATTGAGCTTTGTACCTGTTGTCAAGTCTTGGGTCCAAATAGTTGTCATTATAAAAGATCAAAATTCAGCAGAATAGTTTATTATGCTAATTCCTGCGGCAATCATCTATTTAATGTTTTATTTAAATTTTAGTAGAATATTGTGGAATCCACATTTTAAATGAAAAATATAGAGTTCCATTAAAATTTGTTTCTCTTCCTAGGGGTAGAAGAAAAATTCAGCTTCGTCAATTCCACTATGGCTGTAATTGGTTACTTATAAAAGGATGCGTTGAATGAATAAAATGAATAATTATGAATGAAATAAAAATAAATGGAATGATGAATGAGATAGAATAAAAAATTAGATTATTAGAGCATGTAAAATTAAAATAACCTCTCTTGGGGTTTTTAACTATTTTTTATTATTATTTTTTTTGACAGATGAAAAATAAAATAAAAAAAGAACCAATAAGAAACCGACACGTCAGCATAAACATTATATGATCGATTCTTAAATAAGGACCGGTTCCTAAACAAGTTCTTAAAAATAATATTTTTTAATTTTTTTTATCTAAAAATTCGTACCAAAAACCCCTTAAAAACTTTTGATGTAGATGGTCTTAGTGGAATAGTAAATCCCATCCATACCATTATGTCATATACGTTTAGAAAATGGAACAAAAGGGAAAAAATTTAAGGATGATTTATTAGTTTTTCCATTTAGAAAACATAATATATGTGGAATTGCTTCATTTATTTTCATTATAACTGGTTAGTTTTTTTAATGGGATTTAGTAGAATGATATATTTCAAATAAATTTATTCTACAAAAATGCATTTCAGTTGCATCCTAAAATTTATTCTGTTTATTCTACCGGTGACCATTTACACCCTTAATCTGGAAAAGGGTAAAGGACAGCAGTAACCCTATAAATAAGAAGAAAAAAAAAATCTCAAATGAAGAACAGTACAAATTAAGACTATCTCCAATGGAACTCTATTTTCCACTCCAAAATAGAGTTTGGAGTAAATCTTCTCCAATAGGATTCCATTTTCAAATGGGATTACTCCAAATACGGAGTAATCTCATTTTTATTTGTTCATGACTCCATTTTTACTCCAAAATGGAATATAGTTGGAGTAAAACTCAACTCCATTTTGGAGTGACTCAATTTTGCAGTAAAAAATAGAGTAGCTCATTGGAGATGCCCTAATAACCAAAGAAATCCCAATAAATATTTTCTCACCATCTCCTAATCCATTGATCTTTGGTAGAAGTAACCTCCTTTCCACTACTAGATCTTCCAGCAACTATTTAGATAATTGATTATACTCAATAGAAGTCGATAAATAATTTTTAGATCACCATAGCTTCGAGATAGTTCAGGAATTTGTTGATATATTCTCAATTCTCTAATCATTTCGTAGAACTTTATTTATCTCAATGGTCGAAATTTACCTAAACACTATCTGCAAAATATCAAAGCTTATGCAACTTGGGGGAAAGAAATCTTATCTAACCAAAACAGTGGCCAACTTCAGTTTCACAGTTGAATTCGGTTTCACATGAGCTTAATCAAATTGCGTATCCGATTTAGTTTGAGACTTTGGGCCATTCTCAGGGGATTTTAAGTTAAAGATGATCGCCGTTTCTTAAAACTCCAATTAGAAGATACCAATGTCTTATACATCTGTGAACGTAAGTGCTTACGTATTAACTAAGAACTAATCATAAATGGATATATTACTTGACAAGTAAGTATTGAATCCGTCAAAGCTGGACGGTATCACCAATCTAAGAAAAGGTTACACAATTCACTTTCCAAAAAAGAAAAGGCTTCTCTCTCTCTCCTAGAGGGAGAATTTTTTCTGTAACTCAAAGCTTCAACTTTTCTTCTTCTTATCAAACTTCTATCTTTCAGAAGATGAAAAGCTTGAGCCTTTGATTAAGCGCTTCTGTGTTTATGTTTTTTTCTGTCTTTTCTTACAATAAAATCGGGTTTGTTCCTATCTCCCGACTAGTTTGATTCTGAGTCGTCTCGGATCTGTTCTCCGGCTCCGTCCGATCGTGCGATCTTTTTTCCCCGGTGTGTGTGTTTCGACGGGACGCCTCCTCGAGGTTTACTCCGGCTTTGCTCCCCGGCGATGTCTCTGTTCCGGTGTTATCCGGCTTTCCGGTCGCTGTTCTCTGGTTTTCTCCTTGTTCCTCCGGCTGATTTCTTCATTGTCTTTGTCGGCGGCGTCATCCGCATCGAGTAACTCTCTACAGCTTCTCCCACTGTCTCTTGGAAATTTCAATGGTCGATCACTACTGTGTTTTGACCGGCGGTGGAGCTTCGTTGGTGTGGCGGTTTCCGACGGGATGATTGAAGCGGTTCTTCTTTCTTGGCGGTTCTCTTTCGGTGGAAGTTTCTGATGAACAGTTGGATCGGCGGTTCTTGTTCTCTTCTTCGATCCGAGTCCCGGCCATGGTGGGGTCTCCGGCATCCTTCACGGCGCTGACGCAGTTTCGGCGGTTGCCTGCCGGTGGTTCTCTGGCGCCGACATGTGTCCCCTCCATCCTCATCCGGTTCCTTGCTGGCAGGCTGGTGGGCTTTTTGGGCCGGTTTTGGTTTTATTTTCTATGTAGGCTTTTGTTTCGGCCTTTGGGTCTCTTCAATAAATACCCAGTGTTAAAAAAAGAAAAGAAAAGGTTACACACAATAATATCAATAAATTAATATATCGATAAATTTATAATCCAACTAATATCTCAATAAATTCATATAAAATAAATTAATACTATATAATCAATTAATAAATTATTATAATTCTATTGTTATTAGTTTATAAAAAAATTACCGTAATAGCTTTCTATAACAAAAAAAATATAATAGTTAAAAATCTTGTTTTTCGATAACGTTTCAGAGCCGAAGCTACAATTTTGAAAATTCTGAATTGTGTGTAGTAATCAAACCACAACACAACCACTGCCCTGCGAAAGTCTTTTGACTCAAAAGTTTGACCAACTAATAATTTCTTTATTATTTTCATTTTCTGGCACTATAGTCAATTATTTATTATATTGACCAATAATAGTGTGCATTGAACCAAATCCAGAGTGAGTTGACTATAAATAACTGATGCTCACCACCACCACTTCTCAAGAGAACACACACAAAGAACAAAACCAAACCAAGTTAATTTTTTTCTCTAAACCGGAAAGATGAACCAGGAAGAACAAGTTAAGGTTATGGGGTTATGGGGAAGTCCTTTTAGCAAAAGAGTAGAGATGGTCCTTAAACTTAAGGGCATACCTTATGAATACATCGAAGAAGACGTTTATGGTAACAAGAGCCAGATGCTTCTCAAATACAACCCTATACACAAGAAAATCCCTGTCCTCGTCCACCAAGGCAGATCAATTGCTGAATCTCTGGTGATTGTCGAATACATTGAAGATACTTGGAAGACAAGTCATCCAATCTTGCCTCAAGATCCTTATGACCGTTCCATGGCTCGTTTTTGGGCCAAGTATGTGGATGAGAAGGTACACACACACACACACACACACACACACACACACACACACACACACACACACATATAACATTTCTATATGTAGTGAAAACATTCATTTTAATTTTGAATATCAAATTATTCATACGATATCAAGAACACATGCATCAAGATGCATACCCATATGTATAACTTGTATTGTTCTACTGGTTTAGGTTATGTTAACATTATGGAAGACTTGTTGGGGGCCGGAAAGCGAAAGAGAGAAGATGGTGGAAGAAGCTTATGAGGGTTTGAAATGCCTTGAAAAAGAGCTTGGAGATAAACAGTTTTTCGGAGGACAGACAATTGGATTTGTCGATATAGCGGCTGATTTCATAGGATATTGGTTAGGGATCGTGCAAGAAGCTTCAGGTGTGACGATCATGACCGCAGAGATGTTTCCAAAACTACAACGTTGGTCGGAAGATTTCGTTGGGCACAATGTTATTAAGGAAGTCTTGCCGCCTAAGGAGAAGCTCTTGGCTACTTTGAAAACCCGATATGGAAATGTTACATCGAACTAAACGTAATAAGACCGTCTTAATTTATTCTTCAATAACTTTTTCTTTAGTAATAACAGAAATTCCTTTTCAATAACTTCGAAAACCTCGAAAAGGTGCTTTCGTCGAAGCTATGCCATAAATTCCTTTTCTTTTTATTGCCAATATTCTGCTTCATCCTTGTAAACCTCCTTTAGTTTCTTTGTAATTTTCCATATTTTTTCTTGTGATCTGTTATTATCATTTTGGACTTATTCTGATGCTCGTTGTAAGTTATTAATTTTCTCCTTTTCATAAGCCAAAATGTTTTTTTCTCCATTTTGACAATTTTTTTTGTCAACAAGATAAATAGAGAAACCTAATTTTTACTAATCCAAATTGGTGGCGCCGGTCCAACGTGGAAGGCATTTGAAAGTCTGAGGCAGGCACTCCGTGCTAGTCTGTCTGCCATCAATAAAGCTGGCTATTCGTCTGGTATCTTCACCAATTATGAACAGTCCGTCGCAAATGTAATATAAGTGTGTTGATGAAACTCCATTTTGACAATTCATATCTACAATTCTGGATTTTAGAAGTGAAATCATCCTAATTTTCTTCCTCCGGTGCACCTCAACTTTTTAGTATTGTTTTCATTGGCCTATTCATCGTTTATCAAATCGAAATTGTCCGCCTTTGCTATTGTTTATCCTCTAACGTTGTAACTAGAGGTCTATGATCTAATCCGACCACATCTAATTATTCAATAAATGAATATGAGAAGATTGTCACACACTAAAAATTTGTTTAAATCAATAATCTTTATATACGATGCAATTTTAGTAATATATAAGCTGTTAAAATTGATTAGCTAGGTATTTTATAATATATATAATTATTTCAGTAAAATAATATAACTTTAATGCGTGATTATGAATTTATAAATTATTTACAATATTTTAATTAATAAAATAGGCACTGTAAAAGTTATATATATAAGTTTAATCCATATTATATTTAATATTCTATATATTATGAAAAACATAACATCTGCTCATACATGAATTTATTTCTATTTAATTATAATTTTTTTTTGCTCCAAATCATAATTTTTAAATAAAAAATATTCATATAGGAGTTCATAAATTTAATCAAGATCAAAATTTTACTTTTAAATTCGTCTTGTAGTGATTGAAGTTGTTTATCCATTTTTATTTCATCTTATAACATTTCAAATATTTTTCGTGTTTGATCGAACAACCTATCAAAAATTACAATTATATAATCTTAATCATAATCTGATTTATTATATATTTTAATAATATAAATACTGATTAGTTTTTATAGTTTTTATTTGTTATAATATAAATTTCTTCTTAATATTATAGCTTTAATTTTTTATTTAGAAATTAAAGTTTAATTAATAGTAAATTGTTTATTTTTTTAGTATTCAAATTATAAGAACTATAAAAAAAACCCGCCAAAAAACTGCAAGTATATAACCATCAAGTATACTTCGACCAATCATATATTTAAATAATATAATATTTACTAATTTTTTATATTTTGTTTTTATCAACTTAGTAATAGATATCAAATTTTTAATATTTTAATATAAATATTATAAATTATAAATTAAATTTTAGTTAAGGGAAAGTAATTTGAATATTTTTATGTATTTATTTTGGAAACAAATAATTTTTTTAAATGCATAAATTTAATTTTGTATGAATATACTTGATAAATTAGTAGGTTATAATTTTTAATAAGATTTCAATGACTTTTAAATTTTATTTTATATTTATAAATATAATTGGTTTAATTAATTTATTTAAATTTAATTATCAGTATAGACTATAGATAAACATATCAACGAATGTGTTTTATTATGTTTTATCTACAAAAAATAATTTGTAATTACAGTTTGTTTTTAATTATTTAAAAAATGAAATGGATTAAAAAATATTATATTTTTTCTATAGTCAAACAGAAATATACATTATATTTAAAATGAAATTTTTTTGAAAGTTATTATGAGTAAATTAATTAAAAATTATTTAGATATTTTTTAATTTTAATGAAAATATTCGTAATATAACACAGCAGAAAACATTAATTTTAGAAAAGCAATCATATTTTAATAGTATAGATTATTTTCTAAATGTTATTAATTTATAAAATGTTATATTGTAAATAATAGTTTTTATAACAAATCATAATAGTTAAAGATATTGTTTTTCAATAACGTTTAGGAGCAGAATCTATAGTTTTGAATTTTCTAAATTGTGTGTAGTAATCAAACCACAAGACAACCACTACCCAGCCCTAAAGTCAAAGACTCCAAAGTTGACCAACTAATAATTTACTTATTACACCATCCACATCCGTGTTATCCATAGATGGATCTTTTAAAAAAAAAATTATTAATTTTTTTTTTTGAACAGGTGAAAAAAAAAAGACCAATCCCGTTTCGCTACGTCACGTGAACAGTGACGAGACGGGTTCTTAGAGCATGAATATCCATGATACCCGGTTTGGGTATCTTAACTTTTTTTTTTAAATTTTTTTTAATTTTTTTTTTTTAAATTCGAAAAAAAAAAAATTGAAAAAAAAAAAAAAATTTAGACCAATCCTGTAGCGCCACGTAGGCGCTACAGGTAAGATATGTATCTTAGCTAAGAAACTTTTGGGATGAATATGTTAACTATTCATGTGGGTCCCACATGGGACCCACAATATTTTAATATATATTTGCTAAGATATCCAGCTAAGATACCTGGATAATCATGCTCTTAAGGTCTCTAAACTAAGAAAATATTGGGTGAGGTTCTTAACTATTGCACAGAAAACCGCGCTAAAAACCCCATTTTATAGCCAATGGGGGTGCTCTTATTATTACATTTTTGGCATTATGGTCGATTATTTATTATAATGACCAATAATAATTCATTAATTCTTAATACATGGTGCATTGAACCAAATCCAAAAGTGACAATAAATAGGTACTCACCACCACCACCTCTCAAGACTATACACACACAAAGAACAAGTTACACCGAAAAGATGAACCAAGAAGAACAACAAGTTAAGGTTATGGGGTTATGGGGAAGTCCTTTCAGCAAAAGAGTAGAGATGGTCCTTAAACTTAAGGGCATACCTTATGAATACATCGAAGAAGACGTTTATGGTAACAAGAGCCCGATGCTTCTCAAATACAACCCTATACACAAGAAAATCCCTGTCCTCATCCACGAAGGCAGATCAATAGCTGAATCTCTGGTGATTGTCGAATACATTGAAGATACTTGGGAGACAAGTCATCCAGTCTTGCCTCAAGATCCGTACGAACGTTCTATGGCTCGTTTTTGGGCCAAGTATGTGGATGAGAAGGTACACACACACACATATGAGATTTATGTAGTAAAAACATTTTTTTGTGTGTGCAAATGTAGTAAAAATGTCCATTTTTCAAATTATTCACATAATATTAAGAACACATACATCAACATGCATGTTTAAAACTAGATTTATACAATATTGATTAGATCATATAGCTTTTTTCTTTCTTAAGTATATTTCCAAATTCAAGATTAGTTGAAGTTAAAGAAAAATATTATATCTTTAACTTACTAAAGTCCAATCTTGATATCATCCAATCTTGCCTCAGGATCATCCAAACATTCTTAATATCATCACACATATTGTAAAATCGCTAATACAATATTGATTAGATCGATCATATAGCTTTTTCTTTCTTAAGTATATTTACAAATTGAAGATTAGTTTATGTTAAAGAAAAATAAGACTGTTGACTTTATGGTCTAGTTAGAAGCCATCACACATATTTATAACTTGTAGTGTTCTGCGGTTTTAGGTGATGTTAACATTGTGGAAGACTTGTTGGGGACCGGAAAACGAAAGAGAAAAGATGGTAGAAGAAGCTTATGAGGGTTTGAAATGCCTTGAAAAAGAGCTTGGAGATAAACAGTTTTTCGGAGGAGAGACAATTGGATTTGTCGATATAGCGGCTGATTTCATAGGATATTGGTTGGGGATCGTCCAAGAAGCTTCGGGTGTGACGATCATGACAGCAGTGATGTTTCCAAAACTTCAACGTTGGTCGGAAGATTTCGTTGGGAATAATGTTATTAAGGAAGTCTTGCCGCCTAAGGAGAAGCTCTTGGCTACTTTCAAAACCCAATTTGGAAATGTTACATCGAACTAAATGTAATAAGACGACCGTCTTAATTTATTCTTCCAATATTTTTTTTATTTAGTCACAGAAGAAAATGTGCTTTCGTTGAAACTTTGCCACGAAGAAAAAAAAGAATGATGCTTGTTTATGAAAAAAACGAATGTTCTTTGACAAAAAAAATATGTTGTGTCTAGAAAGTATTGTCTGTAATCTTATCCTATTAGAGTCTAGAGTGTTCCTCAAGCGTTGATATAAGCTTGACTTTGTAATGGTTTTATGATTAAGAGAGTATGAATCAATAAAGTAAAATACATTTTCATCTTCTCTGTTTAGTGTTAAACAAGCTATTGAGCTTGCTTTCATTATCTACACGCAGTTTGTATGTCATCTTTGTTTGTTTTTTCGTGTCTTTTTTGTTAAACGTTTTCTATAATGCTTATACTCTACATGAACCTTTCAAATTCCCTAAACACAGCAGTCAAGAAAGCTAATCCTAAAATAAAAAATAACACAAAACAATAAACTATACTCTACCTTCACCGTTTCAGCACATGTAATAGAGAGAAGTGAGCCAAGACTTGCGTAATTGTCATGCTCGTTCAAGGGCTTGTGGTCAAGTAGTAAGGAAAGTGATTTGGAATGTTAACATTCGATTTACCTAGTATATGAAACTAAAACACATTTTTTAGATACTATATAGATATGTGCTCATTGCTTTCGACTCATTTAAATACCCGAAAAAATGTCTATCTATGAACTACACCTCCCCTTGAGATTAGTTTGAGCTTCTCCATAAATTTGGGATACCGCATGTTAATAATAATAATAAAAATTGTCATACCAGAATTGACATAAACGACTATCATTCACTTTGTATAAAATGAAACTCCTTCCAATCGATCTTAGCTTCGTGATCTTCCAAGATATATATCTTCCATGACCCTCAAGACTAGTATCCAGTACTAATTTTTGGGTTTATATATAGTGTTTTATATAGAGTCAATACAACTTTACGATAAAGCGGTAGTAAAACTGATATTAAATTTTTTCATAATGCTTTTCTCCAACCACTTGTTTTTATTTTTTACATTATTTTCTAACCGCTTAATATTCCTGCTTACCACTAAAATAATCGTTGCGCTTTTGTTCACTACGCATAATTTGTTTTCTTCTGATTTACAGGAAATGTATACATTCTTAAATACTTTAAGTACTTAATATATAGTTATGTATATTATATACTAACACATGGGAGCATTTGGTAACAATTATTACACTAGATGGAAGGCTTCATTATTTTAGAGTTCCACAACGATTCATTCAGTATACATTTTAATATTGGTGCTCGTTAAACACGAGAAATATTATATACTTTCAAATTTGAAAACAGATCAAGACATCAATACTATTAAAAAATTGGAGTTTGCCATGGTACATAAATGTTGTTCCAGAAATTTGCCATTGATATTATTAGGATTTGTAACCTTCATTAAGGGTAATTAGAGAATATAACATTATCTCTACAATCCATGTTTCCAAACAAGACAATTATTAAACATGTAACCAAACAACCAAAATCTAATGGGTCCCACTTTTCTAATTAATTAAAATCAAAACAAATTAATTGATAAATATAATGAATAATTTATACATCAACTATTATATATAAATTAAGATTCTTTAATTTATGATTTAATTCAAAATATATTTATAATATATTTTAATATCTTTTTATTTTGTTTCAAAATATATATATATATACATATTACGATTGATGTTTTTACGATTGTACTTTTTAGCAGGTTTTTCCATCAAACTGAAAAATATTTAATTAATTAAACGGATTGAAAAATTAATTAGCCAATCTCGATTATAAATTTTTTTAAAAAAATTCGCATATAGTAAATAATTTCAGCTGATATATTTTAAAATTAATAAAATATTAAAATGATTTCATACTTATATTATTCAAATATTTGAAATATATTTTAATATCTTTTTTTTGTTTCAAATATATATATATATACACATATTACGATTGATGTTTTTACGATTGTACTTTTTAGCAGGTTTTTCCATCAAACTGAAAAATATTTAATTAATTAAACGGGTTGAAAAATTAATTAGCCAATCTCGATTATAATTTTTTTTAAAAAAAAATTCGCATATAGTAAATAATTTCAGCTGATATATTTTAAAATTAATAAAATATTAAAATGATTTCATACTTATATTATTCAAATATTTGAAATATATTTTAATATCTTTTTTTTTGTTTCAAATATATATATATATACACATATTACGATTGATGTTTTTACGATTGTACTTTTTAGCAGGTTTTTCCATCAAACTGAAAAATATTTAATTAATTAAACGGGTTGAAAAATTAATTAGCCAATCTCAATTATAAATTTTCTAAAAATTCACATATAGTAAATAATTTCAGCTGATATATTTTAAAATTAATTAAATATTAAAATGATTTCATACTTATATTATTCAAATATTTGAAATATATTTTAATATCTTTTTTTTTGTTTCAAATATATATATATATACACATATTACGATTGATGTTTTTACGATTGTACTTTTTAGCAGGTTTTTCCATCAAACTGAAAAATATTTAATTAATTAAACGGGTTAAAAAATTAATTAGCCAATCTCAATTATAAATTTTCTAAAAATTCGCATATAGTAAATAATTTCAGCTGATATATTTTAAAATTAATTAAATATTAAAATGATTTCATACTTATATTATTCAAATATTTGAAATATATTTTAATATCTTTTTATTTTGTTTCAAATATATATATATATATATATATACACATATTACGATTGATGTTTTTACGATTGTACTTTTAGCAGGTTTTTCCATCAAACTGAAAAATATTTAATTAATTAAACGGGTTGAAAAATTAATTAGCCAATCTTGATTATAAATTTTCTATAAAAAATCGCATATAGTAAATAATTTCAGCTGATATATTTTAAAATTAATAAAATAATAAAATAATTTCATACTTATATTATTCAAATATTTGAAGCGTCAAATTATGCTTTATGTTTGAATGAAGTTTTTAACGGATAGTTCCATCAAATTTACAAATTATATATACGACTACAACATGTATTTTATAAAATAATATTTTAGATAAATAAAATAACAATTAAACATATACCATATAACTTTTACAATAGTTGTTTTCACATATATATATTTTTTCCAAACTATGATCTTACGATACAACGCAGATTAAAATATATAATGCGAAATCGTTATTTTAATCTCTTAATCCTTACGATATATCTCCTCCAAATAACACATAATTCATTTAAAAAAAAACTAAATTGCTAACTCACTGTTTATAATGTTGGTTAAACAATTATAATCAAAATTAGATTACATAATTAAAAATCTAAACTACTATTAATTAATTAATAAAAAGTAAAATTTGTAAAGAAAATTAAACCCGCACTTTCTAAGTGCGGGTCAAAATCTAGTCTAATCTATTAAAACAGGAAGGTTTGCCATGGTACATAAATGTTGTTCCCGAAATTTGTCCTTGATATTATTAGGATTTGTAACCTTCATTAAGGGTAAAACTGTAAAACAATTTATATTTGATTTATTATCTCTACAATCCATGTTTCCAAACAAGACAATTATTAAACATGTAGCCAAACAACCAAAATCTAATGGGTCCCACTTTCTTAATTAATTAAAATCAAAACAAATTAATTGATAAATATAATTAATAATTTATACATCAACTATTATATATAAATTAAGATTCAAAATATATTTATAATATATTTTAATATCTTTTTATTTTGTTTCAAATATATATATATATATATACATATTACGATTGCTGTATTTACGATTGTACTTTTTAGCAGGTTTTTCCATCAAACTGAAAAATATTTAATTAATTAAACGGGTTGAAAAATTAATTAGCCAATCTCGATTATAAATTTTCTTTAAAAAAAATTCGCATATAGTAAATACTTTCAGTCGATATATTTTAAAATTAATAAAAATATTAAAATGATTTCATACTTATATTATTCAAATATTTGAAGCGTCAAATTATGCTTTATGTTTGAATGAAGTTTTTAACGGATAGTTCCATCAAATTTGCAAATTATATATACGACTACAGCATGTATTTTATAAAATAATATTTTAGATAAATAAAATAACAATTAAACATATACCACATAACTTTTACAATAGTTGTTTTCACATATATATATATTTTTTCAAACTATGATCCTACGATACAACACAGATTAAAATATATAATGCGAAATCGTTATTTTAATCTCTTAATCCTTACGATATATCTCCTCCAAATAACACATAATTCATTTTAAAAAAAAAAACTAAATTGCTAACTCACTGTTTATAATGTTGGTTAAACAATTATAATCAAAATTAGATTACATAATTAAAAAATCTAAACTACTATTAACAAAATGAATAAAAAGTAAAATTTGTAAAGAAAATTATACCCGCACTTAGAAGTGCGGGTCAAAATCTAGTCTAATCTATTAAAACAGGAAGCTTTGCCATGGTACATAAATATTGTTCCCGAAATTTGCCCTTGATATTATTATGATTTATAACCTTCATTAAGGGTAAAACTGTAAAACAATATATATTAATGATTTAATTAAATTTCATTAAGAGTAATTAGGGAATATAACATTATCTCTACAATCCATGTTTCCAAACAAGACAATTATTAAACATGTAGCCAAACAACCAAATTTTAATGGGTCCCATTTTTCTAATTAATTAAAATCAAAATAAATTAATTGATAAATATAATTAATAATTTATACATCAACTATTATATATAAATTAAAATTCTCTAATTTATGATTTAATTCAAAATATATTTATAATATATTTTAATATCTTTTTCAAATATATATATATATATATATATATATATATTACGATTGATGTTTTTACGATTGTATTTTTTAGCAAGTTTTTCCATCAAACTGAAAAATATTTAATTAATTAAACGGGTTGAAAAATTAATTAGCCAATCTCGATTATAAATTTTCTATAAAAAATTCGCATATAGTAAATAATTTCAGTTGATATATTTTAAACTTAATAAAAATAATAAAATGATTTCATACTTATATTATTCAAATATTTGAAGCGTCAAATTATGTTTTATGTTTGAATGAAGTTTTTAACGGATAGTTCCATCAAATTTGCAAATTATATATACGACTACAATATGTATTTTATAAAATAATATTTTAGATAAATATAATAACAATTAAACATATACCACATAACTTTTACAATAGTTGTTTTCACATATATATATTTTTTCTAAACTATGATCTTACGATACAACACATATTAAATTATATAATGCGAAATCGTTATTTTAATCTCTTAATCCTTACGATATATCTCTTCCAAATAATACATAATTCATTTAAAAAAAAACTAAATTGCTAACTCACTGTTTATAATGTTGGTTAAACAATTATAATCAAAATTAGATTACATAATTAAAAATCTAAACTACTATTAACAAAATGAATAAAAAGTAAAATTTATAAAGAAAATTAAACCCGCACTTTTTAAGTGCGGGTCAAAATCTAGTTGTCTATTATTGATTTATTGGAGTATAAAAAAAATCCGGTCTTATTAAAAGCAGGTGCAGCCATGAAATGAGCTACACATTAATTAATGGTTCATTTATTTATATATTTCCGCCGTTCATCTGTTTGTAAAGTGAAAATATATAAAATATCTGTAAACTGGAAAATTGATTATAATACAATATCCAAGTTTAAATGAATCTGTAAAATAAAATAAATTAGTCTAAAACTAAATTTAGTTGAAAGTAAATAAAAATTGCCTAAAACTCGAAATATTCAACAACGAAAACATTTGAAATATATCGAACTACATAACTATTGAACTAAGTAACTATTGAACTAAGTATCGTTTTCGATATTATTATTTTATAAATCGAAAAAATAAACTTATGAGCTGGATCTGGATTGAACTAAGTTCAAAAAATTTCATTATATATGGAACATCAAATTTTATTTTATTTAATATTTATAAAGATAATAATCAGTTATTTTTGCTAGACATATACTTATAAGTATTACAATGTATGGTTTTTTTGTTATTGACTTGACTCTAATTCACATTTTAATATAGTAAGCTACTCGTGCGACACGCGGAATATTAAACGCTCAAAATTTTAAGAAAAAAATAATACTAATAATAACGCATTGATAGTGATACCTAGAGTAGTAGACCATGCAATGAAGCTTCCTGTATCTAATTACGCACTAATAGTTTAGTGGAAAAAATGATGAAGATAGCAACTGGTTAAAGTCAATATAAAATTTTATATTAAGATTTGGTTGAAAAACATGATCTGGATCGATAACATAGAAAATTAAAAAATAATCCACGAGGCTGCCTCGTGGTTGGGATTGTTAAACAAAATAAAATAAAGCTAAAGATCAATCAGTGAAGGGAAATCGCTATATAAAGAACTCCACTTGGATGTATAATCAACAACCATCCCAAACATACTCTTGAAGAAAACAATTCAATACCAAAAATGTATTTGCAAAAGTTTCCTCTGTTGGGGCTTCTTTTGCTCCTAACCATCGTCGTCTCTCCGGCAATAGCTGATGGACCTGTTTGCCCGACCACGACCAAACTAAGCCGGGCAAGTTTCCCTGAAGGTTTCTTATTTGGCACGGCAACAGCGGCATATCAGGTACAATATTTCTGTTACTTTTTTTTTTAAATGTATAAAATGAATATCCATGAACTGTTGTACACAAGGTAATATGTAACCATTAATATTAAGATTCATATGGAATTGTTGAATCCATATTTATCATTTTCAAAATCGTGTTTCATAGATAAATACATATTTAATTCAATAATTAAATTTCATGTACTACATATACTGCTTTATACGTAAAACATAATATATAATAGGAAACTATAGAATAAACATAACAATGTCACGAAATAAAGAGTATAGTACTGGTCTTTTTTTCTTTTTTTTTGCTAATTATCTAGTAGTCAACTTTTTATCATGATAATTAAACCCCCATTAATATCCCTTTAAACATATATTATCTCTTAACTAGGGGCGGACGGAGGTGAGGGATCTGTGCCCCCTACTGTTTTTTTTGCCTAGGTAGTTTTAGGTTTATTTGAATAAATAGTCTTAGATTAGTAAAAAAAATTTAAAAGTGCCCGCGTTCAAAATATTTTTCGTGATGTTTAATATTGTGCCTCCAACTAAAAATATTTTTGGATCCGCCTCTGCTTCTAACCTTTTAACTATTTTCGTTATATTATTAGGTTGAAGGTGCAGTGAACGAAACTTGTCGTGGACCGGCATTATGGGATATCTATTGTAAGAGATATCCAAGTAAGTATCTGTACATTTACTTTTTATCACTTGGGATATTCTTTTCACTAGTTAATATCGAAAATCATTGATTGTTTCTTTAATTTTGAATTACAGAAAGATGCAACAACGATAACGGCGATGTGGCCGTTGATTTCTTCCATCGTTATAAGGTATATATAGATTGAAGAAACGAATTATCACGTATATCTAGTAAAAAATTCCTAGGTTTATTGAATAGTTCATTGATAATTTGTCTCGTCTGAAATAATGTTTATAGGACGATGTCCAACTCATGAAGAATCTAAACACAGATGCCTTCAGAATGTCTATCGCGTGGCCAAGAATATTTCCTCGTGAGTATATATATGGTTTCGATTACTAAGTTAATTAACTGTTAATCAAAATTTGGCGTGTATATTATAATAAATATATGCATGATTGTTAGAAAAATATTAATGAAACAAAAAAAATGCGTTATCAGATGGGAGAAAGGAGAAGGGAATTAGTCAAGCTGGTGTGCAGTTTTACCACGACCTAATCGACGAGCTCCTAAGAAATGGTATAATTAATAATGTATGCATATATATACATATAGTTTAATTAACAAGAAAATATATACATATTAATTACTGTTGTTACCCACTAATGTAATCTTTTTTGTTTGTTTTATTGTGATTAGGTATAACTCCTTTCGTGACTGTTTATCACTGGGACACTCCATATGATCTAGAGGACGAGTATGGCGGCTTTTTAAGTGAAAGGATTGTGTAAGTTTTTTTTTTGTAAAACAAATACCAATTTATATATTTCCTCTGTTTTTTATATAAAGTGTTTAAGAGATTTGATTTTGTTTTTTTATATAAGGGGTTTTACAAATTTTTATGCATATTTAAATATAATATTTTTGTGATTGGTTAAATTTTTTTTTTTTTTTTTTTTTTTTTTGGTCGAAAGTTAAATATCATCATTAATATCATCATTAATATTAAGTAGTTTTTTAGTGATGGTTGAATTTCATTTAAGTAAATTAAAAAATAATAATTTTAAAAAAACAATACATAATCTTAAACTTAGTGTTTTTAAACAAAACTCCTTATATATAAAAAACGAAATCTTAAACTCCGTGTTTTTAAATAAAACTCATTATCATATAGTAGCAACCAGTAACATGAATATGCAGATTACTAATTAATTAATTCAATATATAAAAAATGCAGGAAAGATTTTCGGGAATATGCAGATTTTGTTTTCCAAGAATATGGTGGAAAAGTGAAACATTGGATCACTTTCAACGAGCCATGGGTTTTCTCACACGCCGGTTATGACGTAGGCAAGAAGGCACCAGGTCGTTGCTCTAAGTACGTCAAAGAAGAATGTCAAGAGGGACGATCAGGATTCGAAGCTTACCTCGTCACTCACAATCTCCTTAACTCTCACGCAGAAGCCGTTGAAGCTTTCCGACAATGCGAGAAGGTACATCATAAACTATGTAAATCATTCAGATCTTCTCCAAATCTGAATAATGATAGTCATCCAAGATAGACCACCCCCGATCCTATAGATGCCAAAATAAGATGCTTATGTGCGTTTCTAAAAGCGCCCCAAATGAAACTGACTTCTTTCTAAGTCAGGTAGACAATGGACGATGCTTCCAAGATTCATCAAGATCCGAAAAAAGGAGTCCGACATTAAATCATCGTTAGTTATGGTCTGAATTCGGATATGAAAATAATCTGTTTTGTGTTATGTCTCAGTGTAAAGGTGGTAAGATCGGAATAGCACATAGTCCTGCTTGGTTCGAACCACACGACCTAGCTGATTCACAAGACGGTGCATCCATCAATCGTGCACTTGACTTTATTTTGGGATGGTAAGTAGAAAATATATATTTGTAAAAATAAAGTACTAATTATTTATCTTGTAAATTTATATGATATATTTGATTTTTTTGTAGGCATCTAGATACAACAACGTATGGAGATTATCCACAGATCATGAAAGACATTGTTGGACATAGATTGCCTAAGTTTACAGAAGCACAGAAAGCAAAACTGAAAAACTCTGCAGATTTTGTTGGGCTCAACTATTATACTTCAGTGTTTTCAAACCATTTAGAAAAGCCAGATCCATCTAAACCAAGATGGATGCAGGATTCTCTTATTAACTGGGAAAGTAAGTTTTTGGCCTTTACTTGAAACTGAACCAAGAAAACAGATGCCAACAAATCAAGGGAATATGTTAATTTGTGTTTGGTATTAATCAAAATGTATCTTAATTATTTTCAGGTAAGAATGCGCAAAATTTCTCTATTGGTAGCAAGGTATACACATTTAATTAGATATTAATTAGCAATCTCAAATTAATTATTGGTTTTAGTTAACTATTATATTTTATCCTTTTTTGAGGTAACATTTTCACATCTATATCGTATTTCAGCCTTTCACCGCTGCATTACCGGTTTACGCGAGAGGCTTTAGAAGTCTTTTAAAATACATCAAGGATAAGTACGCAAACCCGGAAATTATGATCATGGAAAACGGTAATTAACTAGACAATCTGTTATTATTATTATTACTTCTTTTCTGTTTGTTGTACAATACATATAAAATATACGTATTTTCTTGATTTGTAGGATATGGAGAAGAACTTGGGGCTACAGATTCACTTGCAGTTGGTACTGCTGATCATAATAGGAAGTATTATATTCAGAGGCATCTCTTGAGTTTGAATGAAGCTATTTGGTAAGTCATAATTTTTTTTTATGATATACTAACCAACAATTGTCTTGGGGAATCTAATAAAACCATTAATTTATGTGACTGATGCAGCATCGATAAAGTAAATGTTACAGGATACTTTGTATGGTCATTGATGGACAATTTTGAGTGGCAAGATGGTTATAAAAATAGATTCGGACTCTATTACGTTGATTTCAAGAATAACCTCACACGAACTGTGAAAGAATCGGGCAAGTATTACCAAGACTTCCTTAGTCAAGGTGTGCGTCCATCTGCTATCAAGAAAGATGAGCTTTGAACTATATTTCGAGTATTTGGTTTCCTTTTTTAAAATTTCGTTCTTGTGTTTTTATTTGGATGGACCAAGATTCATGAGGTGATCTTGGTTAGAATAATATGTTGTATTTTTACATTTTTAATTAATGTTCACGTGATTTGATAAAATCTAGAAGGCTTTGGTTATAATAAAGAGCATTTTCCCTCTATAACAATTAAAGATACAATAATTATGAGAAAACTAAAATATAATAAAATATTTCTGTCCAAGTGACATAAAAATTCCAAACATTTTTTTAATGAATGTGTTTACACTTTTCCTTGAGTTATATGATAAAAAATGGGAGAGAGAAAAGGAGACCAGATGGAATAGACGGTCCACCTTTCTCTCTCTACCTTTCCTTTCTTTTTAAAACTCAGAAAGGTGATTTAGATTCTCGTTTCCGATCGTCGGTGTTTTGCCATCGGACGGGTTACTTTTGTTGGTTTGTTTTTTGTTCTGTCTGTTTATAGGTCTTTTAAATAAATTATGACCTTGTGTCGAATTCAGTCTTCCGGTTATATACCAATTTTTATTTTCACGGCTTGTTCTGGAGTTTTTGCAATCTCTTTCCATGCTTTCTACTTTTCAACCGATCGTCTTCTTCGGTTTCGTTGCAGCTCTAGTTTCTCGGTTGGATTTAATATTCGTTAGTCCAACCCTTGTTCGAGATCGCGACATGCATCGAGAAATAGGCGGATCTAAGGTGTATCCGACTGGCGACGAATCTCCAGGGAGTTCTGGAGTAACAATGATTCTTGTAATATGTGTTCCTTTTTTTATGTGATTTGTTTGGCAGTACTCTCTTTGGGATGTAGATCGGCGGAAGACTAAACACGTTATGGGATTCATGCTCTGGCGTTGTCGAGCTGGCAAACCTTTCTGGCACCGAAGGTGCATGGCAGACGCGTTGTGGCCGGAACGCGTGTTCTTTCTCCCTGCCACGTGACTGCATCTCGGATTCACTCGAGCTGATTAGCCTAAGGATCGGTCCATTTTAAGACCGTTTGTATTTCCTAATCCTTTAACTTGTTATTGGACTTTTGTAATGTTGGTTCAGTTGGAGTTTTTTAATGAAATATGCTGGTTGACAAAAAAAACAAATATGAGAAAAATTGAGTTGTAGTTACATTTTATCTTTTTAAAAAGGCATGTAGATCAAATGAAATTTCTAATGTTGCACCTTCTCAAGGCCCATTTTTTTCCCCAATGTGAAAACAATCGAAGCCAGCCTCATATTAGTGGGTATAAACAAATTGGGAGGTAGTAGATGAAAAGCTTATTTTCTTTTGGACATACACAACTACTTATTTAAGTAACATTTTAATATTCAGCACACAATATTATAAAATTAATTTTTTTTAACGCTAATACAGATTATTGAAAACTATTATAAGGACAATTTTATAGATCCATTCTACGAGAATCCATTAACGGTCACGATCAACGGCTCTACATGTTCATGAAAACTTCCTTATAAGTTTGCCTCCATTATTCTTGTAAAACTGCGTCTTCAGGAATTCGAACCCAATACCTACCGGTGTAAAGCTTTAACCATTTCACATTTATAAAAGTAAATTTACAAAAACAATAATTAGTTTACGCACTCATTCATTGCTGCCAAAAATAAATACTACAAAAATAGGCTGTGTGGCCGGTAGCTAAATAATGATCGAAACCACGGTTAGGATCTATAATCAACGTTGCCAAAAAAGGATCTATAATTAACGAAGCCCTGTAGTAGGGTAGGTTTTTCCTTTGAAAATTTAAATTTCTTATCGAATTTTGTAGGCCATATGGACACAACTATATATGTTTGGAGTTATATCCACAGATAATGAAGACATTGCTGAGCATATATAGCCTAAATTTACTGTCGAGCATAAAGTAACTCAAGCTGATATCGTAGGGCTCAACTACTATGTATTATTAAAAAAGCGCGTCTCGAGCACGCGCCCCCAATCTTCTCTCCCAAAGGCGAAGGCACAAACCTAAATCCTCGACGAAAGTTTCTCGGCGGCTCTGCTTGTCCTCGCCGTCGTGGCTGCTACGCCATCTCCGGTGTAGCATCTCCTCTCCGGCGTTAGCCATCGTTGTCTTCTCCATTTAGTTTCCTCCTTCATCTCCATGGATTCACCAACTCCCGTGATATCAACTACGTCAGTTACGACGGCATCTAAAACCAACGACATTTCTGTTCCTCCGCCTGTGTTCACTCCTTCGCTTGGTTCTTGGGCAAAGCCGCCGAAGCTAATACCGGAGATTGATAAGATTGACCAAGCTCCTCCTTCACGTGAAATTTAAAAGAAAGGCAAATTAGAATGTCTTCCTCCTACTCTAAAACCGGATGGACAGTTGAGATTTCCATGGGCTGCAAAGATGGACTCCTCCATTCGGAATCTTCATCGGACCACAAATCCGAGCTATATGGAAGATGGTACCCCTAAAGTCCATATTCCTAACCATGTGTTACTGCAAGGAATCGAAAATCAAAAGCAGTATGTCATCGGTCAGTTCTACCGTTGCCGTACTCCATCTGGGGGTCACATTCACGCAATGGCAAATCGCATTTGGGGGAAAAATGCAAAATTTTCTCTCGTAAACTTAGTGAGTTCTCTTATCTTTTTCATATCCCGGACGCTTCAACTAGAAGTTGGATACTTGACCGTGGGTTATGGCATATAGATAAATGTATCATGTTTGTTGCTCCTTGCACTCCTGATGCCACTCTAGCTCTTCCTGAAATTTCATCAGTTCCTGTTTGGGTTACATTGAAAAACATTCCTAGTTGTTGCTACTCGCATGTTGGTATTAGCTGGATAGCTTCAGGCTTAGGTGAACCCATGCTAACGAATAAACCATGGTTAGATCCTTCATTAATGGGTGAAGCAAAACTTATGGTTGAGATTGAATTGGAAAAGGGTTTTCCAGAGAGGATTTTGGCTGAAGATAAGAGAGGTCATGTTTCTTGGGTGGATGTTGAGTAATGATAGACTTTTTGTAGATTCTAGCTCAATTCCTCAAGTCTACTCATGTCATTATAGTACTTAAGGTATCAATCCAGGGAGGCAAGAAGAACAACCAATCAAGAATGCAAGAAACTACTCAAGCTAAGCAAATCAAATAAAAAGGGTTTATCTAACAACCTAAACAATCTAAAAAGGAAATAAAGCAAAAAAGAAACAAAGCAAAACACTAAACACGAAGCAAATAAGATAAAAGAGGGTCCTAGGATGAGGCTATGGAGACTAGATGGTTTAGAGACAATCAATGATGCTTCAATCAATCAAACATTGCTAAACAAGGCTAATGATCATAATTAAGCTAATCACATTCTCATGTTCATAACTCCTATGCTAATCAAGCAATCATTCAATTCTCATTTGCAAATTACAAGTCAAGCATGCAATAATATCCATCAAACACCTTTTAGCAAAGCTAATCCTTAGGCTAAGAACATTAATCATTAGACTAATCCAATCTCTTGGCACTAATCCCTTTGACTAATCCCTAATCAAGATCAAATTATCATTTGTGATTAAGAATCAAGCAAGCATTAATTTCAAGTTCTCATTACCAATAATCACCTTAGACAACTAATCTCTTAGGCTAAGATATGAAAATCCTCTAAAAAGTTCATTCAAGCATTTCATCGAACACCTTTCGGACATGAAAAAGCCTAGCATCTAGATTCAACAATTCCTTGCAGCCTAGCATAGAGATCAACTAATTAGAGAAGGATCATTCATAAATAAGTCCTAAACATCACTAATCATCACATAAACCATCTAAATCAACCTCATCCACAAAACTCAAAAGCTCTACTCTCTAATCTTCATTGTTCCCACAAAATCCATAAAGATAGTATGAGGTAACAAGATTAAAGAGAGATTAAGAGAAAAGATTAAGAAGATATAAAGAAGTACTTAAATTAAACTCAAGATCAAAGATTACAAGATCCAAATCCTAAAACAAAACTATGCTTAGGTAGCTTAGGGTTTTAGAAACCCATAAAAGAGTATTTATACAAGGGAGTCTCGCAATGGCATTTTGGTAATTTTTGTCAACTGGGATTGGTCCAAACCGCAAGGCAAACCGCGAGCTAAACCGCAAGCAAAACCGGCTTTGTTTCTCCTATGTCTCGCGGTCTTCGCCTTGCCCGCAACACAAACCGCGAGCTGGTAAAACGGCCATAACTTCTCGACTACGGCTCCAAATGACTCGAAACCAACTCCATTGGAAAGCTAACTCCATTGCCTACAACTTCTATTAGATGCTCCATAAGCTAAATATGCACGGAAAGGCTTCATTTTGCTCCATCTTTCAAGCTCACCAGTTTGGTCCTTCATCATCATATCACTTGCAATCACTCATTTGGACTCCAAACTCTTCCAAACCTCCTTAGCAACTCCAAGAACCTACAAAGCATAAGAAAACACTCCCAAGAACAACAAATTATGCAAATCCTAACTCTAAATGCACTTAGACTCTAAATACAACAAAGAACAAGAAAAGAACATGAATGAATGCAAAATGAGACTAAAACAAGAATTTAACATATGACTAAATGCATGAAAATGCATGAATATCAATTCCCCCAAACTTAAACCTTGCTTGTCCACAAGCAAGCATAAGATCATTAAGGTAAGTTGGGAGAAAGGTTTGAAGGTGGGAACTCAAAACCACAAGACTCACAACAAGATACAAGATCTTTCAAAGAAGTTACAAGTTGCTCTAATCAGTAACTATCCATGTACTTCCACATTACCGTTCCCTCAATCCCTACTCCAACTCCCGAGATCCTATAGAACACAAGCAATCATCAACTCAATTCTTTACATTCATTTAGAAGTTAAGTGCGATCTCACAAAGGGGCAATCAATCAATCCCAATTGGCAAGGTTCAAGGAAGGCTATTTGAGGTGGCTAAGTAGAGTTTCTTTTGGGGTGGTTAACTCTCGAGAATAGGAGCAATTGGCATTACACAAAATCTATCTAAGAAAGGGAACAATTCATGCATACAAAGTTCTTTTCTCATTGTTCTACCCAATCCTAGAAGATTTCTCTCTAAACATCCCCATAATGAAAGATAACACTCACCAAACCCCCAAACCATTTACCATAACACTCACCCATTTAGCCCTTTTTCTTTCTTTTCTTTGTCACTAGGAAACACTTAATTGATCTTTCTCTTTTTCAAACTTGAGCAAACTCTTTCATAACTAACCCCTCTTAACACTTGATTTTTCTTTCTTTTCTTTTTTTGCTTCAATCTAGGGGCCTTACTTCTTTTTTTTTTTTTTTTCACAAAGCTCTCTTCTTACTTGATTTCCTAGTGACTTCCTTTTTCTTTAGAACCTTATTCAACTCTTTTCATTGATCCTTTCCATTCCCAAAACAACTCTCATCTCTCCCCCAAACTTGTTTCCCATCCTAGTGCTAGACTCTTATGGCAAATAGAGCTAGCTAAAATGAGAAAAGACCATTTGTCGTTCCCGATACTCTCAAGTTTTTGCACATGCCAAAAGCTATCAAGAATAGGCCTCACTCACAAATCAATTTAGGCTTCAAGGAAAGGTTTAGGATCTTTGGGTAAGGGAAGCCATGATCATAAGATCAATGGATGCCCGAGTTAATCAAGAGAGTGGTAAAAGGGAAAGCATAACTCGGGCAAGGATCATGGGATTGCATTTCAAGCCCCTAAGCAAGATATTTCAAAGTCAAATTAAGTCCAATATCACATAATTGAGCTAAGTTCATGCGAGCTTCACAAGGATAGGGAATTTCGGAATCTCAAAGTCAAGCAATGGGTTTTCCTTTGTTTTGAAAATCAATTAAAGCAACGAGCAACTTAATTGGTGAGCCTCTACAAGGCAAAATCATCATTGTCCCCAATGCATGAATCCTAAACTACTAACTAGACTCGATCTTACATGCTTCTTTTTGTGAAAATTTTTGAAAATTTTTCAAATTTTTAGGGATTTTCTATGCCTTAGATGAATGCATGAGACTCAAGGGATGAAAAAGATAAAATAAGATCACAAAACACATTATTAGCAACTAGTCTCCTCCCCCAAACTTAAATCACACAGTCCCTTGTGTGAAAGAAGCAAGGGAAAGAGACGAAAGAGAAAATCAAAAATGCAAATCAAAAATACAAAAGTTGGAGTGTTACTTGGAGAGTGGAATGGAGAGGAGGAATGGGAGGTGGAGGCATCTTCGAATGTGGCACAAGGCTCCCCCAAACTTAGACCATTGCATAGGCTTCTCATCCTTTGATTTAGCATTGAAGTCTCTTTGCACCCAAAACTCATTCCCTTCTTCTTTGCATGTACCCCAAAGCTCCCCAAAAAGGATAGACATGGGAATTCCTCCCAAGTGAGCTTGTTTTGAGTCACTAAGCTTGACTATCCCTTCACTCTTTTTGGTTAGGGATGTAGCATGAGTTTGTATCACCGGGATCATACTCATCGTAGAACCACCCCCTAAACTCTTTCATCCTTATCTCCTCAAAAGGGATCTTCCTTGGATCATGAAAGCTCAATGGTGTGGTAGAGACTATACCAAGAATCTTGTGAAAGGTTTGAGCCATTGAAGATCCATATTCTTCATCCTCCTTGAAGGGTTCTTTATTGGGACCATCTTGTTTCTCCATAAGATTTCCTCCAATTAGCTCTTGCTTGGGATTAGGTTGCTTTGGTTCATCTTCCATGATTGAGAGCTCATCTTGTGTGCTCTCTTCCATCTCCTTGCACTCAACAACCAATCCATCTTCATAAGGCTCTTCCTCATCTCTCACAACATCTCTTACTCCTTCATTGTTGCTATTGGTTGAATGACCCATGAATGTCTCTTCATCATCCTCATCTTCATACCTTATCACAAGATCATCACCAAGAGTGCAACCAAGAAGCATTTCAAATTCCTTGATAGTCTCTTCAGCTTCTTTCAAGAACTCATCTTGGAATTGAGCATTCTCCTCATGTGTTGGCTCAACAATGCTTGCATCTTGAGGCAAATGAGCAAAATCAGTGTTGATCATCCTTAAGCACTCATTATACCTCTCTTGTCCTTCTAATGCCATCCTTGCCAAGTTGAGAAGCTCTTGATCACATGATTGGAAAGAGTAAGCTTCTTTCAAGAATTCATCTTGGACTTGAGCATTCTCCTCATGTGTTGGCTCAACAATGCTTGCATCTTGAGGCAAATGAGCAAAATCATTGTTTATCATCCTTAAGCTCTCATTGTACCTCTCTTGTCCTTCCAATGCCAATTTTGTCATGTTGATAAGTTCTTCATCATAAGAGATTTGAGATGAGTGAGTTGATTCATGCTCATGCTCCATGTTCCAAGATTGGTATCCATCACCATATCCATATTGGTACTCATGAGAAGAGTACTCATTTGGAAGATCACCTTGATAGGTGGATGTGCTTTCAAAACCATGATGACTTGTAGGGTCCCAAGCCATCTCTCTTTCTTGAGCTTCTAGCATAGCCCTCAACATTGAAGCTATCTCCGAAGCCATGCTCTCTTTCTTGTGATTTGCACCTTGCAAAAAGAACAAACACTTGAAAGAGAGTTAGTAACCACACAAACAAAAACAAAATAAAAGCTTAGTCTAAAGTAGAATCTAAATCCTAATGGCTATTGCTACACCTCCCCGGCAACGGCGCCAAATTGATGATAGACTTTTACTAGATTCTAGCTCAATTCCTCAAGTCTACTCCTATCATTGTAGTACTTAAGGTATCAATCCAGGGAGGCAAGAAGAACAACCAATCAAGAATGCAAGAAACTACTCAAGCTAAGCAAATCAAATAAAAAGGGTTTATCTAACAACCTAAACAATCTAAAAAGGAAATAAAGCAAAAAAGAAACAAAGCAAAACACTAAACACGAAGCAAATAAGATAAAAGAGGGTCCTAGGATGAGGCTATGGAGACTAGATGGTTTAGAGACAATCAATGATGCTTCAATCAATCAAACATTGCTAAACAAGGCTAATGATCATAATTAAGCTAATCACATTCTCATGTTCATAACTCCTATGCTAATCAAGCAATCATTCAATTCTCATTTGCAAATTACAAGTCAAGCATGCAATAATATCCATCAAACACCTTTTAGCAAAGCTAATCCTTAGGCTAAGAACATTAATCATTAGACTAATCCAATCTCTTGGCACTAATCCCTTTGACTAATCCCTAATCAAGATCAAATTATCATTTGTGATTAAGAATCAAGCAAGCATTAATTTCAAGTTCTCATTACCAATAATCACCTTAGACAACTAATCTCTTAGGCTAAGATATGAAAATCCTCTAAAAAGTTCATTCAAGCATTTCATCGAACACCTTTCGGACATGAAAAAGCCTAGCATCTAGATTCAACAATTCCTTGCAGCCTAGCATAGAGATCAACTAATTAGAGAAGGATCATTCATAAATAAGTCCTAAACATCACTAATCATCACATAAACCATCTAAATCAACCTCATCCACAAAACCCAAAAGCTCTACTCTCTAATCTTCATTGTTCCCACAAAATCCATAAAGATAGTATGAGGTAACAAGATTAAAGAGAGATTAAGAGAAAAGATTAAGAAGATATAAAGAAGTACTTAAATTAAACTCAAGATCAAAGATTACAAGATCCAAATCCTAAAACAAAACTATGCTTAGGTAGCTTAGGGTTTTAGAAACCCATAAAAGAGTATTTATACAAGGGAGTCTCGCAATGGCATTTTGGTAATTTTTGTCAACTGGGATTGGTCCAAACCGCAAGGCAAACCGCGAGCTAAACCGCAAGCAAAACCGGCTTTGTTTCTCCTATGTCTCGCGGTCTTCGCCTTGCCCGCAACACAAACCGCGAGCTGGTAAAACGGCCATAACTTCTCGACTACGGCTCCAAATGACTCGACACCAACTCCATTGGAAAGCTAACTCAATTGCCTACAACTTCTATTAGATGCTCCATAAGCTAAATATGCACGGAAAGGCTTCATTTTGCTCCATCTTTCAAGCTCACCAGTTTGGTCCTTCATCACCATATCACTTGCAATCACTCATTTGGACTCCAAACTCTTCCAAACCTCCTTAGAAACTCCAAGAACCTACAAAGCATAAGAAAACACTCCCAAGAACAACAAATTATGCAAATCCTAATTCTAAATGCACTTAGACTCTAAATACAACAAAGAACAAGAAAAGAACATGAATGAATGCAAAATGAGACTAAAACAAGAATTTAACATATGACTAAATGCATGAAAATGCATGAATATCATTGAGTACTCTTGGCTACCAAACAAATGCAAAAAATGTAGCCAGCTAGGACACAAGGAATCTAGATGTTTGTTACAAAGTCCAGCTACACCAAATTCTGTTGTTGCTGCAGTGGTTCAAGTTGATGATACTGCTGCAAAGGAGGTCTTTGCTAGTGTTGTTGCTACTAGCGAGATTCCTCATGCAGTAGTTGTCGATGTTGTTGCTACTTCTGTTGTATTTGATGCTCCCGTTGTAGACGTCACTTCGCCTTCTGCTTATCAGATTGATGAGCCTCAAATATCAACAACTAAAACATGTATTGAGGTGGAAAAAACACTTCCAACAGTCACCAGTTCAGAACCTCTAGCCTTATGCAAGGCTCCTATTGTAGAGAATGCTTCCTCTACTCATGTCATGAGCGATTTGGCTCCCATCACTCCAATGTCACTAGGTCCACCTTCTGATATGGTAAATGTCTCAACTCCTTTCCCTCAAACAGGTTCAGAGACTGTGCAAGGGATTTTTTGTAGCAATCAATTTGCTGCTTTTGAACCGGGAGCTTCTAGATATGAGATAGGTGATGCTTTTTCTTCTCAGACAAGCCGTGGAGGAAGGCAAATAAAACTTTCCCAAAAAGCACAAGAAATGATGTGGACCACGTTTCGTGGGCGTGGAAATCGCCGTGGAGGCCGTGGACCATCTCACTAGGATGATATAAGTGAATTATCTTCTTCCTTTTTATGACTTATACTTAAGTGTATGTTGTCTATTACTTTTTCAAATAATTTTCCGAAACTATATGACCACATAGTCATATCCTTGTATTTTCCTTTCAGTATTTCAATAGCAAAACCTTTTTTCAAAAAAAAAAAAAAAAATTCAAACCTTATGGAGAAGATAAATTAATTAGAATCATACTCCCTCCGTTCCTTTATGATTGATGTTTTAGAAAAAAAATTTGTTTCAAAAAGATTGATGTTGTAGGTTTTCTATGCAAATTTTACTAATTAATGTTTACAAATTGTGAATTCCAAAGACAATACTAAATAGCTATTGGTTAATAGTTATTGGAAAGTATTTTAATAAATGAAAAACATGCATTTATAACTAAATATTAATTATTTATTAATATGTGTGAAAATTCTAAAACATCAATCATTAAGGAACAGAGGGAGTATATTATAATGGATATAAGATTCTCTTGGCTACAATAAGTTGACGACTGAGTTAAAAATATCAGGTCCCGTGCTTGACAAGGCCGACCTTAGACTAAAAACACAAAGCAAAGATTTTTGATGCCAAATATATATTAAAAAAAAAATTAGAGACACTAGTTGCAAAAAAATATAGTTTTGAAAAATTCCATATTTATAGGTATAAGTTTCAATAGAATTAAGAACAATATTTTTAAATGTATTTTAGTCGTAAAATTTGACAAGGCTGGCATTGGCAGTATTCAACCTCTAAAAAAAACGAAGAGGAAGGCTGATAAATCCCACACGGAATATCTAAGAAATGCAATAAAGTATGATGAATATAACCAAATGGTCGTGGTAGAGTGTTAAAGAGACGGGATCTGAATGCACCACATTCAGGGTTTGATCCACATCTTCTATATTTTTCATTTAACCACTTCAAAAAACTGTGGATGAAGCGGAACACACAGGTAGACTATAGTCTTAAAGCCTAAAAAATCGATGGGATAGCAAGTGTCTAAACAAACAAAAAAAGTATGATGAATATCAGAAATAATCGTACCAAGTGGCCGAAACAGTCATGTACCACCTTTCTAACAACCCTTAGCAATTAATTATCTTTCTAGAGTTGTTCTTCTTTAACTCCACTCTTTTGTATGCTTTGTCTACTTCTTTTTTGAACATTGCTTTGTCTACTTCTTTCAAGCAACTTTTATGAATTATATGATCTAAACAATCATATCCTATGCCTTTCTTTTAATGCATTTTAATAGAAAATTCTTTTGTCAAAAAGGTACATATTAAGATGGTTTTTTTCCTTTTTAATTGGTTTTTAATCAAAAACAAAATGTGCTAAAAATGACCTAGCTTAAACCCAAACATAAACCCAAACCCACTATTAAATATTACTAGTCCATCAGATATAAACGAAATTTGACAATGAAATTATTTGAACTAGACAAAGGAAATTATTTGAACCAGACAATTGAGTTTATTAACTCACAATTAAGAATCGAGTTTATAACTATAGCCTTTTTTATATATAGTGTAGTTTTAGTAATATAGAAATAATATTGTAGACGAAAAAAATCATTGTATATGAAAACTTTGTTTGTTTCGAAGTTATAATCATTGTATATGAAATTTTTCTTTGTTTCGAAGTTGCACAACGACTTATTCAAACTCGCATGTTAATTGATGATGCACATAGACACGCGGGATATATTATATGTTCCAAATTCAGAAAAATTAAAATAATGAAACAGCAATGCAGATCATGCGGTGAATCATCCTATATATTAATAATAACCAAATAAATAACAACATTGCGAGAGATCGTGGGATGAATCATACTATAGATTATTGTTTTTAATCTTTTGGTCAACTTACAAAAACATGAAAAATAGTGAGAACTAAATGAGGAATAATTATTGGGAGATCGATGAGATCGACCTAAACCGAATCAAATCAAAAACCAAAGACCGACAGAAATCGACGGTCGAGATGAATTCAAGATTGTGGAGGAATCTAGAAGATAGAGATAAACTCTCTATAGATATGATATTATGAAAGTGTTTTAGATATACTTAAAGTTGTGTTTATCTTTACCCAATCTATGTACTATATAAAAAAGGCCATTAGCCTCATGAATAAATCAACACAAAAAAGTTCACATTATAGATTTGTCAATAATTAAACAAGGTATTGAAATATATGAATCGTGACTCGTGAGTAGACGGCATTGGAGGAATCGAATAGTTAATGTCTCGATTGTCGTTGGTTAGGTTTCTGATGGATGCAGTTTTGTATTCTTTCTGTTTTATTACAAAAAAAAAAAAAAAGATATTTAAGATGTTTGTTTGTTTTAATTTATAAAATAATGTACAGTTTCCCATGAAAAAAAAATATTTAATTTTTGTAACCAGTTGTATTCTACAGAATGGTTAAATTGTCTTTATTAAATATCATATGGTATTTTTAATGTAAGAAAAAACTAAAATGTACAATTAATATGTTTTCTTAAACTTTACATGCTTAGCTAAAGGGCTTGAATGGTATGTCAGCTGAATCGCAGAATAGCGTGATAACTGAATTATGAAATAGCGGAATCACTGAAACAGAATAAATTTAAACTGGATAGAATTGTAAAACAGCTGAATAATAAAAAGTTATTATTTAGGATGTGAATGGTATGTAGCTTTTTCACGTTTTCACGTTTTGAAAACGTGATTCCGCCGAATACATACCATTCACAATCAAATGCACAAAATGATGAAACGTGAAAATTAACAAATGATTTTTAAATTTATCCCGCACGTTTTGATTTTATAACTAGAAAAAGCAAAACTTCATTCATCTACTAAGGGTTTGAATGGTATGTCAGCTGAATCGCAGAATAGCGGAATAACTGAATCATGAAATAACGGAATCACTGGAACGGAATAAATCAAAACGATTGTATGTATTTGGCGGAATCACGTTTTGAAAACGTGAAAACGTGAAAAAACTACATACCATTCACACTCAAAATATTTTATAAAATGGGATATAGTGAGTATTTCTTATTCTCTAAATCTCATAAACTGAAACTTAGAATACGAGTTTGAGATGCCGCTGAGAACAGGGTGATTAGTGTGAATATATAAATTATATTTACCAATATATAAAAATCAAGATTTAATCGAGAACTCGATCTGGATCTATAGAGTACAAAATTGAAAGATGCTTAATAATGGCTGGTAGTAAAACATAAATTTAGAGACCAATAAGTGAATGAAAATCTATATATAAAGAACCCTAATTAGATGTAATAGAACCATCCCCCAACTTCTTTTCTTGAAGTAAAAGAAAACAACTAAAAGCAAAAAAAAATGGGTTTGCACAAAGTTCCTCTCATGGGACTGCTTTTGCTCCTAACCATTGTAGTCTCTCCGGCAACAGCTGCTGATCCCGTTTGCCCGCCGTCGACCAAACTTAGCCGGGCAAGTTTCCCTGAGGGTTTCTTATTTGGCACGGCTACTGCGGCATATCAGGTACAATATAAGTTTCCATGACCATTTATTAACATATAAAAAATGGTTTTCATGTGTTACTTCAAACGTAAATAGTATGTTGTCGTTTATTAGTAAATGTAGGTCACCACTGAATTCTTATTTTTCAAAAACTAATTGTTAAATTTATTAAACCAAAAGTCTTTTGTTTACATCATGTGCAACATATGAAAGAAATAGAATAAAAAAAATAAAAATACCAAAAATTGTTCTATTCAAAGCCATAAAGAAAAATATGCAAAACCACTTGAGAAGTCTTGTGTAAAACCAGAAAGCTAGACCTCCTCACCATGAAATTCATGTTTATCATTTTTGAAAAAATAGAACACTATATTATATATAAAACATTATACTATATGTAAATAAGGGTTTTTCATATTATATATCATACTTTTTAAAAGCATTCTTTACTAGTTCTCGGAAAAAAAAATGTATCAGAAAATTAACCAATACATTTTAATGTCATTATTTAAACCCGTCAACTCATTTGGTTATGCATTGATAAGGTTGAAGGTGCAGTGAATGAAACTTGTCGTGGACCGGCCTTGTGGGATATCTTCTGTAAAAGATATCCAGGTTAGGGCTTCTACATTAATTTACTTTTCTTATTTCTTCTATAGTTAAATTTTAAATTTATTAATTGATTAGCATAACTTAATTTTAAATTACAGAAAAATGCGAACACGATAATGGCGATGTGGCCGTTGATTTCTTTCATCGTTATAAGGTATATATATTATATACAAATTATATTTAGTAAATACTAGCCTATTATATTGGTTAGTACATCATTGTTATAATACAAGAGATGTTGAAAATTTGTCTCCTCTTAAAAATGTTGTAGGAAGATATTCAGCTAATGAAGAACCTAAACACAGATGCCTTCAGACTCTCCATTGCGTGGACTAGAATATTTCCTCGTGAGTATATATATGTTCTCCCGACCACTAATTTATTGTCTTAATCAAATTAATTTGGTGCGCATATTAACGAAAACAAAACAAAAAACAAATGTTTTATCAGATGGGAGAAAGGAGAAAGGAGTGTCTCAAGCTGGTGTGCAATTCTACCACGACGTTATCGACGAGCTTCTCAGAAATGGTTATATATATTAACATAGAAATTAATTAATAAAATAATAAATTATCTTATTGTTCTATAAAGAAAATAATTTTGATGTAATATTTGTAATTAGATATAATTCCCTCCGTGACTGTTTTCCACTGGGACACTCCACAAGATTTAGAAGACGAATATGGTGGCTTTTTAAGCCAAAATATTGTGTAAGTTTCTTGTAAATCAAAGCCAAATTTTAGATATACTAAAACCATTTCCAATGGAATTGTATTTTCCATTTAAAAATGGAGTTCTGGATTAAATTTTCTTCAATAGAACTATATTTTTCAACTCTAAAATGAAGTAAATGATACTATATCTTTTAAACCGTATTCCATTTTGGAGTAAAAAACGAAATAATATATTGAAAATGCCCTAAGGAGCAACCACTAACAAATCAATATCGTTAATTTTGCCAGGAAAGATTTCCGGGAATATGCGGATTTTGTTTTCCAAGAATATGGTGGAAAAGTGAAACATTGGATCACTTTCAACGAGCCATGGGTTTTCACTCACGCCGGTTATGACGTAGGCAAGAAGGCACCAGGACGTTGCTCTTCCTACATCCCCAAATCTAATTGCACAGGCGGACGATCAGGATACGAGGCTTACCAAGTCAGTCACAACCTCCTTAACGCTCATGCAGAAGCCGTTGAAGCTTTCCGACAATGCCAAAAGGTACACCATATATAAATCATAACTAATTTTAAAACATAATAGTTATCATGTCTCTAAATAATATTAAGATCTATGGGTTTCTAACCTAAAATCAATTAGTAATAAGTGGATTGGTCCATATCACTTATATATTATTAAGGAACTTTTCCAACTAGCGATGTATGTCCCTAACAAATAGTTTGTTTTGTCTTAATGTTTATGGCCACAGTGTAAAGGTGGGAAGATCGGAATCGCACATAGTCCGGCTTGGTTCGAACCACATGACCTTACTGATTCACAAGATAATGTGTCCGTAGACCGTGTCCTAGACTTTATTTTAGGATGGTAAGTTGTTATATATTATCCTTAATATTTACTAAATATCTTGTGATTTTATATCATATATTTATATTAATTTCGACTTTTTATATTATTCTAGGCATTTAGAAACAACTATGTATGGAGATTATCCGAAGGTCATGAAAGACATTGTTGGACATAGATTGCCTAAGTTTACTGAAGCGCAGAAAGCAAAACTGAAAAACTCGGCTGACTTCGTGGGAATGAACTACTACACGTCGACCTTTGGAAACCATAATGAGAGCCCAGATCATTCTAAACCTAGATGGAAGCAAGATTCTCTTGTTGACTGGGCACGTAAGTTTTCTTAAATGAAACCGAACCGCCAAGATTCTCTGGTTGTGACTATTCGTAGCAATTATAGCTATGAATTCATATCGTAGATATTCGTGGCTGGTCCGTAAAAGGATTGCTGCAGATAACCACAAACTGACTGATGCCAACAAATCTTGTGTTTGGTACTGATCAAAATCTTTCTTCTTTTCAGCTAAGAATGCGGAGGAAATATCCATTGGTAGCCAGGTATGCTATAACAATTTGAGAATATACATATATATAATGTGCTTAGT
Source organism: Orychophragmus violaceus (assembly GCA_030180135.1). NCBI lineage: Eukaryota > Viridiplantae > Streptophyta > Magnoliopsida > Brassicales > Brassicaceae > Orychophragmus > Orychophragmus violaceus. Next base: position 97,432,607 of record CM058234.1, read on the forward strand.
GATGTGAGTTAATTAGTGCATTAACCTATGTTGTATTTCATCAGCCTCTCACCGCTACATTGCCAGTTTACGCGAGAGGCTTTAGAAGTCTTTTGAAGTACGTCAAGGATAAATATAATAACCCGGAAATTGTGATCATGGAAAATGGTAGCTATTGAGATCCTATTCTCAAAGTTAATTCCTCTTTTGTTCATTGTGTTTTTGAAACAATAAAACAAATATATTGATCTTGATGTTCGTTTTATATTTAGGATATGGAGAAAAACTTAAGGACAAAGATTCGGTTGCAGTTGGTACTGCTGATCATAACCGGAAATATTATCTTCAGCGACATCTTTTGAGCATGCACGAAGCTATTTGGTAAGTCCTAGTTCTTTATTTTTTTATTGATTGAGTAACAATTATATTGATGAATCTAATAAAAACATTTGGGTAATGTCTATGCAGCATCGACAAGGTGAATGTGACAGGATATTTTGTATGGTCATTGTTGGATAATTTCGAGTGGGATCATGGTTATACGAGCAGATTCGGACTCTACTACATTGATTACAAAAATAACCTCACACGTCATGTGAAAGAGTCGGGCAAGTATATCAAAGACTTCCTAAGTCAAGGTGTTCGCCCATCTGCCATCAAGAAGGATGAGCTTTAATTATCTATATTTTGAGGATTTGTGTTTCGTCTCAATGTTTTTTCCCTTCTGTTTTAGTTTGTGATTGACTGATATTCATGAGGTCTTTGGTTAGAATAAAAGTGTTTTTCTTTTTCATTTCTCAATGTCTACACCTGATTTAACAAGATCAAGAAGGCTTTGGAATTATAATGAAGTTATCCCTTTGAAAAAGCCGTTTACATATCAGCTTTGCTTCCTTGGTTTGATTGAGGTGTTGTAGTTTCTGTCCTGGTCTTCATCGCTCCCGTGAGTGTCATTGCACGTAGTTGTGATTGGTTGTGTTCAGTTTAGCTCTTCCTTATCGTTTTGGGTCTTCTCGAACTCATGTCTCTCAGCTTTGCCTTGTCTTGTTCAGTTTCTTTGGGAGCAGTTGGGAGAGCGGTTAGTTCCAGTTTTTCAGTTTGATTTTGGGTTCTTCCATAGATCATTTTTTTAGTAGATTTGTGTTGTCTTCTTTTTAACTAGTTTCATATATCTCCCTTTGTTTGGACTGTTAGACTCCGGAAGGATTGTTATCCTTGTTGGTTAGTCTTCCATAAGACTTTCGGGTTAAGTTTCCGGTATTGTATATATCATTTGATTGAATAGTTGACTCAGCTTGTAACTTCTTTTGCAATGTTTTAATTAATAAATATAGATAATGTCAAGTTACATTTTTATACCTTTAATTAAATCATGATGAAAATACCATTGTACTATTAGCTACATAAGTCTCACATCAGTATCACTAGTTAGAAAGAATCATTAGTAATATATAAGAGATATGAACCATTCCACTTAGATTGAAAGCCAGTATAACTTTATAATATGTACGATACACTAATAGAAAATAGAAAAGTTACAAAAATTGTGATTCATAGCGATGTAAACCAAAATTTCAATTCTCTAGAATGAAAATACGAATGTACCTATATATATTAGCATATAAATAGATTAGATAATATGATTCTACGTCGTCTAAAAGACTAGAATCGTGCATATATCTAATGGAAAACTTACTAAAGTTACAATTGATGCACTGTTCATGTTTGTAAATGGCGGTGAATGTTTTTTATCAATGAAAAGTAAGATGTTTTTTTCATGGGAGAAAAAAAGTTGCATTGTATAACCTTAAAAAAAAAGTTTTAATAATACCTAAAAAAAATTGTAGAAGAAAATCTCAATTTTATAATTAGAATATAATACGAATTTATTCACATATAAACATAGAATTAAATAGGCAATAAAAAAAGAGTACATGCACAATTTTGACCCCCCTAAAAAAAAAAGAGTACATGCATAACACAAACTTCAGCAAGCAACCGCCAATATATCCTACCGCAACCTCCAAACGCAAAAAAAAAAAAAAACGCTTTGAAACTGTGTACCATTTCATTGGTTCTTGAATCAAATATCAACAGGAGAAGCATGGTGAATACATATAAACCATTGTCCATCGATCCGTTCAAACACATTCGACACAAACTGAGCTCCCCAGCTACTACTCCCTTTCGTCTTCACAAACTCCATACACGTTACATAACCTACTTCCCCTCGGACATGAGCCTCAACATCTTTCAACTCAATCTGTAACGGAAACTCATAGTTCATCCACACAACTTCCCAGCTTTCCATCACGTCATCATACCCGGTTATGCCTTTGGCTCCTGGATGGACACAGCAGGGACTTCCGAATTTTGACCATAACGATTCCATCGCAGCTAAATCCCCGTTTCTAAAAGCTTGGTAGAACCGAGCGTTGGCAGCTAAAACAGAGGCTTTGTTGTCTTCTTGAAGCTCTTTTAGTCTGTCCCGGATTTTAGCTGCCTCCACATAGTTTTCTTCCTGGATCGCAGTCTCGAGATCTTGCTTCAACGTGTTCTCATCCACTGATATGCTTTCAACATCTGTGGTTTGGTTATTGTCTTCACGTTTGACTTGACATGGCCTTAGACGAGTGCCTGCTTCAAATGGTACGCTAACATCAAACAGAACCGAGACTAAGAACTTATATATAAGACGCTCGAACTAAAATCAAGTTGACCACACACGAACCTTTGTTTTGCAGCTTGAGGGGACCTAGCCCGAATGTATTGCTGGCTGAAACCATGTTGCAGTGACTCGGATAAAACTTGGGCAATTGAAGCAGCCTAGTCGAACCAACAAACATAGAAGTGATCTCTATTGTGTTTGAAACCTATCAGGAAGCAAAAGATTTTAACTGAGATTAGCATCAGTCAAAACGAAAACTCAACAAAGATGCTCAAGTGGGAAACTGATTGAGTAACAACAAGTTCGGATTTTTAAGACGACGCTTATAAACAATGCATCTCCGGGTTGAATTTGAAATACTTTCTGATCGAAAACAAGCTACAATATCGATTTGAATATCTTCTAGGGTCTTAATCTTAAGACCTAATCTGTATGAATTCTCGTACCAAACAAGCTCATAACGCTGCACATGAACAGAAACCATATAATTTCAACGGGATTTTCTTTAAAAAATGAGTAAATCACAAGATAACACACGCAATGTTTACAGAAGGGAGCTTCGGAATCAAGGAAGAGAAGCAGACGAATTGTCTTCCAACGAGCGAAATTAGCTTACTTTGCATACAAGACCAGACCCATGAAGCGCCATGGCGAGAACGGATCGAAAAATTCAAAGAGATTTCGGGACCAGAAACCAGAATAATTTCACAGTCAGGTTTCGAAGAGATGAACAATCGATCAATCCGGATGAATGCTCATGAGAAACTTATGATTCAGGATAAAAGTAATGGCCTTTGTATTTGAGCCCACAATAAAACTTGTAATTAGGCCTATTATACCTTAGGCCCAGTTATTATACCCAATCGTATAATAGTAGCATATTTAATTAGACTTAATACACATGTCGATCTTGTAGGAATGTCTTACTTAGAGATTTGAGCCTAACCAAAACCATTGTCTAAAACTTTGCATTTTACCACCCCTTTGGAATATAGATGTAGGCTAGATCCATGTTGTTTTCGTTAGGTTTTTAATAATTGTATGATTTTTTTATGTATGTATTTATTTTTTTTATATAGCTCACCTAAACGAGCGTCCCATTATAAACACCAGAGTTTCTAGAGTTTTTTTTTGCCAGTAATGAGCAAAATATACCAAATGATTTGATAACGATATGTTTTGGGATGGAGGATGGATCATGATTTATGAAATAAGATTAGTGGGATGGATATTAATTACACCCAGTCTCGAAATGCTTTGGTAGAAACCTTAAAACTGTTTTTTTTATGAGAATGTTTCTATTTAGACTTAAATCCTAAAACTAATTGTATCTAAGATATAAGATGATCCATTGAAAAAAAAAAAGAGAGACTAATTTTAGGCTAAAATGAAGACAAAACTAACAAATATGCTGCCTTTTCTAAAATAAAATTTTGTAATGTTTCATGCTCTAATGAAGAAATCAAATGGAACAAGCTAACTCAATATTTTTATAATATATAACAAGATCCTGTTGACATTTTTCGTATTTAAATAATATAAATCTACGTTGATTTTTTCAGAAGAGTATTATATATTGTTCATCAACTATTTAATTATGATATTAATGTTCGTTACGAAAAAGAAATATTGGTGTTGTTTCTTTTTAAAATATATAATTTTTCCCGGAGGCGGGAGTTTCACCAAGCACTTGACAGTTTTAGTTTAATAACAGAGGAAAATTAATCTCGTCGCCTTTCTCCATTGCCGGCGATGGGTTGCATTTGCTTCAAACCTTGGCGTCGGTCGCCATCTCCCTCGATTAGATCCACCGTCATCGACGAACTAGGTAAAATCCGACGGATTCTCCTGTTTCTCCTTTTTACGAACATAAGACGATGATCCTATTTCGCTGCAGATAATAACGAAGACGACGAGGGAAGCTCTTGTCCGAATTTCCGGGAATTCAGCTTGGAACAGTTGAGAGTCGCTACTGACGGATTCTCCGCCAGCAACATCGTGTCGGAGCACAACGAGAGGGTTCCTAACATCGTCTACAAAGGAAGACTAATCGACGGCAGAAAGATCGCCGTAAAGCGGTTTCAGAGGCTTTCATGGCCTGATTCTTCCGAATTCATCGTTCGTCCCTTACCCATCAATACTTACTGATTCATTTTATCATCGTTGCGATCAAAATTAGTTTTTTTTTCTTTTTGAGTCGGATGACATCTCTGGATTCATCTCTGTTTTAGGTTATTCTTTATGATCCTGCATAAGATTTCACTGGTGCTCGTTCTCCCGGTTGTTCATTGTATTTGACTTGATTGGTTAAGATCTCTTGAATGTGGCAATGTTCAAGATTATGATATGTTAGGGAAATTTCATTTCTTTTTGACTTGGTAAAAGATTCAAATTATGTGCTTGCTATTGAGTTCTGCGAGCTTCCAACTTAAAACCAATTGATGATATGTTGGTTCATATGCCTTATATATTACTTGAGATTTCTTCCAACTTCCGATGTGTGACTTTATGTCCTAATATTAGCTTGATTTGTTGCACATGGAAAGTTTCTTGAATATGGCTTTGTGTTTTTTTCAGGAAGAAGCAGAAGCAGTGGGGAGGTGTAGGAGTGAGGATATGGCTAATTTGATCGGTTGTTGCTCAGAGGGTCACGAGAGGCTTCTCGTTGCTGAGTACATGCCCAATGGAACACTTGCAAAACATCTCTTCCACTGTGAGAGTCAACAGTTCTTGATCTTCTTGGCATTAAGTTTACCATAAGTGTTTCATTTGTGTCTTGTTTGACTGTAAAATGGTGTTTCCAGGGGAGAAACGACCAATGAAATGGGAAATGAGGTTGAGGGTTGCGTTACATACTGCGACAGCTTTGGAGTACTGTAATGATAGAGGAATAGACTTGTACCATGATCTTAACACCTACAGAATATTGTTTGATAAGGTTTAAGAATTTTTCACTTCCAGGAAACTTCGGTTTGATAAGTGTAATCATCGTAAGTTATTCACTTTTTAAGTGTTGGAACAGGTTGGGAATCCTAGGCTGTCTTGCTTCGGTCTCATGAAGTGTAGCAGAGAGGGGAAGAGCTACAGCACCAATTTGGCATTTGCTCCTCCTGAATATTTGCGTCTAGGTATGTGCTCAATAGAAAACTAAACTTCTTCAGCTAAAATATTCATCCCATTGGTAAACTCTAACGGCTGCAAGTAAAGGTATACCATGTTACCAATCACAAAATTGGTATCAAAAGCTACAGTAAAAACATTTACTTTAAATTTTTTTGTTACCGTTTTCACTGACAATTTTCTTTTACACTTTTGCACTATTCAACCGTTTATTACTTCCGCCAACTGCTAATATATTCGTTCCGCTTTCATTCACCAATCAGACCTATTAACTTTTATGCGTAATTTTGCTAGGTACTGTGATACCGGAGAGTGTCATATTCAGCTTCGGGACCTTGTTACTGGATCTTATGAGCGGCAGACATATTCCACCAAACCATGTAACTTTCTTCTCACAAAGCAAACTGTCTATTGGTCCTAAGGGTGTCATGTGTCAATCTTTAGAAGTGAACTGGTTCTTTGTTAAGTAGACTGTGATTAGTGCATCTCTGAGGCATCATTTTATTACTATACATAATGTATCTTGAAAAGTTTTGTTGGTTTTGAGCTTATCTCTGTCACTCCAGGCACTTGATCTGTTCCGTGGCAAAAACTATTTGGTGCTAATGGATTCAGCTCTAGATGGTCAGTTCTCTGATGAGGATAGGACAGAACTAATCCACCTAGCTTCCCGCTGTTTACGGCCTGAACCAGACGAGAGACCAAGCATAAAGTTCCTTATGTCGGCTCTTTCAAGACTTGAGAAACGAGCTGAGTTATGGCCAAACGTCAAAGGAGATAACATCTCTGTAAGTCATGGCCACATTAAGGTTTTCAGGATTTACTTTCTTATGTATTCATGGGACTTAATAATGACAGGCTCCATCATACACTAAACCTGCAACAAAGAAGCAACTGCGCTTGACCCCTTTTGGAGAAGCATGCTGGAGAGTTGATCTAAGTGGCATACACGAACTGCTCGAGAAACTCGGATATGGAGAGGATGATGTGGTGGTCACAAATGAGGTATATATGTTTGTAAGAACTATATTCTCTTAAAACCACTCAATAATTCAAAAAACAATATTGCAGTTCTCATTCCAAATGTGGACTGGTCGAATGCAAGAGAATACAGACTACAAGAAACATGGAGATGCAGCATTTCGTGCTAAAGATTTTGAAACCGCAATTGAATTCTATACAGAGGTATCATTATGAATGACCAAGAAACCTTCTTTAAACTATTTATAAAGATTGATATTCTTTTATGAACAGTTCATGAGTGGAGCACCAGTGGTATCACCAACAGTATTAGCCAGACGGTGTCTATGTTACCTAATGAACGATATGTTCAGCGAGGCTCTAAGTGATGCGATGCAAGCTCAAGTTGTATCGCCTGAGTGTTCAACTGCTCTATACTTACAAGCGGCTTGTCTCTTAAAGCTTGGGATGGAAGATGAAGCTAAAGAAGCACTTAGACATGGCTCTTCTCTTGAAGCTTTTTAGAGTTACAACAACGATAACAAAACACAAGATTTGTACAGCTTCTTCTCTCCATGCGTATATATACGTATTTAGAAATTTCTATACACACATAGCATATATACTCGTTTGCTTCTTTGGTTTTGTTTGAGAGAATCTTGATTTACCATCAGATTTTTGTGCGCTAAACCCGGATTTTCTTGCCGTTTTCCCTTACTTGACTGGATTGTGGATTTCTTTTTTCTTACATGTTCACACTGACTAGTAGTGTTATGATTTTAAGCATCACCGTAGTCTTGTTGTGAACCATGTTACAAAGTGAAACAACCGTCATGATACGGTGAAAGGAGAGCCATACAACCAATCAGCGTTGGTATAGTTGGTAAATGAAGTCTAATAGGTTTCCGCCAACTTCGATTTGATTCGGGTGGGTCACCGGGCATTCACATGGTCTCACCGGACCTTAGGATTGGTTGGTGAAAGTGGGGTGTTGTGTGTTGACCCTCAATGTCAGAGAATCCGATCTTTTTACAGAAAAATGATGCAGAGACCTCATTGATCAGCCGGTCTCACAAGACCCAATTTCATAACTAAAAAACTATTTCTACTCAATTACATCATAACTTTGATTACAAGTAACCCTCAAGCTCACTGAAGATCAAGAGATGGGAAAAACAAAGACATAAAGTAAAGAAATCTGAATAAAAATCTCAGTTACTCTTGTATCTGTTCTGCCATTTGTATGCAGACAGGACATTAGTTATGCTCTTGAATGATCTCGATGTCCTCTTGAGACTTGAGGCCTTAACCGACCAGCTGCTTCTTCCATCGGCCTCACGCTGTTGCTCTCTAAACCGCTTCTCAACCAAGCAAGGCTGCTTATATCCGTTGCTATAGCAGCTAGTTCTAGTTCATAACTCGGGAACGTTGGTGGGTCTAAGTAGTCCACAAAATCTGGACCCAACAGTGAGTTTTTCTGAAAATTCCCAACAGGGTTGCTGCTGCAACAACCACGTCCGCATTTCTGAGGAACAAACCTTTCGCTGTAAGCTCCTTCAAGTAATCTTAGCATTGCTGTGTCTTTTTTACAAGACCCGTCCATGTGATTGTAAGCGCTAAAAGAACTGAGCCGTGCTACAGGTCGGAAAAGCGTTGGAGGATCATTACATTCTTGCCTAGAAAGGCCTTCCCCGTTTGATTTGTCTGTGCATTGTTCTTCAGACATTTCCATGGAGGTGGCTTCTTTTCCGTCTGAAGATACAATTGGAGTTGTTACATGGCCACCACCGCCTGAAGATAGAGTTTCTTCTGATGATGCGATCGTATTCATCGTTCTGTCAAATCCAGAATCTTCCAGGACTAAGTTTCCAGTCCCTATATTTGTCGTCAGATTTTCAGTCTCCATGCATCGACGTCTTAGAGTGGCGTTCCAGTGATTCTTGATAGCATTATCTGTTCTTCCTGGGAGGAGCTTAGCGATTACAGACCATTTGTTTCCGTGGATGCCATGTGCTGTGATTATTGCCTGATCCTCTACCTCTTTATAAACCCAAAAATAAAAAGACAAAGAAGCGCCTGATTTAGTGTTACTGATGAAAAGCTACTGAACCAGAGAATAAGTTGACACGACGCAAAACTTGCGAAGAACAGCTAATGCACCCACCCTTAGAAGCCATTTACAAACAAAAAAACTATAGCCACACACACAAAGTTACTATCCTCGAATAAGCTAGATCCAAAGGTTGCTCTTTTCCAGGTTTTTTTCAGTTCACAATGAAACGGGCTAGTGATTCCGCAGCCAAGTTTACAATTCGGTTACGATTCCACAAGCATACAAGCAACCACAAGAATCAAAGATTACTCTTTTTCAAACTCAAATAGACAGATCCAAATGTTAATCTTTCTCTATTTTATTTCAGCTGACATTGAAACCGATGAGTGGTTTCGCAGCTACAAACCAGGCAAGACTCACATATCCGCCATCAAGTTCGCAATTCAATTTCACAAGCAATCATGATCGATCACTAGTCACAATTCAATTCCATTTCACAAGCAATCATGATTGATCAATAGTCACAATCCAATTCCATTTCACAAGCAACCATGATCGATCAATAGTCAGTCTCTCGAATAACAGCATAACATGCCATAACTAAAACGAAAAACCCTAGATACATCAATTCACCCTGGGTGATTAAAACCTCAAAAGGGAATGATCACAGGAACAATTCGATTGGAAATCAAACCCCCAATCGAAATTCGAAGTCTCTAAAAGGGAGAAATACCAGTGAAAGGGTTGCGTTTAAGAGATGGATCGAGCTGATTACACCACCGAAGACGACAAGACTTGCCTGTCCGACCAGGAATACTTCGTGCGAGCAAGCTCCAATTCCTCGGTCCAAACTTCTCAACGAGATCATTCAACACGACGTCCTCCTCCGGAGACCATGACCCCTTGACTCGCTCTTTCCCTCCCCTTCCGCTCGTCCCTTCCGCAATGAACCCCGCCGCATCTTCATATCTCGCACCGTCGCCTCCGCCACCATACCCATCTCCTCTGCAACCCGCCAACGCCTCTTCTACCTCCCCTAATTCCGTCGTCTCCGATCGTCTCCAAATCCCTCCCTCCATACGCTTCCGCTCTCTCTCACCTACCGGACTTTAACTGTAAACCGTTGGTCTCGTTGGGGTCGCGTGAAGTCACGCTCGCTCTACTAGATTCGTAGGGTAAGTGTTTCGGAGTCATTTTATTTTGACTATTATTACTCTTTCACCCTCCGAATTGACATTGACCTTATTACCCTTACCAATAATTTGCTGTCTTATCTTCAATGGAGGAGATTTTAGTAAATCATTTAAAACGGAAGAGCTTCGGAAGTTGATCACTTTCGGCTATGGCGGGAAATTTCACTGGCAGGTCTACGTCTTTATTGGGCCTATTTACGCCTTTTACTAACTAAAACTCGGTCTCCTCAAGGCCCAACAATATTATATTTGTAATGCATGCAACTATATTATAACATATGAAAAACAGTCTAATGGTTAATGAAAAATGAAATTTGATATCTGCCCTAAAATGGGTTTTCCTTAAATCTTTGATAAATTAATTAGATTGATCCATTGTATTGTATGCTTCTAGAGTATACATTGTATTCTTATAAAAAAAAAATCATGTAAATTTAGGGCCGGTACAGTCAACCAAAACCGAAATTTCATTAGAAAATAATCAAGATATTGTAGTTGAAATTGTTTACGAAATGTAAGATCTCAATTCCGCATATCCGAAGATAGCAAGAATTTTAGGGTTTTTCTTAAGGGATTCTTCAAAGTCTTTTAACCGAGCTCGGCGGAGATGATGAAATTAGGGCTAAATTGGCGTCCCGGTGAATCGGAATAAATGGAATTAGGTTTTATAGCTGAACCTTGTAAAAGGCTGCCTACGTACCCTTCGGAAAGGGATCAAGCCGTTCGTAGTTCCTTGAAATAGTTCGTTGAATGACGATTAAGTCGTCTATAGATCGACTTATCGTATTGTGTGTTTCGATCTCCTTTAGCCTGAATACCTTCATTCTCTCATGTCGAGGTTTTGGTCGGCTTACAGAGTCGTCTATAGATCGATCTCTTGTAGCCTGAATACCCTCATCCTCTCATGTCGAGATTTAGGTCGACTTTCAGAGTTCTCTCTATATTATTCCAGATGATCTTTGCCTGAATGCCCTCCTTCTCTTATATAGAGTTTTAGGCCGGCATAAAAAGTCATATTTCTCAAAAAGAAATATATATTTTCCTAAAAAGAAAATAGATATTTTCCTTTTGTATTTATCTTCGAAGATTGCCATTTATCTCCATGGATATTGTAATTATCCATAATAAATGCCTTTTATTTCGGGCCGATCTTATTATATGAATGGGCCATTTGGAGGGGTGCTAAAACCGACTCCAACAATAAGTCCCCCCCCAAGTCGGCGATTTGAGCGTTTGGCGTGATGATCGGTGATAGAAAACATTTCGGTTCATGAAGTATAAAAGATCGGCATGAATCTCCGGTATTCCTTTGAATCTTGTCGTGGAAGGATAATCTTTTCCGTAGTTAAGTTAATCGGGCTGTTCTGTCCTTTGATCCGTTTGTACGGATCTTTGGCGAACGACGATTAAAACGTGGATCAGTGTTGAGCTGCTTTATTTCAAGGCTTACGCTCCACCGGATTTGTAATTGCGAGGCTTATGTGTGCTCGGCTTTATTCTAAGGGTGGGCGAATGTGCGATGCTGTGCTCGACTTATTTGTTATCACTCACCGCGAAGAATATGCGAGACGGATCTCGGCTTTTCCTTACCACGATGTGCACCTCGTGCGCAAGGAAGACCACACTCCTGGCCAGGGAGCATGATGCTAGTGCGAGTTCTTTTAGACTCGGCTTTCTGCGAGTTCTTTTATACTCGACTTTTCTGCGAGTTCTTTTAGACTCGACTTTCTGCGAGTTTCTTAGACCCGTCTTTTGCGAACTAAGAAGCTCGGCTTTGGTTTGCGAGTAAAAACTCGGCTTAGAGTTAAAATAATATTGGACAGAATAAAAATCGAAATACTTACTTGATGAGCTATGTGAGGTGGTTGAATGACGAGTTCATGACCTTGTTGGTGTTCATGCCGTCTACGAGCTCGTCTTTTCAGTAAATATCCTAGAAAGGCTTCGAGGAAAAATTAAAAGTGTAAGTCAACGACTTTTGAATGTCAGATTGATTCAGAATATTTTGGTAGAATAATATATTGGCATACACGATCTAATGAATCGTGTATTGCTTCAACTATTAAATAATGTGGTGCTTCTTAATTATAAGAGAGCAAACTTATCTTTTTGGTGATGGTGATCCAGAGACGACGATAATGGAAAGCTTTTTTCTCTTGTTTCTTTGAGGTGTTCTGGCGGCTTGAAGCGATATCGTCGTGTCAGAGAGCCATTAATGGACAGCTTAGATCGACGAAGGGGAGGTTGTCCTCTCTTTTGCTTCATCGATTCTATTTCTCTAGCTTCACAGATCGAATTAAATTTGTTAGCAGTCGCGCATGAGTTCCAATCAAATAATTGTGAGTCATCTTCGTAATAGAAATCTATCAAAAGAGACTTGTATGCATTAAACTCAAGTTTTTATGTTACATGTTATCATTATACAAATTCCATTTTTAATGAACTTATCATGGGGTGAGAGACATGCTGTCATGATGGCGTAACAAACCATGTTTCTACAATAATTATGATTCTAAACAATGTCGATTTATGCATAGACAAAAGAATGGGCGATTGTGAACATAAAGGTCAGAGCAAGCTAATACGGAATATCATGTGTGATGACAAAACAAGCCTGAATTTGATGGTAAAGCTTGAGTGAATTAGATACTTATCTTTAGAGAGCATTCTCAGATATGGTATGTCGAGTCAGCTGATTTGAGTAGAATCATTGTTGCCGAAGAGCTTTACTTTTTCAAGAGCTCGAGTTTGACTTTTGTTCACTGCTTCGTCTCTCCATTCTCTTGTTGGAGTTGGTGCTCGGCAACATCGACCTTGGTAAGAAAACTGTGTTCCAAGGAAGTAGAGGGCGTTCTCTAGTAGCTCTTTTTTGTCAGTGCCGACTTCGTCCTTAAAAGTTTGGTTCTTGATGGCCAAAATCACCCGAAGAGAGCCTTTCTTGATTATTGATGTATCAAATTTATCTGGAAGTGCGGGATCGCAGAGCTCGACTCTGTTGGCGATGGATGCCATTGATGTTGATAAGCTCGTTGCCGCTTAAGTTGTTGTTCAAACATACTTTTTGCGTTGTTCGATTGCAGATTCTTTTACTGCAGTTACATACTGTTTTTTGCAGAGATTTCTTGTCCAGCAAGTAAACCGTGATTGTGGCGTTGTTTTGACTCGGCTATCAATATTAATTGCTCCTATTGCTTCTTTGACATGTGTTGTATGACCGTAAATATTTTATCTGATCGATGTTGCTTGTAGAATATCGGAAACTGCTCGCAAAAGACCCATCTTGAGATTGTTTCTTTGCATTCCTTTTGCTTTGCTCTGGATTTTCTTCTTGACAATAGAAGTATAAAACCCAAGTCGGTGATGAATATTGTGTTGGTCGGCGAAGTTGATAGGTCGGTGATTACATAGGTGAGCTCGATTATAACGTGAGCCGATGACGAGGTGATGAGATAGCTTGTTGTCTTTTGTCCTCTCAAAGTCTGAGATCATCGTCAAAGATCCGAGCTGTGTAAGCTTTGGGTTTGTTTTTTTTTTTCTTTTGTGATGACTTCAGACTTTGTTCTCGATGAACTGAGAGGCTTAGTCGAAGTTGGTGGTTGGTATCGAGTCGATGAACATGAGCTGCTGCCGGGTTTAAGATTGTTGTCGTCGGCTATATCTGCAAGCGAAGCGAAGCCTTTAGACATAATAAATATTTGACGATGTCGTCGTTCAAAACTTTATACTAGGTAGTAATAAACATATTGAAAATCATGTACAGCCACTATTTTTGACCGACATCAGCCATCTTTGACCAAAACAAGCCAAATTATTTTCCTATTAACGGTTTTTTGTACGATGGTAACATGATTTCTGGATTTTAAAAAGTAACATATTGATCCAGTATGATCGGGGAATTTAAGTAATGAGAAATATAAAGTGATTGATCATAATTAAAACTCGAGTTTTGATACTTATCTTTCATAATTGGAGAGATCGGACTTCTGATTTGGTAAAAGAAATCAACAGAGACCGGAGTCTAGAGGAGATGTCATCGATTCTAATTTTTTATCTCTCGGTCGTGTAGTGTTGTTTTTGTGACGTTCGCTGATGTTTTCCTAAGCGAGGTGTTATTAATCTTCGAGCATGATGTATGAAAGATTTCGAAGAAATCCCCACAGTCGGCGCCAATTGTAAGATCTCAATTCCGCATATCCGAAGATAGCAAGAATTTTAGGGTTTTTCTTAAGGGATTCTTCAAAGTCTTTTAACCGAGCTCGGCGGAGATGATGAAATTAGGGCTAAATTGGCGTCCCGGTGAATCAGAATAAATGGAATTAGGTTTTATAGCTGAACCTTGTAAAAGGCTGCCTACGTACCCTTCGGAAAGGGATCAAGCCGTTCGTAGTTCCTTGAAATAGTTCGTTGAATGACGATTAAGTCGTCTATAGATCGACTTATCGTATTGTGTGTTTCGATCTCCTTTAGCCTGAATACCTTCATTCTCTCATGTCGAGGTTTTGGTCGGCTTACAGAGTCGTCTATAGATCGATCTCTTGTAGCCTGAATACCCTCATCCTCTCATGTCGAGATTTAGGTCGACTTTCAGAGTTCTCTCTATATTATTCCAGATGATATTTGCCTGAATGCCCTCTTTCTCTTATATAGAGTTTTAGGCCGGCATAAAAAGTCATATTTCTCAAAAAGAAATATATATTTTCCTAAAAAGAAAATAGATATTTTCCTTTTGTATTTATCTTCGAAGATTGCCATTTATCTCCATGGATATTGTAATTATCCATAATAAATGCCTTCTATTTCGGGCCGATCTTATTATATGAATGGGCCATTTGGAGGGGTGCTAAAACCGACTCCAACACGAAAGAATTTGCTTTGTGGCTATAAATTGAAAAGTCAATGATAATCCATCCATCGATCCACGTATGAAATGAGATGGCGAAAGCTAATTATAAAGAACATGATTGAGGCCTGCAAGAAACAGTCAGGTTACTATGAGAGAGAGCGACTTTTGCCTGACGACAGGCCCGGCTTAGGGGCAGTGCAAAAAGTGCAAATGTACAAGATCCAAAAAAAATTTCTAAAATTTCTTAAGGATTTAGGGTCTAATTTTTTTAGAAAATAGTAAAAAGGGTCCAAAATATTAAAAGTCTTACAAAAATGTTCAATTTTTTTTTGCTTTGGCACAGAGCCCAAAATCATTTTGAGCCGACCCTCCCTGACAATGATCGAGTTTTAAAACTATGGTAAGAACTGCCGTTTACAGTGTACAAGACTTTCTTGATAGATTATATATATAACCTAGTTAGAGTATCTCCAATGGTGATACTTCCATTGGGGTTCTTAAACAAAAAAATTAATAATTTTTAAATTTTTTTTTCTTAGATGCCAAAAAAAAAGGATCAATCACAAGGTGACACGTGGTATAAACAGTTAAGAGTCGGTCCTTATATAAAAAATTTAAGCACCCGGTTATTAACTTTGTATAGAATCCATGTGAGATCCACACAATATTTTATATTTTTTTTTGTTAAGGACTTTTGCTTAGATACTTCATTGCACTTGCTCTTAGTAACTGTCTCTACAATGAACAACACATAAAGACCTCGTAAAGGAATGATTAACTGGAATAACTAGAGATCAAGTGGAAACAGTTGTCGCATCCAATATTATAAATATACCCAAAAACAGATCATAGTAAAAGTAAAATAGTTAGAGCATGAATATTGATGTATCTAGAAAGTATCTTAGCACAATTTCTTATGTAAAGTAGAATAAAAAATTATTAAATATAAGATACCCCAAACAAGAGTATCTTATTCAAGATACAATAAGATACAGTTTCTTCATTGTTCATCTGACATGGAAGAGCGTGATTCGTCGATTTTTTTTTGATATTTTTTTTTTTTTCTTCACCTGTAAAAAAAAATATATATATATTAAAAAATGTTTAAGATATTCAAAAGTGGATATCACGGATGCTTATGCTCTTATATTAATATAGATACTAGATTTTGACCCGCACTTAGAAAGTGCGGGTTAAATTTTCTTTACAAATTTTACTTTTTATTCATTTTGTTAATAGTAGTTTAGATTTTTAATTATGTAATCTAATTTTGATTATAATTGTTTAACCAACATTATAAACAGTGAGTTAGCAATTTAGTTTTTTTTTAAATGAATTATGTGTTATTTGGAGGAGATATATCGTAAGGATTAAGAGATTAAAATAACGATTTCACATTATATATTTTAATCTGTGTTGTATCGTAAGATCATAGTTTGGAAAAACCTGCTAAAAAGTACAATCATAAAAACATCAATCGTAATATGTGTATATATATATATATTTGAAGCAAAATAAAAATATATTAAAATATATTATAAATATATTTTGAATTAAATCATAAATTAGAGAATCTTAATTTATATATAATAGTTGATGTATAAATTATTCATTATATTTATCAATTAATTTGTTTTGATTTTAATTAATTAGGAAAGTGAGACCCATTAGATTTTGGTTGTTTGGCTACATGTTTAGTAATTGTCTTGTTTGGAAACATGGATTGTAGAGATAATGTTATATTCCCTAATTACCCTTAATGAAGGTTACAAATCCTAATAATATCAAGGGCAAATTTCGGAAACAACATTTATGTACCATGGTCAGTCACCTGTTTTAATAGTATAGATGAAGCTGACAAGAAAAATATTATACAGGATACAGATGTGATCAACAAAAAAACATATACAACACGTTCTTGTGAAGTTGACTAAGATGCTTCCAAGTTTCAACTTGATGAAAATATGGACCGCGTCTTTGCACGTACCAAAATTTATAATAAATATGTAAAAGTAGACGAATACAAAAAATAATTTTTATGAATTTTATCGAGAGTTGAAAGAACATTTCCACGATGCTACAACTGTCAGTATAATTTGAGACAAAATCAATTGGCCTGTGTCTGAAGTGCGTCGCATGTAATTGTTTTTTTGCATTTTAATAACATCTTAAGCAAGTTGTGGATTCGTTAATGATTCCTTAAATCTTGTCGAATGCAATCAACTTTGATCATCATGTGATTATTGGATATCTTTTAACTACTTACATTTTAAAATCTGAAACCAATTCGCTAGGGATATATACTTTGTGAATGCATAATTTCAAATTAATCAGAGATACGTCGCTAAAATTGTGGTTGTTACTTAGGTATCAAATTAGATAGGTAGCAACCTATTTTGGACTTGTAATTGGAATTATATTGATTTGAATAGAATGTGAGATATATTGTTTGTTTTGAGAAGCAAGAATCTGGATGACTTTTGTTATTCTTTAAGAAAATATATAAATAAACGGACTAATCAACTGTTAGAAGTTTTAGACAACGACGTCTCTACTAACAGATTGAAAATTACCTATAGGCCTTGCTTCGCCACCAAGAACTACTTCAATATATACAAAACCCGGAAAACACATGCACACACGTAGATAAATAAATAAATAAATAAATATGTATATATATGTGTAAAGCACCTAAATAATTATGTAACTTTTATTACTGTTTATATATTCTAGCTATATTATTGTATGGTATTTTTATGTGTATCATATATCGTGATTTTAGTTAATTCCTAAGACCCAATTGTAAATCTTCATATAGCTAGCACCATTTACTAATAAAATGAAGAGAAAAAGCATAAAATATAAAATAGCACAAAAACATACCTTATCATAAATATAGCACCAAAAAAATAATTGACATTTTTAGCATTATTTTAATTATAAAGATTTTTATAGCATTATATAGTTTAGGGTTTATGATTAATTATTTAGGGATTAAGATTTATTATTAAGAGTTTAGGGTTTAGTATTTAGGGTTTAGGACAGTGTTCTAAAACGCGTTAGGTGCTCGCTAGTTGGTGGACGAACGCCTAGCGTCTAGCCGTATACGCGGACGCCTAAACGGAGCCTATGCGATTTATTATATATATATATATATAATTTTTATAGAGAATAAATCTTTAATATATTATAGTTTTAAAAAGAATAAAACATAGACTCAAGTAACAAATTGAATAAACTTTGATAAAATAAAGTAAAAATATAGTTTTAAAATATATAAATAATCTCCAACGATAATAAAAAAATCATAATCTTTATAAAAAATTAAACAAGGATATATAGTTTTTAAACTTAATCTCCAATTGAATTAATTTTTTTAGTGTAAAAACTTATAATAAATATTATTCAAACTAAATAGTCTTGACATACACAATAAAATATAATTATATAATTTTTTTAAAAAAAATTCAAAACGGCCGCCTAGAATCCGCCTAGGCACCCGCCTAGGCCGCGTAATGGCCGCCTAGACGTTATTAGGCGTCCGATTTTTTTTAAACCGTCTAACCCATCGCATAGTGTAAAATCTGAACGCTCGACCACCGTCTAGCGCCCAGGCGCCGCCTAGGCCGCGTTTTAGAACACTGGTTTAGGGTTTAGTATTTAGGGTTTATTATTTAGGTTTTAGGATTTAGTATTTAGGATTTAGTATTTAAGGTTACGGCTAATTTAGTGACAAGACATGTTTTGTGTTATTTTTATGATTTTTCTTCCTTAATGCTATATTTGTGACAAAATATGTTTTTGTGCCATTTTTGCGATTTGTCCTAAAGGGAAAACACGAACTATTAAATATGAAAAACTATGTGGCACTAATTAGTCTACGTTTTAATTTGATAGAAATGAAACAGTTATCTTAGGCAACCCTAATTAACATAACGTGTTTTGCTTCTTCGTTCGTCACCACATTGCGCTCTATAAAATAGTTCTCTCTTTGCTTCAAAATCTCCATAACACATTTCTCGTTATCTCTCCACCTCGCTCCATCTCATCTTTCTGTCTCAAGAGATGGATGGCGTTAGGGTTTCTCTTGCTTGCACTCTTCTTCTATTTGCAGTCTCTTCAATAGCTTCTGCAGCCATTGTCGAACACACCTTCAACGTAACCATACATACTTCCTCAATATAGACCATCACTTTGGTTTGTTTTGTATCGGTTCATAAATCATAACTTATAACATGATCTCATTTGAAAACCCAATTCATGTTTTACTATATCTTGTCGTTTTACTTATAAAAGATGATCTTAGAATGTGAAGTATGAGTCTGTTTTACCAACTAGTGACCAAGTGATCGCTAACGACGTGAGAGATACTTGGATTTTGCCAGGTACAAAACTTAACGATGTCTCGGCTGTGCAAACGGCAAGTGATAACGGTCGTTAACGGAAGCCTGCCTGGACCAACGATACGCGTCAAGGAGGGTGACTCGCTTGTTATCCACGTCATCAATAATTCCCCTCACAACATCACAATTCATTGGTATTCACTTAAATTCTTATTTTAATTTCTGACAAAATCATTGGTATTCATAATTCATGTGATTAATTAATAGACTATATAATAAACTTCGTCTTATATTAGTTACTACTTAAATAATGAATGATTTCGTATTGATTTTCTGACTTTACTATACGTTAGCCTTTCATAGTCCCATCGCATATAATACTCTAAAATATAATGTCTTTACCGTTATAGAAAATATAGAAACTTGGGGAGACATCATTTCCGTTTTGATTTGTTTTTTTCTTTATGGACTTTAGAGTTATGAAATCGCAACCAAAATAAAATATTTTGAATTTGTATATCCAATTAAGAAACAAATTATTTTCGAATTACAAATTGGGTTCGTTACGTTTTTGGTGATTGAATATGAATATATAGTAATATTTTTGCGTACACGTAGGCACGGGATATTTCATAGACTGACGGTTTGGGCGGATGGACCGAGCATGATAACACAATGTCCAATCCAGCCTGGCCATAGATACGCTTACAGGTTCAACATCACCGGCCAAGAAGGTACCTTGTGGTGGCATGCACACGCGTCTTTCCTACGCGCCACCGTATACGGTGCTCTCGTCATCCGCCCTAAATCCGGTCACTCTTACCCGTTTCCAAAACCACACAAAGAAGTTCCCATCTTATTCGGTACGTCTCAACGCAATAATTTTTATGTATTTAATTAATATCAAACAGTTAATTAAACTTTAGTAGCTGGTGAATAATGCGAAGGATGTTGGTCGTCGTCCATTACTTGGCCAAAAGTCTTCAATGATTTTAATTCTTACAAGATAGTAATATTAAATTAATTTTGTATTATTAAACAGGTGAATGGTGGAATACCGATGTAGTTGCGTTAGAAGAGGCTGCAATCGCCACCGGAGTTCCTCCAAACAATTCCGACGCTTATACGATCAATGGCCTACCAGGAAACCTATATCCATGCTCCAAAAACAGTGAGTCAAACAAATAAATTTACAAATTAATTAATCATAGTATAACGAGAAACACTTTTAGGTATTCATAGTAAATGACTACGACGTTCATTTGGTTGAAATAATAATCCAATGACAAGTTATAGCACGTAAGAATAGATTAAAAATTTACTAATCACACTCTTCGTATTCACTATTCATGTTATTTTGTCAAGGGTCCTTTTTTTTTTAAGTTTACGTGTTATTGGTGACGGAGTGCTAGAAATTAAAGTATACACTAAAAATAATCATATAGTGGGGGTTTAAATAAGTTGAGTGTAAACATTGTTTACATGAATGTTCTATAGCAAAAAAAAGTATTATTGGTGAAATAACGGAACAAATTATTACATGCTAGTTTATAGTAATTTTTTAAAAATACATTGAACGCTAAAATGAAATAACATACTATTCTCTCTAATCACACGCTTGCATGGATATTACGCAATAGCTATAAATATTTAGTTTCAAAAATTCCATACAACACCTAATATGATGATCATTTGCAATCTAACCATTTTTTTCTGAAATGAAATAAACAGGAATGTTTAGCCTAGACGTAGTCAAAGGAAAGTTATATTTACTCCGCATCATAAACGCGGCAATGAACATTCAAATGTTTTTCAAGATAGCCAATCACAGGCTGACAGTTGTCGCAGCCGACGCAGTCTACACCAAACCATACGTCACCGACGTCATCGTCATCGCACCGGGTCAAACAGTCGACGCGCTCCTCTACGCCGATCAGTCCATCGGCTCCTCCTACTATATGGCGGCTCATCCTTACGCCAGCGCACCCGCCGTGCCATTCCCCAACACAACCACTAGAGGCGTCATCCACTACAGCGGCGGCGGGTCGAAGCGCGTGTTGATGCCAAAACTGCCTTCTTTCTTCGACACTCCAACGGCTCACAGGTTCTACTCCAATCTGACCAGTTTGGTCGGTGGGCCTCACTGGGTCCCAGTGCCTCGTCACGTGGACGAGGAGATGCTAGTAACCTTCGGACTCGGACTAGAGGCCTGCGCAGATAACACCACGTGTCCGAAATTCTCTGCTTCCATGAACAATCACTCATTCGTCTTACCCAAGAAGCTATCTATCTTGGAAGCGGTTTTCCACGGCGTCGAAGGTATTTTCACCCCGGATTTTCCAAACCAGCCTCCGGTTAAGTTCGATTATACGGATCCCAACATAACCCAGACCAACCCGGGACTCTTGTTCGCTCAAAAATCAACGAGCGCTAAGATCTTGAAATACAACTCGACGGTGGATTTGGTGCTTCAGAACCATGCGCTTATCGCGGCGGAGAGTCATCCGATGCATCTCCATGGATTTAACTTCCATGTATTGGCTCAAGGGTTTGGTAATTATGACCCGATCCGTGATCGGAGCAAGTACAATCTCGTCGACCCGCAGTTCCGTAACACATTGGCCGTGCCTGTTGGTGGATGGGCCGTGACTCGTTTCACTGCTGATAACCCAGGTAACTTTCTATCCAATTTTTCGTACCAAAATCTCACGTGAACCGGATTCCGGTTTAGTTAAATGATTCTTAGATACATGGCTATATTGTTGATGCAACTTTTTGAAACAATGTTCAGGTGCATGGATTATGCATTGTCATATAGATGTTCACTTACCATTTGGATTAGGGATGATATTTGTGGTTGAGAACGGACCAACGAAGTCGACCACCTTGCCACCGCCACCTTCTGATCTTCCCAAATGCTAAGCTATATAAAGGTTTACTTGAAAACAATAATAAAATTTTTTAGGGCAAGGACGATAAAGTTTGGCTCAGACTAATTGAGATTTGTTTTATTTGTTTGATTTGCTCGACACATTTGTTTTGATGTAGTCGATAATTCAAAAATTTAAATTAAATTTGTAGTCCATTCAAATGTTGTGTATGTGGGTAAAGTGTGTGAATGAATATGGGTTTTTATTTTTTTCCTGTTTAAATTTTTGATATGAACACTTGGTTATGTAATTTAACTCCGGTTTAGTTTTATACCGGTATTGGGATTTACCGGTTCCCGGTAAAATGTA
Source organism: Orychophragmus violaceus (assembly GCA_030180135.1). Lineage (NCBI taxonomy): Eukaryota > Viridiplantae > Streptophyta > Magnoliopsida > Brassicales > Brassicaceae > Orychophragmus > Orychophragmus violaceus. Next base: position 97,455,005 of record CM058234.1, read on the forward strand.
TCCAAAACATTATCCTAATCAGAATATACACAAACTGAAAATTTTATCAACTGAACTTTGCGGGAAGGAGACAATGATAAAGCTGCAAGGGAGACTTCTCCAATGGAGTCCAAGCAGCTTTATTCCGTCGATTAACACGGCAATTAAAACGAAACATCTCCCTATCTCCGCCTGTGTCGTCGAGCGGAATCAAGAGCTGACGGCGAGGGAGAGGCGGCAGCTCCGGAACGAGCGGCGGGAGAGCAAATCGGGGTATAGTTGGCGAGAAGAAGTCGAAGAACGTCTGATTAAGAAACCGAAGAAACGGTATGCGACGTGGACGGAGGAGCTGAATCTGGACACTTTGGCTGATTCCGGTCCGCAATGGTGGGCGGTTAGGGTCTCGAGAGTTCGTGGTCATGAGACTGCTCAAATCTTAGCTCGAGCTCTGGCTCGTCAATTCCCTGAGATGGAATTCCAGGTACTTTTTCATTTACTGGAATTTTTTTGTTATAATGTGTGATCTTGTGTTTGAAAAATTGACAAATTGAGATTGATTGAGATAAAACAAAAGGTACCTGAGAAAAATTGTTGATAAAATCTTAATAGTTGTGTTGATTGGCATGTGAAGAGGTTGTTTCAAGATCTAAACTTTCCTCAAATCGAATTCATGGTGTGATCTTAAATTTGTATCTTTGACAATGAGATGAGGCCAATGGTATCTTAGAGAGTTGGTTGAGCTTAATGTTTTGGAAGTTCTGAACAATGAATCTAGAGGTCATTGAGAAAGTTCATGAATTGATGTTGATACAAATGAGTTCAGGTTTATGCTCCAGCTGTTCAGGTGAAGAGGAAGCTAAAGAACGGTTCTATATCTGTTAAACCGAAACCCGTGTTCCCGGGCTGCATTTTCATCAGATGTTTATTGAACAAAGAGATCCATGACGCCATAAGAGAAGTTGAGGGAGTCGGAGGTTTCATAGGTTCAAAAGTTGGAAACACGTGAGTATTCTCACTCCCGCTCTCACTCTCTATGTGTGTGAATTGATTTGTATCTGCATTTTTGCAGTAAGAGACAGATTAATAAACCAAGACCGGTAGACGAAAGTGATTTAGAAGCCATTTTCAAACAAGCAAAAGAAGCACAAGAAAAAGCAGACTTTGAGTTCGAGGAGACACAACTAGCTGAGGAAGAAGCAAGTTTAGCATCGCAGAAACTTCTAGCATCTAGTTCAGATGTTATTGAGACTGTAGAATCTCTCGCAGAAACTAAACCGAAAAGAGCTTCGAGAAAAGCTACTGAAACAAAGGATCCTCCGAAGGTAAAGAAGAAGAAACTTGCGGCTGGTTCCACAGTTCGAGTTCTGTCAGGGACATTTGCAGAATTTGTTGGCAACCTAAAGAAACTGAACCGCAAAACCGCTAAGGTACGAAGTAGTTTTAAGCTCATTGTCTGAATAGAAAAGCTTGCACACATGTGTTTGCTTATGTCTGTCTATTCTGTGACTGCAGGCAACAGTGGGATTCACTTTGTTTGGGAAGGAGACTCTAGTTGAAATTGACGTCAATGAACTTGTTCCTGAGATTCAGTCTTGAAAATTGTTCGGAGAATGTGATTTTTTTGGTTTGGCTAGAAATGCAATGCAGTATTGTTTGGGAAATGACTCCGTATCTTTAGAGAAATATAAGTCAGGGAGGGACCATAAAGATCAAACATCTTGCTGTTTTAACACGGATTAATCTGTACTAAACTGTGTCCCGTTTCGATATCTCAAAAGCAGAATGCATGCTGTTTTCCAATGGGTCAAAATCCACATTTTCAGACAATTGGTAAAATGCTGGGCCCATTTTCGTAAAAGCCCAATATCATCGAAGTAAACAAGAACCGTCAGATCAGAAGCAAATCAAATACAAACCGTTAGATTCAGAACGCTAAGGAAGCCCTAGATTCATTTTCTCCTCTGGCCATTTCGTCAAGTATAAAATGACTGAAACCAAAACCCTAGTTTCTTTTATCTCCGTCGAACACTTTTGCAGACAAAAGGACTCAATCCAGTCTCATCCCGTCCCGTGAGCAACAATGGTGAAGGCAACAAAGGCAGAGAAGAAGATCGCCTATGACGCAAAGCTATGTCAGCTTATCGACGAGTTCACTCAGATCTTAGTCGTTGCCGCCGACAACGTTGGATCGACTCAGCTCCAGAACATCAGGAAGGGTCTTCGTGGAGACTCAGTGGTACTCATGGGAAAGAACACTATGATGAAGCGTTCAGTTAAGATTCACGCTGAGAACACTGGAAACACTGGAATCCTGAACCTGCTTCCCCTCCTTCAGGTCGATCTCGATAAATGTTTTGTGAAATTTTTGTGTTTGTAGGCATTAGATTGTGATTGCGATGGTTCTATGTTTGTAATTTTAGGGAAATGTTGGTTTGATCTTCACCAAGGGTGACCTCAAGGAAGTGAGCGAGGAGGTTGCCAAGTACAAGGTTAGTTTCACATATAGCTGTTCGTTTATGAGGAACCCATAGCTCTGTTAATGCTTTCTCAATGTGATTGGATTGAACTCTCTCATTTATGTCTGTCTTGTAATATGAACAGGTTGGTGCTCCAGCTCGTGTGGGTTTGGTTGCCCCAATTGATGTGGTTGTCCAGCCTGGAAACACTGGTCTTGATCCATCCCAAACATCTTTCTTCCAGGTTTGCTTAATCTTGCTTTGTTGTACTCTACTTGTTTTGCTTGTAATACCAAATTTGAAGTTCTTATCAAGTCATAAATGTGTTTTGGGATTTGTAGGTTCTTAACATCCCAACTAAGATTAACAAGGGTACAGTCGAAATCATCACCCCTGTTGAGCTCATCAAGCAAGGTGACAAGGTCGGTTCTTCTGAGGCGGCCCTTCTAGCCAAGCTCGGAATCAGGCCGTTCTCGTATGGTCTTGTTGTCCAGTCGGTTTATGACAATGGCTCAGTCTTCAGCCCTGAGGTCCTTGATCTTACAGAAGATGATCTTGTCGAGAAATTTGCTGCTGGTATCTCCATGGTCACTTCTTTGGCTCTAGCTGTCTCTTACCCTACTCTTGCTGCTGCACCGCACATGTTCATCAATGCATACAAGAATGCCTTAGCTATCTCTGTTGCCACTGAGTACACTTTCCCTCAAGCAGAGAAGGTCAAGGAGTTCTTGAAGGTTTGTCATCAACTTCTGATGTGATATTGTTGCTTGTCTTATTATGTATTGATGTTAACTCTCGGGCGTAATTGTGAATGCAGGATCCTAGCAAGTTTGCTGTTGCTGTAGCGGCGGTGTCTGCGGATGCAGGTGGTGGTGCTTCAGCTGGAGCTGCCAAGGTAGAGGAGAATAAGGAAGTGGTTGAGGAATCAGATGAAGAAGACTATGGTGGTTTCGATATGTTCGGTGATGAGTAGATTATTATATCTATCAACGTTACCTTTCTGTCGATGCTTTAAATTTTGCTTCGTTTGTAGTATGATGTTCTCAATTTTCTTGTTTTTGGGCAGTTCAAATTTATGCTACAATCTTTTTAGTTTGAACATTTTGCTTCGTAAGAATCCATCAAAAACCATCAAACCAATTTAAACGTTTAGTCAGCAATTGTTACATGGAGACCTAAAATCATGCTGCCTTTTGTCATTCCCACTTCCCCTAAGCTTACTTCATGTTGTGTTGATAACTTCTTGATGTAACAAACTGAAATCGAACTTCTTGCCCACATAAAAACGTTGTATTAAGTAGCTAGCTAGAGGAGAAGTTAGCCGATAAACTGTCCTTTTGAATCCCATGGCCGAGTTTCGAAAGACTTGCCAATGATGCTTCGTTTGTCATTCACAGTTCCACCTTCTGTTTGGTACTCTGGAAAGTAATCAATGAATGTTTTTGTGCCTAACTCATTTACTCCATTGAACAGAAAATCTCTCAGCAACGCCTGATTATGTTCAAAATCATTGATTAACAACATCTTCACATATTAATTTAGGACAACGAGTGAAACACTAATCGGATCTTCAATCATCATACCTTTGCCTTTTCTTCACCAACTAGTTTCCTAAGAAGAGCATGTCCAGGATCCTGCCAACACCAGAATAAGATTCAGGGTTAACAACAATACAGATACACTGTCTGATCAAAAATGCACATTTTTGAATGATTAGGAGGTTCGGGGCTGTGGGCCTGTACATATCCCTAGGGCGGGGTCTAGACTAAGTTAAATTTACTTTCCTTCGGAGAGAAAACCTTTCCCAACGTGAATCGAAAACAGGTTAACAGAAGGCTACTAGCCGACCCTTACCAACTGAGTCAACTCTTGTTGCTAAAATGCGCAAAACTACAAATGAAAGTAATCACCTTTTGTGCCCGCCATGTCAGGTATTTGTGTTGTGCTTCACAATTGGCTCTCACCTGAGATGGTTCCATCTCATCCTTCACTTGGATTGTCATCTCAAGCCATGCCTATAAAGTAGATCCACTCATGTTTGACTGTTAAACCTTACCTTTAGACCAGCACAAAATTTGAGTATACCTGATAGTATTCAAGGAACGCAGAGAACAAAGCCTTATGTTTTTCTTGGCTAGACGAAAATCTAGTCCACATCACCAAAGGAGAAAAAAACTTTATGGATTCACCAGTCAGTTTTCCTCCCCATGGGAAAATCTGCAAGAAATCTAAGATCAGTCATCTATATGATGATTAACTTCATATACACATGCAGTTAGTGTTTCTACACATTTCTTGTTATTACCTCAGCATATTTGTGATATATGGACATAATGTTTTTGTAATACTTGTCTTGGTAATCTGTCTGGTCAGTCAACTGATGCAAAGGATTTAGGTCCCTAAAAGAAGAGAACATAGTCAGCTTTTGGACATCAAGTCTCCATCTTTCGACAACACAGACATGATTGACTTACAAGACCACTATGTTTATGTTGGCAGATGTGAAGAAGTTAGCACAGAATATGGGGGTATCATACTCAGGCTTCATGAAACCAGCAAAGTCAAAAACCTGCACATCATACCCAATAAGAAAAATATAATAATCATAGATCATTTGATGGTAAGGAATGAAATGTAAAGCAACATTTTTTAAACCTGCTTGAAGTTCATATCCACAGAGATAAATGCAATCAATTTGTATATAGATACTACTGCTGGAAATCTTCAAGACAGACAATAATACCTGCATTGTCTCGTTCTCAATGGCCATGCTCCGCAAGAGTCTAATCTTTGGAGATTTGAATGCAAGCATTTGAATTTGTGTTTTCCCATCAAGTCCTGTCATGCTACTGTACCTTTCCTGAAACAGTTTGATGGTTAGAAAAATTAGCAGCCTTTAACAGTGGAGGATTGCCACAGAAACCATTCACCCAACGGATGTGCGATATTTAATAGGCCCCTCTCGAGATGTGTGTGAGAAAGCCCAACATCTCGGAAATACCACACACTTTCCGAATATGTGGCCTAACTCAACCCAAAAGCTAGCTCAAGAGTGGAGGATTGCCACACACTTCTATATTGCCCAAAGACCATTCACCCAACCAATGTGGGATATTTAATAAATGTATAATAGATTTATAGTTTATATGTGTTAAACTAATGCCATAGCTAGAAATAATTGGATCATGACTGACTTCACCAGAATCTTTGATACAGATAAATAAGACAGCTAAGGATGTTCTTCTAACACTTTATATACTTACCTTGTTTGTCCAAATGACAACTCAACTCAATCTACCATAATTCATAGTATTTTAACACTTATATTCTGCAATAATAAACGAAAATGTCATTGCACACTAACTACCTGGAGAGGAGAAGGTTCAAGAACGACCCTCTTCCTGGTTTCTTCTAGAGCAGACTCGGCGAATTCCTTATACGAAACAGCAGAGGGTCTGAATAAGAATCTTTGATTTCTCCTTCTCAACGTGATATAGGTGTTCTTCGGGCTTGACGAGATAAGTACAGGTGAGTTTGGTGTCTTGAAGCATGGCCCAATTGAAGATCCAAACTTCATTGATAAAGCTAAGAAGAACACTCAACACACACAAAAATAAAGTGAAGATAACGTCTTCTTCCTCTGTCCCCTTCCTGAGCTCTCTTCAATTCTTCGTACTGAAACGAAAGATCTTAATCTAAGAGCAAGAGCGAAATTGAACTGATGAAAGAAGAAGAAGAAGAACTGGATATGATTTCATTAATTTAAAAATTAATTATTCATATACGTTTTCAAGGTCGGGCCGGGAATTGGGCTTTAGCCTACTTGACACGTACTAAAGTAATCTATATTAATTTCGATTTTATTTCTTTTTCTTTTTACTTTTCACAAGTAGTCAAGGTGAGTCACAGTAATCTTGTTGTTCTTGATGATGATAAAGAGAACAGGATTAGTCTTGAGGGTTTTGGTTGATATAAACAAGAAACAAGAAGGTTTCGTACTCTTTAGATACAGCGGCATACTCTTTCAAGCTTCAGTGTCTATATTTTCAATGCCCAAATTTGCAACATTTCTGTTAAGATCATGATAACAACCTAGAACATGCGGAAACTTTTGAGTTTTCTCATGCAATCTATAGCCATAGTCCTCACTGGAAGTGTCAAAATGCTGTTTTAAGTTATAGCTACGTGATCAGATGTTGAAGTCTTACAATGATAAAAGGTTATGATCTCATAGAATATGAAATGTTGTTAGTAAGCTCATTATAAGAAAATGTGAATTGGTGATATTAGGTTTACGAGTAGCTGCCAGTCTGGTTCTGAAAGTTCAGAGAGACTACTATTTTTATGTTTTCAGAGACAATGAATATTTCTGAGACCATTAACCTTAAATCACGAAACAAAATGCTTACAGAAGACCATAAATATCAACTAGAGAGTCTTAAAAGACTTCACAAAAACAGATGAAATTAAAGGAGAAACATAATCTAACAACCATAAGAAAGATGCAGTTCCATTTGAGTTTCTTCAGAGAATCTTAAGGACCTGTATGAACAGCAGGTTCAAAACTTAACAAAGAGGCAAAAAGACATACTTAAGATTTGAAAAATGGAGGATATATAATGTTAAGAATAAACGTATGCTTCACAAATGCTAACAACCTGTTTCTTTGGATTCTTTGCAAGCATTCTTGATAGACCATTAGTTAATGCAGAACGGGAGATTAAGGAAGCTCTGAGAATGTTGATGAGCTGCAACATAAACAGTTACTAATGAGGTACAAGGATCATACCAAAAAAAAAAAGGGGGGGGGGGGGGGGTATACCTTTGCTTTGGAGATGCTGATTTCCTGCTCCTCAAGATCACTCATGTTGTTGATTCTGTTCTTCAGAAACAAGCCAATGGTTGAAGATGAACTCATCGGGGTTATAACCAGATCATCTGTCACAATAAACCTTGTATCTCTCTTCACAAACCCAACACCATTTTTTGAGGGAGCCCCGGACTTGACTTTTGGGTCTGTTGGTATCACACTTATAATTCTTGGTGATGGATCATCTGGGGTATTAACATCCCTTAATAACGGAGGCAAAGACGTATAAGAATATATCATTGCTGGATGAGATGGAATATCAAGAATTTGTTTACTGCATGTATAATAATAAGGGATCTCCAATGGACTGGAAGCTGTAGCTTCTCTACACTCACTTCGGACCAAATTTCCAACACATCCCAAAACTGCATTATCATTTAATAATGACCATGCCAACTCAAGAGGGAGAGCCAGAAGACTAAGAAGAGAATCAACAAAGTCTTCGCTGCACTCTACATAAAAGATCTTCTTGTCAAATATTTTCACATGATACTCATGGCCTCCTTTGAAGCATCCAACTTCTACCGTAGGTGTAGACAAGTATGTTTTTGGCCTTTCCAGATGAGGTTTTCTGAGGAATGTTTGTGATAACGGAAATTCCGAAGCAATAATATTTCCAAGTAGAGACAAGACCTAAACTTAGATAAGATTAGAATGAAGAAACATAAAAGAAAATGAATGACGTAGTGAACAAGGTACCTCTTCAAAACCAACATCAAGATGAGTCTCCTGCAAGTCATCAACATCTCCATATCCTAGTAGGTTGAGCTCATTTGCAATAACACCAAGAGAGCTCAGTTTCACTCTCAGATCATCAGTGATAATGTAAGAAGAACGATATCTTACAAACACTCCATCTTCATTATTTCTTATCGGATTTCCAATTTGATCTTCCTCTGAAACATAAAGCTGGCTTGTCATCAAATCTCCACAGCTACACCTCGAAGTGTTGAAATTGCTGTATTGCTTACAACTTTCCTTTGAGCATGTGAAGAACTTTGTAGCCTCAGTATCATCTATGTTGAGCTTCAGCTTCCTGCAATGGATCTCCTTAGTACTCCTCGGATAAAGTAACATACTTTTGCAAGCCTCAGTCTCGAAATCATCAATGGCCATATTCGAAACACTTCTGTAGATGTTGTTAAAACACCCTACACTCGGTTTCTGAGACTTATGCTTCTCAAGCAGTCTGAAAATGGTGCCCATGGGGAGGGTTAGAAGACTGAAGAGGACATCAACAAAAGACATACAAGACTCAGCCAGAACAACTTTGTTTCTCTTCTCATCAACTAGAAGTCTCAGACTAAACTTTGTTTTCTCTGAGCTTTTCTCCATTGGATGGAAAAACAAAGGAGGAAAAGGAATGGTTGAAGATTGTTTACCAATCAAGTTCTGCGTATAGAAGGGTAACAACGATTAACTTCTATATATAGTGAACCACCAAGCTTTGGACTTGAGAATAGCAAGAGGTTTCTAATACTATTATCTGACATTAAATGAACATAATGATTCAAACATCGAAACCAAACAAAAACTTTGATCTTCCCCATGGCCGTGTGGTTGAAACACATGTCCCAGTGAATTACTAGTATTAAGATACTCCATTTAACGAGAAATGAGAGTACTCTAGGACTTGTCAAGGGAGAAATGAATTTTATAGTGTCAGATGATCTGGTCGTCACTGCGATGAACTCATCCCCAACAGTTTCATTACTAAGCAAGTTGCAGATGAATATCAGTGATATCGAGGAGCAAGTTTATTAGCATTGGCAAAGTTGAAGTACTTATATCTACTCTTTGTTTTTTTTCAGCTTACTGAAGGTTGTTTGATCACAACCTCTGCGTTATCCAATGGTCTCTCCAGCTTCCTCTCAAAGATGAAGCTAAAAGAAACAACCTCATCAGAATTTAAGATATCAAAATCTGAAAAAATCCTTTGATTCTTATACTGTCATCACTTTGAAGCTGGAGGAACCTCTATGGCTAGCATTGTTCTTGCTTCACTCACTTACATTCCCTTCATTCTTGATTTTGAAGTATTGATGAAGTTGCTATGTGACTAATTGTGTCTTCTTTTTTCTTGTCTTGCTGCAGAATCTTTGTAAGAAAGACTTTGGATTTGAATGTGCTTGTAGTGATATCATTGTGAGATTAATCGATAGGAGCCAAACTGACTCGAGTAGAATACTCACCTTATGTTCTTAACGTGCCACTAATTGTTATTACAGAATCCTAATGTAGAATTGCAGTGTGTTCTTTAGGTTATTGCAAATGTCTCCATGTTGAAGATCTTGACCATAGTTTGAAGTTATTATGGTGTGAAGAAAGAAATGGATTTGACGCTTGAGTTAGATGTTCAAAGTCATTTCATTATCATTCATCAATCACTTGGAAGTTAGAATTTGTGATTAAAAAAATATAGACTATATATTAACAATATCCGTTGTAGTCTAGCTGGTTAGGATACTCGGCTCTCACCCGAGAGACCCGGGTTCGAGTCCCGGCAACGGAGCTTTTTTTTCGTAATTTCCCATTTTTAATTATTTGTCCTATGTTTGATTATGAAATACTTGAAATTCTATCTATGTTCCGAGCACGACTCGCCATGTTTTGACAATTTAACATTTTCAAACTTTGTGCTAATCTGGTCCTATATTTACTAATTTTTCAATGAGAAAAGGCATAAAATAGCACAAAAAACATACCTTATCATAAATATAGCACCAAGAGAAATAATTCACATTTTTAGCATTATTTTAATTATAAAGACTTTTATAGCATTATATAATTTAGGGTTTAGGGTTAATTATTTAGGGTTTAGGGTTTATTATTTAGGGTTTAGGGTTTAATATTTAGGGTTTAGGGTTTATTATTCAAGGTTAGGATTTAGTATTTAGGGTTTAGGGTTTAGTATTTAAGATTTAGGGTTATGGCTAATTTAGTGACAAAACATATTTTTGTGCTATTTTTACGATTTTTCTTCCTTGATGCTATATTTTTGACAAGTCATATTTTTTATGCTATTAATGCGATTTGCCATTTTTCAATTTAATTTAGACAAAAGGCAAAAAATACAATAAAGGCTACAAGCCTACAAGTTGTCCAAATAATAAAAGTTTTTATTTATCATGAAAAATTCTTTTTATTTTCTCCACAATCCTTTGTATTTATATTCATTTTCCGCTGTCATTTGGTAAACTAGGTGATGTACATTCCGCGCACGCGCGGAATGGAGTAACATTTAACCTTGGTATGTAATTGTCTTTATTCATATTATCTTTTAAAGCTATTTTATGGGTTTAAAAATATGTATCCGCCAATTTTATGTCTATTTTAAGTTAACACTCATTTGATTATTTTGTCACTGAAATTCTTTGCTTGAAATTTCAAATAATTTGTAGATTTTTTTATTGTGTTTTTTGCTTATTTTGAGAACAAAATATGGGTCGTCTATTTTTGTGAGCAATATTTCCTCTTGTATTTGCAGCTTTCGCCATGTGATGATTATCCTCTTTTCCGAATAACCCTTATATTTTCTCCGACCAGAATATTACGTTTCCTTTCATTTGTATTATTAAGCACTCGAGATATATTTACCAACATCCCTAAATATCAGGGGGAAAAAACAACTTGCTTTCGATTCATCATCTTCTACGTCTTCTATCGAACACCCTTTTGTCTTCATCTTTTTGTCCGAGTGATAGAGTCAGAGAAGATACTCAACTCAGATCAGAACCTGCTTCTGCGGTTGTTGCGTACATCAATTTGGTCTCAAATTGCTCTTTGCTGCATCATTGACAAACATATGTTTAATTTCCTTTTTCTACTTATAGCATCAAGTGCAGGGCAATTTATTTGGGACAAATGATGAAGGTTTCTTGAAATGAGCAAAAACAAAAGGAAATGTTGTATTATGAGAGGACGAACCTTTGATAGGGTGGAAGCTTAAGAAGGTTCATACAAGTGGCTGATGTCATGTCGGTAGTTTATCAACTGCTTCATTACTCGCGCTACCAAAAGTCCTGAAACACATTGATCAACGATGATGGATCTTTTTTAGACTGTGTTACTGCCTAGAGCACGATTTTGAGTCTGTGTAAGGTCACCTCTACATACAAAATGTAGGTTCCAAGTATTTGAAACCGAGTAGTGGTCCTCTTGAACAGCCCGTCACAAATCTGGAATTAAAGATGATATATGTTAGTTATCTCTCAGTTCCGTTGAAGAACACACACAAAAGACTCCTATGGTGATTGGGTAGAAGGGTTAACTTAACTTAATTTAAGAATTTCTTCTGGTTTTCGGTTGAGAAGCTTTTCATTACTTCCCAGAACATACCAATCACATGACGTCCCTGTCAAGAACAAAACGATGTAATCATATAACAATGTTCCAAACACACAATGGCCAAAGTTACATTTTACCATGTTATGATTAGGTCGTCATAACGTTAGTGCGACTCAATTTATCCTAATCCAAGCAATGGTTTTATTTTTTGGGACGAAAAAAAGTTGTGGTCTTTGTAGAAATTGTTCCTCTCTTTATCACCATCTCAAACTTTGGAACCTTCTACGTGATCCTATGGTTAACAAATGTTTCTGATTATCCTGTTGAATTGGAAGCATAAGAAACAAATACAACCGATGAAAATGGTATCAGTTTACGGTAGCTGCCAGAACAAAATCGAAAGACTGAAAATTTTTGGGAACCTAATTCGTGTTTTTTCTCCCAAATCAATACCCGTTTGGGACAGACTAACTGTATTTATCTGTGCAAACAAATGCGGACTCAAAGATTCATTTAACATGTAATATTGATTCAACGTAGAAGATGATTTCAGATGTTAAATCAAAGAGGTAATTATCCAGGGATCTCCCAAAAATACGACGTTTGCTGTATCGTCAAGCATCTTGCCGATTCCAGATCCGTGATCTAGATCTGAAGAAGCTTCACCGCAAACGCTAACAAACTCCGAATACGGCATGTAGCTACTCCCAGTCTCTCTAAGCTTTTTTTTTCACGATTTCGATCTGCGCCGCTCTAAGCAGCTTCTTCGTATCTTCCACCGTCAAACTCGGCGTCTCCGCCTCCGACTTTACCTCAGGAATCGACATCGGCGGAGAAAGTCCGACTAATCGGATCCGGTCCTTGCTGCCATCGATTTCACGGAGTTTCTCAATCAAGCTCTCTCTCACCGACATAGCGCTGTTTTTGCAAAAAGCACCGCGAAATCCTGGAATCTCCAGCCTCAGGAGCAATTTTGGTATCTCCTGATTCTTTCGGAACTCTGGTTCGCACAACTAACGAATACGACGATTTAAGACAATTCATTAAACTCTGGGATGCTACATTTGTGATGTTGAAGAGATGTTTCGACGGATGTTTTCTCGTCGCCATTGACAAACAATTTTTTCTTTCTCAAGAGAGAAATATGAAAAGTTAAAATTAAATCAAATTTTTGTAAAAATTATAAATGTCAAAACGTAAACCACATACACAAAATGGTAATGCTGAGGTGACAGTATGAGAGGAGAATAAATTTGTCTCTCGTTATATATATGATTAATCCACATTAAAAATGTGTTAAAGGTTTAGGTTATTTATTATCAAGAGATTATTAGCCTTTTTTTCGGTTACCAATAAGTTTTTGCCTCGACTGACCACTATATATATCGAAGACTTTCTCATCGGATTCTTTCCCTAACTAATCTTCTCTCTCCTTGGTCTGTTTTTTCTCTCTCTAGGGTTCCGATTTCAATTTTGTTTCCACTGAACCCGCGATTAAACTGAACCTTCACCCTCTTTAGCCATCTCCGATTGATTTCCTCGGCATCAACGAAGCTTTTTTCTCTGTTTCTAAGAACCCTGGATGTCGCTTCGGAAGCTTTAATTCCTTCAGTTGATTCATCGTATGTTGGTTGCTCTCGGTGAGTTTTCACACTTGTTAGTGACAGGACTGATTTCTCGCCGGGATGTTATCGAGAAGGGGATGTATTTGAAATGCTCGGCTGAGATTTTGTTGATTCGTTGCTTCTAGGGTTTGGTAGCTGATAAATGTCTGAGAAGGAAACCGAGTTTATGTGGATCTCTTGCACTGCTGTGAATCTTATTTGCTCAATTTTGGAAGGGATTTTGTTTTGCTTTTCTCTTGCCTTCAGATATGACTTAGGTAGCTTCGTGCATGTGTTAGGTTAATGCTGTTCACTTGCCCGTGAATGGTTGCTACGATGGACTTAAATGCTTCACCCCAACCTGAAGAAGATGATGAACCCTATGTTAGACATCTAGAAGACTATTCGTCTCGTGATGACAAGATAGAGTCTGCCGTTGAAATACAAAGACGGGTACTATTGATTTTCCAGACTGTACTATACAATAAACTAAAGTCTTAGTTAAATATGCCCTGAGCCTGAGGATGGATTACAAATTTGTTTCAGGAACGTGAAGAGAGAAGGAAACGAATGAGATATGACAAGCCAACGCATAACTCTCAGCCAGTTTTCCGTGATCAATATTACCAGAATCGAAATACTAAAGCTTATGATAGATACAAGATCCCTCAAGGTAAGATTCCTTGGCTATTTCTTATCATTTTGTGGCTAATGTTTATAAACGGCTTCTGAAACTTTTTGGCTAGTATTTGTCTTTTTCCCCGTTTAAGCCAATGCTTTAAATAGGGTGACTCTTTGACAGCCTGTCCAATATCACAGGTTGGCTAGATTGCCCTCCTTCTGGGTCTGAGATAGGATTCCTCGTTCCTTCAAAAGTACCCCTGAATGAAGCTTACAACAGTCATGTGCCTCCTGGATGTAGATACTCTTTTAAGCAGGTGGTTCATAACCAGAGGATAGCTGGGAGAAAGGTAATTTTTGGAATTTATTCTCCCCTGCTTTGTTGTAAATATGTGTATGTATTATTACTGTTTTGGTGATATAACTTACTGTGGGATGTTACTATCTTTTTCAGCTTGGTCTAGTGATTGATTTGACAAATACAACTCGTTACTATTCTTCAACAGACTTAAAGAAAGAAGGCATTAAGCATGTTAAGGTAACTGGAATACATACTGTCTATAGCTTCAACAGATTGCTTTATCTTTAGTATTCTTTGCTTGTAGATTGCATGCAGAGGTCGTGATGCAGTGCCAGATAATGTGTCTGTCAACACGTTTGTCAATGAGGTATGTGTTTTTTGTAGTCAAAATTCATGTCATAAATGTTTACCTGAAAGCTGTATTTTATTTTCTCTTGATGCTCTTCATAAAAGTAAGTTTGTCTACTTTTAGTAGCTCACTTAAGAAAATTGTCTTCAGGTTAATCAGTTCGTCCTAAATCTAAAACAGTCAAAGAAGTATATTCTCGTCCACTGTACACATGGGCATAACCGAACAGGGTTTATGATAGTTCATTATCTTATGCGATCTGGGCCTATGAATGTTACGCAGGTGAGTTTTCATTTCTGTCGTTGTATTTTTCCACTTAATGTACATCCTAAGAGTAAAGTATCTTATCATATGATGTTTTTGTCAGGCACTAAAAATCTTTTCTGATGCCCGCCCCCCTGGGATCTATAAACCAGACTATATTGATGCTTTATACACGTTTTATCACGAAATAAAACCTGAGAGTGTTATTTGCCCATCAACTCCGGAATGGAAGAGGTCCACCGAGCTTGATTTAAATGGTGAAGCTGTACCAGATGATGATGATGATGATGGTGGTCCGGCTGGTCCTGTGCAAGTAAGCTCGGTGCTAACAAATGATTGTTTATTTAGCTGATCACATATATATAGATTACAGAAATTGTCATTCCAATTAGTTTCTTGCACATTTTCGTAAGCTTCAGACATGCCTTTTTCATTGTTAGTTAGGGGAAACCACCTGAAGAAGGGCTTATTACTGAATTCGAGCTTCAGAATCATTGTTTCTATGCCATTTTATCAATTATTAGTGATCTTTGAAAACAATGGTATTGCCTAAAGAAAGAAACCTCTGACATGGGTTTAGATAGGTTTTCAGAAGCATATTGATGGGTACAGTTGAGTCTATCCAAGGTTGATAAATCTTAAAACAGTGTTCACCTTGTTTCCCTGCTTTTTTGGTGGACAGTTGTGTATAGTTTTTTTAACTGCCTTACTGTTTCAGGAGGAAGCCCATCAGGTGGAAGTCAAGATGTCAAATGATGACGTTTTGGGTGATGAAATACCCCCTGACCAGGAGGAAGGTTACCGGCAATTCTTTTATAGGATGCTAGCGCTGAATATTGGGGTAGGGATCTTAAAATCGTTTCAGGATGTTCACCCAATATATTATGTAGTTGAATCTATGAGTATCTCACACTTGATGTTCAGTTTCAATTCGCTTTGGTGTAAATGCCTTTTAATCTCGTGATTGATGTCTCTTGCTCTGCTGTCATATGTCCTTCTATTGTGACGCTATTTGAGAAAATTGCAAAAGTAGGATGTGGTAATTTGAAATGAGAACGTTATCTTGATCGTCATGGTACTGGTGAGTATGAAAAAAAGTTTTCCTTGGCTTTTTGGTACTTAGCGGGTTATTTGGTTTCTGCTACTTATTTTCATTGTTTGGTATTGTTGTGCTCAGGTCAGAAAAGATTAATTTTTGTTTTCATACCCTTATATCTTCATTTTTTCTTTATTGGCGCCATCTAACATTGTGCTTGCTGAATTTACTTTTCTCTAATCTAGGGAAGAGGATGTTCGCAATTTCCAGGTTCACACCCTGTCTCCTTAAACAGGTATGACTATTTGCGTTGCCATTTGTAGTGCATCCAAAGAGGATTGAACTAGTGTATTCCCTTAGTTTCAGGTTAAATTAGTCCTTACAATTTGCAGTGCTCAAGTCTCAAATTTTGATTTACTTGTGCTAAACAGGGATAATTTGCAACTCTTGAGGCAACGGTACTATTATGCAACGTGGAAGGCTGATGGAACGCGATATATGATGCTGCTAACAGTAGATGGATGTTATATAGTAGATAGGAGCTTTAGATTTCGGAGGGTACAGATGCGATTCCCCTTCAAGCACCCAACAGAAGTGAGTAATCTTCCATCTTTGTTGAGTTGGTGTGTATCGATATGTACCCAAAACTTGTGAATTTTCTGACTTCTTTGTTTTTGGTTGCCAGGGCATATCTGATAAAGTGCACCATTACACATTGCTTGATGGAGAAATGATCATCGATACCTTGCCAGATAAACAAAGACAGGAGAGGAGATACCTAATCTATGACATGGTAGCAATCAACGGCCAATCAGTTGTAGAGGTTGGAACTCTCATTATTTATTTTCTTTCTGTGATCGATAATGGTTGGACTGGTTCACATAATTTAAATTGGCTCAAAAGGATCTCAAGCTTCTTTAGCTCAATATCCGAATATGTATTGATGCACATCGTAAAATACTGTAGATGACCATTGTATTGATGCAGTTAAGCCTATGAGAATTGTGAACATAAATGATACTTTTGGTCATCTAGAACATCTGATGCCCCATGCAAATACTTGTCCATCATTTGTTGCAGTTCGGTATTCTTTGTTGCAGACAGTTATCCTTCATACAATTTATTTACGAACATACACACCTGTCAGTTGTATAGAGTCTCAACTAGTTGTTTGGCTTTCTGTATCATGTGTTATTTGGTGAAGATTCTAATGACATGCTGCTTGATTCAATGTGGACCAGCGGCCTTTTTATGAAAGATGGAAGATGCTCGAGAAGGAGGTGATAGAAACCCGTAATCATGAGAAGGCCAGAAGTCATATCTACAGATATGACCTTGAGCCTTTTAGGGTGCGTACTACATTTTTTCCTCATACCATATTCCATTCTTGCAATTCCTTCTTCCTTGTAAAATTGTTCATAGAGCTAATACAATTGTTTTCTCGACTAGGTACGGCGAAAGGATTTCTGGTTGCTTTCTGCAGTTGAGAAGGTTTTGAAGGGTTTCATACCATCACTTTCACATGAAGCCGACGGCCTAATCTTTCAGGTACGGGGACAGAAAGGAGACTTCTGATGTTAGACTTTATGTCAAAGCGATATTTTTACACAAATGCAGAGACAGTGAAGTTTAGTTTTAGTACAGCTTCTTAATAAATATGTGAATTCTGCTTTTCTGTTAACAGGGCTGGGATGACCCTTATGTTCCCCGAACTCATGAAGGTCTGTTGAAGTGGAAGTATCCCGAAATGAACTCGGTCGACTTTTTATACGAGCAGGATGAGAGTGGCCGTGGGATGCTCTCCTTGTTTGAAAGAGGGAAGAAGAAGCATATGGATGGAAATACTGTTGTTTTCAGAGGTGTGTATGGTGACTGCTTACATTTGTAGTTACTAAACACCATCAATCATAACTTGCTACACTATTTCGAAGAACTACTAGCTGCTAATACTGAAACTGCAACAGATGATTCAGACCCTGCCGAGTACTCCGGGAAGATTGTAGAGTGTTCTTGGGATCAAGATGAGAAAGTCTGGGTTAGCATGCGGGTCAGGGTCGATAAATCAACCCCAAATGATATCAACACTTACAGAAAAGTCAGTACTTCTTGTCTTACCATCTTATATTACAAATTATGTCTCTCAAATGTCCTCGACCTCGAATAAGACTTTAAGCGTTTCTAAACCGTTATGAATGTTAAAAAATAGGTGATGAGAAGCATAAAGGACAACATCACAGAGGATGTCTTGCTGCAGGAGATAAGTGAGATCATTCGTTTGCCTATGTATGCTGATCGTATTCAGATGGATAGCAAAGCTGCACGCCGCAGATGAAACAAAGATGGTGGTCTGTTATGGCCGGTAATGCGTGTTGCTTCTCTTTGCGAATCTCTGGTGCTTCTGTACTGACATTGTACGTAAGAATCCCGGTTTCGAGAAGCTGTAGGGTTTATTGTGAATCGAGGCTTATGTGATGATGGTTTAAGCTTTGCATGTTAAGTGATTGATTCATGTGTTTAGATGGAGAAGCTGTTGTAATGGTACAAGTAATAGTGTACTTAGGAGGGGATAATGTTGTAATCTTTAGTGTATTAGTATCATATTATATTATTGCTTCTATTTTACTTCAGAAGCTAAAGAATGGTTAGCATATTTACATATACAGAAAATTAACGGAAAATATATCAACTCCCTTCGTCGACCACTGGCGTTAGTAACGTAAAATTTACACAGGACACAACCATTCGAAGTGAAGAAAATGGGTGATGTTTCTTATATTTGTTACTAAACAGCATGTTGTTTCGTTGACTAAAATACAACATTTTCACTTTCACTTTGATTAAAACGGCAAGCAGTTACTCTTTCTGCGTCATTCGATTTCGCCGGCTGGGATCGAGTCTCTCAATTTTCCCGTCACATAGTATCAGCTTCGTCTCGTTCTCCTTCTTGATCTCTCCTTTTACTCCCATCTCAATTCCCAAAACCCCAATTCTGGGGAGGTTTTACAAAATCTCACCCACATAATTGCATTCAGTTCCTCGTACCTGGATCGAATTATTGTGCCAAGGGAATTGTTTGGTATTCGCAAGAGTGATCATATGAAATCCCGTGCGCGACAGTATCTGCAGAGTTTTTTCCTCTTCCTTATCTTATCCAATCCGTCCTATGGGGAAAACAAGTTCAGAGAGCGTAAAGCCACCGATGACGAGCTGGGCTACCCCGAAATGTAAGTTTCGATCTGTATTGACCTGTGGGTAGACGATGCAACGCGTCAATTTGATAGACTTGTGCGTATTTATATTAGGATTTTTTTTGTTCGGTTCCTCCGATTTAAGTGTATCTGGGTCGTTTCGTTGTGCAGTGATGAAGATGCTTTGTTGAATACTCAGTGCCCGAGAAAACTGGAGCTGCGATGGCAAACTGAAGTCACTTCTAGCATTTATGCTACACCCTTGATTGCTGATATCAACAGGTATGATATTTTCCCACCACCTTTTATGCTACAGTCGGATATTTCTGTTCTGAATCTGAGTTTTTGATTGAGGATCATGAGTGCTGGCTCAGTAATTACCTTCCTAAAGCTTGATTTGGTTTTTGTTACAGTGATGGAAAGCTTGACATCGTTGTTCCATCTTTTGTTCATTACCTTGAAGTTCTTGAAGGGGCTGATGGAGACAAGATGCCAGGTACAGATATCTTATCTTCTTACCTTTGGCATTCTGAATTTTTGTCTTGGGCTTGCTCAAAAACTATAGAATATCGAGGACTTTTGGTAAGGTTTCTGATGCACTCATGAAATTGCTAGGGTGGCCTGCCTTTCATCAGTCAAACGTGCATGCAAGTCCTCTTCTGTTTGATATCGACAAAGATGGTGTTAGAGAAATTGCTCTGGCGACCTACAATGGCGAAGTGCTCTTTTTCAGGTAATTGTTTCTCGCAGATGATACATATATACATTTATCTGTTATCGTGATCCTTGGAGTTTTATAGTTTTGCATATGATACTTTCATATTTCCAGGGTATCGGGCTTTTTGATGTCAGATAAGCTAGAAGTGCCACGTAGAAAAGTGCACAAGAACTGGCATGTGGGACTGAATCCTGACCCTGTTGACCGTTCACATCCTGATGTCCATGATGAACTGCTTGTGCAGGAAGCTATGGAGATGAAGTCATCGACCACTCGTAAGTTTCTTTATCATATCAAGTTTCTACATCAGTTTTATAGTTCGCTGCTTAAGTTATGCCCATCGTCCAGTGTATATGCTTGGTTAGATTTATGTTCTTCTTGATGTTAGAGGACACCTAACTGGTAAGATTAGTTGTGTGGTTTAGTTAATTGAAAGTGTAAAGCTAAGTTTCTGTTTGGACCAGCTGCCTCAGCTTATCTGAAGAATTTTTGTATTTTGTGTCTTTCACTTATCTTATGGATTTTGCATGGCCAATTGGCGATTCATCCTCGATTATCATTGTCTCTTGCATTTAGACCGCTGAGAACGTACATGGATTAGGAGAGTCGTTTTAAGTCTTGATGAAAGTTTACTTTCTGACTCTTACTCCTCTTTGTAGAAATGAATGCAACTACCACAACACCAAATGTTACGGTCTCGATGCCCAAAGAATTTCATGGCGAGGCTTCAAATGTGACATCTCAAGAGGATCACAAGAAACCCGAGAATAACCAAACAGATGCCGTAAAGCCTACTCCAGAGCTACATAACTCCTCCGTGAATGTTAGCGCAAATAATTCGGCAACAACAGATGCCGTCGTAAAGCCTACTTCAGAGCTACATAACTCCTCCATGAATGTTAGCGCAAATAATTCGGCAACAAATGATACTACAGCTGGCTCAACAGAGAATCTCAAGGGAAATGTAACCATCAATGAGGTGGATCAAAGCAAGAGTAGTGAAGTTAAGAATGAAACTGTTATTAAGTTAAATACTAGCACGGATAATGCTTCAGAAACGTTGGTGACAGCTGGAAACAGTACTACGACGGAGACGGGAACCAAAAGTGGGAGGCGACTTCTGGAAGATGATGGCTCAAAAGAATCTGCGGACGGCCATTCTGACAATAAAGACAACAATGAGGGTGTTCGCATGTCCACAGTTGAAAACGATGGAATATTAGAAGCTGAAGCAGATTCATCGTTTGACTTGTTGCGTGATACTGATGAGTTAAGTGATGAATACAGTTATGATTATGACGATTATGTTAATGAGACCATGTGGGGTGATGAGGAATGGGTAGAGGGGCAGCACGAGAACTCAGAGGATTATGTGAATATTGACGCCCATATACTGTGCACTCCTGTGAGTTTCATCTACCTCAAAAACCATTGTCTTGGATTACTTGCTTCCATGAGAAATCTTACAGTGTCACTTGTTTATCAGGTAATTGCTGACATAGACAAAGATGGAATACAAGAGATGGTTGTTGCTGTTTCCTATTTCTTCGACCCTGAGTAAGTTTCCGTTTCATCTCTTTACCCTTGAAGATGTGTCCATAATCTGTCAATGCAAAAGCATCATTAGTAATGATTTTCTGCAAAACATGCATGAGGTCGTAAATGTTAGTGTTTCCAGTTTATTTACTTTGCTGAATATAACTGACCCTGATATGCAAAATTTTCAGGTATTATGACAATCCAGAACATCTGAAAGAGCTTGGTGGTATTGACATCAAAAACTATGTTGCTAGTTCGATTGTGGTTTTCAATCTTGAGACTAAACAAGTTAAGTGGGTCAAAGAGCTAGATTTGAGTACGGATAAAGCAAACTTCCGTGCATATATTTATTCTTCCCCAACGGTTGTTGATTTGGATGGCGATGGCTACTTGGATATCCTTGTCGGAACTTCTTTTGGCTTATTCTACGCCATTGACCATCGTGGTAAGGCTTCTTGTTACTTCCTGCTGTTTGTCTTATTTACTTTGAATATTCACCACTGCATTCTCTGTGGACAGAAATTTCACTCTTGATAGATTCTTATCCATACTGATATACCTTCTTTGCTTAAATATTTTTCTCAAAAATAAGAACATTCAGGACAATACACTTGTCTCATTACAGATTTTGTTGCAGTGGGTAATCATGGCAGTATCCTTTGCAAGTCTAGGTGTTGATTTGGATTCTAAGATTGTTGTCTTTTGCAGGAATCATCAGAGAAAAATTCCCACTTGAAATGGCTGAAATTCAAGGGGCAGTGGTTGCAGCTGATATAAATGACGATGGAAAGATTGAACTCGTAACAACCGATTCCCACGGAAATGTAGCAGCATGGACCACCCAAGGAGTGGAAATTTGGGAAGCACATCTAAAGAGCCTTATTCCCCAGGTAAACAGTTCCTGCCTATTCTATGTGTTGATCATAGTGCATACGATACTCTATAGGTTTCGCGTGTTGTTACTTTCAAGTTGCAAGTCCCTGCGTGGGACATTGGAAACCTCTCTCTGATCACTTTCACAATCAGCGACTGATACTAATCTTCTCTTTCAGGGTCCTTCAATAGGCGATGTTGATGGTGATGGACATACTGAAGTTGTGGTTCCTACAACATCAGGAAACATTTACGTTCTTAGTGGCAAGGATGGTTCGATTGTTCGTCCTTACCCGTACAGAACTCATGGAAGAGTGATGAACCAAGTTCTTCTTGTTGATCTGAACAAGCGAGGTGAGAAAAAGAAGGGACTCACCATTGTTACCACATCCTTTGACGGTTACATGTATCTCATAGATGGACCCACCTCTTGCACTGACGTTGTTGATATTGGTGAAACTTCGTAAGTCACTTGCTTCCTTAATATTTTTAGTAGTTTCACTTTTCCAGTGGATTTTATCGTGAGATGTTTCGTGTTACAGATACAGCATGGTCTTGGCTGATAATGTTGACGGTGGAGATGATCTTGATCTCATTGTATCAACTATGAATGGAAACGTCTTTTGCTTCTCCACGCCTTCTCCCCACCATCCCCTCAAGGCAAGATCTTCCACACACTGTCGGGGTTTCATCCACATCTTTTTTTTAACTGTGAGAGATTAACACTTGGTTCTCAAATTCATCAGGCTTGGAGATCGACTGATCAAGGGATGAACAATAAGGCAATCCGTTACGATCGTGAAGGTGTTTTTGTCACGCATTCAACCAGAGGTTTCCGCGATGAGGAAGGCAAAAACTTCTGGGCTGACATCGAGATTGTTGATAACTACAGATACCCATCTGGTTCACAAGCACCCTACAACGTTACAGTAAGTTCCTCGAACCTTTGATGATAAGTAATGGCTTCTTTGCTGTAGATCCCTTGAAACTTAATAAGTACAGCGGTTTTCAAATGTACAGACGACGTTGTTGGTACCAGGAAATTATCAGGGAGATAGGAGGATAAAGCAGAGCCAGATCTATGACCGACCAGGAAAATACAGCATAAAACTACCAACCGTTGGAGTGAGGACAACAGGCACCGTCATGGTGGAGATGGTGGACAAGAATGGACTCCATTTCTCAGACGAATTCTCTCTTACTTTCCATATGTATTATTACAAGCTTCTTAAATGGCTTCTTGTCCTCCCGATGCTCGGGATGTTCGGTCTGCTCGTGATACTACGGCCTCAAGAAGCTGTGCCTCTCCCGTCTTTTTCCCGCAACACAGACTTATGATGTTAGGTACTATCCGTACACCAGAGCTCTATAAAGATCACCTTCATAGCTTGTCTTAAGGATCCAGGGACAACTTCTGTACTAGATCATCTTTTTGTTTGTTGAAAAATCTTTATAGATTTAACTTTCGAGTTTATAAAGTTTATGCATAACTACAAGTGTTGAGAGTCTGTTTTAGAACTAAGAAGATACAAGTTTTGTGGTACCAAGACAGAGAAAGACTACACAACCATTAGGCTTTAAATGTTTATTGTGGTTGTAGCGGATTAAATTAAATACGGATTAAACCGTTTCACGATGACCTACTTTATTTTAAGAAATGATGAGTCTACTATAAAACAAATTTATTTTTTCAAAAAAATGATTGGTAGCTGATTTTTTTTCCATTTTGTTTCTTTTTTTTCTGGCTCCATTAATATAGATAAAAAAATTATAAATAATACAAAAAGTTACTTTGACCGCATAGATTAATCCGTCCAAACCTTAGTTAACCATTCAAAGCCTTTGGAAAAAAATAAGTGTTTTTCTTATTATATAACATAACTGTAGTTTGTGCCTAAATGCAAACGCAGAACGCAACGAGAAAGTATAATGGGTCGCCAAACACGCCCTAAATGAGAACAATTGTATGGACACAAACAATTCCTTGTCACGAGAGCTGCAACAATGGCCTCTTACCAAGTCTCTTCATCTCTCTATCCATGCTTCCTGTCAGCATCAGACTAAACATCTTGAGATCGCATAGAAACGACCAAATTGGGTGCCCAAAGCTCGCCGGAATATTCCCTTCCACGAAGAAGTGGCTGTACCACGCGAACCCGTACCCAAACAGAGGCACCAGAGCCACAAACCACCAGCTGATCACAATCGAACACAACAACGCCACGATGCTTGCGATTATCCCCATGAAGTGCCATCGTCTCGTTGATGGATTAGAGTGCTGCATCACGTAGAAGGGCCAGAACTCTTCAAAGCTTCTGAAGTTCATCTTTTTCGATCGACCTCGAGCGTTCTCCTGGGTTTCGTGAGATATAGAAAACGAAACAATCCAGAAGGATCTCAAAACAATAATTAAAACCTAACTATTTGGGCCTTTAAAAGGCCCACTTTATAGCGGGCTTTATTAAGCTACCATTTAGAACTGGGTTTGAGCTTAAAGGCCCAAAAATATTAAAGTGAAAAGAGAAATTATAAGATTTTAATTTTAATGTTAAATTAATTTATAACGGAAGATATTTTAATTTGAAATCAATCAATTAGAAATTGTTTCCCTCCTATACAGTAACGACAACCCAATCAGCCGGAAAATCAGAAATCCCCAGGATCACCGTCTCTCTCTCGTTAGGGTTTATCGTCCTCTTTCCGTTATCAAATTCCTCATAAGTTTAGGGTTTTTTCGGTTGTTTTTCCCTAATCAGAATGAAGCTGGGGCAGAAATTAAAGAAGCCTAGTTCATCAGCTAAGGTACGTCTTATCAATCACTCGCTCAAATCTATTGAATATATAGTTTCCTAAGAAATTTTTCGAATGGAGTCTGTAATTTTTCAGATGATTCTGCAAGAGATAATCGGTTTGACCACAAAGAACGCCAATGGTTTGGCTTCAGTGTCCTGCAGCTCGAAATGTGTGTACTTAGCCGGATGTGTTGTGGTGGTCTATGATGTCGATTCGTGCAGTCAATCGCACCTTGTCGTATCTCACCGGTTGCCCAAGCCTTTGAGCTGTGTGGCGGTTTCTCAGAATGGCCGGTTCGTAGCTGCTGGAGAGGTATGATAATGTTTGCATTTGCTATATACTTGTGTTATTGAGATAATCATTTTTAAGATTAAGTTTTAAGGGATTGATTTCTGGTGTTTGATTTGGTCTTCTCAGTCTCTGAATCTCTCTGCGGTCTTGATATGGGACAGTGAGACTTCGAGACTTGTGTCGGAGCTGAAAGGCCACCTTTATGGAGCTCAGTGTCTCTCCTTTTCACCAAATGGTTAGTCTCTAAGACTCTTATCCATTTTTTTCCTTAGTTGATTAGTTGTTGTTTCATTATCATGCATCTCTTTACTTTGGCCTTTAGGGGAATATCTAGTGAGTGTTGGAGGATACATATATCTATGGGACTGGCGCAAAAGCATCTTACTGGCGAAGGTCAAAGCGAGTTCTATATGCTCTGACATTACGTCTGTGGCATTCTCAGCCAATGGAAAATTCATTGTTACTTCCGGGAACAAGCATTTGAAGTTCTGGACAGTTGGTTCTTTTCAGAAGACACGTTCAAGCAAAGTAGGATCTCTGGCATTTTATGGAAAGCCAACTGATAATTGTTTTCAAAAAGAAAACTCGTTTGTCTCAGTGATATCAGCCATCAGAGTGAACTGTAGTGGAAATGAGGAACGAGCTGAAGAAGTCATGTCGATATACGCTCTTACAGATGCAGGTATTCACTTCACACATTTACAGGTGTGAACATGAGAATTATTTGATTTGTTCTGTTGCGTAGGTGTCCTGCTGCTCATGAGTTGTAAGATGTTAATCAAGAAGTCAGTGGATCTGAAGGTACAATACTTTTTCATTTCATTCTTGTCCGTTGTTAATCTGTGACCATCAGTGGATCTGACTAGCATTAGATATGCCTAAAAGTCATCTACCATAATCCAGAAACATTGACTGTATTTTTCTTATGATCCTAGCAATACGTTTAGTTAACTTGTATGCGTAGAGTGAATCTAATACAGCAATATTGTTCATGTTAGTTTGTGGAACTTTTTTGTCATAAAATTAATTTCTTTGAGTTGCGTGCAATGAACTGTCAGGTTGAAAAATGTTTTGCGCTATCTGCATCCAGTCGATTGATAGCATGCGCTTGCAGCAAGGGAGCGATCCAGCTATTTATTCCTGAAACTTTAGAATATGCTGGCACTATACACTATTCAGATGCTAGAAAGAGCAACAATGAAAATCCCTCTCATTCAGTGGAACTCAAAAATATAGAATTTCAGCCTGTTGTCTTTCCGGACGCCGTTGCTTGCCAGTTTTCGACCACAGATAAGCTCGGTTAGTGTAGAAGAACCTCATAATAGCTGTATGATGCTTTTGCCAATCTACCTTTTGACTAAAGGTGAAATTTTGGCTACACAGTTGTCATCTATGGGGATCGTAGTCTCTATGTTTGGGATGTGAATGATGTGAACAAGGTAATTCAAATGTTTTTCAGTATTTGCCAAGGAAAGTTAGTTAAATTTGGAAGTTCTTTATGGCGCCAATGCTACTTCTGAAGTTTCCTGTTAAAGCTTTGAGCACCAACTGCACATGGTGAAACTTTTTCCTTATTCCAGCCTACTAGGTGCTCTATGATGATATCACACTCCGCCGGAATTTGGGATATAAAAAACCTCTCTTGTGGAAATATGCACAGTCCAACATCTGCATGTGTTGCAAGGGGATGCTGTGAAGGGGTTTCCTTCACTACTTGTTCTGAAGATGGAACCATAAGGTTGTGGGATCTTGCTCTCCAACTGGATCCGTTAGACGCCAGTGCAAACAGCGATTCCTCAGAATCTGAAACACAAGGGACTATGCATTTAGGTAATTATCACATATACTCGGAATTTGGAACATATTAGTGAAGATGTTGTAGTATTATAATGTTCTTGATATTTACGTTCATAGATTGTTTATCCAGTTCGATAGGTCATTTTCACTCATCATGTCCTTATAATGCAGCTAGTGCTGGAATTTTTGAACGCGACCTTGTTGAGACATGTGGTACTACGTATGGTTTCCGGGCACTAGCAGTAAGTGAGGATGGAAAGTACTTAGCAGCTGGTGATTGTGGAGGGAATCTTCATATATATGATCTACAAGAATCAGAATATACATGCTTTACGGTAATGTTAGTAAGCGTTGTTCAATTTTTAATTGGCTATGTCTCTTAAGTGGTTGGTGTCCCTGATTGATAAACATATTTCAGGATGCGCATGAAGCAGAAATTCAGTCACTTAGCTTCAGCTTTCCTGGAATGAAAGATGATCATTCTGAAAGTGCCTCAGGCAGCGATTTCTTGCTTGCTTCTGGTGGAAAGGGCCGAGCGATCCACATTTATGATGTCAAAAGGTACAACAGCTTTGCTATAGTCTTTTGGTTCCCTTGAGAGGCCATACGTACTTATATGTTCTTATTGTCAGGAACTTTGATCCCGTTGGGAGTGTCTGTGGTTCAGCTGCTGTAAAATCTGTTAAATTCGCATGTAACGGCCGGAAAATTTTAACTTCTGGTGCAGATAGGTAATGTTCTATATGCTGCAAGATAATAAGTTGCATATTTATTTTAGAGAAATTTTGTGACACATAATTGTTGTAGGTTGCAGTTGTTTGACGTTGTCAGAAAAGCAATTAGTGTGCGTCTTTCACCTTCTCATCCTCAAATTCTCTCTCATGGAACCATCTAT
The DNA here is from genome assembly GCA_030180135.1 of Orychophragmus violaceus. Taxonomy (NCBI): domain Eukaryota; kingdom Viridiplantae; phylum Streptophyta; class Magnoliopsida; order Brassicales; family Brassicaceae; genus Orychophragmus; species Orychophragmus violaceus. The sequence continues at coordinate 97,482,866 of CM058234.1, forward strand.
GATATGGCTGTAGATCCAACAACGGGACTTGTTGTCACCGTGGGACAGGTATTGCTACCTTTCTATGTCTCGAGCACATTCAGTCAATTAATTATACACATAGCAAACTGATTAAACAAGCGTATGATGTCTTATTTCATGATGGCAGGATAAGAAGATAAACATTTTTGACATAGAAAGTGGGAAGCTTGTCAGATCATTCAAGCAAGACAGAGACCATGGCGATCCCATAAAGGTGCATTGAACAAACATTTTTATAAGGCTTCAACATTGTTTGATGTTCTAAGTGCTGACAATAAAATCTCTTCCACAGGTGGTTTTAGACCCAAGCTGCAGCTACTTGGCATGCTCCTACTCTGACAGGACAATCTGCTTTTTGGACTTCGTCACAGGAGAGTTAGTTTCTCAGGCCACAGGACATGGTGAAGCTGTGACTGGTGTTATTTTCCTACCTGATTGCAAACATATCATTTCAGTAAGTTTCTAAATTGTAGTTTACTGGTATTTACAAGTGTAAAGAACCTTAGCTTTTTGATGAGGTCAAGATCATGTCTCATTCCTATAGAATTAATTCACCGTAGAGAGCTCTGTGTGCTCGAAAGCCTGGATCTATCTTGGTATACCTCAAATGAAAATGAACAACTGAGATTAAATTTTGCTACTAAATTTCCTTTGGTGTTCATTGACAGGTTGCACGTGACGGCTGTATTTTCGTCTGGAAACTGCCTTTGCAAATGGTTACTCGTATGATGCGGGCAGTATATGAAAATGGCAGATTAGCTCCTGTAACTGTTTCCCAACCCGAAAAGTTTATGAAAATTGTGGGTTATTTGGAGGAAGAGAACACAGATCACATGCAGCAACTCTCTCCATGGACATCTTCATTCAAGTTCAGCGTTTCTCGGCTTCCTAAGTGGGCTCAATCTAAAGTGGAACCGCATGGTATTGCTACCACTTGTAAGGATCCCATTTCAAACCAGGTATAAACCCACAAAGCCACCTTTTTAGATTCAGAAATTCAGCTAAAGGCTTTCAGTCTTCTGATATTGGATGTCGTTATTGCCTCCACAATAGAAACATGAAGAGAAAGTTCTAGTGAATGCTGTTGACAGTGCTGAAGAATGCTCTTCTGTGAATCTTGAATGCCAAACCCCCAATCAAGGTTCAAGACCCGAAACGTCACGCCTTGGAAGCCTGTCCAAAAGCTCCAGCGACACTGATACTTCAGTTCTTCAAAGAGATGCTCCAAGGTAAGAAGCTCTAGTTTAATTCTGGTTGTTACTGCATCATTCTTCCCATTATCTCTCTCCCTGCTTATAGGAGAACCGCATTGATTGTTTAATTTTTTGTTCCCAACAACAGCCATAGGAAGGAAACACGCTGGAACACTATCTACAACGTGTGTTTGGACTTTCTAAATTCTCCAAACATCCAAACATCTTTCATCAAACAGCAGAAACCACAAAATTTCAGCACCAAACCTTCTGCTGATCAAGAGGACATGCTCAAGCCGTTTGATAACAGTTTGTCAGTGGTAGACGAGGTGAGAGCTCTCTCCACTATTCCTTCAACATGTTTTAGTCACCCAGAGGAATCTTTATGGCCAAAAATGTTTGCTTTATCCATAGGTGGAGGCAGAAAAAACATCGCAGCAAAGAAGATATTCTACCCAATTTGTTCTTAGAAGGGACTACATCGGTGGAACCAAACAATTTCTACGTACACCCTCACAGAAATCAGGGTACAAGACTTTAAGGTCGATCCAAGAACATCTACCTCTTGATACGGTGCATGATCAATCTTCACAGAGTTCAGAAGAACATCCTGAACAGGTTTCACCAAGTCATACATATATACATTACACACACACTATAGTGGTCCCAAGTGCCAACGTTATGTTTGTGTTTATGTATAAACTGAACATGTGATTTTATGTTTTGTGTAATGGCTGGTTCTGTTCTGCCCACAGGAACAGGACAAGACCACTTCAGAAGTATTCCATGATACACTTGCAGACGATTCACTACAAGAAAGAATAACTTCTTGCCGTCAAGCGTTGCACAACCTGAACGCTGCTGCTTCGGTTTTCGTCCAGTCGATGTCGGAATTATCTACAGCTTCACCCCGAGATCGAATCTCAGATGAACTCAGAGCTCAGTTGTTTGATGAAACAGCTATGGTGATCCCAGAAATGTCTCGGAAAGTTAATGAAGTTGTTGCCAAGATGATGCTTGAGCACAAAAAATAGAACGTAAGTGGTGTTTAATTTGGCTCCGATTAGTTCAAATAAGTAGTAGTAGAAAGATTTTAATACTTAAACACTGTACAGTTATTTATCGTACAAATTGAATAATAATGGATTGTTTGATTGGTCTTCCTATGTTGTTAACAACTTCATTGACTGCTTAACCTTCCAAGCTCATTTCAGGTTCCAAAGCTTTGGAAATATATGTTATTTGAACATACACTTAAGACATTGTATAAACTTTTCTTCTTTTTCTTATTTTTTTAACAACTAGGAGGTTCTGGTCCGTCCGTAGGCCCGTACATCCATTTAAAGAGGTCCAAACCATGTTAAATTTATTATCTTTTGGAGAGGAGGCTTCTCCCAACAAAAACCAAACTCAGATTGGCAAAAAGCTACTAACTGACTTTTACCAATTGAACCAACTCTTGTTGATCCAAGTGAACTACAGTCTTTGGTATAAACTTTTCATTGATTTCATATTTCTTCTTTGCGGAGACAAAAGGTTAATGGTTGAATCTCAATAGATCGTAGCAGTAAGGTCACTATACCATTCACTATACCATTTACAATACCAGTCGCTTATTTAAATCTTTAAATTTTCTGCAAAAGATTATACCTGCTTCTCGAGGGGAAAAAAGCTACTCTATCCGTTCCATTATATAAGGGGTTTTGGCTAAAAGCACGAAAAATAAAAAATTTACTTTTCTATAAAAAAATATTATCAAATAGATAAATTAAAAACAGTTCAGCCAATGACAATAAAAACTGTAAAATATAATTGGTCACACAGTTATCAATAAAATTAAAGCTGTCTAAAAATATATAAACCCTTTACATTTTTGAACAAAAAAAACTCTCTAAAACCCTTTATAATTTGGAACGGAAGGAATATATTTTATTAACTTCTTTGTTTTTTTTTTTTTTTTCAAGATCAAATTAGAGTGTCACCTGCAAAACCAGATCAACCGAATCCTCATAATTTTTCAACTTTACCTTTTCTATCTCTCTTCGTTTGAGGACTCCTATACTACTACGTAGTAGCTACTGATTTTCATGGCAATAGGAGACACGAAACATATCCAGAGATATATTTTTAGTACTTTAGATAATATACGTTGATATATTGCATCCACAATGCCTCCTTTTGAAGTTGTAGTAGATACATTAAATCAGAAAAGTTATTATTATCGTAAAAAGAATTTTATGTATTTTCCTTTTTTCCAACATCATACTAACTTCCATGGTAAAATCCATAAAGTCGTAACTTAACACATTAAAAATGATATATGAACAAAAAAATTGAAAAAACAAATAATTTGAACACACTGATAAATACTGGAGTAATTTATATATTCTCATGTACATTAAAAATATTTAAAATATCTAAATACTTCAGCTTATATGTAATATCATATACTAGTTTATAATTATTTTATAAGGTAGTGAGGATGGACATAAATTTAATCGACTGTTTGATTTAGATTACAAGAAGATATATTTGTAAGGAAACATGACCATATACAACTTCATATGTGTATACATAAAATGTTAGTTGTAAATTGTCGATAATGTCTGAACGTCTGGTCAAGTGGTAAAGTAGTAAGAGATGGGTTTTGGTCGCTATAACGTTCTGATTAGATCGTTTTATTATTTGAAACTAACACACATTTGTTTCGAACAACCATGTTTTCGACTTATTTGAATATCTAGAGAAAGTATTCATAGATTACATTTCTCTTTGGAGATTAATTTGAATTTCTCCACAAATTTGGGATTACATTTCTCTTTTGAAATTAATTTGAATTTTTCCACAAGTTTGGGAGACCTTCAGATTAATCAAAAACTAACATTGTCAAGAATGTTAGTAAATGATGTTATTAAATAATCTAGTTATATTTTACCAAACAAAAAAACAATTTAGTCATCGTTAGTTAAAACTCAAAAGTAAGAACCGAAGCACCGAGTTTCCCTAATTATCTAAAAGTATTTTTAGAGTTCACAAAAAGAAAATTGTACAATAAACAAAGCCTAGAGATTTGTCTTGTGTGTTGGCTGTTGGGTGCTTTTCTTGTCTTGCTTTAGTAACATGCTAAAAAATAAAGAGCTCCCTCCTTTATTGGGATTCCTCACTCTTGTTCAAATATATGTGCAAAATAACAAGTATTAAAATTAATGAAATAAAATTCATTTTTTTGTAACACTCGTCAATTTTTGACGCTCACCATGTATATATGACATGCAAAGTACACTTATATCACGTACACATACTAGTATGACGTCTTTAATTGGTAGGTACGTTTATAGTTTTTTTTTTTTTGGGGTCAACGTACGTTTATAGTTTATACAATAGATTCTGTACATTACAAGTTACGATATATACACGGACACTTATTAGCTGGAGAGTATCTAAGTAAGAAATGAGCTAAAGATAGACTTTCATAAATGTGAATAGAATGATATACAGAAGCATGTTGTGTCCAAAATAGTGGCTTTTATGTAAATTAATAATTCTTTTACGATTTTATAAAAATAGAAAAGGTGGAAATTAAGTTGTTTATTTTTTTTCCCTGATAAAAATTGGGGGAAAACCAAAAAAGCCTTTGATTTCTCCGGTGAGTTGTCGAATTTGTTTGTTTTGTGGGCCAAAAAGGTTATATTTTGATTGTCCTTTTCCAACTCATAATGTATCTTGTAATCATTACATTCCTCTTTTTTTTTTTTTTTATCTTTACCCTACCTTTGATCCAATATGCTACATATTTTCTTATCAAAATATACACAATTTAATAAAACAATAGACTAATAATTATTGAAAAATGTGTATATCCTATTTACTTCTGATAAAACGTCAAAAACTCTTCTTCTTTTTTTTTGTTAATCAGAGAGTTTGGTAGCCAAGATGCATATACATAACGAGTTCATGATCGATTCATCAAAAGACCTCACAAAGCAAATCAATTATACATTTTTCTTACAATAAATTTATCAGGGCATTTTTAATGTAAAATTGTATTTTTTACATCAAAATAGAATGACTACAAAATACAGTTAAACTTTACTATAACTGTGTTCTATTTTTCATTCTAAAGTTGAGTAGTTAACAAAAAATAGTGTAAACACATTTTTATTCTAAATATTGTGTATTTTTGTTTACTCTATTTTGCAGTTGAAAATTAAGTACAACGAGAAAAAAATATTATAAAATTCAGTTTGGAGTAAAAAATAAACTAGGGTTGGATATGATATTAACCATGCTATTATCTTCTATTGCACACATATTTTTCTTGTTTTCCTCTTTTGTTTTAATACTGGAAAGAAAATCCTGATCATGATATTAAACTCATGATTAAATGACACAATCCAAAGACAATATATCATATAGCGTTGAAATAACTATTATGTTTTGTATATATTGCATTGCTGTTATTAACTGTTTAACTGTCCAATTGTTTGTTAACCGGCATAAATTCACTACGCATGGTTATCATTTGTCAAATTGGCTTTGTAATAAATTCCACTCCGACTAAATAAAATTACAAGTTTTCTATCTCTATATTCCAATAATTCTATTCATTAGAATACAGATAATTATTTCCATCAACATTTATCATTTACCAAGTATATAAACCTGTTCATATGTATATTTATAATATGATATGTATAGATTATACTGTGTATGTCTAAATTGGAAAAAAGTAAGAAATTAGACAGCGTTAAAGTGAAAGGTGAAGTAATGATATAATGAACACCCATATTAATGGCATTGATTGCGTGATGTTTTAATGGGATACGAGGCAACAATGAACGACCGTGCGCCACACACACACACACGACTCTCAAATAATTGTCTAAACAAAATCATAAATACTTACGACTACAGCAAAAAAATATACATGATGAACTACACATGTGGTATATATATATATAATATAGTTGGAAGATACACGTCTGAGAATATATACACACATACTATTAGATATACACATCCTTCTATATAGTTTTCAAGTTTAAAAGATCACTTAAAAAATGAAGAACGTAATCAAATTATCTACGTTACGAACAAACTTGTTCCTCCACTTTTACCCCACACACACAAAAAAACTTGTTCCTCCACACAAACGTTGAAAACGACGCCGTTAGAGCACCTCCAAAGGGAGGTTTTAAGCTCAATTTCTTAAAAAAAAAGAATTAAATATTGTGGGATCCACATATTTATTTAAGAAAACGTTCCTTCAAATGCTTATTTAAGATGCGATCCTTACACTATTCATCACGCGTGGCGTGATATGATTGGTACTCTTTTTTTTGATTTTTTTTTTTTTTTGACAACTCAGAAAAAAAAAATTAATAAGGATCCCAATGTGGGGTTTACCGTTGTACGTGGTCTTAGAGGCGGGACAAGATTTGCTTCCCATGCTAGTGACATTCCAGAGACGGTACTAGTACTACTGCCAGGACAAAATATAGTTCCAAAATCAAAATAACAGCATATAGAATATGTATGCATTATATATGCATCCTCGAACCTCCTACAGAATATTTATTTTGTTCAGAAAGAAACATAAAATAAAAAGAAAACAAACAGAAAAGCCAAGACAAATCTGATCAGATAAAGAAAAAAATAAAGTTAAAGGTAATAGAATGCATCACAAAAAAAGCATACAGATAATACAGTCCTTGATAACGAAAACTTTCCAATATACTGATACATATTTTTCTCGTATTTTTCTTATTATCAATTCGAATTAAATTATATATATTTAACCTTGGAATTTGCAAAAAAAAAAAAAACTGATCAAATCAAGTACATTCTTGAAATTGACATTATATGAAACTATGGTAAAACTAATTTTTATCATTTGCTAAAGCTTTTTTTGTCAATAATAGATATACTGAAAATTAACATTTCATGCTCTCATCATTTTTATAAGAAAATCATTATGCATATTTGCACAGCTAAAAATTAAATTTAATATAAAAAAATTCTCTAAAAATAAAAATTTGAAAAGATCCAACTATATCATAAACTCGGTCAATTCTAAGGGTCACTTGTCAAATATAAAACAATTAGTTTTAATTACCATTTCAAGTATCTTGTTTTCTAAAAAATATGATATTGTCTATAATATGTTATCAAGTTATTGGTTGGCTGTTGCTCTGGTTCGCGTCACCGTCTTCGGGTTTG